>JAGRRH010000017.1:1200000-1800000 GCA_019154785.2 Nitzschia inconspicua
GAGCGGCCGCCATGGCTCAAGAATGTGGCCTGCCACCTCAAATGTTTTTTGGTGACGTATTTGTGGGGCGCGTCCAAACCAAACCACTGCTGAAAAATGTCCCTTTCCGCTTGGGTCCAGATACAGACCGCGAGACAGCGATATGGATGCAACGGGCTCCCCATGAAAATCGAGAGTGGAACGAAACGGCCAAGGCGATTGCTAATCAAAAGATACGACAGAATCAGAACGATGATAATAGTGACGACCTCAAAGGAGATGGCGATGACAACATTGCTATGACCTGGGAACAAAATGAAGAGGAATTGGAGATTCGAATCCCCTTTCCTACGGTGGACGTCATAGACAAGAACAAAGTCAATGTGACTTTTCTGCCAAAAGCAATCGAGATTCAGTACGACAAGGTAGACTTTCTGGATATAAAGCCATTGTATAATCCCATACAAGCAGGTGATGGATGTTGCACCTGGACTATTGACAAACCAAACACCCTGTTGCTGAATGTGGAAGTGTGTGACCCTACGGTAGCTTGGCCTCAACTGACCCTGTAATGAAGAATGAGACAGTGAACAAAACGTAGACAGTCAAATCACGGCAAACTCCTACTCCTAATTGTTTGTCCTGGTTACTTTACTGTTAGTTGCAATTGAAACAAGAATAATGTACCGGAGTAGTTTTTTGTTTTTCGAAATTGGTGGGGTGAGAATAACATTTTAACTATGCCCCCCCTTTTTATAAAAATGTTATTATAAAATGTAGATACAAGCTACTCCGTACTACAGCTATCTTGCGCACAGTCTCATCCACCATCCACACCTGGTGTGCCGTGTTTATTTTTTGGTTGAAATGGGGGTATGGAAGCAAGATACCAATTCCTGGCAGAGGTATTTGTGGTTGTGGTCCTCCGAGAACGAAACTTCGTTTTCGCTATCGCTCTATTTGCAAGTCTACATAGTACGTACCACGTACTATGTACTACAGTAGTACTTAAGTAAATAAATAATCATTTTTTACAGTTAATTTACAGTTACTCAATCTCGCGAGTCGCGAGTCGCGAGTGAGGTGGCTTGATTTGAATTTCCTTTTTTCGGAAGGTTTGATAGGATGTGCGATCAGTCGTTGCGACCATCTCTGCCAGCCATTTCGTCGAAGCTGCTGCATCCGCATCTTCTTAAATCCTGGTGGTGTTTTTCTACAACGCACTTTCACCAATACCATGCACATTTTCCCTGCTAGAGCAGTACAAATCATTGAGTGGTCTTTGTTACGTCCTTTTTCCTGCTAGAAGCCTAACAAGTTACCACCTGTCTGAGTTTTCAGCCTTGCTACTAGAAGTAGTACCTCGCTTCTTATTTCGGATCAGGGGCGGCCGGTGGCTTACAATCGATCCGTTGTTGAAGCCCAGAAGACGAGCCGGAAGGAGAGAAATTTGCTCCCAAGATGCAAAGAACTCATTCCTACCTGGTGCTCCTGTTTGTGGCAATCCCCAATGCCTCGAATTCATTAATGTTCTCGCAGTCTAGGAGGACTAGGACGACACCTCACTCACGGCAGGTTTCTCATCATTTGTATTCGAATCATTGTCGAACGTTGCATCTACAATCTACTCGTGACGGCAGTGCCGACGAATACAACGGCAAGGAAACATCCCAGAACGAAAAAGCAAGAATAGTCGTAACTGAAAGGACGCTGTATGAAGTGCTACAAGTACGAACAACTGCCACAAGAGACGAAATAAAAAAATCGTACTTTCGCCTTGCCAAACTATCCCATCCGGACGCGCTCATAGATAGCCAAAGAAAGTCTGGCGATGGTGACTCGATTGACTTTCAAGAAATCGCCGAGGCTTGGAAGATTTTGGGAAATACTAAACTCCGAAAACGATACGACCGCGAACTAAAGGCCAAGGAATGGTCACTCAAGGCACAAGCCTACACGAACGAACGGCTGGAGCAGGCAGTACCCGTAGTGGCTGACATGATGGACAATATAGCCGTACCATTTTTGAGAAGAACAACCGCTACCACCTGGGCTGTGGGACAGGCGATCGCCTCGGGTGTGTCGGGATTCTCCAAAATGAAGAACAGAAGTCAAACAAAGACCACTGTCACCAGCAACAATGACCCGAGCCAAAAAAAAACAGATACGGACGGCAAGTTGATGGAAAACATCGGCAATGCAACAGTGTCTGTCGATGATGACGCCGTTGAAACGAAGAATCATGAAACGACGAATAGTCGGACCTCTCCCCAAACTGTTAATCGCATGCCCGTTGGTCTCACTGAAACGTTTTTGCAAGCATTGGAAGCTGGACAACAAGCTGCCAGAGAAATCGATAGTTTGGAATTGAATGAGAAAGCAGAACAGTTGCAAGAACGGTAAGCAAGCGGAAGTGAATAGTTTGAGCCCGGTCGGTCAATATTTTCTGATGCACTAGTACATCTCACGTAATTTCCTGAGACATCAACACAGGGCTAGGGAAGAGGCGGAGAAAGGAGAGGAAATCGCCAAAGAGCTTGACGCTGTCAAGGAAAAGCGACTTTTTGCAACCCTGCAATCGACCGACTTGGCGTTGTCTTCCAGTGAAGCAAGGGACGTCTTGGAACGAATGCATGTCGATGATACTGTATCCATTGTCGACCGGGCCTTATTACGAAATACCATTGAGCAAGAAATTGAATCGTTGAGCGACACGGAGGCACAATTTACAGAAAAGTTGGAAGTGTACGAGGAAGCTGATCGAGAATGGAACGATCTGCTGGTAAAGGCAGAAACTGCGAAAGACAATCTGACGGTACAAAAGAACAAAGAAATTGAAGCTCGTAAAGCATTTGATGAAGCACAGAAAAATGTATCCGACGCCAAGACAGCCCTGGTACAGACGTCCAATGAATTGCGATCCGTCGAAGACCAAGTACGGAAGAATGCTCAAGAGATGGACCGGATCACCCACACTTTGTCTCGCAAACAGGAAAGAGTTCGGAATGCGCTCAAGAAGAAGACAGAACTAATGAAAGGAGGGATTCAACTACAGTACTTATCGGAGGATGAATTGACTGCTCTGAGAAGGCGTGAAATCCAGCTCATGGGTGAAAGCAAACAAATAGCTGACATGGTGGCTCAACTCGAGTCTCGAGCAGAGAAGCTTCGGAATCGTGCTGCAAAGCTGAATGAATGGCAAAACGAATGGAATCAAGTAGATAAACGGGAGAGGGTGTGACCGATGCCGGAAACTTGGTCCCTCTCCTAGCGATTATAGATAGGGAAATATTCTATACTACTTTGGGGTAAATTTATACATCATTTTCAAAAGGGGAAGTGCTCGACTTCGGGAGCATGATTGGACAAAATGGTGTCATGGCTCCGTCAACAGAAACATGTAGCAGCAAAATCCGATGGTATTCCTACTACTACTACGTATTTTAGTTTAGATAAAAAATTCCCGTTCCTCACTTTCCCTGCAGAATGCCCAACCAAGGAAAGTATAGTGCACGAAGGAACGGAAAGAGACCTTCCGTTTCTTCTTCGTCACTATTACTAACGACTACGGTGTCTGGAGCCGTCAAGGAGGGCACTAGCATCCCCAGCCAAGGAAAACACAAGGCCTGCACAAAAGCAAATACGCCATCCCGAGATTTGTTCTCTGTAGCTGTAATTACCATCTGTCCCTCGGAATCAAAATCAATTGAAACTTTGACGTCTTGCTCCGGATCAACCTTGATTTCGTCAACTGCTTTCACATCTTCGACAACTGTGGATGATTCTGCCAAAGGCTTCTTGTCGTCTGCAGCAACCGTTATCTCTTGCTCATCCATGGAATCGGTAGCGGGAGCAGTTGGGCTGATATCAGTGCGAGGAGGGGGTGGCAACAACGACGTTGACGTTGTCGATACTTCGACGTCGTTTTCGGACCCCTTTGACTTTTTGGCTGGCGGTTTATTAACCATTTTGGAAGTTGGCTTTTTGGGAGCTGGCTTGGTTTTGGCCTTGGTCGCTTTTTCCGCCCGCTCAATCTCATCCAAGTAGAAAGCATATGCCCAAGCATACAAAAATGCGACTGCCAAGGTCCCTTCCAAGACCAAAATATCCCCATATGTGACAGGCCGTTGTCCTTCTTTGGACGGAATCAAAAAGTCAGACAGGTACTTGGTCGGATACGGTGTACGACAATACTCCAAAAAGTCTTGTAACCACAGAGGTGTTCCGGCATCGTATTTCGGCGTTGCGAGTGCCACCTCAATGGCATTGGGATCCACCCCACGATATCCTTCGATTCTCAAGATCCATTCGTCGTCAGGGACTAAATCGTTGGAACTTTCCTCGGAAATTGCTCCGTCTTTTCCACTCTGGTATTCGAGCGACACTTGGACTACTTCTCCGTTGACAATGAAGTTCACCTTGCCCTCTCGGACCAAATCTTTCAAGGTTCGTTTAATATCCGAAGGAGGTCGAATAGTCACCTGTTTGGAAAGGTCTCCACCATACGATTGCAGAATGGACCATAATTCCTGCCAAGCTTGAGTGGAGGACATTTCGGTCTCCGCAGCTGATTGGAGACGCTTCAAGGATGCCATTATCTCTTTTTGATTGTACGTAACAGTCCGAGCAGCCTTTAGTGCGGAACCGGCGGTAGTTTGAATCAGTTTACGTTGTGTCATTTCGGGGGAGATTTCCAGGACGGTCGTTCCTGGGGAGACATCCAACGAGGCGTGAGCTGGTGTTGTAGAAACAGCAGCAGTTGTGCTAACAGTAACAGCTGTCGCCAACAAGACATTTTTCCACCACGACAACAAGAAGGTTCTCGTAGTTTCGTTATTACATTGATTGCTGTTGGCACGATAAAAGAGAGGAGACCGACAGCTGGGATTCTCCGGACGTACATTGTCTGCATCCCCAGCAGAATCATGTTTCTGTTTTTGCTGTATCGCCCGTGATATTATTGGTGTATTGGTCGTCTTCAATCGGTGGGCGTTCCGTTGAACCGCAAAGAAGTAGTGATGAAATCCCGCCACCGTTAGCAGCTTGACATGGCATAACAGTAGAACGGCTAGGAAAATGCCACGAACGGTGCGGTAGGGGAAGATGTTCTTCATCATCTTGCGTTTGAGTACACTACTTGTGATTGTATTGTGGTAGTTCAGTGTTCGTTGTCGTCGTCGTCGGCATTCCACGTCGTTGTTTACTGTTAATAATGTAACTTCGGTGTGCGTTGAGCATACAGAAGAGAAGAGAATCGTTTTGACTGTTGGAAAGAATGATAAAACCCCAACTTTAACTGAGAATGCGGAGAAGCATTCGGAAGCGGCGAATCACGCGGAGAAGCGATTAATCCCGGGAGAACCCGGTCGCCGCACATATGCTGATGTCCTCCGAGGATGCGAGGACCTCAAGACTGACGTTCCCCATGGATGCGGGATCGCTGATAGGAACAATGAAAATGTACACCGAGGATGCAAGAGCATCGCAGACGGAGTAGTCTGCACTAACAAGATTGGAGACGGAGTAGTCTCAGCAAAGGTTAGAAAGAAACGTAATGACAAGAAAGGGACAGAGGAGACTGTCACTTTCTTGGAATAATCCCATTGCGTAAGGACTTTGACTTCAGTAGTTATTCCCATCGTAGATCATTGTATTTGAGCCGTCTCTGACACAGCTGCCATCTAAAGGATGGTAGTGGAGACGGACCTCAGGTATAATCTAACATTATTCCAAGAAAGGAAGAATTTCAAGCCGATTTTGTTTCTCTAAACTCATGTCCATGCCTGCTACGAACTCCGGGAGTTGTGTGCCTGCACCGACAAGAGTATCGTCGGCAGCGCCAGTACCAGCGGTTGCTAGTAATGCTTACTCTAACAACAGCGGAAACACTGGCAAGTGTAACAAGAGTAGCGATGGAAGGAATCATGACCGCGGGCGAAACAGGCACCACAGGGGTGCATCAAGCTACGTCCCCTCTATCCCAGAACAGCTACCTAAGGATTGTCGCACTCCCGAACGGTACATCACCATCAACATGGAATATTTCGGCTACATTGCAATCTTTTTCTTAGACATCAAGAACCTCACTATTATGAAGGATAGAGATGTGGGTATGGATGAGTTTGCCATCGAGCTAGCTTTGTGGTTTGAAGAAATGTGGACTGGAGAAATACGATCATGTGGAAAGGGATGCACTCTAATGGAAAATCTCTGTGCTGCCGCCCTGAAGTTTGGCTGTGCTTGGATCCTCGCAAGCATCAAAGGTGTGACTCACCGCCTGGAGGACAAGAGATGCGTCAACCTCTTCACTACACATGCAATCACAGATTTCCACATCCTTCAACAAAGACTTGATCCTTCTGTAGCTGACTGCTACCAATGGTGTTACAGCAAACTCAAGTTTGCAGAATGCTGCGCCAAGGATCTCTGGTGCTTTGTGGATTCAGCAGGTTGCTGCCGCAGGTTGCTTCCCTACCTCTTTCTTGGGTTCAGCTGGTTGCCGAGCTACCTTTTTTTGGGCTTAACAGGTTGCTGCCCTACATCCTTTATGGGTCTTGCAGATTGCTGCAATATGTTTTTTTTTGCGCCGACAACAGTATCGTCGGCAGCTCTTACTTTTGCGCCGACAACGGTATCGTCGGCAGCTTTTTCTTTTGCGCCGACAACGGTATCGTCGGCAGCTCTTACTTTTGCGCCGACAACGGTATCGTCGGCAGCTTTTTCTTTTGCGCCGACAACGGTATCGTCGGCAGCTGTTACTTTTGCGCCGACAACGGTATCGTCGGCAGCTTTTTCTTTTGCGCCGACAACGGTATCGTCGGCAGCTCTTACTTTTGCGCCGACAACGGTATCGTCGGCAGCTCTTACTTTTGCGCCGACAACGGTATCGTCGGCAGCTCTTACTTTTGCGCCGACAACGGTATCGTCGGCAGCTCTTACTTTTGCGCCGACAACGGTATCGTCGGCAGCTTTTTCTTTTGCGCTGACAACGGTATCGTCGGCAGCAGCAGCAGCACCAACACCGGATGCTCTTACAGCAAACGGAGCAAGCAACAATGGAAACGGTGGAAGTAGCCGTCACCGTGGCCATGCCCTACAACAGTGTGTTGAGACCAACATGGCGCATTCAGGTGCCCAGGATGATTTCTTGGACTTTGACTGTGCATCTGCATTTGCTGTTAACCTCTCTCATGCAGGGAATCAAGGAGCATACATGGAACAGGATGATGTCCTGTCCCTAGGAGCGGATATGAGTCTAGAAGCAAATCAAGAACCATACCAGGAACATCAAGGGAGGACCCCTCGAGCTGGGGGATCCACAGACTCCACTCCACTTGGCAGCCAGGCTTATGACCAAACATGCCGCTACAAACACCGTGTTGGACGTGATGCCCAACCAAACATCCCAATCCTCCAACTCCTCAGCACTGCCTTCCAAACAAAAGCCAAGGCAACCAATGATCAAGTTGTTGTTTTCATGATGATGCATCTGCCATGTCTTGGCAGCAATGCCCAATTGTATGATCCACACCCAACCAACTGCATTGATGTTCGCATCATTGGAACGATTGCTTTGAAGGGCTGGAACCACTTGTTCCCCACCAAGTTTCCTACCAACTTCCAGGATGATGTCCAGGCTGTTGTGGCAGAAGCAAAGTTTGTGAGCCTCAAGCCCAATGTCTTTCCACGTGGTGTTGTGAATGAAAATTTGGAGCATGATTTATTCTCGACTACTGCTCCCGATGCTAATGCATATAGCGTTCTTCAAGCCCAGGATGATGTCTTGGACCTTGACTATGCGCCTGCCCCAACTGCTAACCAGAGTTCCAAGGAAAATCAAGGAGCGTCCACGGATCACGATGAAGTTCTGTTCCGAGGAACAGATGTGCATAGTCTAGGAGAAGATCAAGGAGCAAACCATGATGGAAGTTGTGGAGCAAAGAAAGGAAACCAAGGGGCTGGAGGCATTGCCAATTATCTTCCACCTGCTGATCTAGAGAACGATCCTCTCGGTATCATTCAGAATGAGGTCTCGTCCCAGGATGGGAGTAAGGTCAGTCTCGGTTTGGGCAAAGGTGCTGCCAAGGCCTTGAGCCAGCGACACCCCAGCATTGAAAGCAGAGACGGCCTGCATAATGAGAGAGAGACGGGTGATTTCCTGCATCGTGACAATGCTGACCAGGTTCCTGCTGAAAATCAAGGAGTACATGTGAATCAGGATGATGTCCTGCTTCAAGGAGCGAATATGGAGGTTCCAGCAGATGACCAAGGATCGATCCAAGAGGCGCATGCGATGGAGAACCAAGGAGTGGATATGGCAGAAAAGCAAGGAGCGATCCATTTTGTAGTAATGAGAAACAGCTTCAAGACACCATTTGTCTGTTTTCACAAGGCCCTATACGGATGTGTAAAATCTGTGCTCCTCTGGTACAATCATTTAGCTTCCACCCTCAAGGACATGGGTTTCGAGCTTAATCTGTACTATCCATGTGCTGCCAACAAGATGGTCAATGGGAAGCAGTGCACTGTCGCCTGGTATGTAGACGACAACAACATCAGTCATATGGACCCCCAAGTTGTCACCAACGTGATCACGGCCCTTGAAGAGCACATCGGTGAAATGACTGTCACCAGCGGTTGTTGTCACAAGTGCCTCGGTATGGACATTACCTTCAACTCCGACGGAACTGTTAGCATTCTGATGGAAGACTTCGATGGAACTGTTAGTATTCTAATGGAAGACTATCTCAAAAGTGTGATCGAGTTTTTGGGTGAACCCATTTCGTCCTCTAATGCCACTGACAAGGGATTGCTAGATGTGAATCCAGACCCACCTGCCGTGGATTCTAAGGAGCGCATTGATCTCTATGGCAGTATTGTCCCCAAAGGACGTGCGTCTGCAGGACAAAAATCCCTGCACATTAACATTCACCACTACTTCATAACCAATCATGTCAAGACTGAAGGTCTCAACATCATTTACTGCCCTGCTGAGGCAGTGCTGGCAGTTTTCTTTACGAAACTACTCAAGGGAGCCCTATTCCGAAAATTTCGAGACGTCATCTTAGCACCCAGCTCCTTTTCCGTACCGGCGACGTCGCTGCGTGAGGAGCGTGTTGGAAAGAATGATAAAACCCCAACTTTAACTGAGAATGCGGAGAAGCATTCGGAAGCGGCGAATCACGCGGAGAAGCGATTAATCCCGGGAGAACCCGGTCGCCGCACATATGCTGATGTCCTCCGAGGATGCGAGGACCTCAAGACTGACGTTCCCCATGGATGCGGGATCGCTGATAGGAACAATGAAAATGTACACCGAGGATGCAAGAGCATCGCAGACGGAGTAGTCTGCACTAACAAGATTGGAGACGGAGTAGTCTCAGCAAAGGTTAGAAAGAAACGTAATGACAAGAAAGGGACAGAGGAGACTGTCACTTTCTTGGAATAATCCCATTGCGTAAGGACTTTGACTTCAGTAGTTATTCCCATCGTAGATCATTGTATTTGAGCCGTCTCTGACACAGCTGCCATCTAAAGGATGGTAGTGGAGACGGACCTCAGGTATAATCTAACATTGACTTCTTATTTTTTTTGAATCCAATCGCCTCGCCTATTTTCAAAAAATCAAGAAACCCGGATGTTCGAACTTATTATTCGGCTAAGCTGCTCTGAGTGTTCGGCCTCATTCTTCATATTCTAGCAGCGTGTCGAGTGAGTCGATAGACATGTTTAGAGTTGAGTCGATATAGTCGATATAGTCGATATAGTCGAATAGATAGTGATAGAATGGGAGTTTGAGGGTGCAGACGTTTGAAAATGGGTCCTCATTCGCGATCAATTTACTATAGTGAAAAGAATCAAAAATCATCCTCCGGCATCCTCGGGCTATCATTCCAAAAAGCTCGACCGATGAATATTTGATAAAGTCCAAACATTTATGTAATAATCTCTTACCAAGCGCGAACCACTGTAAAGTAATTAACTGCAACTGTAAACGCAATTCGACTATTTAAGCTGCTCTAACGGCCCTGCTCTTGTTCAGGCACCAAAAATGGCAACAGAAGCACTGGAGGAAGTTGTTGTTGTCATGGCATTCGAAATAAAATAATAATAATATTTTATTGTAAAGTTTCAGTTTTTCCCATAAGGTGCAGCTTGTGGTGACGCCGATCGTCGAACTATGACCGGCGCGGAGCGCTCGGACGGAATCCTGAAAATTGTTTTTTGGTAACACGATTCGGAAGTGTGAGATTATTATTTTTGGGAACTGGTACATTTTGTACATACGTAGGGGGGGGGGTACTATTAGGCCCGGATACTATCCTCCTTGCTCTGCGGTACTACGGTTCGACTGTCTACTGCTACCGTAAGCTGTTCTTAATAATGGCCGTGCTTTGCTATGCTATGTTGACCCTGCTCTTGCTCTGGTAGGTACGTTGACGGTGTTTCGACTACGGTTCGACTGTCTACTGCTACCGTAAGCTGTTGTTAATAATGGCCGTGCGTTGCTATGCTATGTTGACAGTGTGTCGACTACGGTAGGAGCTACCAGTAGTGAGTCGACAGACTTGGAAGTTGACAATACAGATTTACATTAATAATGCGTCAATCTTTGTGACCACTTTACTGTGTATTATATACTAAAAAGAAAAGAAGTAAAAATCCTTTTCATTCATCTTCTTACTTTTACAGAAGGAAGTGGTTTCACGGTGTTTCGACTACTACGGTTCGACTGTCTACTGCTACCGTAAGCTGTTCTTAATAATGGCCGTGCTTTGCTATGCTATGTTGACAGTGTGTCGACTACGGTAGGAGCTACAATTCGACTATCTAAGCTGCTCTAACGGCCCTGCTCTTGCTCTGGTATGTTGACGGTGTTTCGACTACGGTTTGACTGTCTACTGCTACCGTAAGCTGTTCTTAATAATGGCCGTGCTTTGCTATGCTATGTTGACAGTGTGTCGACTACGGTAGGAGCTACCAGTATTGAGTCGACAGACTTGGAAGTTGACAATACAGATTTACATTGATAATGCGTCAATCTTTGTGACCACTTTACTGTGTATTATATACTAAAATGAAAAGAAATAAAAATCCTTTTCATTCATCTTCTTACTTTTACAGAAGGAAGTGGTTTCTTCTCCCGAATTCGTTCCATAAAGACGCGTACCTCTTCAGACATTCCACGGCATTTCTCATGGTCTAGAGGTTATCGCAAATACAAGCCATTCAATTCACGGACTCTTGATAAAGCAACATATATCCAATTGCCTGTGTAGTCCCAACTATTGATTTAGAGTTTGTCGATCGAACGACCCTGTAACTTCTGAATCGTTCGCGCGTTCGCACAGTTGATAGGAAACTGACGCATTTTCATTGATCTCCACATACGAATACGTCGTAGTTCCTTCGTTAATATCTGGATAAATAGGGATCGGAAACAAAGTTTTGGCAGTGATATTTTGTGGCTTCAAAAACGTAAATCGAATCTCGTCTGGAGTTTTCATCAATCCATCTAAAATTTTGAGCTTGATACTCTCCAACTGAGAGACATGTGCACACTAAAACATGGTATCCATCAATAAGAATTTTTTCCAAAGATTCGATCGTCACACCTGTTTTAAATATCACCCCTTCGAGGGTGTGCAGTCGACCAAGCTGCAGAATAAAAATATTATGAAACTTACGTAGCATTAAAAGTATTGAAGGGAAATAAATGTAAATGACATTTTAGAGCGCGGAGGAAATTACTGTTGAATAGTACAGGAAGATCCGGTGAAAAAGACCACGATGCTTCCGCTCCGTTAAATAAATGAGATGGATGGCTCGCACGACCACCCTAACAAGACTGACTGGTGACGGTTTGTTTCAACTCCATTAGGGTTGCCAAACGTCTACGACTCGTAGACCTTTTTCCAAAAGTCGTAGACCTTTTTCCAAAAAGGTCTCGGATTGTTTTCTCTTGTAGTTTTCACCACCCGGACATGACTGTTTAAGAGCGTTCGCCTCCCGAACTTCTCTGATAGTCTTCTTTAAGGTCTTGACATTGCAAATAAATCGATTTTGAGAGTATTGACCAAAATGTTGTGGATACAATCGATACAACTGGGCTTCAGGCATATCCATGTACATTTCATTGTTATTCTGCAAAAAGCTCCTTCACAAAAGCCTTAGCTTTGCTTTTTCGCCAAGACTCTACTTCACTACTGCTGCCGTTTCGACTTGTCATTCTCTTGTATTGTTTTGCACGAAGGGTACAAGTTTGATGATCAAACAAAAATAAACAAATAGTAGAAAAACGACCAAAGTACTGTAGTTCGTACGGTAATTTGTACGAGTAGTGGTCCTTCTCACCGTTTAATACGTAGTACTACGTAGTAGTACCTAGCTACGTACTACGGTAGTGTTTACCTCCACTTTTGATTATCTCGTTCATGACGTCCTGCAATGTTATCCAAATCCGATTGAGTTCATTCGGTGGATAGTTCTTGTAAGTTTCTTCCACCATTTCAATCAACTGGATTGCATTCGTTGGAGATGTCTAGTAGTATCTCGACTGTAATTCCTCGCGACACCCGCAACAAACACGCCATGAACACTACCTTTTTCAGCTGTTTCGTCATCGCCACTCGCTTTTTTCGTGTTGTCGCCATTTTAAAAGTTGTTCATTGTACTTCGAAAAACAAAAAGTGTTATTGTGTCATTTTCCAGATCCCTGTAGTTGCTGAGAACCGTAAAGGAAAAGAGGAAATTTGCACGACTTGCTGATTTTGAATGCCTCAACGGAGTCAAAGACTTAAGAATTCTTAATATAAATAATATATACATCGATAGATAGCTTATTCTGAGATCTTTCTTATGGTTTAAACCATATGTCATAAGTACGTTGTGGGCGAGATTTTTGGAGAGTTCCGACCCTTTCACCAAACTCAACTTCCTCATCTGTTTCTGCAAATGCACCTTCAACAGTGTTGGAGCCATCCTTGAATTCTATTGGCACCTTTTTTGCCAAGTACGAGTTCATGAGCTCAATTTCACTTTTAGCTCGCTCCATTGCATCCTGGATCCTCCTGTTTCTCTCCCAGTGTTGATGATACTTTTTTAATTGTACTGGAAGTTTTGGAAATATACCTTGCCCATTGACATGCGCGATCCACAAGTGTGACATCCTGTTTTCATCAAATTTTTGCAAGTCATTGAGCATTAGCTGGCTGAAGAGCCGGTACTCAACACGTCTCATGACTGGCAAAAATGGCAAGGGAACCCCCACGAGTTGCAGCTAAACTTGACATCCCTACTAAGTTTTGGATTGTAATCATCGGCTTCTTGGAGCTGCTGAACCCTATTCAGAAGTTTATCATGTAGATCGCTGGTATGCAATAGAACTGTAACGAAGCTCTCATCAGTTTCCAAACAATCACTTACACACGTCCATCCCGGGTAAAGCAATTTCCCAGTGTTCTGTCCCACCAGCTTCTGGAGTACGTCAATCTTCCAAGTGTCATAATGTCCAACCTTGGGAAAATCTCGGTATACCTGCTGAGCTATGTCAAGGTTATGTCGGTGCCTGCGCTCACTTATTTGGGCATCTCCCATTTCAATACCAGCCTTGTGCCTGAAAGTTGTATTGTACTGTCGGTGTACACACTCAACAAGGTTGGTACCCTGGCAGCACCTAAGCAATGGTATCCCATGAGATGGATCCCACTCCAGAAAGGCTCCCATGAGTGCACACCCGTCATTAACTGACTTTTTAAAAAGTCACTTATGATCTTCGATTCGGCAGACATCCGTCTCTACTTGAGCAAACAAAACCGAATAACGACTACGACAGACCTTTTAAAGCCACAATCAAAGGTTTCTTGGTTCGTCAGTTCCTATTTCAGCGATACTGATGACCTTTTAAACGGCAATTAGGATTTCCTGATTAGCCAGACGGCCGTCGTTAACTGACTTTTTAGAAAGTCGCTTAATGTCTTCGATTCGGCAGACATCCGTCTCTACTTGAGCAAGCAAAACCAAATAACGACTGCGACAGACATTTTAAAGCCACAATTATTTCCTATTTCATCGATACTGACCTTCTAAACGGCAATTAGGGTTTCCCGATCCGCCAGACGGCCGTCGTTAGCTGGCTTTTTAAAAAGTCACAACACGTCTTCGATTCGGCAGACATCCGTCTCTACTTGAGCAAACAAAACCAAATAACGACTGCGACAGACCTTTTACAAACCTCAATTAGGGCCTCCGCTTTAAAAGGTCTCACGACAATGATTTGAGAGCCCTTTTTTTTTAAAAAAACATTAAAACAGTAAAATTATTTTCAATAATAATTCTGCAGCTTGGTCGACTGCACACCCTGTGCCACAATTATTATATGAAGGTACTTGGGTACGTCGTACCAGGTATGATAAAACGTATAAAGCACTTCTTCATCTTCATTCCTTCGTCATCGATTGACATGAGAGTTGATTGGTGTGTTAAATAACCTCGTCTCTACAGTAGGACGAAGTACGACTTGAGCGAGACGCATCATCACATCGGTGTACCTACCGTATTCCAATGCTGTACCCTCCGTAATAATACGCAGCCTACCTTACTCGGAGTACGTAACAACTGTAGAATAGAGTGATCCATGAGATGAGAGCCTTTGCCAACAAGAAATCGTTATTACATGCCATCACCATGATCGTCCTTGGAAATATTGTATCTACCTCCGTGTTGATGGCCAGCGCCATTTTCTTTGCGCCGCCTCAAATGGACACGGTCGCCGATGTCCCCAGTCGCTATTTTTCCGAACAGCATTCCATCTTTGGACGCGTGGAACGTGTCATCGACGGAGACACCCTCCGTGTACGACACTGCCGCAATCGGTACTTTTGTGAGAACCGTCTCCGAGATGGTTTGCCTCGAAAAATTTACGACTCGACGCTGTCGATTCGGTTGTATGGCATCGATTGTCCCGAGCTGCAAAAACGGTCCACCGATCCACCGTCACAGCCCTTTGCAGAAGAGGCCAAACAAGTCACCTCCGACTTGGTTCTGGGTAAAACAGTCAAGGTGACGCTCCTCAAGAAAGATCAGTATGGACGAGCACTGGCCATGGTGGAAACTCCGCGGAATCGCTTCGTACCGTTTCTGGGCCGGCAGGATCTTTCGGAAGAGTTGGTCCGACGAGGATTGGCCACGATCTACACAGGTGGTGGAGCACAGTACAATGGCAATAGAGACGTACTCGAAACGAAACTGAAACAAGCACAGCGCAGAAAGTTAGGAATGTGGTCGCTAGGTGACGAACAACGCATGTCTCCCGCCGAGTTCAAACGGCAGCAACGAGCTGCCAAGTACGCTACTGTAACTCCATAGCAACATTAAAAACTGGTATGAAGTATTTTACACAACAAACTCCCTGATTCTAAAAGCCTAGAAAGTGGGTCAGCGGCTTTCCACTAGCCAACTCCAAAAGAATCGTCAAAAGGACACCAGCCATGGCGGCTCGAGCATTGATGCGTTCCTTACTTTGCAGTGGTCCGTCCACTTCGTACAAATCGCCATCGGCACCCACTCCTAACACTCCCGTGACTGCTACCGCGTCGTCAAATCGTTCCAAGTTCACTCCTTCGATATTATTGGCCACACAAGCTTCCGTGACAGTCTGAGACGGCTCCATCAAGGCTTCGTACACCATATCGGCCATGTCTTGGATGAAGGTAGCATCAGTGTTTGGTGCTGGACACCGCCTCCAGTTGGTCACACCCGATTCATGCGCCAACTCTCGATATTCGATATCAATTTCTTCCAACGTTTCGATATGTTCCGAGACGAAACTGATGGGCACCACTACCAAATTTCGCACCCCACTTTCTCCCAGTTCAGGCAGAACATCGTCGGTGTACGGTCGCAACCATTCGATAGGTCCCACCCTGGATTGGTAACTCAAATGTATCTGCACATCGTCTGGGCTGTTGGTTTTATACAATTCCTTTTTAATGCCCTCCACACATAATTCCATCTGTTTTTGGTACGGATCGCCTGCTTCGATGTAACTCTTGGGCACACCGTGTGCAGAAAACAAAATATGTTTGGGTGGCCGGTTGGGCGAAACTTGCTTGGCCTCGGCTATCTCCTCGTCCGTGAAACTGTCCAATTCGTTTTGAATCAAATCCGTCATGGCTTTGACATACCCCGGTCGATCGTACCAGGCCGGGACGACCGTGTGGACCATGTCGCCGTATCGGCTTGAATGTTTCGAGAATTCCTCCTGCAAAACACGGAGGGAACTGCCCGAGGTGGAGATGGAGAATTGCGGATAGAGAGGCAATATGACCAAGGCCTGAATACCGTCCTTACGAATTTTGTCGAGAGCATCCTCCGTAAAGGGCTTCCAATAGCGCATGCCGATGTACGTGTTGACGTCCAGGTTGTATCGTTCCCGGAGCGATTTGGCCACCAAATCGGCTTGGGCATTGCTGTATTTCAAAATAGGCGACCCCCCACCGATGCTTTCATAGGCAGCCCGACTTTTCGGCGCTCGTCGTTTGGCAATAAACATGGCGATGGTATTTTGCAATGGGGATAGTGGACCGGGCAATCGAATGATATCTGGATCGGCAAAGAGGTTGTAGAGAAATTCTGTGTGAAGGAAAAGGTATAATATGAGGGGATTGCATCGACAGCTGTCTTCAGGAGACACAAATTTTATGTAAATACATTGGAATCGCACCTTCCACGTCTTCCCCCGTTGTCGGACCACCCAAATTCAAAAACAAAACGCCAACTTTGTTTCCTTCTTTATTAGCACTGGAAGTTGACTCTTCTGGGCGGACTACTGACATGTCCCCGAGGGATATTCCCGTTGCGGCGGAAAACCGTGTCGCGGAAATGGTAGCTGCGTCATAATGGGATATTACTCCTTTGTCAACTAAAGAGCGCTGTCTCGATGAAAAGAACTGCCGATCAACGCCAAACGAGTGTGCAAACTGCTGGCATATCAGACAGGTGGAGACGATGATTGCTGCGTAGTTTCGATTCCTCTTCGTCATGATGCTCTGTTCTTGTTTCCGTCGGAATCTTTTGTAGATCATGGAGATTGTTCCAGGGTAGGAGAGCCTTGTCATCGACTCTGCACTTGCTTGTAATCTGTATCACGTATCAGAGATGTTGTGCGATGTAACAGTTTCAGCGCTACGATCATCCACTGTCATAATTCATTTTAGATTTTATTACAGTTTAGTTAGAGCTTTCTTCGCTCTCAGGGACAATCAGCCTACCGGACTGTGTCATAGGTACCGTACCCTGTAGTACCTGCGCACTGCGTATCATAACGTACCTACGACAGTAGACCGTAGACCGTATGTACTGTGAGAGACAAAGAAAGGAGACACATCAGCATTCGAAACACGTGAACGTCACTGCCAGTCGGACAATGAACTTCCACGTGGAGGATTTACGAATTTGTAGTTACCTGTAAGATACTAATAAGGTACTGGAATAACACCACTTCTTACTGTGTAAAATTACAGTTACAAAAAATAGGGGAAATTGCAATCTCGACACCGAAGCCTTATCTCGACACGGGCACTTCTCCTTACATGTGGGTTTTATCAACATAACGAAGCAAAAATTTTATCTCGACACTGAGCCACTATTTCTTCGACACCGAAAAAAACCCTCTTGCTATTTCGACACCGAAAAAACCCCTCTTCTTACTTCGACACGGTAAAAAAAAAACTGTTTTTTTCATTTCGACACCGTAAAAACCTATTACCTCTTAACTATTTCGACACCAAAACACTGCTTCTATAGTGTTGCAACTACTCTTCTGTCGTGTTGCAGTTACCGCCGGTGATTACAGGAGGATTGCAGCCACCGCTACCGACTACAGGCACTGTAACACTCCATCGCCGCTGCCAGCTGTCTGTCGACAATGTTGAGACGCCGTACAAAACCTTTGGTTGTTGCCAAACCCAATGGCCCGCTCTGGATTGCAGAAGATCCTTTTCGCGGTGATCGAGCTCTTCTTGTGGATGATGACGCAGTTGCACCCTTATCAGGTGACAACCACCTGTCCACCGCTCTGGTGGACTATCTCCTACAACGGTCACTACAGCCAAGTGACTTGCAAGATACCACACTTGTTGGTTCTGCCAACTCCGTACATTTCTTTCATCAAGTAAACGCGAAGATATCTATTGCTCCTTCTAATCCCAACGTTGCAAAGAGTGTAGAGAATATTTGGCAGAGGTGTTCTCATTACAAGGACAACAAATTTGAGTTCGTCGCTCCCTTCTGCATTGACCACCATTTTGTTGTCGTGAAGATTGTCTTCGATCTTCGATCACCTGACATCTTTCACGAAGTTTCTGTGTACGACTCCTTGATCAAGGGTGGCCGCCGCAACAATTCGGTGCACCATAATTCTCCTCCTGCCAAGTACCTCCGACCATTTCAGCAATTCATTGCCAACTTTTGTTCATTTGGGAACCCCAAGTGTGAAGTGCTGCTTGCCAACCCTGACCTCATTGTGGAGAAGGCTGTCTACAGATCATGTCCCTTGCAGCAGAATGGATTTGACTGTGGCTTGTTTGCATTTGGATGTGTACTCCACCTGCTCAAGGGGTTAGATGTGTCAGTTGACATTTTCAACCAGCAGCACATTTCCAAGCTCAGGGAGTCTCTCCGTACAGTGTTTACCCTCACTGACATTGGATCAGATTTTCCCAATCCACGGGAACTTCTTTCCTCTTCGTTCCTTTGTTCCTTTTTCCCCTCCAGTCTCAAAACGACTACCATGAAGATGTTTTCCTTTGGCTCCTTGCGGATCTTCCAGACAATGGTAATGACATCGATGCTGCACCAGATGATCCCGACAAGGCTCTCCTCCCCGGACTAGACGATGTGCCACTCAATCCATGACTTGGGGCTGATCCACAACCCAAACCAACAACATATAGGGACAACTATTTTACATCCCAATTCATTGAAGTACCCAAGGAATTTGAAGATATGTCCAAAGTTGACCTGGCCATTGATGATTACGAGGAATCTTCTGGGGTCAGACTAATCATTGCAAGGTCACGAGGCACTGGATCGAGGCTTTATTTTTGTACTTCCCATGTGGGCTGTTGCTTCCGGGCCAAATTTGGCCGGGAAAGGGGTACTGTGCCCATTATCTACAAACAGGAATTGTCCAATCCATTTCACTGCGGCCAACCTGTTCCCCCAAAAATGAAAGGCCGTGCACCCAAAAAAAGAGTGAGGGACAAATTGGAAGTGACTGTGGACCACGCCATTGAGGTGAAGGACGGCACGCCAGTATCGAAGGATGTTATTAAGGCAGCTGCCAACGTCCAAGGTGTGAGAGCCTCATACAACCAGGGGTACCGTGCCATCAGCGGTGCAGTGACGAAAACCCAAAGAGAGAAACAACAGGCCAGTTTTGTACTAACCATGTCATACTTGCATCACTTCCAGTTGCAAAATGAAGACTCTACTGTCCGAGCTGAGAGTGATGCTGACCAGCGTTTGCGGCGCCTAGGCATCTGTCCTGGATTCATGAAGCACTCTTTGCGACATGTGAGGCCTGTCCTGTCTCTCGATGGGGCCCACCTGAAGTCACAATGGAAGGGAACCCTATACATTGCTTCAGTGCAGACTGCATGTAATGACATCTATCCCGTTTCCTTTGCCATTATGAAGGATGGCAAGGATACAGAGGGATGGAAGTGGTTCCTGGAGCTGCTGGTTCAGGCAGTTCCTTTGCTGACGATGCAGCACCCAGACAATCGTTGCAAGTTCTGCTACTTCACTTTCATTTCTGACAGGCAGAAGGTACTCATCCAGGCATTGCAGCAGGTGTTTCCAGACAATCATCATTGCTTTTGCTCTGTCCATATAGCAAGGAATGTTGAAAAGGAGGTTGGGAAACAGGTAGCAAAGCATGTCTATGCTCTGTCTGCCACGTTCTCCAAACGTGAGTCAGACGAATTGTTGGCAAAACTTGATGCAATTTGACAAAGTTGCAACGATTCTTGAACGTAGATGGAAAAATTGTGCTGGGTTCCAAGTGAGGGAGGTTGTGCGGTGTGGGAGCCAGTTTGATGTTTTCCGTCCATCAAGGGGAGCGTCTCAGCCCGAGTCAAATCGATTGTTGAATGTGAAGGAGAAGACATGTGAATGTGGAAAGTGGCAGGAGCACGGAATTCCCTGCATTGATGTGGTTGCCTGCTACTGAGTGTTTGAGATGAAAACAATGCAATACATCTCGGACAATCTTGTTAGCGAACATTACAAGTACAAAACAGTTAATGAACTCTTGAAGGAATACATTGTTCCTGTTTCTTTGGATGTATTGTACCAGGATGGAGTTACATTGCCACCAAATCGCACAAAAAGGTCAAGTGGACGACCAAGGAAAAAAAGGATCAGGAAACGATCTCGTTTTGCCCATGATCCAGACAAATCACCCATTGTCTGTAGCAGATGCAAGAAGAGAGGCCACAACATTAAATCATGTGTTGCAAGAGAGCAACTTGAGAAACAACATCCAGCTGAGCTTCACCTTTCTTGAACAATACATAACCATCACTACCATAATAAGATTTCAGTATTACTGTGTTCAATAGTGTTAGTAGGATTGGTGGTAGTAGAAGGAACAGCAGTAGTGACAGTTGTAGTGGCAGTAATAGATGTGGTAACTACTCTGTAGTAGTAACAGTACTCGTGTTATGGTGTCGATGTAGTAAAAAGGTAAAAAGGATGGTGTCGAGATAACAGTGGCCACAGTGTCGAAATAAAAAATTGGGGTTTTTACGGTGTCGAAATAACAAAGGGTTTTTCTACGGTGTTGAAATAACAAGAGGGGTTTTTTGGTGCCGAAATAACAAAGGGGAATTTATGGTGTTGAGATAATAATGCCCGTGTCGAGATAATAGTGGCACGGTGTCGAGATAACAATGCCCGTGTCGAGATAAGGCTTCGGTGTCGAGATTGCAATTTCCCCAAAAAAATACTTACAGTTACTATGATACAGTTTGGCTTTCAGATCATTGTCGTGAGACCTTTCGTCCCTAATTGAGGTTTTTAAAAGGTCTGTCTCAGTTGTTATTTGATTTTGTTTGATCAAATAACGAGGGATGTCTTCCAAATCGAAGATCATAATCGACCTTTTGAAAAGTCAGATAATGAGGGGCTATCTGGCGAATCAAGAAACCTCTAATTGTCCTTAAGAAGGTCAGTATTGATCAAATAGGAACGGCGGAATCGCAAGTCATAAATTGTCGTATTCAAAGATCTGTCTCAGTCGTTTACAGTTTTTTGATTTTGTTTGATCGAATAAAGATAATATGGATGTCTGCCGAATCCCAAGACCCTATTTGACTCTTTTAAAAAGTCAGATAAAATGGCAAATCAGAAGACTCTAATCAATTGTCCTTTACGGAGTACAAGGTCAGTTCTGATCAAATTGCTTTACAGTTATTATTTAATACCCCCCAGGATGGGTAATTATTTGAAAATTGATGAGAGCTTCGTTCCAGTTCCAATGCATATCAGCGATCTACATGACAAACTTCTTAGCAGGGTTCAGCAGCAAAAAGAAGCTGGTGATTCCCATCCAAAACTTAGCATAGATGTCAAGTTCATCTGCAAGACAAACGTCTTAGCAGGTTTCAGCAGCAACAAGAAGCTGATGATTACAATCCAAAACTTAGCATAGATGTCACGTTCATCTGCAACTCAAGGGGGTTCCTTCACCTTGCGGATTGCGCATGTGAATGGGGAAGATATATTTCCAAAAATTCCAGTGCAATTAATTACGTAGTAAAAATGTATCATTGACACTTGGAGAGAAACAGCAGAATCCAGGATGCAATGGAGCAAGCCAACAGTGAAATTGAGCTTTTGAACACTTACTTGGTAAAAAGGTGCCAATGGAATTGGAGGATGCCTCAAACACTGGTGAAGGCGCATTTGAAGAAACAGATGAGGAGGTTGAGTTTGGTGAAAGGGAACCAAATAATGGACTGGACAGAGAGCTACAGCATGGTGACGTTCAAACGACAGCACAACAAGGCAATGATGTTGGCATCATCAATATAGTCAACTTCAATCTTTAAGCAATAATGATAGGGCATCAAATGGCAATGTTTGCATTGCACATTTGGCGTCACTTGCGAGGAACATACTTTCTGGCGGCTATGCTGTTTCCACTCCCAGTCAATCGGGAGAGACCTGCAGATGCGTTGACAATAGAGGTTGCTCTGGAGACCACAGCAACAATGACAGGATTTATTCCCGATCTCCACAGAGAGAAGAAACGAACAAGAGGAAGGGCAAGGGAACCGAAAGAATATCCTACTTCTGGGTTATGTACAGACTCTACTGATCCGGAGGCTCACAACTCAGCCAAAGATTGTCCAGGAAGATGGCCAAGAGTAAAATGTCTGAGAAAGTAACTGACTGTGAATACGGAAACAATCTCATTTGTAATGTTTTCTTATGTTTGTATGATATAAACAACTATCCCACTTGCTAGTGAAATATTCTGTCTAATAAAATGCTACTCCAGTACAATGTCCAAACACGATGGCAGCAGTTGTTGTGGTGCTCTCCTCGAAGATGTGGTTTCTTTTCTCGTCTATTTTCTTTTCTTTTTTTTCTTCTTTTTCTTCTCCTCCCCCCTTCTTTCCTCTTTTTTCCTCTTTTTTTTAAAATGAGCCACGAACATGATTTGAGAGCCGTTATTTTAGACCGAGGATGCAAATTTACAGTTAATCTTTTTTTTTTTATCCGAGAGTTCCAATAACTTACGACCTACAGTTAGTACAGTTTATAATCAAGCATTCAAGCACACGTTCGGCTATCGATATCTACTCTTAATAAGGACCCACTACCATGGCACCGTCTCTCTTCAACGTCATTCTTTGTGTTGCCTCGTTGTCCGCTGGCATTTGGGCCTTTGTTACTACCCAAGCCGTCACCAAGGATCAGTTTCAACCCATCATTACAGCCTGCACATCTCCGAATTTCGAAGAATCGGGCTACCATCGATATGACAAGCGCGTGGGATTGGTCGCATTGGACTTTTTAGTCTGTTTGATTACCCAATTCATGGTCGATTTGACAACCATGGTGCCCATGGGACTCTTGACGTGGGGAACCACCATCTTGGGTGCCATTCCAGCCACGATGGTCATGATGTTGGAGGCGAATCGCAAAACCAATAGTGGCCTGTTGAAGTGGCCTGTCGCCATTTCGCTGTTGGGTCAACTATTTGGCATTTCGGTGATTTTTCCAGCAGTGTGGGTGCCCAGTTATGTCTTTTTTGCTGCCAAGGAAAGTGGCGGTGCCGTCAATGGCACCTTGGCCCGGTCTTTGGTTGTTTTTGTCCTCCCCCCGGTCTTCTTGACAATCGCCCTTTTTACATTAGACGTCCAATCCGACGCTTGGACAACGTGTGCCGGAATCTTGGGCGGGCCAATCATTTGTTTCTTAGGACTTGCTCCAACACTACTATCAGCACCTGACAATGCTACAAACAAACAAGTTGCCCAAGCGTCACGAACCAGTGCCATTTCCTTCGGTATAGGAGGACTGATATCGACATGTGGCTGGTTTTACATGCTGTATGTAGTGTACCTACATTTTGGTACCGATCTACCCACCCTTTTTCAAGCCGTTTGGACAGAGGCGCATCCGTCCATCAAGTTCATGTCGGTGGATGCGTCCATCTTGTGGATGGGACTGGTCTTCCATATTGCCACTCGCAAATTGAGTAGTGCGGTAGAAGCAGTCGTGTTGACGCCACTATTCGGTCCAGGTGGAGCCTGTTGCATGGCCCTGGCATCATTGGAGTCGGATCGAGCGGCCGCACAGAACAAGGGAACCAAAAAGGAGTAGACGAAAACGCATCAAGCTGGGAGAACAAAAACACCATCATACAGGCAAATACCTTATGGCAGACGACGTTCGTGGAACTCAGCACAAACTCGCCCCAAGGGACCCTCCAATATATATAGGCAGTACACCGTATTCAACGGTTGGAACAATGGTACTTTTGGGTTGAGTAGTAGAATATTCATAAACATTTTTTCTTCTTTTTCACTCTACTACTACAGTAGTAGTACACCACGACGTGCAGTAACCGAGTATATCCCTACGGTAGTAGTCTTAAGTAGACAGTATTTCTAGAGTAATTCTTGCTTGCCCAATGACGGCAAATCGCTCGCTGTCACTGGTAGTAACGATGACAACAACGTTGGCCAAAAGCCAAGCGCATCATTTGACGCTCTACAACGGCCAAGATGGTGTGGAGTTTGCGCAATTTGCAATCTCGACTATACACGAGATGAGGGCGTCCAGGTACGTGAATACGGTCACCGGTTTTGTCGCAAATGTCTTCCGATACACTTCCTTTTCTTTCTTTGGATCAGCTCCAGTAAATAAATCTGCACCTGGTGCCGGAGGAGGCATTGCATCGCCATCTCCTACTGCCGCTTCTCAGCAAGCACCTCCTGCTCCTTTTTAAAACTGGGCAGGAACACTCAAACCGCAAGCAATGTATCACAGCTGGGATTTTCTTTTGGAAGTCAAAGTATTTCGACATGGCGTTTCGATGTTCCAAGAGACGGATCTGGTTTTACCTTCGTACGCCCATCACAGGAACGTAAACTGTCTTCGAACAAAGAAGAAGGGATTGCATTGGAATCATTTCCGAGAGAGGATCTCTTCAATCTCTGGATGCAGGTTTGAGGTCGACCACAGTGAAAGCATTTAATGGACAAGTTGGATTTACTGTTAGTTCTAATGAGGCAACAGCTGGTTTGACTGTGAGTAACCATAAGCCCAAATTCCAGCCTCTTACCCTTAAAGTACACGTGCAGTTGTTGTTGAAAACGATTTCGCTTACTCATTTTAGGTTAAAGAAATATTTAACTGTAAATCAAGAATATCTACTAGAATAAGCGTATTATGTACTCGCCTTGGCCATATTTCTGTATCCAGTTCCCAGACAGCTCAACAGAACTGTCGTACTCTCCAGATCAGGCGTCACTTTGAACTCCACGTCAAAGACCTTCTTGATTAATCGCAGTGTTTCTATGGAATATTGCGACAGGGTCCCCACTCGTATCCTTGATACATCTTCGGGCGTCAGTGCCATCCATAGAAATGCCAATGATTGGGATGATGTGTCGATACAGCCACCCCTCCGAATTTCTTCTAACAGCAGACATGCACCCCTTTGTCCTAGATCTTCGGGTAGTTCCATCGAGGCGCGATCTCCCGTTTTGGAATGGTCCATACAACATTCGGCCGTCAATACAACTCCCGTCGTCGATTCACTCGAAACGACCAAACTCATGCCGGGAGACGGCCCGCAATTGTGTCGTTTGGGTGTGTGTACATCCGTGTGAATCCACACATCTGGCAGTAACTTGTGAAAGACGCCCTTGGCCGCATAGGCCACGCGGGCTGCCATGCTGGAGGAAACAATTTTGCAGCTGGTGGCGTTACCGCGGATCCGTTTGATCTTGCCCATATCCGTCAGGTCAATCGAATGCAACTGGCTGCGAATCATGGGACATTGAAAGAGAACCTGTCCCTTGTGATCACTGACGGGCGCAGCGGCACGATGCAAGACTTTGATGAGCGGCGCAATGTCGTCGTCACTGTCAATACCAATTCCAAAATGGGAAAAGAGTGGCAGTGCCGACCGCTGCCAGTAGTCGGGACTGGGATCGGTCTCGCAACATCCATCCGTCAGTCCAGTGAAGGTGATGGACAAGGATTCCTTTCCAAAGGGTGCCAGCGGCAATATGCCTTCCAGAAACCATCCGATCGATCGGGAATCGGGACACTCGTGGTGATGTTCTCCACCCAACAACGTACCGGGACGAAATTTGAGTTGTGTTCCGGTGGCATTGATTTCCATCTTGGTACCATTCGTCATGGAGTCAATCAATCGGAGAAAGCTAGCTTCGTAATCTTTCAAACCAGGATGTTGCAGATCGGCGCTGCGAATATTTCGAATCAGGAGCGGCCGGTGGGAAAGGAGACTAACGACGAGACGTTGTCGAAACTGAACGGCGCCATCTTCAAAGCGGAGGAGTGACGACAAAGATTGTGTCATTTTGAAAAAGTGGTAACTGTATATACAGATTGTTTGGTCTGTTACTTCTGCCCGTTGCTTGGTGAATTTGATGTGTAACTGCCAGTCGTTGCTTTATCTTCCAAGAGGTTGTTGTAAAATGTTGAAAATTCTGAAGATAATATAAATAAATTTCGACGAAGACTACTGCAAAAAAATATGCATATATTATATTCACGCATTATGATAGTCCATTTCCTATTTTACATTATGAAAATATTGAATTTCTGTTCGTTCTCCTCCGGCTTTTCGGTACCATCTTACCGTAATACTCTCGCACGTAAGGATTTTTTTAAACGCGACTGGCGGTGAAAGCCTCAGTCTTGCCGTCAACATGCTGACGCATCAGCAGTCATCACCCGAGTTCAATTTTCTTTCATGATTTACTGCTGAACTTGTCTCCCAGAGCGATAGAATCATCGCGAAACATCCGTTTTCTATTCAACCTGTCACAACTCTCTGGCTCACCTCCAGAGCATCGCAGCAGGACCTGAAAGAATAGAATGGGAAGTACACGGAAACACAACTCTCGCCAGCCAATCGTCGTAATGGCGCGGTATGTCGTTGTGGCGATCCTTTTGATGACAACAACCATCAATGGTTGGATACAACTACCTACGACATCAACTAAAAACACCTGTCATGGCAACAGCTTCAATAGACTCATCAGATCCGGAAAAACTGGTTTTTCCACTGTATGGGCAACTCCTGTAAAGACATCCTCCATGTCTGTCACGGAAGAGGACTGGGATGATGAAGATGACACTGATGGCGACGACTTGGAAATTCAGTACTTGGATGGCGACGATGATGACGATGACGACGGCGATTTCATGGAATTTTCACCAGCAGAGGCCAAATCCAAGGTAGACGGTTGGATGCGAGAACTGCAGCAATTGGCACGGTCCTCGTCACGCGACAAACAGGCTGTCGACAAGGCGCAGGATATTCTGAATGAGATGTTTGAACTATACGTGCAATCGGAAGATTCCACGTTCTTTCCTACCACACAAGTTTACAATTACATATTAGAAGCTTACGCCTATTCAAAAGATCCTAAAGGAGCCGACGAAGCCATGGCTTTACTGGAGAAAATGCACGATTTGGACAATGTCTACATTGCCCGGCCTAATGTGGAAAGTTACTTGAATGTCATGGATGCCTTTGCCATGCGAGACAACCCCGAAAAGGTGCAGCAGTTGATTTCGCAACAGGAACAGTACGCTACGTCCAGCAACAGTGACGATCTGACAGTCACAGCAGAAGCCTACAACAAACTAATCAAGGCCTATGGAATTGCCGGTCAAATTGAACAAGCAGAAGCTACATTTCGATCACTAGTAACAGACAATACCGCCAACCAAAAGTCGTGGGTCCAAATCATGAAGGCCTACCAAAGTCATGACGATCTTGTCTCGGTCGAATCGTTGTTGGAAGAAATGATTGCCACATATGAGTCTACTGGCAATAAAGATTTTCAGCCACAAATTGAAGCCTACAATGTCTGGATCCGTTCCATGGGTATGGCGAATCGACCGGACAAGGCCGAAGCAAAATTGTACGAACTCATGAATCGCTGCCGACAAGGCGACAGCACGTGTCAGCCCAACGCCGATACCTTTCGAAATGTCATTTTTGCCTACAATCAAGATCGTAAACAGCAACATAGCGCTGCGACGGTCTCCAAACTCGATCAGTTATTGCAAATTCAAGAGTCCTTCTTGAATCTTAGAAATCCCGAAACGCCATGGTCACCCGACGAACAACTCTACAACGCTGTGATTGGGATGGTGGCACGGTCCAAAGATCCGCAAAAGGCGACGCGTATCCAAAAAATCATGGACCGATTCCAAAAATCCACCCAGCCTTCTGACTCTATACTACGGCGCATGTACTTTTCTCAATTGAGTGCGTGTGCCCATGTCACCAAGGATGCCACTCCCGAAGACAAGTTGGCCGCCTTTCAGATTGCCTCGCAAATTTGGAATATGTTGAAAAGTGATACTTCCCCTGGCCTCTCAATGGACAGCTCCATGGCTGGCATGTTCCTCATGGCCTGTCGAACACTTCTGCCCAAGTCGGAAAAACGAGACAAGCTGGTACACACCGTCTTTGACGAGTGCTGCCAACGCGGCATTGTCAACGACTTTGTTCTCAATGAACTGGATGGCGTAACAGATGAAGCGACGCAATTGCAATGGTTTGGTGGATTCATCGAAGATGGCGTTCGCATGAAGAAGGAATGGAGACGGAATGTTGTGGAGAAACGATAAATGAACACAACGTATGAAATTGCTGCTATCTATTTTAGATCAACTACGACCAAATAGCTTGTTTATACTGTAGTAGCTAGAACAGCTTGTAATCTGCGGGCGATGCCACTAATTTCATGGCCTTTTCTCGTTTCACAAGACCGTGGTACCCAAGATGTTCGAAAATCTTGACCCTCTTTTCAATGAGATCGGCCCTAGTCAAGGGTCGCACTCCTCCCGTATCTTTGCCGTTGGTCTTGGCGAGAAGCTTATTGATTCGTTTGAGTGCCAAACCGTGTCTCCCAGCACGACAGTCTCGTTCCAGCGCCAGACCGGCATATTTCCCGTTCGAGTCAATGTCCACCCACGCTTTGAGAGCGTCAAGGGTCTTTCTGAAGCGTTCTTTGGCATCGTCCGTGGTCATTTCGGCATACGCAAAGGCTTGTCGTGCCAATGCATCGACCAGAAAGCCCTTCTGCTTTTCCATATCCTTGTTCTTCTTGACTTGCTGAGGGTCTTCCTTGTCCAATTTCTTGCCAAAATGTAGAGCCAATGCCTCCTCGGATATCTCCGCCAGCACCTTATCAGCTGCTGCAACGATTTTTGGCAAATTCTCTTCTCTTGGTTTGAGACCATCCAAATACTTAACCTTGGCCATCAGAAGTGGAATATGCTGTGGGTACTCCTTTTCAAGTTCCCCGTAAAGAGTTTTAAAGTCTCCCTTTTCCTTTTCAGTGGATGTGAGCTTCCCAAGTTGTTCGACTCGAAGATCACGGACGGCTTCATCGATTCGTTCTTTGGCGGTTCGCTCATCCTTGGGTTCTGCGACCGAATCAGGATCAGCTGGCTTTTCGAATTTTGGACCCACTGTGTACAGTATTGGAAACCCGTTGGGACGTTTGCCATCTCCAGGGAGAGATGATTCGCCGCTACAGTAAGAGGCCGAGCCCATGAGGATGTCACCAGCTTTACAGGAAGAAGGGAATTTAGAGGATGATGGTTCGGTGAAGAAGACTGATTCGCACAGACCCTTTCGCAGCATGCGTTTTTTCATCGCTCGTTTCCCTTCCAGCAGATCTTCCCTTGTGCTATATGCAGAAAGGGAAATTTCCTTTTCCAGCTTGCGCTCGATCCAGATGGTCATATCTTTCAGTTTTTCCAGCATTTTTGGGTCGTCGTGGCGGATTTGTACTTGTATACATACAGAACCTTTACTGGCCGTAACAGCGCTGGGATACGCATCCACACATCCAAGGTACCGCTTCTCACCGTCATATATCATCATCATTTGCGATTCGTAGGTAGACTCGTAGAGAATTTCTTGTAGAGCCGGTGCAATGGGAGTGAAGGAACCCTTGTCATCCTGCGAGAACTCATAATTCAACTGCATTTGATAAATTTTCTTTCCGTTCCAGGGAAGAATATCCCGTTCTCCAAGAGGTTTGATTGTACCTTCTGTTTTCGGCCTTATTGGCGTTCTCCATTTTGTGAACTTGGCGGATGGGTTGATCGTTTCGTCCATCAAGACACTTTCAACCCTAACAACCCCAAAGGTATCCCCACTTTTCATAGAAAGCGCGGTAGGGGTGGGTTGGACGCCACGAAATTCGATGCACAAGTCTGCTTTTACATTTCCAGCAGCGGACCAAAATCTTGCCAAGTCTACCTCGCATGTGATGCCCGACTCAACAGGGACAGAAGTAACACATGTCTGGTTTGGAAGCAAGTTAAGATATTTTTGTACAGCGTAGTCTCGATACGCGGCATGAGGGATCAGTTGCACGGTATGTAAGACGAATAATCGAGAGGAAGCGTTCGGATCGTCAACTATGGTTCTACAATCCCGGACCGTCACGTCCATCCACGTACACCCTGGTGGAGGTACAACAAAGAAGCGGGCAACTTCTGTCGGCTTCAACTGCTCCAATAAAAATCAGAGTTAGTTGTGTTCGAAACCTTGAATGGATATCATCTACATCCATAGAAAAAAGTTCTTACCTCGATGTTCTTTTGTTCGATAATTCTGCTAACTTCTAGAGGTTTGACGACGGTGATGGGAAGTGACCACATGGGCCCACGACCAGCCTGTCCGATGACATGACCATTTACATTCGCAGTATGGACACCATGTGGTAATTTTCTTGGATCCACGTCGATCTTGAAATTGCGTCCATTGTTCATTAGCATGAATGTATCAGGAGCTAGTACCCATGGTGCTGTCACGGATATTGCAAACTGCATTTCAAAATCAATCCTGTCTTTTTGTGCGGCATCATCTGGGTTGTCCACTCGTTTGAAGTTCGGCTTCACACACACGGTAAACGTTTGAACAATCGAGGACTCTTCTGGTTGCCGAATGTAAACCCCGCGGGTTGAACCGCTTTGGTTGTCGATGTACACTTCAAAATACATGTCTTCCGTCGCCACAGTTTTCATTTGTTGCAAGTACTTGTAGGCCTCCTCCACTTGAACCATACCCCAGCCCTGCTGGTACCGCGATGACCCTGGCATAGATTTGGCAGTATTTTCTATCGCTCGTTGGATGCGAGAAGGAGAGATTGGGATACCCTCTGCCTTGCATGCAGAGAGGAGCAGAGCTACACATCCACAAGCATGGGGACTTGCCATGGAGGTTCCATTCATGAGCATTGACTTTTGCATAGTCCAATTGCTCACGGAAGTTATGGCTCCTCCTGGAGCACAGACGCACACTCCGTTACTTCCATCCGCGGTAGGACCGACACTGCTCCACGTGTACGTCGAGCCAACAAAGCGATTATTGTCTTCGTCTGCATCATCAGCGGTGATAGTCATAGTGTTGGAAGTTAAACTGTATTCAGACTTCATCATTTCTGGTGACACGTAGGCTGCCACTCCCAATATGCATGATGACATGCCACCGGGGGCGTTGACAGTCGACAGGGCTGGTCCATTATTTCCCACGGCCGCTACGAAAACGATATTGTACCTCCACACCAGCTCTTCCGCCAATTGAATGACACGTCCCGCATTGGGAACTTGACAGCCTTCTCCATACGAAAGGTTGATGACATCGCATCCCAGTCGAATGGCTGTCAAGATGCCTCTTGCCAAAGACGCTGTAGTTTCCATCGACCCAAGTCGTGAATCACCAATCTTGATCGAGACGATCCGTGCGCCGGGCGCGACCCCACTTCGATCGGGACCTTCGGCCACTGCCGCAATGGCTGCCACATGAGTTCCATGAGGGGTACAATCCCCAACAATGCTCAATACGGTGGCATCATCGTAAAAGTTGACGCCATAATTGTATTGATCGACCGTCGAGATGGTGCCGTATTGTCGCTCTTTTGAATAGGCCGCCAGTGGTTGCAACTTTTCTACATCTTCTTCCTCCCTATCACTGCCTCCATACAGCACCGCTCGATATTGTTCTCCGTCATGAAAAACGACACAGTCAAGAATCATACCCGGATCTTCGCTCTCCCATTCTTTGTCCATCAAAATGTCAAGTTTGGCTTGCAAATCTTCGCTGGTTCGGATATCGTCTGGGGTTGGCTTTTTGCTGCCTGCAACAAACTTGTCTTGCCATGCCGCCAATTCCTTTTGGACGTTGGCAATGTAGGCATTGCATTCTTGGTCAAATATTTTTTTCCTATAAGCCTTGACCCGATTGATTAACGAACTGGGAAAGAGCTCAAAGGCAGGTTTGATTCCGAGTTTGACAGTTGGTAGGGGTGGAGGAAAGAGTCGGCCCTCTTTCTTACCAGAATCCTCCTCTTTCTTTGACGACGGAATGCTTTTCCACCAACTCTTTTTCAATTTCAACAGCCGCCCTGACAATCCCTTCACCTGGTAATATATAACATTGTCTTGGTGGTTGTCCACCTCTTCCACCACCTTTTCCGTGGTGATATCGACATCGCCACTACCAGTGCAGTCCACGATATCGATCAATTTGGGTGTCGTTCCATCCTTCATGTAACGAATACCAGCGGCACCGGGATCGACTCCGGTATCCAAAATGCCAATCAAGACGTTGGATCCGTCATAATTGGGGTACTTGGTTACAAACTGCAGTGCTTGGGTTTCACGACGAGGCAAGAGGCCGTCGAATGGGGAGCTCACCGGATCATCATTGGCGACGGCCATTGTTGTTTTGCGAATAAGTACGCAGCAACAAGCAACTGCAACTGAGACTTTCCGACTTCCCAAGGAGGTCTGCTGTCTTCAGCTAAAAAAAATAAATACCTTTGGCGAAAATTACATAAAAATATCACGAGATACTACTCCGGAGTCCGGAGTTATTACAGTTAATACCTTCCTGGATTGGCGTCTGGTATTCACGGACTACCGTCGTTGTATCATACATAGAGTTCCGACCACTTGATCCTCTTTTTTTTTTTACAGTTATAGTCGTACGACTAGAGTAGCAAATATTATATTATATTGTATTCACAGTCAATCAGTATTAACTGTAACAGTAAGTACAATAAGTATTCAACATAAAATGCAAAAATGATAATAATATTATGTAATATTATTATATTATGTATCATTATTATTCCATTGTAAGATGAATATAATATTCATGATACGTCGTACTATCATACGTCAAAGTAGTAGTAATGATTGACTGTTGGATTGACTGTGAGTCACGAACCAAAATGTGCAACGGTTGACGTGAAGGAATGATAACGTTACGTCGTAGACGGCCCGATTTTCAACTAGACCCACTCTAGCATTCCTTGTCTTCACACCTATGACATCTGACAGAAAAACTAACTGCTTAAACACTTCGATGCTCTCGGACGGAAGGCACACTATGTGCCCTGCTTTAAGATCGTTTCATGAAATACCTCGCGTTGTATCTTGATTCTGCGTCTGCATTGGTTTTTTTGTTGCATGCTCATCGGCTACAATAAGAACCCCACCAACGCTCCCGCGGCGATCCCTAGCGCACCAGCTTTTTGTTTGGGATTTTTGACCATTTGTTTCAAATCAAAATGAGTGATCGATCGCTTGATGTCACCCAACCGACCCATCACGCGTTTCTTCATAGATTCCGTTTGTTTCTCTGTGACTAGTTCGTCCATATCAATCACACCAACTGCCTCCAAAACTTCCGTGCTACAGAGCAGAAAAACAGTAGACCGAGCAAAGACAGGGTTTAGGTCCTTCGGTGAGTAGATGAGTATACAGATTCTACCTTTCAACTTACGCTATGAAGGCTGCCCCAGCAAGTTTAACGAATTTGACGGCTGAGTAGAACGATGACCAAATCACTCAAAAAAGTCAGTACCTGATATTGGGTTTCTCAAACTGCCATGCTGGACCCCCGTCCCCGTTTCGTACACTCACCCGAATTTACTACCACCTTGGAGGCACCAAACCCACACACGGCTCCCGTGGCGAATTTTCCTTGGTCCGGCAAATTCTCGTAGCTCTCTTTGGCTTGGTTATACCACTTTTTCACGTCACCGAAGGTATCATCATCACTGGCAGCTCGAACCACACAGATCAGGCACAATATCGTTGTGGCGATCACAAAAAGCGTGACCCACGGCGATTGTCTACTTCTACGTAATGTCATGATGCGTTTACCCGTTGCTACCGAGTCGACAGTGTGCTGGGAAACTTCGTACAAAAAGAATTGTGTTTCTGGAATGAAATACTTGGATACAATACGTCAGATGACAGACACAGACACAATGTGGAACAACGACAGCATTTTGTGACGGTTCCAAAGAAAAGTTCTAACTGTAAGATAGTTTCGGTCTGTTCCAAGTCCCATTTTTCACCGACCCGCCGCACTCTCTCGTCGAGCAGCAAACATGCTTCATCCGAACTTTTCTCACCTCTTATCGCCTACCGTCGTGAGGTCTATGCACAGTCCAGCCGTTGTGATTGTCTTTTCGTGTCGGTGGCACCGCCTCCAGAACGGATGGAGAGATGACAACGTGTAATTATTACTTCGAAGTATTATAATATTTTATTGTAGTCTACTTCGTCTAAATATTTTTTAATTTTTTTTCTGATTGCCGACTCGTTTGACTGTGAGTGAAATTCATCGAAAACGAACTGACTGTGATGAAGTCCCTGTTGAAGATGACGTCATTCAATCATCGTTCGCAAAGATCCACCAAAACGCCAAACAAAAAATCCATCAAAACGATTGCCTCCGATTTCTCCAATCTTCCATTGTTATTGATCACATCATCGTCCCACTGATTGTGCCTGGCCGTGTTACTACGTATCATTGTTTGCAAAGAGCCTTTCCTTCCCATAATCGGCTGAATAATAACGCAAAGATGTGGTCTTCTTCAACATTTTGCACGTTTGGTCTCCTTGTCGTTGGATCTTTCTTGTCGACCGATGCGTTTCTACCAGCGAAACCAAGTTTAGTGACCAAGTCGACAACGGCGTCGAAACCACTTACCAAATACGCGCTCGACAACGTCGCTATCCTCAGCCAGGGATATGATCGTCATTATTGCACATCTACTGTTCTTTTCATGGGATGGGGACCTGAACCTGTTTGGTCGACAGCAACGATTTCCACCAACGATGCGGCCAACCAATCAGGCGATAGTGTCGCTATATCGGTCTCTGTTCCACCGGAGACTGCGCAAGAATACACTATTCCCGGCCAATACGTCCAAATTCGTTTGAATGAAGACACGAAACCTCTCTTTTTGGCAATTGCCAGTCCACCCTCCCCCGAAAACGCCGCATTTGAATTCCTGATCAAGAAAACCGAGGGCAACGAGTGGATGACCAGCGCCACACCGGGTACTGCTTTACAAATCAGTCAAGTTCTGGGTGGCGGATTTCCCATTGCCGAAAATATTGATGGGTTCAAGTATGACTTTCCCACACAAAACATCTTGTTGTTTGCCGCTGGTAGTGGGATTGCACCGCTGCGGGCGGCCATTGAATCGGGACAGTTGGGCGTGGCCCAGTCGGGATCGGGTGGACGCACGGCACGATTGTACTATGGAGTGCGGACCGAAGAGGATCTGTGCTTCGTCGACAAGTTTTCCCAATGGGAGGCCAGTGGCGTCCAGGTAGTGCCAGTGTTGAGCCAGCCCGGTGATGGTTGGGCTGGTCGTACCGGATACGTCCAAAACTGTTTGGAGGAAGATGGCGTGCCTATTCCACGCAATTCTGGAGCCCTATTGTGTGGTATGAAGGGAATGGCCGAGTCTGTCACGGATATTTTGACCAAAGCGGGTGTATTCGAAGGAAGAGTGCTGACAAATTTCTGATCAAAAAAAATTATCGTAAGGCTATAATTCTTTCGTTGATAACATTTCGTCTTTAGGTGGGTGGACGGTACCGTTTCTCGACTGCAACCTCTTTTCGACGTCGTGCTTCGTTCAAGTCTGCTCGTCGTTGTTCTTTACTCAGTGCAGGATGCCACACGCGCAACAAGAGTACAGTTCGTGTTTGCTTTGTATCGTTGCGGATTTCGTGTTCATACGAATCATCAAACAGGAAAATCTTACCAGTCTCCCAACGATACCACTCAGATTCGACTCGTATTCGACACGACCCTTGGCTTTCATCATCGGGTACCACCAAACCAAGATGCGCCGTCCATCGAAGGTTGGTCGGACCGCAATGCGCCTCGATATGTGTGCCCGGAGCGAGACGACTAAAAATAACCTCTCCTCCTCCAGCCTCGGCCAAGGACACAGCACTTGGTACATGTTTCCTCAACAGATGCTTTGTAATTGGCGCATCGTTATCACTCTCCACCATGGAGCCGGTACCAAATAGGACGTATTCCTTCCAATTCCCACCGGCCGAAACTACCCTGTGATCATCACTGCCCGAGCCCCGTTCGCCGCTTCCCACGGCACTCCATGATCTACTTTTTGTTCTTTCCAACTCGGACAGTTCCTGTGCAATAGCTTCCCAGTTTTCTTCGAGGACATGACACCAATCTGGATGCTGTCCTCGGGGAAGGAACGACGGAGAAATATTGTGGTTTATGGCAATATTGGCCATGCATCCAGGACGTTGCAAGGGGTGTTGCCATCCGCAGCAACTGTTGTTACTGCTAATTGCCATACTTGTCACATGACGAGCCAATCGACGGCATTCTGGTACCTCTTCGTAACTCAACATTAACTCCATCCATGCATCGTCCAACCATTCGGAAACATGTTTATTGTCATTGCATTCAAGCAGGATGGATATGCATTGCACCAATCTTGATCGACTTTTCTCCAGATCATTGGCATCAGCTTCACAATAGGCACAAAAGAGTAACCTCCGGGCGAGAATCAAGGCAGTCGAGGAATCCGTTGCTACATTTCGTAAAGGTTCATTCGTGTGGTCGTTGTCCTTCCATATCCTTAAGAATGGATCCACAGAAGCTTGGAAACCTTCCATGGCTGCCAAATACTCTTTATTTGTCCATCGTTCGACGCTGGCCTTCCATAATCTGTCTGATTCCACGCGATCTTGATCTTGTATCTTGGTCCACCAAGCACTACTACGATCACGACGATGACAGTTTGTCTGTTCACTCCAAGCAACCAATTGAAGCAGCGGTTGAATGGCTGATGCTAGTTGTTTGCAATGTCGTCGATGTCCGCCACGCGTCCAATGGTCTTTCTGACAAGCCACATTGTGATAGGCGGCACATTTGCAGTTTCGACACACGGACAGTTTTTTTTGGGAGGAGCATGATGAAGTGCTGTCGTCGTTGTTGTTGGGCGGGGATTCTCCAGAACAACTGCCATTACTTATCTCTGCTACTCCTGCTGTAATCGGTGGCAGGCCGCAAGCATCACACACGGTCCATTCGGAGAACAATTCCAGTTGACAAGAATGCATTCCCGAGTAGCTGCAATACGCTACCTGCACGGTATTTTCTCAAGCCAACCAAATCAATAACCTTTACTGTTAACGACTTAGGAGTGAGATGCTGTGTTTGTTGTGTGCAGCGAAAATACGAACCAACTCCTTCGAGGTAGTAGTAAAATCCTGGAGGATTGCTGTTTCGACTTGGGTTGGCGCGCGGCAGGAGCGCCCTTCAAACATCTTACACCATCACGCGAACAATCTACGGTAATCTTTCAACGTAGTGCAGTAGGTAAGTACGGGAAAGAAAAGCAAATGAAAGATGTTAGAATTGATCAACTGTGTCACGATCCACTCGATTTGATGCGTCAATAGTTGAATTGTTTGGGTGAAGGGACATGTTTGGAGAATACTACACTTGTCATAGATGATTTTTACGGTAGCGAATTACCTAGTTACTACGTATTTAGCATGATACGTAGTACCAGTTTGAAGTGTCAAAGCAAGGGTCATAAAGTTGTTGTAAGCGGGAAAACCCTTTCCCACCTCTGAACTCATTGCTGACTGAAAAAAAGAAGGGTCTCTACTGACGTAGAGCGTAGAGTCATCCGTTCCCGTTCTCGTCTCACCGGTCGATTGACTTATCCGGTAGTAGATAGGGATACATCGTCTTGACAATGGTTGCTGAAACGTTCCTTTGTGTGTTCTTGGACGTTTTGTGAACACGGGCATCCAAAGTATTGCAACATCCTTGGTAACATAGGAAAGTTTGTTGTGGTATCATGTTTGGCATCAGAAGTAGCAGATGGAATCATGTCATATCGTCTGGAGGATAATTGCATCAATATAAGACTCAGCACATTTGTCATGTCGGTCCAATTCATCAATTGGCTTCTTTCATATTGCTGCAGGAATTGTTTCACTACGGGATGATTCGTTAGACACAGATAATTTCGGTGCATCATCATTCCATGCAATGAAGGGACACGACACAGTTCTGGAATCGAATTGTATCGCTGCCCCATGAGCCCATCAGGACGTTGCCTCCATGAATGCAATTGTGATTTGAACAAGGTACCATTCCAATCCTTTCGTCGAGTGGCATCTAACCACAGGACAGCTTGTGTTGTGGGAATAGAATCTGGTCGTAGTATCGTCGCCAAAGGCTCCCACAAGAAAGTGGCAGTAATCATACGAACAACGCCACGATCGATCCATTGTTGGATAAGTCTCCAATATTTTCCAGTGGACTTGCGGTCCATTCTGTTGGAAAATTGTTGCGGTAAGATCAAGTAAATGGCACCGGCAGAGGGATACGTCAACAAAGCCATGATGTGTGTTACCAAAGATCGCATGGATCGGTCAGTAGGAATGTTATTGCCGGTTCCAGGACTGTCACCGTGATAGTAGTAGTAGTAATAGAGTATGACAGCATATTGTTTTTCTTGGCAAATCGGATTTGTAGGTGGCAAATTGCAAACTCCCGGTGTGTTTGGATGCTGTTCGACGAAAAACCGAATATCGTCCTGAAAAGTTGTACGGTTCTTGTTGTTGTTATTGTACGAATCTTCCAGATTCGTTTTGTGGAACTGTTGCTTGTTGCAAACGCTACTCGTATTCCCTCCATCTATTGGCAGTATCATTTCTCGCCAATACGCCTCCTCACTAATTTGAGGAGACGACCAAAACGACGAAGCAAGATCTCTGGAAAAGGAAGCGAAACTTCGGCTGCTACTGCTTCCACTGCTGCTTCCACCTCTCAACACTCCATGGTGATATCCCCCGTGACCCTCTTGTCCGTGCATTGCCACAAATACCACCAATGTGTTGACAAGCAACGCTACACTGATCGAAACAAAGAGACATGTTCGAATACGTCTCTTCGAAGGGAAGGAGGACCTTGACGATCCCGGCGGCATATTGTCGTGTGGGGTGTTTTGTTGCCTGCGAAACTCTGTCTATCTTCTCTCTGTCTCTCAAAAAAGAGGATAGCGGTTCACCGGACGTAATCCTTTCAGCTGTACTTTTGTATCGTCCTCGACCTCACGTTTGCGTCGATGTTGTGTGCACCCAAAGTGTTGCTACAACAACAACAACAAGAAGAAGAAGAAGATAACTGCTGCAGGTGTTCCGTCGTTCACATGACCTGCTCTCCCACTATAATATAAAGTGAATGACACACTAAAACGAGACGTGAAGGCTCCCACTTCTTGTCACCTCTCGACGACTGGTGGGGTGAAACACCAAAGTGTTTCGCTTGGGAAATGGATTGGTGGACAGATGATACACTTTGTAAAATCGAAAACAAAAAATAAAATACTTCGAAGTAAACTGTACTAGTCGTAAATCACACGTCGTTGTGTACGATCAACAGTACCGATGTAATACACTCGTAACGGTCGCGGCAATAACTTCTGACACTTCGGATAGCAGTCGTACTGGTCGCATCCGTGTTTGACGCGATCTATCCATCTCTGAATCATGAATAACGGCATTCATCGCACCAACATGCTGTCCTCCCGCCCTGTTGTTGTTGTTACCTACTACCTATTACAAGCTAGCTAGTAGAGAGAGCCACCCTCATCATTCGTCTCAACACGTAATCTTTACTACTGCATTCTCTCTCTCTTGCAACAGTTGCCTCTGCTACACACTCAAACAAGAAACATGGATTTATTGGGAGATTTAGGGACGGAAGATCAGCTGACATCGAGTACGTTTTGTCATTCAATGTATGCCACCAAAATTGGCATCACAATCCCATCATCTCTCTGCAATGTTTTGTCTTTTGTATCTCTCACCACATTTTGACGTTGTATTCTTACCCTAACATTCCTTTTTTTTCTTTATCTTTTTTCTTTCTTTTCAGCCCGCGCGGAAAACAAAGTATTGAAAGAACGAGTCGAATATTTGGAGGGTCGATGCAAGGTACTGACGGTGGAAAACGAAGCCCTCAAGGCCGAAGTGGAAATCTACCGCAACGAGGCAGCTGCATCCAATATCCAAGCCTCTACCGTTCCAGCATCAATGACGGAGGGTACACCACAATCTACCATAAAAGTGACCGTTCAAGACGACTTTGTCAAAGGAGGGGATGGAATGTATACAAAGTCCAAAGAAATTTTGATTGACAATTTGCATGGGCCCTCTAATATCTTGTGCTGCTCTCTTTCCAATGACGACTCGATGTTGGCCACGGGAGGTGCCGATCGGTATGTAAGTCTCTGTCCATGGACCAAAGCCTTTGGGATTACCTCATCAACAACCTCGGATCTAGTACAATCGTCGACACGGATCAATTGCGATGCTCCAGTGATCGCCGTCGATTTTGCTCGAAAAGGTCATTCCACCAAATTTCTCGCCGCCGGTTGCATGGATGGGTCTGTGCACGTTATACATTACGAAACGACGGACGGTGTGCTAGAGGCGACCAAAGTCGCCCAGGGATCCATCAAACATGCCAAATATGTACGGACGCTGGTGTGGTCTCCCAATGATAATGTTTTGGCAACAGCATCGGCCGATGGATCCATTCAAGTTCACAAACTCAACTGGAACCTGTTTGATCCATCCAGTGTGACCATGGAAAAGATACAAACGCTGCAACTGTCAGGACCTGTCGAATCCATGTGCTTTCACGATAAATATTTGTGTTGCTATGCCCGCGGAACACCGTACTTGATTTATTTTGACGTTCAAGACAATTTCACACAAACAAAAATCAATCTCAACCAAGGACCTGGCAATGCCGGATTTGATGAACACGTCTCCTTTGCCGTTATGGATATGGCATCCCATGGCAGTTATTTGGCCCTTGCCACGGATACATCACGGAATATCATCGTCGACTTTCAAACGGGACGACAAATTCGGAACTTGTACGGACATGATAATGACGGCTTCAGTCAGCCCAAGATTGCATGGTCCAAGAATGGGCAGTACCTATACGGGAACTCGCAAAATGACTCCGTCGTATGCGTGTGGGACATTGCCAGCTCTGAAATTGTAGACCGGTTGGATGGTCACGACAACACTGTTCGTGACATTTTCTCCAGCCAATCGACTGATACGTTAGTCTCAACGTCCTTTGACAAGAAGACGTATATTTGGTTGGCACCAGCAGAATAGTTCATACCATTGTTTTATTACAATGCGTTTGATGGATCGGAGATCTGAACACTTATTATAAGTACTATTTTTAATTATATAATAATAGCATTTCTCACGGTCAATGTTGTTCTGACATTTGAATAGATAGATGATGATGTTATTGCTACGACGTAGTACTTTTGGGTTGCTCTTCAGGCGAGAGAAACGTTTCTATGCTGGCATGCTCGCACCTACCATTCATTCAAACACATGAGCCTTTCTCCAAGCCATCCATTTTTCTCGCGCACTCTCGTGATGACAGGAAGTGAACATCATGATCTGTCTTCATTATTATGTACCCGTCTTGAAGCCATCAACAATCACTTTTCCATGGAAATCATCATTTCCCCCACAATCGAAAAAACAAAAAGACTGCCTCTTTAGAAGCTTGAAGCAATAACCATGGCACCATCTAGGGCAAAAGGAGAAGAAGATGCGAAACCTTCTAGAACAGAAGAAGAAGAAACGGATTTATCGGAACCAGCAAAAAACGATGAGCCGTCATCGTCCAAAAAGAAATCCAAGAAATCCAAAAAGAAACGTAAATCAAAAAGAAAGGATGATAAAGAGGATCGTGGGAGTAACATTCATGTTCCGACCATACAAGAAGAGAAGAAGACCAAACGGCGGAAACTGAACGAAACCAATGAATCTGCTGCGATAGATACCGAACATACTATCAGAGCTGGAGCACCAGAAAGCGAGGACGACAATGATGATAATGACGACGACGACGACGATTTGCTCGCTGCCGCTGCAATGTGGGCCGGGGATTCTAGTACCGAGTCTGTAGGATCGAAACAAGCACACGAGAAAAGCAGCAGGGCTAAGAAAGCGAATTCTCCAACATCAAAGGAGACCGAGCAATCGACCAGCACACACGATGACGAGCCATTATCTGAGTCCTTGTCTCTTCACATTACACAACTCCCATTCGATTTGATTGAAATGGACCTTCGAAAATTCTTTGCTGAGCAAGGTTGTTCCGTTACCAGTATTCGGTTGGTGTACGATCGTGATGTTAGAGGAAACAAGACAGTCTTCCGCGGCGTGGCCTTTGTAGATATGTTGGATGAGGCGTCGTACGACCGCGCTCTAAAATTGAATCACAAGGCTTCTATTCGAGGTCGGAAACTCAACATTCGACCCACACGGTCCAAACAGGAACTGGCCAGTATTGTGAGTCGGACCAAAGAGCTGGTGCAGGAACGGATACGGCAACAGCTGTCTGGAGACACCAAGACCACTGCTGCTACTGATAGTGTGACATCCAAGAGCAAGAAGAAGAAGGACGTTAACAAAGAAAAGTCAAAAGAAAAGCCGCACAAAAAGGAAACAACAGCAAAGGTTAATGACAGAAACAAGGAGAAAGCAGAACGAGTCGATGCCAACGGCAAACCCATCAAAATGACCAAGAAGGAACGAAACCGTCGAGCCGCCATCATTATGGGTCTCAAAAACAAAAAAAGGGGAGCAGCAAAGTAAACTACTAGAGTAGTAGAAGATAGATGTTCAAACATGTTCATGTTTAGAGTTGATTTTGTGTGTACTTTTCGAAATTGTTTTGACATACAGTCGGCCGACTCCCCAAGACTCAAAAAACAAATTGGCGTCATCATTCCCATTCATCCAATTCATTGCTTCTTCTTGGATACTTTTTTGGTGCTCGTACTTGTCTTGGAGGCATTCACTGCAAAAGCCATCAATTCCCGGAAAATCCCAACCGGGATCTTATCGACATTGAGTTCAGCTTCGGTTTCGCTCATGTTCTTGGTCAATGCCGAAGGACAACGAGTGTCCACATCGACAATGATCTTCCCCACATCTTCCTTGGATAGCTTGTACAACAATTTTGCAAATGCCTTCTTCTCTTCCATGGTTACCGAACCCGAAGTATCAACGTTGTCAGACGGCTTGTCTTCAATCATAAAATCGGTCAGCAACTTTTTGTACTTTTCTTCGAACTTCAAGTTCAAGACATTGGCGAGTTCGTAAAAGTCGGACCCGTTTGCATTGTACGTCATACAGTTGCTCCAAATCAAGCGCACATCATCTAAAGGAAAAATATCGGATGATACAGGAGAGATCACAGTTGAGAGAAGAGTCAGGAAATGTTGTTATCAATCGTGGATCCAATCACATCCAACTACTATATATACGCTGTCCGTACTTACGGGCAACATCGGCAACATTACTGTATTTTTTGGCCTTGAGATTCTTCTTGATGGTACCTAAATCCATGGGTCGCTTGATGATTTGTGGATAGTCATACAACCCCAGACCCTTCCAGTCTACTGGTTCGCGAAATGGCACTGTTGTGTCGTGTCAAACAAGTCAAACAAGAGACAAAGCATTCAACGAAAAATGGAGTGAGAAAGAAAGGAAGAAGTTGTATTACCCTGTGACAACAGCAGTGCACTGCCCACTCCAATCATCACAACCATAAACCTTTTACACACCGCAATCGCTTCGTTTGAAAAAATCATTGACAATCTTGGTCATGGCATTCCATTGTGCGTCGGTATTGGATGCTGCCATTGTGGAAAATTGTTCGTCGTTGTTGTTGTTTGGCGCGCTACTAGCTAGTGAAAGATACAATGGTGGCTGGTGTATTTACAATTCCAGTGAGTAGGATCAGTGTATAATAATCACTTGGAACCTTGATGAGGGGAAGGAAACGACTTCAATGCAAAGAGAGCAGCGGGAGAAAGGTCCTATTTCTCTAGTAGCTACAGTAGAGAGTACCGGTAGTGCTATGAATATGAACACCCGAGTTGTTGCAGCGAAATACATTGAACATCGTCAAGGGTTTATTACCGTAACCGGGTAGTACAATATTCTACCGTAGTTTACTGTCGTATTGACAGTTACTGTTACAGTTAGTAAAATGTGATCATTTGGGGGATAAAAGTATTGGGGGAGTATTCCCTCTTTTACCGTTTCGACCAATGCTCCTCCCATCAGAAGCATCAACGATTTTTTCTTCATTATCCGCATTCACAGTCAATTCACGGTTGTTTTCTTCTTCTTCTTCCTGCAGCATCCGTATACATTGACAGCCATGCCTCATATCTATTGCTTTGTCACGGATGGTTACGAAGCCGACGATGACGAGACGGACAAGTCGAGTTTACCGATGGCGGCTCCTGTGTCGATTCTTGGTGACGAAAGAGCAGCAGAAATGACGAAGCAGCGACGACGGGATACTAATCGTGCACCTACAACTGTGTTCGACTTGCTTCCTGATAAGCTGCTTGGCGACTTTGGTAAGAAAATAGGAGTTTTGTGTGGTCCCAGGGACTTTGTTTCTCTTGCCAAGACATGTCGTCGCATGCATGGCATATTCCTTGTTTCTCCAGAGGTGGTTTCCAGTTTCATCAAAGCCAGATTGAGGTGTTTCGTCAAAAACCCGCCTGCAAAGTGTCCTGGACACGAGTCCCCGACCTTTTATAGTCTCTGGAAGATGGCATCGGGTATCGTGACGCTCGAGCAAGCAGCGCTATTCGAGGAACTGTACGGTTGGGGCCTACTTGGTCCATGGAAAAATCGTCTCTGTTTTTCCCCACTCAAGACGAGACGACATGATCGAGTCGCGTGGTCCTGTGGGGCCATGTCGGACGGGGGAAACTTTCAAATCAACGTCATTTGGCAAATTTTGAAGAGCTACCCATCGGTGTCGGTCTATTGGGATGTCCATGGCGGCAGTGCTTTGCCATCGGACGACCAGGTCCACGAGGAAGAGACAAAAATGTTTGAAGAGATCTTTCTAGAGGACCTTACTCGTCAAGAATTTGCCAACAGAGTCACATATTCTCCCCAAGGCAAAAGGCCCACGAAGTCCCTCCGTGGATGTACCATTCGAGGAAAACAAGCGGAGGAGATCGATGTCATTTTTGTTGATTTTTATTTTCGAATTCCAGCTCCAAATGGCGATTTCTTAGAATTCCCTCGCCGCCGATCCTGCTACGAAGGGATCCACCCGGGAGGATATCGTTGATGGAAATGCGTCACGTAAATCGTGCAATATTCAATGACGCTGTATACTTCTCAATCCTTTTTTGGACGGTCTAGAATCTTCAATCGGAAAGATACTGAACATTGCTACACTCCAAACGAGCTTTAGTGCAGGCGTAAGAGTCGTAGGAAAAAGCTCATCTTATTATTGGAAATACTCCGTAAAATATCTGCACGTGACATTGATGCTGTTCATTTTGTGTAATCGTGTCTATCTTGTAGCTTCGTTCTCGGTGCCTGCATGGCAGTAGAGCCGCAGCTGGGACGTTCTCGAGTCTCTTTTTCATGCACACACGAGATCCTATGAAACCATGGCGATTCGAATGTGGGTAATAAGAGATTTTCTTTCGGCTTTCGAGATCTGATGATAAGCCCGTGATGATAAGGAGCATCTCGTCCTGACTACTACTCCATGAAATATGGACAAGGATGAAATCCAAACCAGAAACTTTCAGTCAAGTAACAAGAGACCTCTCGTGTTCCTGATCCTCCTATTCAAAATGCGGCATTATGTTACAGCATTCGTAGTGCTTTATAAGGAAAAGATTCACTTCTATAGTCTTGTAATGTCCCGGCCAAAAATCTGCCTTCGCAGCCAGTCGTTGATGACCATAAATCGATTCCTCCAGGACACTTGCTTACTAATGTAAACACTCTTCCACAGTGCGTTCCCAATCTTTCCTTTTCCTTTGATGGGCTCCGCATTAGGAGCTGTGGCAACTTGAGCTAGTGCGGAGCCGCCACCTGTGTATGCCAAGATTCCCAAGTTCAAAAATTGAAATGGTTTGGCATATTCATCTGATCCTGTCACTAGGTTGGCAATGTTGTCGGAGAGAGACGAGACACGATCCGGTTGACGAACGGGTGGAAGCATGATACCCTCCTTTGATATTGTAGGGCTCAGATCGTAGCCCTTATTCATCAGCTTTGCCAAGAACTCTCCTTGTTGCGCGGCAACTTGGCCGGTGGCAGGAAGCGGACCATCGGGGCCTTTGGTCGTGCATGAACAATCTCCAAGCGCCATGATGCTCCCATTTGAACCTTTGGCTCGCATCCAAGCATCCGTTACAATGCGTCCACGGGCTACATTTTGTTCCGAGGCTTGCTCTTCACCCAATTTTTCAACAAGTTGTAACGTCAAGGGAAGAGGGCCGTTCCCTGCAGCCCAAACTGATAGGCCGTAGTCAATGGTAAGTCCATTGTTTAGGAAAATTGTCTTTGCCGTTACTTCCTTGACCGAGCTTTCTAGCAGCAACTCTACGAGCTCAAATCGTTCCGGCAATAACCGCAAGACATCGGGATCCTTGACCTGAACGGATCGCTTCATTCGTGCAATGGCCTCTTCTTGTAGCGATTTGTCGAATGGTGCCAGAACGGTGGAGGAAGCTTCTATCACCTTGATTCTTACATGTTTGAGCAAGTTTGGGTAGTATTTAGGACCATCTTGTTCAACGAAATCTCGCAATTCCGCTGCAAATTCAATGCCAGTTGGGCCAGCTCCGATTATGGCGAAGGTAAGGTTTCTCTCTCGTTCTTCGTCCGACATTCCAGGAAGAGTCGCACGTTCAAAACAATTTACAATCGCTGTTCGGATACGTCGTGCATCCTCTATTTGCTTCAAAAAGTTGCAATATTCCCTTACTCCTGGAATGCCAAAGGTATTGGTTTGTGCACCAATCGTCACAATAAGTCGATCATACTCTACACTGAATTCTTGAATATCGCAAGAGTTTCCGTCGCAAATGACCGATTCACACGTCAACCGCTTTGCCACAGTATCCACTTCCGTAGCAGTGCCCTCCAGGTACGTCGCTTTACGATTGATCTGTTACATGTAGTGTGAAAGTGCATTTAGAGCATCAACATGAAATATTTGAATTGTCTCCCTTGGTCCTCAACTTTGCACATTTGCACTTCACTTACCTCCCGGACAGGCTCTGTGATAGATCGGAAATCGACCGTCCCGACACTGGCACCTGCCAGCATGGGTGTAAAAACAAAATAGTTGCGAGGAGAAATAACAGTCACATCGTACATGTTCGTGTCGATGCCTTTCAGAAAGGCGGCAGCACCCCAGCCAGTGCCCAACACAACCACCTTTTCGCGCTTGGTCGGTTTGATGGTGGACGTATCGTCACCAAAAATGTCACCAACGACATCTTCTACGATCTCTGCCGCCTTTTCCATCAAGAACAGAGGGTACGGTCGTTGTTTGATGAGACGGTCCAATTTCTTTTGTAATGCCTCCGATTCTTCGGTGGCAAACAATTCTTCCTTTGCTTTGATCTTGTCTGTGTCGCTTGACTTCGGTGTCTCTTGCGCGATTGGTCCCATTCCAGCACCATCCAGTATGGCATATTGTTCCTCATTTTCGACCTTGGAGTTTCGGTCGGCAATTTCACGTCGCAATTCCTTTTCTGATTCAGTGGAAGAAGATGTCATTTGCCTCGTACTGCCATCCATACTGAACTTGGTGTCCCATGCGTTTTCAAAACCGCGCTGAAATACACTACTGCTAACAGCGGAAGGAGTCACAAAGGCAGTGGAAGATGGGATAGTCGTGGAAGTTCCCAGTATTAGGAAGAGTCCAACACATGCTACGGGAGATAGAGATTGTGATCTCATTTTGGTTTATGTGATCTCAGAATCTCCCGATATGACCAGCAAGCGTTTCTCAGATTTTTCCGACTCTCGTTTGCGTCTGTATTTTCAGAATTTTCTTCTCTCGCTTTCTGATGTTGTTGCTTTTGTTACGATTCGTGGTGTTGACGAAAGAGACGTTGTCGTAATACTCTTTATACTTTATACCGAAGTAGCCGATTACGACTCGCTATGATGAGATGTGTCGCCAATGATAAAGGTTGGTGGAGTGAGAATTGCTCCGTATGTGTATGTATGATGATGACAAAAAGTGGTGATGAACGCTTTTTCCCTGCGAAATAAACACGTCATTGATCATCAAAGGTCGGAAGAATCTTAACAGTAAACTGTAAAGACGAATTATGCATCTCAAAGGATCGAGTTCAAAACAACTGCACACGTGTAAGCTCTCGTAAACGTGTTCCGACGCGACGCACGTCTCGAAGTGCAACATCAACCACATACGACAGCAGTCGTTCGGACGACTGGACGACTGGAAGCTCTTCTCACAGTCAATGCTTTCTCGAATGGAGAGAAAAATCGTTTTTTTGGTATTTCTTTCGAATTTCTGTCATAGTAGACTTCTTTCAGGCGACAACGTACGATGTCAACAAACAGCAGCAACAATACTGCCACTATGGGCCGGCCGAAATTCGATCCCCTTCGGGATTTGATTAGCGGTGCCATTATGGCTGCTACCTCGGTGCCGCAACTTGTCGCGTACGCCGAAACGGTAGGATACGCCGGATGGAGAGGACTTGCTACGGCCGGGCCACCTCTCTTGATGTGGGGCTTGGTCACTGGCAGTCCTTTCATGAATGCCGGTGTGACGGCAATTACGGCCCTCATGTCAAAGAGTGATTTGGATGGAGAATCGTATCTGCGAGAGCATGGGGAAGAGGCCTATGTGGAATTGGTGGCGGCCTATTCAATGTATTGTGGCATTGCCAGTGTGGTCTTGGCTGTCTTAGGGTTTGCAAAGTTGGCAGGACTTGTGCCGAAGCCGGTACGGACCGGATTTAAATGGGGGTGCGCAGTCAGTGTGCTGACGTCCGCGTTACCCAATGGATTGTACGATACAGGAGCATCCCAAATCAAGTCATTGGTTGCCAGCAATGGCACATGGAACACAATGATTGCATGGATCAAAATCAACGTTCCTCAAGCAACAGGGGCAATCAGCGTTATGGGTATATTCTACAGTTTGCTACATCCGTGGGAGTGGGCCGTTGTTCCGGCCATTGTGTTTGTTGTTGGCACGTGGTTCATCATGAACGGCCAGAATTTGTTGCCCAAGTTTCTTCCACCGGGCACAGAAGTGATCTTAGTGACTGCCTTGACCACATGGTACAGTATGAATTTTGATTATTCTGGTGGCGTCGTTGGAGAGATTCCAACCTTGGACGCGGAAGCTGGTATCCTAATTCCAGGTACCAATGGCTGGCGATTTCCAGTGGAGATTATGGATTATCGAAAAGTTCTGAATGCGCCTTTGGCAGAAAGTATTGGAGGGTGGCATATTCTTGCTGTCACTTCCACCCTTTTTGCCGCGGTGAACTTTTTGTCTATCATGGGTATTGCTTCTGGATTTGAATCCGAAAATGGTATTTCATGGAGTCCTGACCGTGAATTGGTGGCTCAAGGTCTCTCTTGTGGTGTAGCGGCATTGGTGGGATCAGCACCTGTTTCTGGCAGCTTGAGTCGATCACTGGTATCACGAATGACAGGGACTACTTCTCAACTGGCCTGCATATTGACTGCTTTTATCTGGATCCTGGCCATGCCGTACATGAGCATAATGAGTTCCACACCGAAAGCGGCACTCAGCGCTGTGATTGTGAGCGCTGTTGTCAAGGGAGTTTGTTTGCCCAAGGATTTAATGAAATTGCAAGGCATCAACTTTTTGGTGGGATGGGGTACTGGAATTGTGACTGCCTTACTATCACCCACTTTGGGATTTGGAATCGGATTGATTTTTTACGTGCTGTCAATGCCATTTCAACCAAAGCAAACGAAGAGTACAAAGCAGGACTGATGATCGAGATCAGATAAAAATACTGCTGTAGTAGCTAGTAGAGAGAGTATTGTCGAAAATATTAGGTAGTCCGTAATACGAAACAAAATATTATAACTGTAACTACGACTGTACTCGGAGTACGGTACTACCGGTACGTACTGGAGTACACTTCAGTGTTATGATAGCTGTCGAAATATCGGTACACTCACATCATCCCACACGCGTCACTTCGTATGATAGACTGTGATCTGCCTTTTGTTAAAAGTTAAAAACTACCGTTATCGTGAAAGTTCAAAAGTGCATTTCTCTGTATGTTCAATGTTCGAATGTACGGCAACAAAATTTTGAAAATCCTTCCTCTTTCTCTGTATACACGACGTCGTAAATAACAGCTGGAAAAAATTTCTAATCACCTCACAGTCACAACATTTTGCCCGATGCATCTTGTCGCAACTACGGTATCTTGATCATTCCCATTCCTTCGGCTCGGCACCAACAAAGAATCACTCATTATCCACAGCATTCACGTTCCAACATGCTGATGAAAAACAGGTGACACGCTTAAAAAACACGTGCAATGAAGGCATGGAACACCACTCATCTGGCTCTGTGCCTGGCACTGCTTTATTTTTCCCTTCAAATGTACGTGATTTGTAACTTTGACGTTTCAGTGCCGGACGGGGAAAGACAATCACAGCCTTCCGTGTCCTTCCTTGCCTCTTCGGCTGCTCAAGAAGAACCCATCATTGATTTGGAGGTCGAAATCCAAAAGGGATATGCTTATGCAAACTCGATTCAAAATTTCGATCGGCACCTGAAATTTGTACACATACCCAAAGCTGCCGGCTCTGCCCTAGAAGAAGTGGCTGGCAGGCAGGCGAAGATCGACTGGGGATCGTGTCTTTTCAACCATCGCCCCAAACGCCGCGGCAATGTCTGTCGTTACCCACCGGGACAATTCGAATGGCCCCGTTCGATTGGATGGTGGCATATTCCCCCGTCATTGTTCCCAGTGTTGGGTGTCAATCCGTATGACGACGCCGATTTGTTCGTGGTGGTGCGCAACGTTTCGGAGCGCTTGTTGAGTGAATATTATTACCAGTGTTGGAAGGACAAGAAGAATTCCGACTGTGATTCATCGCGGATGGACCAGGCAGCGTATCTGAACGAGTGGCTTACTGATAAGCTCACTCGTGTATCCACAATGAAACGACCTACTAACAGAACTGCACCAGACGACTATTTGCATCACAATGGTCATTTCACACCACAATATGACTTTGTCGTTTCGCCGTTGGGTGTACGCATGGTGGACTATGTACTACACATGGATCGTCTACCCGAAGAGTTTCCTGCCCTGATGCAGGCGTATGGCCTAAACATTTCCTTGCCAGCCCAAAAGACCAATACGGTTAGAAACCATACAACGGATTTACATGTCGACAGTATCGATTCGAAGGTACAAGAACTGATTCGAAAGGTATACCGTGACGACTTGGAATTGACAAGGTGACACGATCCGATAGTATTTTAGTAGTCTTCAAATATTACAGTTACAAAGAATGAAGCTTTGTGATACTGTACCAATTTTCTAATTCCTGACCTGTGAGTACCGCGGACTTTGGTCCAAATGAAACGATGGGTTTCCTTATCCTTCATCGGAGGACGGAATCGAGAATCAGGAGCTCGAGCCGTCGATGGACCGCTATTGTTGGCATTTTGAGCTATTCTTGTTGTATTAATACTGTTTTTCTTGTTGTACTCATGTTTGATAGAGATATTATTGATATGTTATAGCATGATAAGTAATGGAAGGATAATCTACAGTGCGACAACTCTCAATAATCTTTGCTCGTTCATGTTCCCATACACACATTCACCCTCGAAACAGAGTTCCGTGTCTACCTAGGTTGTCTTGGGTGACTTCTTGGGAAGCAAGACGGCGTGAATGTTGGGAAGGACACCACCACTGGCAATCGTGACACCTCCCAACAACCGGTTCAACTCTTCGTCATTCTTGACGGCAAGGGTGATGTGTCGTGGCACGATACGGCTCTTTTTGTTGTCCCGCGCGGCGTTTCCAGCCAACTCCAAAATCTCGGCACAGAGATACTCAAGGACAGCCGCCAAGTAGACTGGAGCTCCGGCACCCATTCGAGTGGCATATTTTCCTTGTCGGAGGTAACGTCCGATACGACCGACGGGGAATTGCAAACCAGCCTTGGCGGAAGCGGTAGTCGACTTCTTCTCACCACGTCCTCCTTTTCCTGTTTGCAGATGGAAGGTGATAAAAATGGACAGACACGATGAGATGCTCCGAACAAAAACAAGCGCAAAAACACAGCTCCAGCCTGAGAATGACATACCTTTTCCAGACATTTTGATAAGTGTTGCTGTTGATCAGAGAAATAGTAGTTGTTGTGATGTTGTGTTCCTTGAATCAACAAATTTGATTTGTGAGAGAGATCAGCGACAGGAAGAGAATTTCATCCAAGGCAAGAGAATACGAATGTGAAGTTGATGAAAACAGAAAACCACCGAAGAAGGCTGCGAAGACAGCTTCTTGAAGTAGATTAGGGATGTAACAATTTCGTTGAAAAAGACAGTATGATTGAATAACTCCAACAGAGTTTGAGAAGAATCGAGCCAAGATTAGTGTTATGGGTAAGATTTTGTCGCGAAATAGACTACTTTAGTGTCAAATTGAAAGTTTTTTCGAGGTGTGGCGCGAAGTTCATGAAAAAGGATAGGGTGAATGAAAAAACGAATCGATTGTAAGGGGATCCCCTGTTCATAACAATGATAATGATACTATTTTACTTGTTGCGATCGCTTCAAAATCCCCCCTCCCTCTTTTAGGAATTTACGAGTAAAACCTCCTTGTATTCTCTGAACATTCGAACATCATCGTCAAAAACAACGCCATCTTCCTCCATCGATCTCACAAATTTTTCATCGTTGCAACAAAACATCTCTTCCTCTACTTTCACTACTCTAAACAATACATTCACCATGGCCAAGACACCATCCAAGCAATCTGCCAAGAAGGCTGCCCCAGCCAAGAAAGCCGCCGGAGCTGGAAAGAAATCCAAGAAGCGTATCGAGACCTACAGCTCCTACATTTACAAGGTGTTGAAACAGGTAAGGACGAATGTTGGCTTGCCTCGATTTCAAAATCATTGATTGAAAAATTGGACGTCCTTTTGTAGCAAGACGCAACTCACCAACAACGTATTTTTATCACACACACAACTACAGGTCCACCCCGATACTGGTATCTCCAAGAAGGGAATGTCCATCATGAATTCGTTCATCAATGACATTTTTGAACGAATCGCTTCCGAAGCCGGAAAGCTTGCGACTTACAACAAGAAAGCTACCTTGTCCAGCCGAGAAATCCAAACCGCTGTGCGACTCATGTTGCCCGGTGAACTCGCAAAGCACGCCGTCAGCGAAGGCACCAAAGGTGAGAGGACAACCAACTGTTGGATGATTTGTCAAATAGTCATATTATTGTTTTCTCACATTTTCGATTGAATCACACTGTTTGCTATCATGATAAACCAACGTCACAGCGGTCACCAAGTTCTCATCTTCTTAAGCGATGCGCCTTTTCTACGTATCAAAACATTTTCGAGAATAAAAAGTTTTCGTCCATGTCGAACAATTTGAAATGGTGGGGTAGTGACGATGACAGTGGTGGATACCGACGATTCAGTCATGATAATATTCTTGTGATGATCCGTATGCACTACTTGCTATGGATTTGGGGGTGAGCTCGACCATTTGGCTGTTTGTTCGATTGGTCGTATGGATCTTTGTCTGAGAGTGGACAATGAAACAATTGCGACTTTTCATGTCTTGTGGTAGTGAAATAATGCTCAATAAAAATAGCACGTCGCATTCTTTTATTATTTTTTCATTAATTGCTTTGTAGCACTATTGATGTTGTGGCATGGGAGTGATAATTTGCAGTAGTCTGATAGATAGAATGGCACAGATATCTAGGAATTGCAACATGGCTGGTACCAAGATCATCATTTTTCTATGGTCCATTCGAAAAAATTTGGCTACGTCGTACACTACCTAGAATAGTACGCCACTCTGAGTAGTAGAATATTGGCAATGCTTTTGTTACAATTTGTTTTACGCCAGTACAGACCTCTTTTCCGTTTGTCTACCATATTTCCCTCACCGGCGGCGAGGTCCAATATCGGGTACGATGTCACTGCCTAACGCAGGAAACTCCAAGACCTTGCCGTTTTCGAATTCGACTCGAACTTGGGTTTCGTCGACCTCTTCGCCAGGTACATGGCCCAACACAACGCCCCGTCCCAGGTTTCGATGCAAGACGGCTTCTCCCACAGGAAAAAACCACGTGGGATCGACAAAGGACGGAAGTGGTCGCTTTTGTGGCACTGGTGCGGGACGTTGCGATGCTGGCTTGGTGTTGGAAGTGGATGATAGCGAAGGTGCTGCCGGTCGACGCGATGGTCGAGAATTGGACTCTGATGGAGATGAATTTCCGGCCATTCTCTTTGGTGCGTTCTCGGGCAATTCTTTCTTTACCAATCTTTTCTTGGCTACAGGAATGTGCCCCAATATTGGCTCAGTTCTCTCAGAGCGACTCCGTCGTTCTCCATCCGCTCTTTTGATGTCAGTCATTTCATCAACACCATTGCTGTAGGTAGCAATACTTCTAGCCGCACGATTCCGAACGACTTCGATGGATTGTGATGAGAATTCCCTCCCTTTTGGCGGTGGTCGCTTGAGTCCATGTTCAGGGGCTCGTTTTCGCTGTACCGAACCACTAGCAAGGCGAGCAGGGGATCTGGCGGACCTCTCTATCCCATCATCTTTGCCAGTACCCTTGTCTTTCTCCTTACTGGTTGTTTTCTTCTTCTTGGCGATGAGTGGATCCAAAAATCGACTACGACTTTTATCCACCGTTTTGGACCCCAACGACGACCAATCCGAAAACAGAGTGACTTCACGTCTCCAGGTCAAAATCAAATGAGTCTTCGCTCGGGTCATGGCCACGTAGCATAGACGCCGCTCTTCTTCCAGCTGGACCCCGTCGTCGTCCTGCAACGCTTGTGTACAAGGCAGTGTTCCCTCTTCCAATCCCACCACAAACACACCATCGAATTCCATTCCTTTGGAGGCATGAATGGTCAGAAGGTTAGCCACTAGGCGATCGTCATTCTTCGCTTGTTCATCAGCAGCGTCAGCCAAGTCACTGACCAACGCAACGTCGTCAAGGAATCGTGTCAAGCCCGATTCTTCCGGATTGTCAACAGCAAGTGCCGGTCCCGTATCCCCATATTTCTTGGCAGCCTGACGAAGCTCTTTTACGTTTTCCATCCGGTCAGAAAATTCGGATTTGGACTTGGAAATGGCATTGAAATGTTTTTTGAGGTCCAGTTCTTCAATTATATAGAACAACAATTCTTCGACACTCTTTTGATAGGCTTGGATGCGAAAATCCTTCATTTTGGAGGAAAAGGCCAAGAAATTCTTTAGAGCTCGTTTGGAGATGTGATCTTCGGCTAAAGGAGCGCCACTCGGCAGAACAAAATCTCCTGCTTTAGTCATGCTATTGGTGCCATCATTAGTCATGGAGATGAGCACATCCAAAGGAGTCGGTCGCTTCCGTTCTTTCTCCTTTTCAACAAAATAAAGTTGCATCACCTCGCAATACCTTTGGAATTCATCTATAGCTTTGTCCCCAATCCCCTTCGTCGGAGTCTTTACAGCTCGAAGCATCGAACCGACGTCATTGCCATTATAAATCCATCGCAGAAAACAAAGGCAGTCTTTGATTTCCGCACGGTTGTAGAACCCACCGGCACCACCACGAATCACATATGGCAATCCCTTGGCGACGCAGGCTTCCTCCAGATGGCGCGATTGAGAGTTGGTCCGGTAGACAATGGCCACCGTTTTATTTTGATCGATCTCTTGTTTTTCGATCATTTCCAAGATGGTGTCTACCACAAAATTGGCTTCCGCTTCTTCATTGTCGCAAGCCACAATCCTCGGGTTCTTCCCCGACCCTCGTATTGGTTTCATAGAGCGTCGAAGATCATCATTCTTTCCACTTCCATCGTTGTTGGATATCACGCGCTCTGCTGCACGTACAATGTTTGCGGTCGACCGATAATTTTCCTTCAAGAAAACGGTATGGATATCCCCGTACGATGAAAACTCCTGTTTGACATCATGTAAGCTCCCTACGTGTGCTCCACGCCACGTATAGATGGCTTGGTCAGAGTCCCCAACCACGAAAAGTGTCGAAGAGGTCAGCAACTTGACCAAATCTAATTGCGTCTTGCTGCTATCTTGGAATTCATCCACCAAAACGTGCGGCCATCGATTGTGCAGTCGTTGTCGCACATCCTCATTCTCCATGAGTAATTCTCGCGTCATGAGAATCAGGTCATCAAAATCTACGGCATTGTTGGAAAGTAGCTTTTCACGATACCGATAGTATACTTGACGGGCCAATTGCATCGCTTGACCTGGCGGTTTATCTCCTTTTTGAAGAAATGGGTCAATGCCTTGAGCGAAGCTTTCCTTCATGTCGCAAATCGTCTTCAAAATTTTTATGGGCTTGATAGACTCTTCTTTGAGACTGATTTTGCATTCAGTCAAACATTCCTTCAAGATTCTCAATTGCTCCGCTTGATCGGCAATGACAAACTGACCATTTAGGTTGACTTGCGGTATCTCGTAGACAGCTGGTTGCGATGATGACGCTGTTTTTGTCTTTTCTTCGTCGTCGTCATCTTCGTCGTCGTCATTATTGTTGGATTTGACCAAGACCGGAGTCGCGTGTGACATGTCGCGATGCACCGACGGTAAATCTTGCAACAATTCTCCATTGTACCGCATAATTTTGGCACAAATGGAATGAAAAGTTCCCATTTCGACGCGCTCGAGTCCCTGGGGCAATGTCACTTTGGAGGCTTCCTTGGCCGTTTGTCCATGTACAAATTCCTCGACGATATTTCCATGTCGATCCAACCGAATGGCGTCATCGTCATCTTCTTCTTCCTCCTCCTCTGGTTGTTGTTGCTGTTCATGTTCATTCTCTAAATCTTGGAGTTCCCCCAACAGGCGGTCCAACCGTTCCTTCATTTCTCCCGCGGCTTTGCGAGAAAAGGTTAGCGCCAGTACGTTACCGAGGTTGCGTTGAAAGCCATTGGAAGACATTTGTTTTTGTTGCAAAATGTATGCAATACGAGTGGTCAAGACTTTGGTCTTGCCACTGCCGGGTCCGGCAATCACTCGGGTAATAACGCCAGCGGGGGTGGATACAGCAGCAATATCCTGGATGTTGTCGTCTAAAAATGATACGTCATCGTTATTTTGTCGTCGCAACTGCCGCAAATCCACCACGGGTTGCGTGACGGCCTCGATTTGGGAGGGATTCAAGCCGTGGAGCAAGTGGGAGAGTTTCTTATCCGAAATGGATGTGGATGATTCAATTAATTCCTGAAAAACATTGTCTATTGCAGTGGTAGATGAGGAGGAGGACGACTCGTCGTGGTAGTCATCGTCGAAAAGGGAGATACTGGGGATGCCTTGGGTTGATGCTGCTTTCAAGACCGAGCTGGAGCGTGAATCGTCGGAGTATAATCGATTCGAAAAGGGGAGGGAAGTAGTGCTGCTAGAGAAAGAGCTAGTAGTACTGCGTGATATGATTCTCCATGATGTGCGAAAGTCGCAGTGTCGACGGTCGTGATGCCTCAAAATTTTGGATGGACAGTTATTCCATGTCGTTCCACTTCTGGCATTGCTACATTGCCGTATCTTCGAGGATGATCCTGTCCTCGCCTGCCATGAAACAACCGTGTGCGTCCATTGTACCATCATCATGACAACCGTCACCACTACCACAACCCTAATAGGACGACGTCTCGGGAAATTTTGGCTGATCGGCATCTCCAAAGATTTGGAATAGTTGATGCCGACTTTTGTGTCAGCGCTGTTTCGAAAGAAGGAAGCGAGGAGGTAATAATTTGTCCAATGGTACTGCTGCTTTCATGTATGCACGTAGAAGATGAAGCTAGCCTTGTTGTCGTTTTGTCTTTTGTCTCTTCTCACGCTCAATGAGGTGCTAGGTACTGTCACCGATAAAATGATGGTGATTCAAGATTCAAGCTCAAAAACAGAAAAGAAAAGAAATAAAACCAAATTGTGCTGATGATTGTCAACAACACAACTTCGATACAACCGTCTCGTTGGACGCGGGTGGATCATGGAGAAAGAAAGGTGGATGAATGGAAGCAGAGACGGTCGGTACACAGACGGAGTATCTGTCAGAAGGACGCGCGCCAGCCTGAAAGAAGATTGAAGGTTTTCCCTGAAGTAGAAGTTATTGTGTCTCTAGTCGTATTAGGGATAGAACTACCAGTAAAAGCTATTCATCCCCGTAATATCATAATGCTGCTACACCTTCATTCAACTTTCAGCTACCAACCGTTTTTTCATTCATCATCGCCACCATGCGTCGTTGGAGGCCAACCGCTCTTCGTTGTCAAGTTATATTTAAAAGCTGATTCTTAAAACGATACATCATGTTTCAGTCCAATTCACGGCTGTGTCGTGGAAACGGTCGAAGATATTTCTGCCGACTCGTTTTGCAAAACAGACAACAACAGCAACAACAACGACTACGACCACACGTTGCCCGTTCCGAGACATTGCGATTCTGCTCGCTAGTATTGCACACGCAGCCGTATTCCCTCCTCCTTGGCTTGCAGAAAGCAGAGGTACTTTCCCACTCCGTTTCATTACTATCATACAGATCGGATGGAGCACGAAGGCTGACATCTTCTTCGTCGTCGCCGCCGTCAATGAAGAACCCGGTGAATTTGAAGCGATGGATTCAACCCTTTGTTCTGAAATGTCATCCAGACATGGCAGAACAGCAAGGACTTCCCAAGACTGGACAAAAAGTCAACTTGAAAGCGGTTCAAAGCTTGAACTCCTACATTGACGGTGTACAACAATATCTCAAGACGAACAAGTATCCCTTTTCCTCCGATTCCGTCGTAGAGATTGAATTTGTTATGGCGTTTACAAGAGGCAACAGCAGCGCAGCGGTTCCTTCGACGACGACATCCGCAGCAAACTCCACGTCTGCGACAATATCTTCTGGTCAACCCATCACCACCAGTCGGCGTAAAGTCGAACTGTCCGTGCCACCTCCATCCTTCACCGCGCAACAAACCATCCGACATGTTCGACAACAAATCGTCAAGCTGCTCAAAATCGCCAGTCTGACAGTTCCAAACTCTCTTGCTGCTGCAATAGAAGACGACAAGTATGATGCGACAGTCCCACAGGATCATCTTCTACATGATCAACAGCGTCAACGCCCGTTGACCCCCTGGGAAGCATCGAGACAACGATTTTGGCAGCGGGTGGAATGGAAAAAGTTTGATGCTGCCTACCAAGCGGCGTTACAAGATGCTCAGGCTCATCTTCTTACTCGAAACAAGATTCGGAATACACCCGTGCTGCGACAACGTCTCCTCGCCAAGATTTTATCCAACATTTCCTTTTCGGAACATGTGCTCCCGTTGGAGCGTTTAGTGGCATACCGACGGCTGCTTCGATTGTTAGATGAAAATTTCGATGCATTACACTTGGAAGATTTTGGGACCTTTTGGGAAGATCAAATGACCTTGGTGGTGACCGAGGCCCGGCCCTACAATACATCGAGTAGCGCCATGAGGAAACGACGGCAGCGACATTTAGAAACGGGCTACAGTTTTACCATTCATCATGACAATCTGGTGACTGTCTCCATACCGATTGATTTTACCGATTCCGAATTGATGCAGGAGCTGGCTCGCAACATTATCGATTTTGTGGAATGGACGACTTCTGCCAGTGATGACACTGATATCCTGGTGGGAAACAACCAGGAAGGAATCTTTCAATGAGTTCAGTGATTGTTATGAATGACCACGACAATAAAGAAACCGACTTTGATCACTACGTCGTATATGTTTTGTCTCGCATTGTTGATCGTTTTGCCGCGTTCCATGCTCTCGATGGTTGTATCGATGATGTGAATGGATAAAATCATCGAATCTCTTCTTCATCCTCGCAGTCAAGAGGGTTATTGTAGTAGTAGTAATGATAAAAAATGGGACCGACGACCGACAACTAGCCAACAAAATGGGGAACTTCCCCCGTTGTTGTTGAATCTCCCCGGTTTACACGATCCAAAATCTATCATATCGGAAATTTCGAAATCTTTATCATCATGAGAATACACTATTTGTGACATTATCCAGAAATCTTTCGGAAGTTACTCTGGTCGCAGTCTTGATCCAAAGTTGCATCGATCAACAATCATCATGTCGTCGTCGTCGTCGTTAATACCAGCCATTTATACGGTTGACCAGATTCAAAAGGCAATCGCGACTCCTGGGTTTCAAGAGGAGCTGATTGACGGCATCCAGAACGGCTTCGTGGCACTGGAACGCGGCGAATTCTTTGCACCACCCATCCAGACGCTGGGCTTACCTCCCTTTGAATTTGTTTCAGGGGTCGATGGCTATGCCGCTCAAACGTGTATCAAGACGGGGTATTTCAAAGGCCAGGAGCATTATGTTGTCAAAGTGGCATCTGGAGGATTCCCCCTCGAAAGTACGTGCCACAAACAAACAAACAAAATCAAAAACGCCGGATCGAAAAACCAATAATAGTATTGGATTGATCGAAGCGTTTGTTGGTTGGACTCATCGGCTGCTGTTTTCTTTGTTGTTCCTCGCAGATAGTGGTATGATGCAAATATATTCACAAAGGACTGGCAAATTGGAGGCGCTACTACTCGACAACGGCATACTGACAGAACTCCGAACTGCAGCAGTGGGGGCGCTTGCTACCAAACTGTTGGGACCAAAGTCGATTGGAACGATTGGTATAGTAGGAACTGGCATACAAGCAAAGTATCAGTTAGAAATGTTATCTGCTGTCTCTCCATGTAAATCGGTGCTAGTATGGGGACGAACATCGTCGAACGTGGAGGCCTACGTTTCTGAATTCGCAAAGAAGGGTTACAGCATATCTTCTGTGGCATCTTCAGACGAATTGCTGGAGAAATGCGATATCATTGTGACCACCACATGCTCTCGTGAGGCTATTCTTGGAAACTTTTTGCCGGCCACAACAAAATGTAAACTAATTACATGCATCGGCGCAGACGCTCCCGGAAAGTACGAACTCAACCCAACTATTGTGGCAAAAGCCGATCTGTTAGTGGCTGATCACATAGACCAATCTGCCGAAAGGGGAGAATTTCAAAAGGCCATTGCTGATGGATTGATTTTGCAGGAGTCCATTGTTTCTCTCGGAAAGCTGATTGAACAGGAAACGTTGCACCGAAAAAATGGCGACGACCGGTTGATTATCGTCGACTCATCTGGAGTGGCCCTGCAAGATTGTGTCATATCATCATTGGTTGTTCAAAAACTTTTTTAAGATAATGTAATTGAAATCTATACCTTGGATAGCCCGCTCGAATGGATTTCAAATGTGCAAATGCGGAAAAACGACAATGCTGCGTTGCTATGACGAAGGCAACAGATTCTGCACCAATCGCCAACAATTTCGAAGCAGTGGCAAAATTTGATTGTATTCACAATACTACCTCTTCAATCCATTGGTCGATCAATTGGACCATACTGTCAGCTTGAGCGTCGATGCCCACTGCATCCCCAACAGTTTCTATGGCAAAGTTCCAGTGTTTCCTTGCGTCGCCATGCAAAAAATTGAAATCTACGACCGGTACTATTCCGTACGGTCCATCGGGGTCGCTATGACGGTCTGCCATAATTTGAGCAGCTTGCACCCATGACGGTAGGGGAATTGTGGAGACGACCAACATGGGAACGGCGTTGGGTTCCAACTTGAGTTCATTGAGATCTTCAAACCGGATGGAATGTTCCCTCAAAATATGTCGTTGTAGTACATTGTCGTCTGGAGAGCTGTTTTCCACATTAGTAGAATTAAATGATATCGGATCGATCATGATCAAGCCTTGGAGTGAAAGGCTTTCCAAATAATATAGGGCACACGTCGATGAAAACCACCCTCGGGTGACGAGCACCGTATCCAATGGCAAGTTGGATGATTTCATGGTGGTGACACAGTCAGAAATCTTCAGTTTGCTCCAATCATCAATCAAAGATTCATTGTCACTTTGTCCTGGGAAGGATAGCGAGGCAAAGGATATGCCACATTCGTCAGGGAGCTTGGATTGAAATGTCGGCCGCCATGACGACGTCGTCATAAGTGTATCTGTGTTGTCATAAGAACGAGTGTCTTGATCTTCCATCAGTAATACTGTACAAGGTTTTTCTATTACTTGACAATCCAATGGAGGTTCTGTGATGGGTGACAGAGTCAAGAAGGGCTGTTGTTGTTGTTGTTCTGTGGACATGGAGGCCGATGACGAGAATGTTCGGCAGCTTCGACGCTCTGGTTTCTTGTTGTTGTATTTGTTGTTCTCAAGAAGCAAAACACCGCTTCGATCGACAACGGCCCTCCGATACAAGGTAAAGATGCGTAGCACCTTCGAGGGGGACCGAGTAGACATGATTGGATATATGATCCTCGATATTATGTGTTGGCTACCGGGAAGGGGCGTCGAAGATTTTTTTTGGTCGAAACTGTGTGTGGTTTTGTTTACTCGAACGAAGAAGAAGGAAAGAAGCGCGGATGTGAGTCGGGAGTCGGGAGTCGGGAGCAGGCCTCCCTATTTTCGGTGTACGAGCTTGTTTTCGGTGCAAACACCGAATTTAAGTTTTTGGGAAAATCGCTTATTTTCGGTGCTAGTTGAAGTCGCACGTACAAAGGTCAGACGAAACCGTAACAAAACCAACCAAATTACCGTGTTTTGTAGCGCAGAAACATTTCCGTAGAACGTATCATAGAACCACTCCTTTACCCTTTACAGCACATTGAACAATGGCGGAATCAAAACGCAAAGGTAAAGCCAAGAAATTCAACTTGGAATGGATAGTGAAATACGGCCTTGAAGTATCAACAAGGGATCCATCTACGAGTGAGGTGACAACACCGTGGTTTGCTAGTTCTGTCGATCCTTCGGCCGTGAAGATGCCAAACGAAAGCGGAAAAGGACTATGAATGCCAAGTACTTCAGCTACCCATGGCGATCCGACAATTTCTGTCGTCACTTGAAGCAGCAACATCCGGTGAAATGGGATGAGTACACGAGCATGCCAGCAGAAGAAAAGCAAAAATTCTTTGTGGAGAAAGAATCTGCTGCAGTTGTCAACATGCAATCTTTTGTCCAGCCGGAAGGGAGTATGAAGGCTCGCATCAATGCAAAGAAAAAACTTCAATTCATAATTGATGCCGACATCACAGCAGTGATGCAGATAAGGAGGCACATGACTGCATTATATCAACAATTGCAAATCTCTCGCTGAAATTGGTCAGTGGAATATCTAAGGTGTGCGCTGAGCGTGACAATCGTAACAACTCAGGAGATCACTTACCTCATGTGCTGCCCCTTGAATTGTGTGGAGTACTTTTGAGAGACTTTGTGTCTTGTTTGGAAGATCAAAGAATCCGACTTGGGCACAAATTTTCAGAGGCAGAGGTGGAAAACATTGATGAGCAGTTTCGTAAGTTGCGTCTAGCATTTAAGGAGCACAGTGGATTTTCACAAATGCTGCTTGATGCCCAAGCATCTCGTGCTGTTCAATCGTTTGAAAAGTGTTGGAGTCAACTTGGAAGTGAGTTTGAGCAATTGAGCATGTTTTGTGGGGCCATTGCAAGCATTATGCCAAGTACAAGCAGTGTTGAGTCTGATTTCTCCTTGATCAATTGGACGAAGGATCCCAACTCGCAAAGCCTAAGTGACTTCTCCCTCGAATCAATACTGCATTGCAAGCAGTATAAGAAGCTCAGAGACCTAATGGAATAAAATTACTAGTAGAAGATAGACAAAACATTGACGTTTAAGGCATTTTATAGCGTGCACCGAATGTGCACCGAATTTGAGGTTTGAAAATGCACCGAAAATAGCTATTTTCGTTATTTTCGGTGGACACCGAAAATAGGGAGGCCTGGTCGGGAGTAAGATCGAGAGGACGATGACGTCATACGAATTGTTGAGACGTGCATTTGCGCAAGAAACCGAAAACCTGAGGAATGCGTGAATGTTCAATTATGGTAGGCCGTACTCTGTGCTCTGGCCTACTGCCGGTAGTAGGACAAGCTATATTCAATATGGAATGAAAGAAAATCGTGCACTACGAAGTACTACCGGTAGTACCGCAGTACGGAACAATCAGCAGCAGCATGTGCAATAACAGCAACCTATTAAAGTAACAGATTACCCTCTAGCAAATCATCAATGTCCGTAATTTGCCATTCTCCCGGCTCGATTCGGAACGGGAAAATGCCACCCTTGTTCGTCCAATGGGCGGTGACGGTTTGTTCAAAGCGCACCAAATGGACGACTCGTCGGAACTTTTCATCGGCATGGCCTTGGATCAGTCGACCCGTTTCTGCATCCTTGACACAAAATATTTCGTCGCAGGGGATCAAAACTTGGCATAGGACGGTGCTTTCCATTTTGCCAGTCTGGCTGAATTCCTCCATGAATCCATGGACGGTTTCCATGGCATCGGGACTGAGGCCACCACTGGAGATTCCACCCGACTCGGCAATACTGTCCAGAAGAAGATTGTATTTCTTCTTCCGTTTCTTGTGATTGGATCGCGACAAAAAGGGGAAGGCAAAGAGGTTGACCAGGACGGGTGGTTCGTTGGTGGATTTCATTTCCAATCGCACCCTCAACGATTCGGTGCCAAACTCTCGTGCTGTATGGTACAGTTGCAACAAGTCCGGATGTACCATCCGTTCGACAGCTTTTTGCGATGTGACACCCGTCGGACGTTCCTGTTTTTGTACTTCTTCTTTGTCTTGTTCTCCGTTTGGGATATCGTCCACAAGTCTCTTGCTTTCATGTGAAAATTCTACAGTGTCATCACCGGACGACACCAGTTTGTCAAATGGCACCGTGAACGTATTGGACAGCATGGCCGGTACGGCCTGAAAGAAGGCCCATTGCATCGATTCCACCAGGTCTGCCTCCCAAGCCCGTCGGAAAAAGAGCAAATTGTACCATGGTACCTTCAAAAAGAGATATTCGGTCGCCAACGCGTCCATATTGGGACTACTCGAGAGGATGTTCCCCCCCAGCAAAAATCCCTTGGTTTCATAGTCAGGCGTGCCCGGGATGAGTCGGGGCAGTGGTTCCTCTTCGTGCCGCCAAGGAAACAAACCGGGTTGGGACACCTTTTGGTATGGTGCCTTGAGGAGAGATTCGATTGCGGGTGGGATTGGTTTGCCGTCCACAGTGGTCGTGGCTTCCGGTCCACCACCACCATTCGTTGCGTTCACTACTGTCGTTGTTGTTGGTGATGGAGTCACCTCTACGATTGGCACATTGTCAGGATTGGTGTTGTTGTTGTCGTCGTGTCTGTCACTGGGTTTACTGGAGAAGTGCCTCCGGAAGTTGACTACCAAAGAAACGGAAAGGTCCCTTGGAGCTGGACGACGACGAAGAAGATAAGCGGATGGATGTATCCTGGTGATGGAATGATGGAAAATGTGCTTCATTGATCGAATTGGACGTGATGTCACTCTCCGTCTCTTGACTGTGATGTAAGGTCTTCCTTGAATGTTGGCAAGTCAAGCCACAACAATATTATAGACTACAGTATTTTTATACGTAGTAGTACTATATTGATGCGTTAATTGGTACTGCTATTATTTCGAAAAGGATGTGAAATAAAAAATGTTGAATTGATAGCGGTGCGGGAGAGGTGTGGTGCCAAGATCGTGAAGAGAACGTGATAACTGTAAGTTTTGATGTGGAGTGAGTCAGGACAGTAAATCCATACTCTCTCACTCATGAAGGGAGGAAGCTTTGGGGGAGATTCACTGTCAGGTGATTATTATTTTTTCGTTGTTTGTGTGAGAGGGGTTAAGAGGATGTTGTTTATTAGAGTAAGGCTTGGGATAAAGTCTTTCCTTCGCCCTTTCCAGTCGTCGACACCACGAAAAAGCAGTACGAAAGAGGATGATGAGCCGCCGACAAAGATCGTCCTCATCTCTTGCAAGTACTATTAATAATACCTGCTGTACCGGTACTTCTGTCGTAGTACAATTGTGATACACTCTACCATCTACTCGAAGTATAACTGCTAAGCTTTATTGCACTCGGCCCTTGACCCATAAGAAATTCACTTCTCTAGTAGCAGAGCTGTTTTGTAAATCACAACAATCATGGTACGGAAAGCGGATGAGAGGAGGGAATAGTGCGTGCGTGCAGCAACGCAACGCGTCTGTCGAGTTGTTGTGAACGCAGCAAAGATTGGTCGTGTCTTTGTTTCCCCCTCCCCTTTCTTGTTCTCAATGTCGTTTTTTGTTGTCCCAACTCTTTTTCTCTGTCATTGCATTTGTCAGCCCAACGGGAAAGCCAGCAAATTATTGAAATACGTCGAACATAGACTTCGAGTGACCTTGCACGATGGTCGGATCATTATTGGCACATTTCTTGCCTTTGACAAACACTTGAATTTGGTGCTGAGCGAGGCAGAAGAATTCCGATACCTGAAAAAGGGCAGCGCCGTCTTGGAGGAACGTACAGAAAAACGAACACTGGGCCTAGTCTTGGTGCGTGGTGAAAACGTCGTGAGTTTGGCTGTCGAAGGGCCGCCCCCTCCGTCCGCCAAGGCAGCTGGAGGTGTCGCAGCTGCGGCCATGGCCCGGGGACGAGGAGGAGGACCACCGTCAAGCATGCCGCCACCAGGTATGGGTGCCGTCCCCATGGGATTGGGAGCTGCCCCCATGCACGGGGTAGGAGCCCCGGGAATGATGGCTCCACCACCGCCACCACCCGGTATGGGTATGGGTGGACCTCCTCCCGGTATGGGCCGAGGAATGCCTCCTCCGCCGTACTAACACAAAAAGAGAGAATGACAAACAAACAAACAAAAAAGGAACCAAATGCAACAAATGGCACGATCAACAAAAAATCAAGGATTGGATTTGAAGATTCGACAATGCTTCACGGAAAAGCACTTGGCTAGAAAAAGAAAAAATGTCCGACGGATCAACTTGGTACCAATCTCCCAGGGCCAGTATTTTTGTTTTTGTTTTTCAATCCAAAACGTATCGGTCTCTGTATTCTCTCCAATCCATCGACCTGTAGAAAATGGTAAGTATAATCAATCGAAAACCATTAAAAGGTAGGTGGTTAGGTAGGTATCTAGAGAGCACTTGGGGCACGCGACATGATACGACAGTAGTACTGTTCGGACGGATAAAGCGGGGAAGGTTGGAGCACAGCACATACGCACTCTGCGCCTTGTGTGACGCCACTCAAACTAGGAACCGATTGGGACACTACTTGTTGACAAGCCAAGTGGCTCCAGCTAAACTAGTCGCACAATGTTATAACAGTAAATTAGATAGATTATCATCAAAAAATAGTAAAAATTCGTGTTGCTCTTGCTTCTCATCATCAGCTTTGCCATTCTAAAAGAAAAAGAATATTACGTCATTGACTGACCCGGCTGGCTTGCCCTGTCGAGTTGCTATTCGACACATTCAAAATACGCAAATCGATTATTTTGCACGTGGCCACTACCGTAGTAGGGTTGTCCCTACTGCTATTGCGATTTCCACTGCTATTGCTCCCACTACTATTTCCATTTCCACTGCTATTGCCATTGCGATCAATGCTATTGCCAGAACCACCGCCATTGTGATTCGTCCGCCATTGCCGTTGCTTGTCGTTGTACATTGCATATACATCGATTTTGCCATTGCCATTCGCCTCCCATTGCCATGACTAATACAAGTCACGTCCTGGATGAAATCGATCTTGCTGTTTCTGATCTGAAAGTGCAGAAATGGACAGCAACGTTGCCTTTCAATGGATGCTTATGCTTGCCTACCGATGAAGTGGTAATGGCATCATTCCAAGACCGCCGTGATCCTACGATTTGATCCTCAAACGTTCCCTGTTGTTCCTGGTGGTGTTGCCAGGAATAAAGCTTCTATCAAGAAGCTTTTTGATGTACTTATGTGTGTTTCCCATCATCACGGCTTTTGCCAATTGGTCTCCCAGAGCCAAAGCAAGACCGGAAGAAAATATCTTTATTGTAGCAATTTTCAGATCCATCGACAAAGCAAAGCGGCAAAAGCAATGGTGAGAGAGTTGCGCCAATCAACAACAGTCTGTGATAGAAAGAATTTCCGTGATCCCCAGGGCCAGTCCCTCCCAAAGCGAACAAACACAAGCAAAGCAACAACCTTGGAAGATACTTGTAAGGTGAAGCTGGCCTTTGATGCTGATTCTATTTCAATCTTTCTTGTCTGCGGAATCGGAGAATCTCAGCATGAAGGACACCGTCCAAGAAGTGCTAGTGACATGGTCACACGCAAACGTTACAACATGGAACATGTAGAAAATGCTATGGCTGTCATGGAGGAGCATCATCACTAAAATGCAGTCAGCATGACACAGGGAATGGACAACTGTAGTGCTGACTTTTCCTTTGTCTGCTCGGGAGACGAGATGTCAGAAGCGACACACCCAGCTAGTTCTCACGAATTGTTGCACCCATTGTACAAAGAGCTTATTCAATTGTGTGATGTAGCTGGCAAAGATAAAGCAGCAAAAACAGCGAGAGACTTGGAATCACTGATTATTGCTCTCAAGGAGGAAATTGCTAGTGAACAGTCACCTCCTACTGGTAAGGTATCATAATGTCTTGCATGGTTTCCAAGGTTTCTAGAAAGAGAAAACATGTCAAACAACTACGGTTGAAACACTTCCATTTGTGACATGTACGTTGTCCTCCGACTACGGTTAACTCTTCTTACGTTAATGATTACATAAAGACTTAACTGTAAATTGGTCTAATCCATACTATCGTATGTTCGTACATATGATGACGTTGATTTCTTCAAGCGGACTGAACCTCACCGTCTTCCCAGCCTCCGCGAAGAAGAAGTCTGGCCGTCTCACCAACATCGTTCATTTGATTTATGATACCTGTTAAATCTGTCGTATTTCGTAAAAAAAAAAGAATCCAATCGCTATGTATGGTGAGACAGACCGTACCATCACTCTCGTTGTTGTTGTCTCATTCCTCGACTTTGCTCATTCAAAACAGGTGCTCCAGGATCCTCCTTTACTTCTTCATATCATCACACAACTTTTCTATCAATCTAAAACAGCGGACTGAAGCAGTAGTAGCGTTGAATCCACATTCTCAACTCCTGGAAATCAATCTGACATCTGCCACTAACTTCCCTATAAAAAGCATCATGGAGACGGCATACATGGGAGCCGGTACCGAGGTGGACAAGGTGCGTGTTTGCATTACTTGTTTCTAATGCTACACGTTCAGGGCATGGAGTTGTTGTCTCATCGCATCATGAATATGTATAAAAATTGTGAACTGCTCTTATTTCATTCTTTCCTTTTCGTCGTCGCTCTCTCTTTCCAGGGTGAAAATGCTCGATTGTCCTCTCTTATTGGTGCCATGGCCATTGCAGACCTGGTCAAAACAACCCTAGGTCCCAAGGGAATGGATAAAATTCTACAAGCCGTTGATCCCAATGATCAGTCCATTAGTGTCACCAATGATGGCGCTACCATTTTGAGCAAAATTCCACTGGACAACGCCGCCGCAAAAGTTCTAGTAGACATGGCCAAAGTGCAGGACAAGGAAGTGGGAGATGGGACCACCAGTGTGGCCGTATTGTGTGGAGAGTTGTTGCGAGAAGCGGAGCAGTTGTTGCTACAACAACGGATTCATCCACAAACCATTTGCGCTGGATGGCGATTGGCAACCAAGGTCGCCAAGGTCGCCCTGGACCAATGTGCAACCGAGGGTGTCACCGATGATGATTTGTTTAAGATCGCTTCCACAACACTTTCTAGCAAACTAGTCAATGCCGAAAAGGAACATTTTGCAAGACTATGTGTGTCAGCCGTCCAGCGTTTGAAGGGAAGTGGCAATTTAGATCACATCCAAATCATCAAACTCCCCGGCGGATCGCTCCGTGACTCGTACCTGGAAGAGGGATTCTTGTTGCAAAAATCGATCGGTGTTGGACAGCCCAAACGCATGGAGAACTGTAAAATTTTGTTGGCCAACACCAGTATGGACACGGATAAAATCAAGATTTATGGATCCCGTGTACAAGTGGACTCGTTGAACAAGGTGGCCGAAATTGAACAAGCCGAGAAACTCAAAATGAAGCGCAAAGTTGACAAGATTTTGGCGCACGGTTGCAATGTCTTTATCAATCGACAATTGATTTATAACTTTCCCGAATCGCTCTTTACCGCCAGCAAGGTCATGGCCATCGAACATGCCGACTTTGATGGTATTGAACGGTTGGCAGCCGTAACGGGTGGAGAAGTTGTCAGTACCTTTGATAATCCGGACAAGGTACAATTGGGACAATGTGACGTTTTGGAGGAGGTGAGCATCACATAGACGGAGGCTTGAAACTAATGTTTGCAATGGGATATATCCGCTAACGCACTTTGTTCTTTTGTTGTACGAAGGTCGTCATTGGAGAGACCAAGGTCCTGCGATTTGGAGGGTGTAAGTCAGGCGCCGCTTGTAGCATTGTTCTTCGAGGTAGTAGCAATCATATTTTGGACGAAGCTGAGCGATCCATACACGATGCATTGTGCATTTTGGCAGCGACACTGAAATATCCACGTCGCATCTATGGCGGTGGATGTACCGAAGTCGCCATGGCTGAGGCGATTGATAAAGCTGCCAAAGAGACACCGGGTAAGCAGGCTTTGGCCATGTCCAGCTTTTCCAAGGCTTTGTTGCAATTGCCTATGATTGTGGCAGACAACGGCGGATACGATGCTGCCGATCTAGTCACGAAACTTCGTGCCGCGCATGCTGCCGGAAAGAGCAGCTGTGGGCTGAATATGTCGAATGGAACGATTGGAGACATGGCTGAGTTGGGAGTCATGGAGTCCTACAGGAGCAAGCTGCAGGTTGTGACAAGTGCCAGCGAAGCGGCCGAAATGATTTTGCGCGTCGACGACATCATCAAGGCTGCTCCTAGACGACGGGAAGAAATGATGTAGGAAGTGATTCCATTACGTACACTATTAAAGCTACTGCAGCATCATAGATATCATCCAAAAGTGTATGAGAAAAAGTGAACGAATTGACGGCATGTTGCAAGTAACTATGTAATATATAGCAACCCCCCACCTTGAGTGGATCGCATAGTCGTGGTAGGTGGACTTCTCCTAGTTTTTGCCAGAATCTGGGGGACTAATAAACTAATAAGAATCCATAGACGATCTATCAGTGCAATGGAAGAGATCGTCCCAGCGGTGTTACAAGCTACCACTGTCTTATGCATGAACTCATGCATACACAGTGTATGACTGCCTTGAATGATTGTTGTTTCTCTTTAGTCAGAAGGGGGAATGAGGAAGCGGACGAAGAATGCCTTTGCATGATTCGTGTGGCACCGCCAATTCTGGCTGGACTGTCAGGTAACATCCGGGTTAATAAAAGTTGCAGTCATTAAGGTTAAAGCTGTTTCTTCACTTCCTTGATGATCTTGGTAGCATGGAATCGTTATTGTCCGTGCCTTGGTTGCGCCGAAGTATGAGTTCTGGTCCCCCTCATAATTTTCCAAGAGGGGAATTGAAGCGCCCTTAACGTCTTGCTTCCCCAAGGGCGCTTAAGGGCGCTTCAGGGCGCTTGAAGGCGTTTAAGGGCGCTTAAGGGTGCTTGAGGACGCTTGGCCTGCAAGTTGCAAGTTGCAACAACCACTACCGTAGCCAGTAGAGCTACATAGATACTTACGTCGTACTCCGAGTAGTAGTGTACAACAATAACAACAACAGCAACAGCAACAACAACAACAACAACAACAACAACGTTACTGATGGCGAATTACCGCTACTTGGTAGTCTAGTTCTTTCTATCATGGGCATATAAACGCCTACCGTACTCAAATTCTACAAACGTGTAATCTTTTGTTTCCGAAGAGCTGAAATCTTCCTTTAAAGAAGAGAGGCGAGCGGCCGGGAAAGGGAGCTAAATGTTCTGTCCTCACTCGCTTGGTCTACTCAAAACAAAATGTCACAAATAGTCAACAAAGATCTGAATGATGGTCGCAATAGAAGAATTTTGAATCGAAGGTCACAGCGTAGGGTCACCTTTGTTCTTGACGGAATCGAATGTTGTCGAGAGATAATGTGGATCCTCGATGGGAGTTGATCCAACCAAACGACACTTTTTCCAGATTCCATCTATCGCACTCACACCATCTTGATTGGCTTCATGAGCTGGTTCTACGACCATGTTTATGCGCAATGGACTGTTGTAGTTAACGATGCCGCCGATGAAAATCCAAACCAAGTCAAACGCATGCGGGGGAAAAGACAGAGAACCCTTGGTGTCTGCAGCTGCTCAACAGGCTGCACAATGTTCCAATATTTATGATGATGACGATGCGAAGCCAGATCGAGCTCAATCTTGAAGCAACATCCCCGTCCATCAACAAAAGTTTAGATCCAACTGACGGATTTCCGCCAGCTTCCAACGACAAACCAGTGGAGTAAAAGAGTTTATATAAACGGATCACATAGCTAAATTTCAAGAGTTGTAACATTACTGTAATTATTGTGGGTTTGGGCTAATGGTAAGAGAAGCGCAAAACACAGCTTCAACCACACTTTACAATCAGCGAAAGAGTGCTACTGTTTCTACTACTACAACCAATTGCAGAAGGCCGAGGTTCATCATCGGCTGCTACTACGGTGCGCTAGGCTACTAGCGGTAGATATGTTGTTGTCATTGACAGAAACCAATTGATTCGATCATTTCATGGTTCTGTTGTTCTGTCGTAGAGTGAAGATCCTCAAGCGCCCACACAGCGACGGCCTCAAGCGACCTCAAGCGCCATCAAGCGACCTCAAGCGCCCTCAAGCGCCCTTAAAGCGCCCTTAGCATTGACCGAAGCGACCTTAACAAAACGGGGAGAGACGAGTGCCCCCTATCGCAGTTCTAGCGAGAAATGGATTCAACTGCTCAGTTTCTTATGCACAAAAACTACCTTTAAAGCATGTTCTTGTTATTTCCAGCCTGCCTGCACGACTCATTTCAGACGTGCGAAAATGCAGGAGACCCGGACGTTACCGAACAGTCCTGTGGTATATGGCAGCACGGGGACGTTGCTACGCTATTATTTTGATTTCATTGGAAATGCTACCGCCACTTGGTATGAATACAACACTTTTCTTTTATGTTCATATTGCTTTTGTTAAAAATGTATAAGATAAAATATGTTATTGCTGTAATATAATACTAAAAATACAGTGGCATTAACCGATATCCGCGCACCATGACCCACGTGGGTCATCATTAGGCCAATTTCTGCTTTCTAAGGAGACAGCCAATCGTTTTCATCACAATCGCAATTTTTCCAACATAATATTATTGACGTGGTTACTGTTAGTACTAATAACTCTCACACTCCGGAACAGGTAGTACAATGGGCAGTGGGCTTCATTTACCGTTGAGAGGTTTAATAAGATAAAATGTTCGCGATTCTTCCGTATTCAGGTAGGTACTACGGTAGCTATCTACCGGGCTACCGCCTACCGGTAGAGGTTCCGGCAGTTAGATACCGTAGTAGGACTACGGCAGGTACGTTCGAACGTGCAATTAGGTAGTTCGCCCATGTCTGGTGCTTGTATGATACGACAACAAGTTACCGGTAGGTATTATACTACTACGTAGTAAGACTTCACAGTTAATCACTCTTGTGAAATTGATTCGATAATCCCGGGAAATCCTTTTCCTCCTCACGCAGTGACTGTGAAGTCAGTTAGGAAAAGGGAAAGTGACGATTACCAGCGGGAGTTTTGTAACGAATTATAAGATCATCATACTGGCACATTTCTCTCTGTGAGCACAACATCACACAAGCAGACGGCATGACAACGGTGACCTTCGCTTACAGCGCAAAAGCCATTTGCTTGCTGCTGTCGCTCTGTGCATTACAGTTCTTTTTATTATTTGCTGCCAACCAGCGATCAACGCTACAATGGTGGGAAGTGGCCACTTTCAACGAAAACGGATCCAGCAACGCTTTGTCAATACACACAATGAATCGGACCGCGATTGTCTATGCTTCCAATTAGCTATCCAAGTGCAAAGCCATCCGTTTGGAGCATTTGCTACAGACGGCTCCTCCCAGCATGGACGTCTGGTTCTTTCACAATCACGATATTTTGAACGACACAGAGAAGAGACAAAGTACGCGCAACTTGAAATATTTTGAGGACAGATATGGGCTGAAGAATTATAACCAAAAGGGTGTCGGTATAAAGGAGCCTTTTGACGATGCGATCAGCGGTAATTCCAAGGGCAGCCTTCTAAAGTTTGTGACGAGTCATCGTGAGTATGATTACGCCTGGATGGCAGAAGATGATGTCATGATCACGGGAGACTGGAGAAGCTTCTTTGAACGTTTTGAAAGCGATGATGCCGATTTTGTCAGCAAACAAGTTGAACATAAACGTGACTGGTATTGGTATCACCACGATTGCAAGATCGACGAGGACTACATATCTGAGGAAAATCTCAATCATACTGGCAACCTGAATCACAAGGCACAAGTGAAATGTGATGAAATCTTGAATTGGGCTGCCTTGTGGCCACTGATACGAGTTTCGAAACAAGCAGCAAAGCACCTGATGGAAGACCTGCTATCTGGCCTCATTCAAGGACACCATGAGGCCATGGTTCAAGCTATCATTCTCAAACACCCAACTCTAAAGTTTCGCACCATTCCTTCAGATGTGGCAAACGTAATGGCAGGTAGTTGGGATCCATGTAAAGATTCTGCAAAGCTAAAGTTGGATATGTTCCAGCCCGTTTCCATGGGCAAAGTTTACCATCCAGTGAAATGCGAAGCTAACAAGGATTTGGCTGGAATGGAAGAGTTTGAGAGACACATGAAAGATTACGGCTGGAAGAAGCATGGCACCGCAATTGTATAAGGTGATAAAATCCTGAGGTTGGCAGTTGGCAAGTCACAATCGCTTGTACTAGAGCTATCATTGCTAGCTAGCTAGCTAGTTAGGTGAACGAAAAAGTTGGGAGTATTTAGGCCTTAGAATTTCAAAAAAATACTTTAGGGGATATATCATCCCCCGAATGAACCTTTTGTCGTCGCAACGTTGCCAGTGTCAAGATGTATAATACAACACTCGCGTATAAAATTTTGAAATATTGTACTCCAAGAAGTTTTATTTGGGACGAGTTTGTACACAACGTACCGTAGTGACAGTTGGTGACTACGGTAGACTACCGTACCGGTATTCACTGTATCATACAAGTTGTCCAGCTTCTAAGCTCGTATCATAAAGTAACGCTCTTTCCAACTCGGCGCAACAGCCGCCTGAATTGAATGGAGAGTTCACTACGTCGCAGTACCACAAACATCATCATTCCCAAGTCACCAACAAGCGGCAAGCAGGAGAGCAGAATACGAAGAACATAATCACTGAGACACATAAAATTGAAGGGGGGTCATCATGTCATCACCAGCCACGACCGACTCAATGCCACCACTCTCCGGTGTGCCGAAGAAGCACACTGCGGACTTACAAGAGGTGCAAGAAACCGTTTCGAGACTGGCATCCCACAAAAGCGTTGTTGCAGTGTTGATTCTTAACAAGAGTGGAGACATTGTCACCCAGTCAGGAGGCGGGGATGGAGCCGTGGGCAATCCCAAACTGTTGGCCAAAGTGTTGCAAGCAGCCGATTTATACGTTGCCAGCATGCCCACCAATGAAGATGAAATTTCTCCCGCAGATCCCGAAGGAGTTGACCAAGCAGAAGGAGTCGAATCCATGCTAGAATCTATGAAAACATCCAAAGAAGAAAGCATTTCATTTGTCAGGATCCGAACGCCCAAGCATGAAATTCTCGTGGCTCCCAAATTCGGCTTCACGTTGGTTGTATTTCAGGATCCATCGATGGCCTCACTATGAAGATCACTATTGTAGCTGATATTATAAAATCTGCGATTTTTCAAACAGCCACTATCAACTAAAATATCCCATGCCCGTCGTATGCCGTGACTTTCCCCAGTTCCAATGCGGAACCTGGATCTTTCATCAATTTTCAAAGTAGACGTTACAATATTACTCGGAGTCAGAAACTATCAGCATCCCCCCTCAAAAGAGTGGTGCGCAGCTCGTCGATGTTTCGAATTCGGTCGGTTGATAAAACAGTAATCGTCAACAGAATGCCAGCCACAGACCAAACAATGCTACAAAAAGGGATATATGACAACATAGTTATTCATTTTTAGCAGAAGAGCTTTGGAACCAAAAAGGGAAACGAGACACCTCTGATTGTGTTCGATTACATAGGAGGTCCCATTCCTCCCATTCCCATGCCATCCATGCCCATTCCTCCCATGCCGCCCATTCTCATGCGCTGCAACATGAGGGCTCTTTGTTGGTTTTGAAATTCCAACATGGTATTCATGTCTTGCATGTTATTCATGTTCTGCATGGCCTGCATCTCCGACATGCCCATACCTCCTCCCATGCCCATGCCACCTCCCATGCCCATGCTGGTGCCCATTCCGCGGCTGCCCATCATGAAGTTATTGTTCATGTTCATCCTGGCCATAGGGTCTTGTTGCGGCCGGCGTGCTGCCATCATTTCTGCTAGGACCCGTTGCTGATATTGGTGAGCCACGGAGTCCCGAACGTCTTGATCTGATGGAACTTTGTCCTTGAACTTGTCCAAAGAAGAACTATCTTCTCCTTCGTCTTCGTCGGCCGAGTCGCTAGCACCCATGGATACCATATTCTCAGCAGCTTTCCGTTCTTGATATTCTGCCATGATTTCCTTGTGTTTTTTACGATCTGCTTCGGCTAAATTTTCATATCTCTTCTTCCCCTCCGCATCAAGTTCCTTCCAGCGTTTGCTGACTTCTCGAGCGAGATCTACCAAGCCAATCTTGCCGTGCACCTTGCGATGTGCTCTCTTCGCACGCTTGGGGAAGAAGGTTCGGTTCAGCACCTTGGGAACTTTTGAATCTCCTTCCGTCTCGTGGCGTTCTCCTTCTTTCTCCACTCCTTCTTGCTGATCCTCTTTCTTCTCAGGTGTGTCATCCTCTGACTTTTCATCCTCTTCGGCCGTGGGCTTCTCGTCGCCTTCTTCGTTGTGACCGCCGCCATCTTCTTTATCCTTTTCTCTTGCATCTATCTCTTTATCCTTTTCTCTTGCATCTATCTCTTTAAGGATGACCTCTCGTTGCTCCGAGAAGAAGATATTGTAAGCGGAAAGTGCTCGGCGTGGCATATCAGTCTTCTTTTTGGATTTCTTTCTTTTTTTCCCCTTTACGCTGTCCTTCCCTTTCTTTGATGAATAAGAGGTATCCATGTCTGCTTCGGCGGCACTTCGCTTCATTCCAACCTCGACTCCGCCCATGAACGGTGGTAACATTCCTCCAGAGATGGGTCGACCTTGACCTTTGGAGAACTGTTCTTGTGTGAAGGCCATCATTTTCTCCTGAGCGGAACCACCCCGTCCACGATTCATCATACTCATATTCTGCTTGGCGCGATACAGTGCCATCATGTCTAGTTCAGGGACAAACTGGCTATTCATTCCAACCGCAGATGGATTACCTCCACTCATGCTCATCGATAATGGATCCATTCCACCTCCGCCTTGCATCTGTTGAAAGGGGTACATGGAAGAAGCTCCCATTTGATTGCCCATGAACATCATGTTGTTCATATTGTTCATCATCGGGTTTCCAACTCCGCCTACATCCTCGTTACCAGGAAAGTCACCGCCTACTCCCATGCCACCGGTCGGTCCGAAAGAGCCATCCATGCTCCCACCGCCCCCGCCCATACCTCCAAAATTCATAGGAAAGCCGCTCATCGTTGTAGTGTGACAACGTTTTGGGGAAAGCAATGGTTGACTGTTGACTACACAACAATCCGCAAACGACGAGTTCCAGTGGTATCTACTAAGGAGCCGTATACCGGTACTTGCAAGGTTGATGGCCAGAAGTACTAGACTACTAATACTGTGAAAAACAACACTGGTCCCTTACTGGTTTTCGTGACCAGAATGTGTGAGGGAGATTTTTAGAGCCACAACACAGAGATTATCCTCCAGCTACTAGAGGTAAAAGCATAGCATTGACGGAGGCGATACTAGAAAAAGAGACGCACTTGTGAATGCAAGTCGTGTTTTCAATGGACCGAAATAAAGAAAGAATTGCCAGCAAGCGGCGGCCATCGCACCTTTCAGGGAAGTCCAAGCCGAACCGGCATATCAAAGAAATCGTCGCTTGTTGATCTATTAAATAAAATACAGGAAGCATTTAAATTTTAAAGGGAAAGGAATGTGAACTTGAACATTTAATGTATTTTATTTATCCTCCACCGGAACTCAGTTTTCCAGACACTGTCCAAGACACTAGGGAAGTTAAACAAGAAAACGTAAGCCGTCCCTGAAAAAGAAGCTTTACCAATCTCTGGACTTTGCTCCAATTTTCCAAAGCATCAAAAACTTTTGAATAGTTTCACGCCCGAACGAGCCAAGGATGGCGAGGAGCCCCAATGATACCTCACTGGGAAAGCATGTATTGAACCACCACAGCAGCACAGAGGTCCAGTGTCAACGCTACCGTAATGCGGTTCTGCGTTTTTTAACCTCTACGATTCAATTCTCCACCTACTACCGTAGCTACCGGTAGAAAGCCCCGACATAACAGGTACCACATTAGCTCTCTCGCGTTATGTAAACATTATTCTACTCTACTAATAATTATTAACTGTAATGTTTTTTTACTTCCGAAAGCTTTGGAAAATCTCTATCTGTCAATTATTAGGTCATCGAGTCCCGAGAATCCGTTGCGAAGAATGCCTTGATGAAGGAATGTTATTTTCCATAATGACAGCTCGAGCTTATATGGATTCGACAGTTTTTATTGAGTATTCAACATTGACGCATGTGACTCGACATAATGGTTCGAGCTACTACCGGTAATGTACTTCGAAGTAACATAGTAGCTCTACCTGTAGTAGAGGCATCGACTGTGATAATAAAAGGCGGTAATATGTAACACTACCTACCGGTACCGTACTTCGAAGTACCTATTATTTACTGCGTAGGCTCTCTATCATCCTAACGGTAGAGTCTCTTCTCCGAGTAGTAGTTGTAATTATACGAAGTATCATCACATTAATTATTTAATAACGTCAAATGTATTAACCGTGTAGTGGTTGTATCCTTGATTGCATATCAACATACGGTGTAACAGTAAGTATACGGCACTGGTGTGAATCAGTACGGTAGTAATGGTCATAGTACCGGTATGATGCGTCGTATCAGGTACCGTACTACCGAACCGGTAGAACACTACCGGTAGATACCGTAGGTACGTACTGTGTACAGGTACTCTACTACCAAAGTAGACGTCAGCAAGAAAAGCATCAATCACAGTCAATGCTTCATCTCCGTTGACTGTGACTATGAGTTCGTTGACTGTGTGAATGCCACAAGATGAGAAAATTACGACGTACAGTAGACGTCATGTCCTTTATAGACATCCTCCCTTGAACTATTCCACAGACGTTGTGGTGGTTGAAGAAGTACAGAATGATGGCAGAGGAAATCCCTTGCAGCAAGAGAGTAGCAGAGAGGAGGAGAAAGAGGTTCGATTGCCAATCTCGGTTGTTAATGGGAGGTATCTTTCAGTTCATTGTGGCCATTTTTCTTTCTACTGATTCATTGGATGATGATATCCTTTTTCGACTATTGCATTATCAACAATCTTCGCATACCGTAGAAGCATTCACGACGGCACCAGCAACTGTTTCAAGATTTCGCTTGGGAAGAAACTCGTTGGTAAATGAACCACCGATATCATCCCTCCCATATGCCTTCTCGGCGCTCCAAGTTTCATTCTTTTCCGAACAAACGTCCACCGATTCTGCAAAAGAAGAAGACGAAGATGTTCCTCCTGCATTTGTGATTGAACGGATATCCAACATGCCGATTAACGACAAACTCTTTGAACGTATCAGCAACATGTGTATTGATGTATTTTTTAAGGAACAACTCACTGATGCACAATTCTTGGAAGGAACGAATGGCGACGATCAGCAGCAGTCTCTAAAACCAGGAAAACTCTAGTGAGTGACATACGGATAGCGTGAAGAAAGATGTTCTTCACACAATCTTCTAACGTATTTCTCGTTCTAAATGCTTCTACTGCGACCGAAGTCCATGGAAGGATTGGCAAATTGGTTACTTGAAAAACTTACAGGCGTCCGATCTGCGACGACGAAGGTCGCGATTTGGAGCCACCAATGAGATGTTCTTGGCTTACGAGGTACTGACGGCAGCGCCATCTGTGGCACGATCCAGACCGTTAATTCTGGATACTGGCACAATCTACAATCTGAGTTCACTGACATCCGAGAAAGGGGAGGAGGACACGTGCTACGTTCGAGGAAAGTTGTTGGGTTTTGTAGAAATTACGCAGCGACCGTATGGTATTGGAAGTCCGACAGCCAACGATGACTCGACACAAGAAATTTTCGTCAACTCCGATGGTACCACTGACGGAGACACAGCCGCGGATCCACGTCCCCTTCGACCCGTTCTTACCAATCTCGCTGTGACTAAAGAAGCCCGCAAATATGGTATTGGGTCCAAGCTGCTGGATGAATGTGAACAGCACGTTCGCAAAAGATGGAAGTTGCACGAAATTATTCTGGAAGTGGAAGACTACAACACAGAAGCGTTAAAGTTTTACTTGAAACGAGGATACCATGTCTTATTCAGTGACCCAGCCAGTCGTCGGTACGATGTTCGTGGATTGTGGTTACGAAAAGTGCGGTGTCGACGAGAAGTGTTACGCAAAGTATTTCATCGAATGGATACCGCCGGCCTGATGGAAAGTGGTGCTATGGATTTCTTTCGTAAGGTGAGGAAAGGATGGAGATAATAGTCATGAAAGTAAGACAGTAAGACATTTAAACCAGTTATCACTTGTTTTACACTTCCCGCCTGTCTCTATGGGAATAGTTCCGGGTTTTGTGATATGGCTTGAAACAGAGCATCATCGAATACGTCGCCGTACGAGGAGTCGTCATGTTTGAGCTCCTTGCTCGTCTCCTCATCGTCATCTCGCTTGGCCTTCGCAACAACGTCATCAATATTCAGAGACATTAACGCCTTTTCGAACTCTTCTTCTGACCAAACTTGAAACTCCTTTTGAATCGCATCCAGTTGACCATCGTCGTTTGGAATTGGTACGGGGCTTCCTCTCCCATAGCAATCACGATCGTGACAGCCCTGGATACATGTCCATGACGTCAAATCGATGGTCCAGAAGATATTGTTAGATTTGTGAGACCTACCAATCAACTCACAAAAACGATTTTTTTGAATCTGGTAGGTGATGGAAAGCGGCAAATCGCGATGCCCATATTCGATGGACCACGCTCGAATGGATCCCTGAGTCCCTCCACGAACAGCCAAAACTTCGTGAACAAACTTGTCTAGGGTGGGTAGCCGGCTGCCTTGCCTAGCCATGGGAATTGTAGGAGCCGGTCGGTGGGCCTTTCCTGAATAATTACTGTTGCCTTTGGAGGTACCCAAAAGTGTTCCGGCAGTAATTCCACCGTACAATTCGTCAAGGACTTCCAGAACATGGCTCGGCGGCTTTGAATGTTCCAACTTGTCTCTGTTCTCGTCTAGAGGCCATGCTTGTAACGGAACCACGAGACTGTCGGCTAGGGCTGTGGCATGTGGTTCCCAATCGTTGGCAGCAACAAAATCTTTAATGGACATCGGCTGAGATGATTGCGACGATTCCAGCTTTTTGTTAGGAGGTAAATTCAACGGAAAATAATGTTGCAGACTCGTTTCATTTTCTTCTTGTAGTATGGCTTGTAATGTTGCTGCCTTACCAAACTTGCTACTTCCTAGACAGCGAAAGAGGCGATTCCTTGTGTACACGCCAAGATCTATGAAGCATGTGGGCTTGTCGGCGTCCTTGGTTCTCACGAATAGATATTTGGACAGCATAGGGCGTCGTTTCACGAAATCGCCACCTTCTACTGCTCGTTCTTCCGCTAATCGGCTTACAAGTCGTTTCACAAATCTTCCAACAGTCTGGGCATCACGAAACAAAACTTCCTGATTCACCGATTCTTTACTGGACGGAGAAACATTATCGACATTGTTCTGGTCCGTAGAATTATCTTCCTCCTTATCGTTTTGACTCCTGTCATGCCCTTCTCTCAGATGCACGATCCAATGCCGAGAGAATTTAGAATCATTGGACGAATCCAGATTGATAATCTGTGACGATTCCAGTGGCAAATTGTAATATGTCTTGAGATCCTTTGCCAATTCACCTTGCAACTCTTGCAACAATTGCGAAGAGTTTTCTGCCATCTCGGGGTTGTATTCCTTACTAAATTCCAAATCAAAATATAATCGACATGGCGTGTCTTCCCGGATGACTTCGTACAAATGTCGGGGCGGGCCGGCCTTGCGCCAATACCAATCGGCGATCCGTCCAAAGTGTCCCACGAGATACTTGCGTTTGCCGTGAGATTTTTCAATAGCAAAAATCCGAGGTTCCAGACTCCAGAGAGGTGACGGCGATTGCGGTTGCGATGTAGCAGCATCGTCTTCTTGGTTTTGTTTGCGAGTGGAGTCGTGGTACTCGCTATTGTCGTCCTCTACAGTATCCTGGTTGGAAGGTGTCACTGGTGTATGCTGAGGCCCGCCCTCGCTTCTTTTTAGCCTCGGTCGTGACGTTTCAACTGATGAGACAGAACTGGACGATTCTGCACTCAAGTAATCTCCACCATGGAATTGACTGTCAGCTTTCCCTCCCAACAAATGATCGAGATGATCCAGGGCCATGTCTTGGAGAGGCCACAATTTGAGTTGTGTTTGCGATCGAAAGTGTTTTCGGCGTTGTTCCAGCGCTTGCGTATGTTGTTGGTGTTGTTGAATCAAAAGGGAGAGCTCCAACGTTTGTTTCCACTCCGGGAGCGTCGTGTGATCGCTATCTGTTTTCTTTTTGTGAAACTTTGTGGGGGAGAGACCGTGCGACTTTTTTTTGGCACTTCGGCTGTGCTTTCGTGGAGACGACGACTGTAACGCATTTCTTGGTGATCCCCATCTACACGCCGATGCGTTGTCATCATTTTCTTTGTCAAGGGATACCCGCCAATGCAGTAAGGATAGGTTTGGTTGTTGATCATTTTCACAGTCAATAGAATCGTCACTTTTGTTTCCATCTCCCACGCTCTTTCGTCGTCTTTCAGCACGGGAATTGTTTTTTGTGTTTGAGAATTCTCTCTCACCTCGACGACGACATGTCTTGGTCGGTGACGAGCTCATTTGTTGAGTTGCGACTATTAGACCTGTGGGTGGATTGTAAAGTTGTGTAGTTGGTTGATCTATTAATAGAGTATGCAATTTGATCATGGACTGTTTTTTTTGTTGATGTTGATGAGATGTTGTTTTCACAGTCAGCAGTGAAAGAAACGAGAGAGACTTCGCGCCACGCGCTCGCATCGCTAGCCGTTGTCGCGCCAGCCTTGTCTTCAAAATTTAGTCGGTTGAGTCGAAAGTTCGAAATTCTCTTTTCCAATATTCGTCGCGGCAGGCACGTAATACAAAATAAATCGTGTGATCACTCATCGTTCACAGTCGCCTTACTGTTAGTGATAGAAATCCGCTTGAAGAGAAAACAAACATTATATGGAATGAATCATCTTCTTGCATCCATTCCATATATTGATAAAGCCGTAGAATCGTTCCTACTTGATCCTTTTCATCAACAGCCTGGTTTTAAACCAAGATCAAAACTTCAAAAGAAGTGTCCTTAGCTCAAACTGTACCCAGACAATCGAAGAAGAAGTCATTCCAGATCTTGGATCGACCAACCAGTAGGTTGTGCCTGTGTTTACAGTTTTTCGATTTAGCGAGAAGTGGATTATACTGATTAGGGTCGTTTTTAGACACGTCTCTGAGAGCTATTATTTAAGGAATCAGACATTCCAGCTTGTTTTCGCAGCATGGATACATCTCAATCTCCGTCGTTGACCGACATTCAATCCATGTCAACATCAGACGATGATATCGAAATGAATGATTCCACTGTCGTCGTCCCCCCTGATGGCGGCGACGACAACAATATCAACAATACTCATCCTAATCCTGCACTGTTGTCGGATTTTTCTTCTGCATCCAATTTCCCCATAATACACAGTGGCGACGGCACTTTCTACAGTTCGAATAATACTGCTCAACCGACAACACAACCATCCCTGCTCAACCACCAACTCTCTCGACAAGATTCACAACTGCACGCTCCCGACGCCACTCCGCCACCGATTGATCAATCCATGGAGCCAATCATCAGTATCACGCAACGCTTGTTGGGCTTGCGAGGCAGTCCTCCCGGGACCTTTGCAACCCTGACCGAAGGAGAAATCAAATTGCTGTGCAACCGCGCACGACCGGTGTTCTTGCAACAGCCCATGTTGTTGGAACTGGAGGCACCGATTAAAATTTGTGGTGACGTGCATGGACAATATACGGACCTATTGAGGATTTTTGAGTACGGTGGATTTCCACCCGTCGCCAACTACCTCTTTTGCGGAGATTACGTCGATCGGGGCAAACAATCCATCGAAACCATTTCGCTGCTCTTGGCGTACAAGATTCAATACCCCGAAAACTTCTTCATTTTGCGTGGCAACCACGAATCGGCCGGTATCAATCGCATCTATGGCTTTTATGATGAGTGCAAACGCCGGTACAGCATCAAATTGTGGAAAATCTTTTCCGACGTCTTCAATTGCCTGCCAGTCGCAGCGTTGGTCGATGAAAAGATTCTATGCATGCACGGTGGTCTCAGCCCAGAACTGCAACATTTGCAACAAATTGCCGACTTGGGACGACCCTGTGATGTTCCCGAAGTGGGACTGCTCTGTGACTTGTTGTGGAGTGATCCTGCTCCCATTCAAGGATGGGGAGAAAACGATCGTGGCGTGTCGTACATTTTTGGTGCCGATGTAGTGACAGCCTTTTTGGAGCGACACGATTTGGATCTTATTGTTCGAGCGCATCAGGTGGTGGAAGATGGGTACCAGTTCTTTGCAGGTAGAAGGCTGGTGACATTATTCTCGGCTCCCAACTATTGCGGAGAATTCGACAACGCGGGAGGAATGATCTCTGTGGACGAGAATCTCCTGTGTTCCTTTCAAATACTCAAGCCGTCATCTAGATCGGCACGATTTGGAAAACCACCAGCGAGTCAAGTTGCCGCAAAGTCTACTACAGCAGAAAGTAAGGAATAGTACGGGGAGTGTAAATTCAAGGTAACTACAAGAGTTTTGTGCAGCGACTTTTCCCGTTCCAGCTAGTACTTGTGTTGTTTATGATACCGTGTGTACGTGATGATATTTCTCTTCCTCTCGGAAGCCTCTACTAGAGAGGAATAATGTTTTACGAAAATGATACCGGCACACGTTGATCCTTTTCATTCGTAGAGCGTACCAACATCGTCACGAGCAGCTCTTGTCGAATCGGATCTCCACGACACGACTTGTACCAAAGAGAACCATAAACATCCTCTCTTTCTCTGGTACCGTCCTCTTCCACTACCGCAACGTCGTGTTTTGCGCAAGTTTCTCTCCGAATCGGAAAAGCGTCGATGAAATGACTCCCAATGCTCTGGGTTTCTGGAACCGAAACTGCTGGTTTGGTGCTGTGTGTCTGGAGTGTCAAAGCACGCCATCAATCTTGGAATTTCAGGACTGGGATTGGATGATTTACTGGTGCTTTGCTTCGAATGTTGTCGTTTCTTGGTAGAGTCATTGTTTCCCTTCCGGGATTGACGACGTTCGGAGGAGGATATCTTCTCAAAGTCCATTGAATGGGATCGACTAAACAATGTATTTCGCCGACGGCGGTCTTGTTCCATAGCGTTGTAGTCCATGTTAACGATCGTAATTTGGTTGCAAAAAATCAATTGATAAGGACAGCGCACGGATGATGCAATGCTGTGCCGCTTTTAGATTCCTTTCGGCGAATGATGATAGTGTGCCGGCAAAGCTCCTGTTGCTGGGCAACTTCTTGGTCAAAATCACCAATTAACTGTAAGTTCAGAGTTTTTCATATGCGCTGGGAGGGATGTATGGAATCCTACTTGGATATTTATGAAAGAAGTAGTCCGGCAGAAGGGGTTGATTGTGGTAGGAGAAGACCATCTGTCAAAGTCTTGAAAATAATGATAATATCATCAATAAAAAACGACCGATTTGGATAACGCCACTCGGAAGTGGACTACGACTTGATGAGAAGGAAAACTGAAAAGAAACCGATGAAGCATTTGTGGGATTGAAATGATGAATTCGTGATTTACTGTTATCGTCGTTTTAACTGTCTACTTCGTGCATCATACTCTCGAGGCGACAGTGTGTACATACTGTCGGTACGCACATTACTATCGTACTACTATCGGTATGAGGTACGGTACCTACGGTAGTCGTATTGTACTGCAAATCGAAAAAATTATACTACAGTAATTTAATGTCAACAAGACAGCGCTCCAACACGTGGGTCCTGCTGGCGTCAATCTTATTAACATGATCACTCTAGTGTCAGATCCTTTTGGAATTCGTTAGAGGTGGGCCGTCTCATGAGTTCTCGAAGGGCAATGGTGGCATAAGAGGAAGACGGGAGTGTGAAACCTACAACCATTGCCAATTTTGCACGTTCGCCCTCCTGTTGAGCACGAATGACAATGTTTTCGTCCTGTAACTTCATCAAGTCAGTTTGCAACAACGGTTGAAGTGGATCGAAGTATTCTTGGATCTTGTAGTCGACGTCTGTGGGATGACAAATGATCTTTCGGTAATCGCCAGTCACGATCAGCGAACGGCACTTGTTATCCTGGAACATCTCTTTTTTCAGACCGACTTCTTCAAGAAGCTGGAGAATGAAATCACCGAGTTCGTTTGTGGGATACACGGATTTCTTTCCTACCATCGGAACAACAACATCTTCCAAAGTGAATTTCTTGTTGGCAATATCAACTTCCGTAACGACATGTACCGTCTCTGAGCCTTTTCCAACATCGACCAGATCACCAACCAAGACAGAGTCCTTGCTCATTTTTCCAATACGGTATGACACAGCTCTATTCCATATCAGGCTCTGAACGGCGTGTACAAACATCGTTCGCAAGTTGAATGGTATTGCCGAGAATGCTCGTGTGTAATCCATGGGATATTTGGCCAGGGACTGCAAAATGGCGACTTCTCCCGTCATGAATCGATTAAGCTTACGGGAAGTTGATTTGGCAGCATTGGCTTCATTCTCTTTGTTCTTGCCATATTTGAACCGTTCCTGCCACTCCACACGAACTTGCTTGATATCCTCGCGTTCGTCCGATTTAGGTCGCATCAAAATGTCCACCGCTTCTTCAAAGTTGCCTTGAACCGCCGCAATTCCAACAAGATGCGTGTCTTTGAATTTTCCAAACCGTTGCGTACCGAAATAATTGATGAATCCCTTGTCTTTCATGGATTGTGCCGCCTGTTCGAGGACGTGACGCTGTGAAGCCAAGTCGTCGCCAGGCGCCTGAACATTACGAAGTATAATATCAAAGCGATTCCCTTTTAGCATCCCCAACTTCAGCTCTTTGGAGGTATATTCAAAGTTTCCCAACCGCACCACACTGAAGCCACGGTCTTTGGTGTTGCCCCCTCCCATTGATGACGCCACAGCTTTGGGATTGACGAGTTGGGAGGGAACGGTGCGATAGAGCGTGCAAAATTGGGTGGTGATGCCACGCTTGTCTTTCATTCCAGCATACCCAATGCGAGCTCCGCGACTGCCTTTGCGACTCAACTCTTTAGTGGCCGTGGTAGTATCCATATTCTCCTTGTATAGAACAAATCGCAAATAGTCGGGCCGATCCGACGGCCAATTGGGTTTTTGGCGTTTAGGTTTGCGGTTGTTGTTATTGCTGTTGTTGTTGTTGTTGGGTCCGAAATTTCCATAATTGGGCATTTCCCTTTCAAACTTGACGTGCCAAATCCGAATGTGCCCATCGAGGGTATCGGCACGAGCATTGGGAAGTGCTTTACGGACCCATTCATGAACCGCTTTGCGATCGCCCTTTTCCAGGGCTGGAAGTGTGACAAACTTTTCGGCCGTTTTGTCGGTCGATTCACCTTCTGTCACGTCGTCATGTACTTCCAACATGGACAGAACTTTCTTGGCTGTATGCTGTTCTTTGATCATTCGTGTCAGTTGCGTTTCCAAATCGATTTCCTCCTCCTCCTCCTCCTCGACGACCATGTCCAGTTTCTTATCATCGTCTGCAGGTGATGGAGCGGTAGTTTCATTATTATTATTATCCTCGGTAGGTACTGTCATGGAGGTTAACCGAGCAACATTCCCCTGCAAGTCCACTTCGTGTACCAAAAAGTCGGAATACCTCGCCTTGGAAACGGCAGAGAAACCTGTGTCCGAAAGGTATTCGGAAATGCCCACACTTTGTTCCATTTCGTCCTCGTGAGGATCAATGGCAGGTTCGTTATTGCTGGATACGGCTGACGCATCTGGTGCTGCCGTTGTATCGTCTTCTCCATTCATGTTGGTTTCTTTACTAGATGTTGATGTTTGGATGGATGGCATGTGCGCTTTCACAACTATTTTTTATGAAAAAAGATACTTCGAGTACGACAGTAGACGCCTCAATAACAGTTAACTGTAAATCCTTTTCGATGGATGGCGGCATCAAGATTCTTCTTTCACTCTCAGATTTTCGAGGTCCGGCGTGCAAGACAGACCGGGTCGAAATCAATGGAATCCTAGTAGGTATAGGTTCTATGACCGTAAGCTCAACAGGTATCAACATCCCACTCGAACATACATGAAACCATCATCTCAAGGTCGGTAAAAACTATCTCACCATCAGGACACAATTTTTGAACAAGCCGATGGTCTACAACAACAAGCGGCAGCGCTACATTCTCTACTAGCGAGAGCAATGAGAATATTTTCGTTCTGCGACAAAGCTTCCTGTCCAAATTATTTTCTTCAATGTCGTCTTCTCCTGCAACTAGTGGTCGATCTCAGCAGAATCCAATCTATGCTTCTATTGCCTCCACCCGCAAGCAGATCGATGTAGACGTCCAGTCCGATGGTGAGGATCGAGCGGCTGCACCGATCCCTCACAAACAGAAAGATCTGATGATGGAACATTCCAATTCTATTCGCAATAAACGACAACATTGTTATTGTGATTCTTGTCATGACCACCAATGTGGTGCTAATGTTTCTATCGAGAACTTTCAATTTGCCCCTGAAATCAAAAAGACGATGAATTTGCGACGCAGAATCGAACGCTACCCAGTCCACCGGAAATTACTCATCCTTCTGGTGGTTGGCATCCTAATAAACACATTTGAATTTTGCGTGGCACTTCCGTCGCGAAGAAATCAAAAAGAAAGCTCCTTGTCACGTAATCTTCAAAGCGGTCTAGCCAAGAAGAAACTTCAGAAAGAACTGCAACAACAGAAATCCAAACTCCGTTCTCAAAAGGGAGCTGATGGAGCGAAGAAATTGTATGTTTCCTCCTCCAAATCGTCACCGACTTCCTTATCAGATTCCATTTCAGTGGAGTCGTTTTTAGTTCCGCGGAAGGTCAGTTTGCGACTCCTGCTTCGAACAGTTTGTGGCGCATTGTTGCTGTGGTCACTGCTGAGATGCCTACAAACCAGTGGTGTTCCCTACATTCGGACCGTGTGGCAAATCTTATACGGCAACGAAGACTTTACCAGCAAAGTGCCGATGGACTATTTCCCCTCTTCGGCCGATATTCACCTAGCCAACCTTATTGCAGCGTCCAGCAAGACATTTCATATTATGTTACCATCTCCTGGAATGCCGTCTGCGGCTCCTATCTTGGGAGCTGTGGCATCAGCCTTCGCTTATATTGGATTGACGTATCTGTTACCGTACTGGTCCACAAGATTTCGGGTCTTTCTTGACTTTCATCGCACCGACTCGCTTTCTGCACCCGATTCCAAGTCTAGTCCTCAAGAGCGACGGAAACTTGCCGAGAGCGCTTTGGTTCGAGTACAAGAGGGTGAAATTGCGTCCCACAAGGCACTCCTGGGGGATCCAAACTACCTGATTTGCCCATTGTATCAATCATCATCTTCTACCGAATCAACAACATCCAACATATCCCAATCTGTATCATCGTCGCCATCCATTCGAAACAATTTTGAACATCCGTCTTCCTGCTACTTTGAAGTAAGGCATTCCCGAATCTATTGCGACCCCAAATCCAAATGCTGCATCGACGGTGCTCCCACATTGCAACAAATGTCATTGGCTCAACTTCGCCAATTAGTTCAAGCCGGTGGTCTTTCCAAACAACAACAAAAAGTGGCGCTCGAACGATACAAACCTTACAACACCGTTGACTTGACATTGCCGAGACTATGCGACGTATTTTTTTCACGTATCTCGTCCCCACTGGTAGTGGTTGAATTCCTTGGAAAGCTCATGTCGGTCGTTGAAGAGGGCAAGGGGGCGTTATTCGCATTGATGGGGTCCTTGGCCGAGCATTATTGGGATGCTCAACAAGCCATACAATCGGCAGAGCAAATGGCGCAAGAAGTCCAGACCAACCTCCAGGATACCTCAGGCTACAAAGTTTTGGTATACCAGAGCGACAAGGATGAATGGATACCAGCCGTGGCAGGTGACCTTGTCCCGGGAGATTTGTTCCGATTGGAAAACTTTACTTCCTTCGACGCAGATGGGAACTTTCGTACGGATGAATTGATTGTTCCCGTTGATGCTTTGGTGCTGAAGGGGCAGTGCTTGACGAATGAAGCAGTTTTAACGGGCGAAAGTGTTCCACAAGTAAAAGTTCACTTTGATTTTCCGGAGGAATCAAGCGGCCGTGCGGAAATAGAGGAAACATTGGACGTAAATGCTGACCGATCATCCATCTTGTTTGCTGGTACAACCTTGCTTCCGAATGGAATCAGCTTGCATTCCGGGAACTCGACTGGGCTCGTTTGTCTAGCCCTCCGAACAGGGACATATTCCTCCAAGGGCCAGCTTTTAAAAGCTCTCAAGGGAAATGGTAGCGCGGGCAGTGTTTCCAACGCTCGAGTGGGTAAGGATGCGATGCGTCTCATAGGAGCAATGTCCATATTTGCCGCTGTATCTTGCGCGTCCCTTTTTGTAAGACGTGATGGAAAGGTGACGAAAGTATCCCCTTTTAGAAGGGTCGTCCAATGTACGCGGATTGTTCTAGCAAGCATTCCATCAAGCCTTCCTCTCGCCTTGGCTGCCGTAACCAGATCATGTTCCAGAATGCTTAGGAACCGATCGGATGTTGTTTGCTCTGAGCCTGGATCTCTGCTCACAGCCGCATACGTTGATACTGTGGTTTTCGACAAGGTACGTCCTCCGATCCAATGTGCCAGTTCGTTAAATATTTCTAAATGAAACTCCTTCGCTTCCTTCTTTCATTCAACAGACTGGAACCCTTACTGCTGACTCGCAATCTCTCTCCAAACTGGTTAAGCCATGCAGTACGAGAGAAGACATCACAGAAGAATTTCAACGTTGTCTTCTGGCTGGATGTCATTCTCTTGTGAACTTTCTCGACCCCCAAACAGGAAAACAGTATTTTGTTGGAGATCCACTGGATGATGCATCTCTCCGTTTCAGCGGATGGAAATTCAATCAAACAAGCGATATGTTCTTTCTACCGACTGGCAGTGACCAAATGACGAATATCACTGATGCTGTTCGTATGTGGCAGATTAGGACCTTTCCCTTTGACCCAAATCGTCGCCTTTCGACCGCAGTTGTTCTGATTGAACGTAAGGATTCCTCCCTTGAACTCTGGAAGTTCACCAAAGGTGCGCCTGATACACTAAGAACGTATCTGGACGATAAATCAGAAGATTCTCTTTCAAATTTTGACCTTCAACGCAAGGAGCTAGAGAGAAAGGGCTACCGCAGTATCGCAATGGGTGCTGAAAATTTAACAAACTCATCGTTGTCTGATTCCCTATTTCCCGGAGGATTGTCATCATCTTCGAGTGATTTGGCATTTGCCCGATCGCAAGGTGACGGGCTTCGTCGAGACGAAGTCGAAAGTGTCAGTTCGGCGACGGAATTTCTGACCAATTGTGGCTTTGCTTGTTTTGATGCTTCACTCCGAATGAGCAGCCAAAGAGTTGTTCGGGAGCTGAAAGAGGCTGGTGTGACTTGTATCATGTTGACAGGAGATTCTGTAGATGCCGCGTTGAATGTTGCAATGAGAGCCAGAATCGTAACTGCTAAAAAGGTTGCCATTCTTGAGTTGTCGGAGAATTCAAGGCAGGCAAAGGTCTCGTGGAGAGTCAGGGACGCCGAAGCCGATGGAAACAAGAAAGAAAATGTCAAATCTCTGACTGCAAAATCTGTTCGTAAGTTTCTATCTCAGTACACAAAAGGAAAGGTGTCATTATTAGCTTCTGGTGACGCTATAGATTACATTCTTCGAAATGTTCGGAATGATGCGCATCAGATGCTGATTCAAAACCTTGGGTCCGTATCTGTGATTGCCCGTGCAACACCAGAGCTAAAGAGGAAAGTGATAGTTTCACTGAAAGAGGGGAACGGAAAGACTGTGATGATGTGTGGTACGTGACACTTTTGCCGCAACTTTTTTTGTTTGCATGACTGGGACTCAAATTTTGTCATTTTATCAGGTGATGGCGTAAATGATGTTGCTGCAATTCAGGTCGCAGATGTAGCCGCTGCGCTTCTCAATGGATTTGGTACGGAGAGAGACATTAACGACTCTAGAGACATTGACGATGAACGCCGGAAAGAAAAATTGAAAGCAGCTGACATTGGAAACAATCGACGCCGCGTTGCTGCAGAGACAAGAAAATCAGATCAGAACGATGCATTGGCACGAATCAGGAAGCGGATAGAGAAGTCTCACGACAAAATTAAAGAAAAGGTGCTAAGGCGACAAAACGCTAGTCCGTCCGAAGAACGACCTCAGTATACGTTTGACGATATGAAGGAAATGCTTTCTGCCACGTACCAGGCCTACTGCGATGAAAGAGAAAGGATGAAGAAGCTACGAAAAGGAGGTTCGAACGCGGCTCGCATTCTTGCCGAGGAACGCTCTGCAATTTTGTCAGGTAAAAGCACTTCTGAAGACCAATCGAATGAGGAGACTGAGCTAACGTCAAAACAAAATATCAAGCCCGGAGAAGTATCTCTTGTATCTTCCTTCTCATGCCTCCATCCAAGCGTTGATGGCGTCGATGCCATACTTCGAGAAGGCGTTGCAACAGCTGCCGCTGCTATAGCTACCCAGCAACTGATTGCCTTGCACTCATTGATGTCAGCCTTTCATTTGGCGACACTTTACAGGGACGGATTTCGTTACAGTAGCAAAATGTGGTTTGCGGAAGTATTCCTAAGCATGAAAGTGGATTCACTTCGATACGGAGCGTCCTGCATCCCTAGACCAAGGCTCCCCAGTTCTGTTCACTGCCGCCCACCTCAATCGATTTTCGAAACCGGAAGTCTTGTGTTCACAATATTACAAGCAATGGCTCACCTGCTCTTCATGTCGTGGGGTGTTTCATACGTCAGAGGTCTTCAAGGATCGACGATCAAAACACAAGTAGAAAGAATTGGGATAAAAAATGTGACTCCGTTTGGAACAAAGCTTGAAAAGTTTGTCAATATACTGTCGTCCAGCCCTCTACACAAAGACAATGAAGATGAAAAAAAGCCATTCTCTTTCCTCCGACAGTCTCCATTTCAACCGAACTATGAAACCAATGTCGTTTTCATGTTTTCGGTATTACAAAATGCTTTGAGTACTTTGGTGACACATCAAGGGGAACCGTTCTATCAAAGTGTTTTGGAAAATCGACCTTTTTGCAAAATACTGTGCTTTACGATTGTCTTCTTTACGATTTGCGTGACCGATCTCATGCCTCAGGTGACCGAGTTTTTGGACGTCAAGCCTTTTCCATCGCGACGAAGCAAACTGGTCCTTGTCGGCCTAGCTTTGGGAAATGCAGCGGCCTGTCTGTTTGCTCGATGGATAGGAAGTCAACTTTTGTCAGAGATTCCCACATATTTCGAAAAAGAAACTGCAAGCGATGCCCAGAACAACAATGATATTGCTGCTGATCTAGAAGAAAAGCTGTTGCGAGAAGAAGCCGAAATAAATGCTCGAGGTATTAGAATGTGTCTCGCAGTACTGGTATACTTTTTTGTATACTTTTTGGTGGACATGATTTCCAGCGGCTAAATGCCTCTGTTAGCAGTTGACGTAATCGGAGAGTAGGACAGGAGCGCCAGTGAATTTAAAATCACGGTTTTATTTTTCTTTCCGAAGTTAGCCTTCACTTAATATGCTGTAGCAGTACACTGTCAGTTTTTGCAAACGCATGCTGTAGTACATGTTATACTTTTATCCTTCCTTCTCAAAACTTCTCGAAAGAGAAATTCGCCAGGCCTCGAGTTCTCTCTTCTTCTCTTTTCGTTCCCTGATTTTCGCGAGACGATCAAACTCAGAGTTTTCCTCCTTATCGACAGAGGACTCGTCGTACGCTTTGGCGGCTGCTTTCACCGCATCAAAGTCTGCGTAAGCAACCATTTGGTCAATCTCCTTAGTTAAACCTACAATATCCCTGTCACTGCTTCGCAACGTGTCTCCAAAATCAGAATCGACATAACTCTCCGCATAACTTGAAGTTGAGGTCGAGTCAGAGAGATCTGCGAGTATCCCACCAGTCATTCCAACTGCAGACCAGTCGGCAATGGTGTAAGAGATGCTCTTCTGAGATAATCGGCCTACCGATGAATCTTGCGCTTGCGACGAGGATGAAAAAGAAGATCTCTGACCAGAAAGCGATCTCGCGACCGGCTTTCTCGGAGATTGGTACTGAAGAGGTATCTGAGGCCTAAAATGGTGCTGATCGTCGTCATATGCGAAACCCTCGTTTGTGGGGGTAGGCGATCTCCTGTATCCACTGGGTTCACCAGCATTCTGCATGGATCGAAACTCGATTGTTTCGAGATTTCTTGATGCAACAGTGGTCGCACCTCCACTCGATTCGCCAGCGGATGGCATTGCAGTAGGGCTATCGTTCCCATTCATAATTTCAGTGGAAGCCGTCGACTTGTTGACAGATCGTTGGGGTGATCCAAACATAGAATTGTCGATCGTCACATTCGGGTCCTCAAATTCACCTGTGATGGTTGTGATTTTGGAAATGTCGAGGTTGTCAAGTCTTTCGTCTATGTTCTTCTGAAGATCTGAAGCGCTCTCCAGCAACATGCTAGTCATCTTGAATTGTTCAGCGAGCATCGAAGCCTCTGCCTCAAGCGCTACTAGATCCTCCGATTCGATCGTTTTATCGAGAGCGTAAATGTCATCGGTAAGGCCACGGCCAGTTGATTCTTCCGCAAAGCTACGGCAAGAATCAGCGAGAACTTTTTCTGCTGGGAGAGCTTCAGGAGGGTACGAAGAAGAAGAATCACCTTGTAAGGAATTTGGAGCTTTTGGGTGGGTTCCAAAATCATGTCCACACCCTTCATGAAAGTTGTTCGTGGTACCCATGTCTGCTTGTTCCATTTCAGAAAACTCTGCATCTTCTTCGTCTTTCGATAAGGCTTCAATGACCATACGGCTGCTCTTTCTTGCGTACACAAATCCCCCGAGCAGAGCTGTCCCTCCGGCAGCTATTCCGGCTACAATTCCTCCAAGGTTACTTTGAGGAAGCTCCTCTGCACTGTCGTTGTCAAGGGAGCCGACAGTTCCACTTCGAACACTTGAACGCATGCTGGAAGCATTGACAGGATTTGCAACTTCAGCCTCTTCTACTTCTTCGATGGGTTCAGATATTGTGTCTGCAAGATCGTCATCGTCGTGAGTTGACCAAACAGATGCAAAATGCTCCATGGCCACCAAACCGCTTTCATTGCCTCCAATCGTGCGGTCCGCTTGCTCATACTCCGATGAACTTGGTTGTCTTGACGAATCTATTGTCTGAGATGCCTCTCCCATCGCCAATCGTGCATTGGTAGCAATCATCTCCCTTTCCGTCATCTGAAGAAACTTGTCTTTCATCAGGCGTATATCAACCGTGAGTTCTGTATTATAAGCATTGATCTGTTCTAGCTGCTTTTGCAACTTAGCCACCTGCCTTCTACTTTCCACCTACGACGTACAAAATAACACGAGCGAGTGAGCCCATAACATATTCTCCATGCAAATGGTCACGTCTGTAAGATCCAAACAACCGTGAGCTTACCGTAGGGTGGTTGAGAACTAGTACTCCTGCGTGAGATGTCCGATTATTTGATGGTCGTAATTCAACTTGATCTTTTCCTTGGTTCCTTCGGATATACCAGTCTTTTGGAGCAAAAACTGCAAGAGCTGCAGTCAGCGAGCTCGCCACGATTATCAGCGTTAGCACAACAAACGTGACAGTAGGATTCTCGTTCATGAATACGAGAAGTGGCCCTCCGATAATCCATGCTTCAAAGAAGGGAAGAAGAGACAACGGGAGCCACTGGATTTCATTGAACTCCAACACCAAGAATCTACACTTGAATGCCTCCAATGTCCCAAACAGGCAGAAAGTTAAATTCAGAAAAAACAAAGCAGCGGCAAATCCAAGGGATGTCATGCTTTCTCCACGACAAGCTCCAAACGATTCAATCGTTCCATCTATCATTATTTCGCCACCCGAAACGGCTTGTCGCGTCCATCTCAAAGGATCCAGCGCCGTCCAAAGTGCCAGAAGGATGCCATTCAACAGGAAAACCCGCAAAAAGACCTTCAGGGAATCTGACTGCCGAACTACCAAAACATCATACTTGTCCGGATCTTTGAAAATCTTAACGCACATTTGAATCTTGGAGTAAACGGAAGAGAAAAAGAGGGAAAATCCCGATATGTATATCCATGGTATTGCCGCGCAAGTGATGTCGAGAACAGAATCGTCAAACAAAGAATCATCAAATCCGAGTGGGAAAATTGTCGCTCCCAGAAAGAAAAGACCGATGGCACACTGGATCAGTAGAAATGGTTGGAAGGCTCGCATGACGCGGTTGCGCTTGTGCCAAAACGCCCAGGTAATAAGGAGGAATGACGAAAAGCAAATAAGTCCTGCCAAGCCCCATCCAGCCGCCCGGAAATCCGGATCAATATAATTCATGTTCACTTCCACAATGTCGCTAGAGTATCCAAGAGACTTTTGATAAGCTTCGGTAACATTCATTGTGGTCACTCCAGCAATGGCTTGCTGCATCCTACTGTCGATATTTTCGGTCACATCCTTTCGTAATCCCACCCCTCCATTTCCCCCGTCTCGCATGCGCGAGAGGTATTCGGACACTTCTTCATCCATGATACTTCGCAGAGTAACACCTGGTGATGTCCGAAATTCCAAAACAGAATTCCCCGAGTTGACGCGACGAATGCTATCGGTATATTTTGTCGCAGTAGTGTCATCGAAAAATCCATTGGCATCCACCCAGTTCAAAGGGAACACATGAGAATAGCGATAGGGGTCGGCAAAGCTAGACAATTGGTTTGGAAGGACATCGGGAAGTGATTGCATTGGATTCGACATGTAGGAAAAAAAATCTGCTACCGCCCTTTGTTTGCCGGACGAGGTGGTGTTGGACACTCCAGCGACCATTCCACCAAACGCCGAGTAGGACGGTTGATTGACGATGACTTCAATATCTTCATAGTAGGTACCATACGGGCAAGATTCGGCCGTGCACTCTTCCAGCTCCCCGGTCACACGATTCAGTATTTTGGAAGACCCCGGTGTCGGAGCCACACCAATTTGGAACGGGTCGCTGGATGTCGTCGCCAATACGAGTTGGTTGCCGAAATTGTACGTCATAGCGCACAAGCCCTGATTGAATTTTTCAATGTTCACCAACATGCAATCTCCCTGCAATTCTTCCTCGATCGGTCCTACTCTCATTTGCTCGCCCAACAATCGCAATGTCTCTTCCATGGCTGGCCCCAGCAAGGGTTCTATCGTTTCCGGGTCAAGTAAGTATCCCGAAGACGTGCCCCTGCTCTGCGTCATGGATGACAATATCATGGAAGCCCAGTAAGCATTGGCGCAATCTGGGCGACGCGACACGCAGCTTCCCACCAGCGGCTGATCAGCATTGGGTCCGCCCCAGGGTTTGTTGTGAAAATAGTCTGCTGCCGATTGATATTCCTCCCACGTGCGGGGTACTGTCATGTTGTGTTGTTGAAACAAGTCTTGGCGATAATATAACATCAGCAAGTCTTCATCTAACGGGATGGTCAAGATTTGGCTATCATAGGTGGATTGTTGATATCGTTGAAAGGGCAAAATCGATGTCCAGTCGACTGTACCACCATTAAAGTCTAGTTCTTGGTGCCGTATATAGCCGGTCAAATCGGCAAGACTCTGAGATTCCGAAAGGACACCGATCAAGTGCGCTGGAAATATACTTCCATCCCAGTCGTAAGCACTTTGATCTTGGAGAAAGGTGGCCGATGATGCCGAGAATTCCGTCGAAACCGATGAGAAAGACCCCGGGATCTGAATCAGTTGAATAGTAATATGGGGCTTCGCTGCTTGATAATTGACGGCATGATATTCCAGATAACTTCGAATCTCTTCTCCTTGGTACAAGATGGAAATTTCCTGAGGACACTGTGGTTGTGAAGTCGATGAGCAGTCGCAAGACTGCTGGGAAGACGATGTCTCTGCATCATCGCCCTGTCGCTGCTGTGGTTGAAGCCTTCTGACATTTGGCATGTTGTATGATTTTTCCTGTCCCTCCTCGGACCGATTGTTGATATTCTTTGACGTGTACTGCAGTGTTTAATTCCGATGATAACAATCAGGCAGCTTATTGAGTTGCTAAGGGAAGAACCGAACGATAGATGTGACACAAAGAACGAGACTTCTGTGGTAATCTTCACTCCGACACGACGACGATAACAATTCAAGGGGAGAACGGAGGATGGAGAAACAAAAAACGGCGCTGACTGTGGATGAGGCCACGTGAAGGGCAGAATTTTTATTTTACCGCAACGACCAACAGAGATTGTATCATACTGTCGTTCTCTCAGTTCTTCAACGGAGACATTCTAGCTAGCTAGAATGACTGTTTTGATGGCACTTTTACATAAAAGAAGAAGACTAATCGCAATTGCCCCACGGTCTTATCAAAAAAACATTTCACTGATGATTTCGGGCTTGCGCGCGCAGTATGAACATATATCAAGCAAACGTCGCAAATGCAACACAATGATTTTTACAGTTACTTTTACTATGCGGTAGGTTTAACGGAGGTTCATACGGTATTCGTTTGCCGATACGGCTGTTATCTGTACTCGTATCCAATGGAGGCCACCATCTATTGACTGGAAAAATCCTACAAGATTGATTTGCCACTCGCTACTGGGAACGCCAAGACCAAGACTATGCAACGACCAAGCAACTTCAGCACCATCCGGAGGAAGCACTTTTCGTCACACCCGACAACAGCCTCTGTCGCCGGCGACAACAACAACAATAACAGCAGCAGTAACAATGACAGCACCGAGCTTCAACTGGTGAAGAACATTTCGGATCGTCTTGAAACGGGCTTGAATGAGGATGCCCTGCGTGCCATTTCGGACTTGCTGCGTCAAGGGGAACATCCGGACGCCATTGTAGCAGCTGTGACAAGTCTTTCCCAACGAGCAGCGGGAGCGTCAGGCAGTGGTGGGTACTGACTGTGACTGTGAGTTTGTTATTACCGTAAACCGAAGTACCGTATCATACTTCGTATTATGACATGGTGGTTTGTACTATTATTACGTACTATGGGTACGACGCTACATCTCTATTTTCATTGTATGATACGACGTATCATACGACTTATAGAGAGATATAAAAATAATATTATTTTTTAATTTTTGTATAAAAAGAATCTGCTCCGAGTAAATTCAGACCGTCCGTCGGGCCTCACTGGTCGTCGTTCAAGCCATCCAACATCCAACACACTCTCTCTATTTGACTGTGAGTAGCAAAGAAAAAAAGAACTCAAAAAAATTAATTGTCCCCATCAACAACAATTCAATCGGCTTTTCTTCCATTTAATAAGCATTGCAACAACACAATTCAACAACACCAACCTTGATTTCTCTCTCCACCATGGCAAAGGAAAAAGACGCAGGACGCTCCAAGAAGCTTGCGAAGCGCAAGTCTATCGACAAGAAAGAGCCATCACAGAATCTTCCTACCAAGAAACGTCGGCGCAAGTCGAGCGAACAGAACGTTTCGGGCAAAAGTAACAAGGATGTCGTTGCGAAGGCGACCGATTCCACCGTCCCTACCAAATCCATTAGCGACGATAAATGGAGTAAGAGTAAAAAGAAGAGAATGCGGAAGATTCTGGCCAAACAAAAGCTGCAAGGAACGGAAGAAAATCCGAGTGTGAGACAGCAATCCAAAGAACCTCTCCCTTCTACGACGGACCATCAGGATCCCACGAGCATCGATAACAACAACAAGAAATCCTCCATTCAAGATGCCTTCAAGGCACGCTTGGCAGGATCACGTTTTCGCATGATCAATGAGGAACTTTATACCACCACGTCGCAGGAATCGTACGAGCGGTTTTCGCAACATCCCGAGCTCTTTGAACAATACCATCAAGGCTTTCGACACCAAGTGGAGTCGTGGCCGGAAAATCCTGTCGATGTGTTGGTCCGATCTCTCACCAAAACCTATTCCAACAATTTCGATCCAAAGAAATCGCGCATAGTCGTGGCGGATTTTGGATGCGGAGACGCTCAATTGGCCAAGGACTTGCTGCAAGTCAAAGGAAAGAATGGAGATGCATGCCCCTTTCAAGTACATTCTTTTGATTTAGTGGCGCCCAACGAATTGGTGACGGCCTGTGACATGGCTAATGTTCCATTGTCGAACGAGTCAGTCGATGTGTGCATCTTTTGTTTGTCCTTGATGGGGACCAACTTGGCTGACTTTGTGAGAGAGGCACATCGGGTTTTGAAGAAAATTGGTCGTGTGCATATTGCCGAAGTACGGTCCCGTATCGAATACAGTCATTCCAACAAAACTGGGACGAAAGACAAGAAGAAACAAGGTAAATCATCGTCATCGGAGAGGAAGGACAAAAACAGCAGCAACGACAAGAGCAACATAGACAGCAAGGTGGAAGGGACACTCGATGAATTTTTGATGGTTCTGGATAAGTTGGGATTCGAATGCGTCAAGAAGGATCGCTCCAACACAATGTTTGTAATGCTGGAATTGAAAAAGAATGGAAAGAAACCCGACAGGACGCTAGATTTCAGTGCCAAGCCTTGCATCTACAAACGGAGGTAATAGTAGTGGAAAAGTAGTAGCTTGGGGATTTCCACGACGTCAACAATGCGATGTAGACAATAATGCTGGCAACATCATTACTCATGCAATGACGAATCAGTGCTGCTTGGGCTTCCGAAGGAATCAATCACAAATCATCTTCATCATCTTGGATCAACATACCGGTAAGATATTCAAGATAAAATATATTTACCTAGCTACCAGAGAGACTACTCCGAGTAACTGTAAATTAGAAGAAAACTCATAACTGTGAATTAGTATTTTCTATCTCCATCTCTAAAATAGATAGAATAGGTCTTTTTGTGTTTTTGATGCAAATTCTCGTGCCATAATTCCGCCCACATCACGTCGATGACCCGGAAAAACTCACTCTCTATTATTATTTTTTATTTTTGTGACAATAAAATGATAATAAAATTACCGTATTATTATTTCATTTTATTATTTCCACTCCCTCCTCACTCAACGCCTACTACTCTTTACAAAGTCTCTCGACAATTCACAAATTTATCTGCAACTCCCACGGTTTGCTTCAACAAGTGCTCCATTGAAAAGCAGAAACGAAGGAGATCAAACAAAGTTCCGAAAAACGCGACGACGAAAAGCAGCAGTTCGTGCATTCATTCTTCAATCGGAACAGAACCAGTCGTCGTTTTTCATTGATCCATTTTTTCTGCCCACCAATCTACCATGACCGAAGAATGTTGCGCATCGTGTGGACCAAGCTTGGACACTACAAGTGACAGTAGCACTAACTCCACTCCAAAATCACTCTCCATCTTGACATGGGCTCAATCGAAATCTGTTCTGGAGGCCTACGCCGACATGTATCAACAACAGTTTCCCGACGAACCCAAAATTCGCGTCGTTTCGGTGCCATCTCTGCAAGATTTGAACGCTGAAGTGAATTTCGAGTTTCAGCATCCCTCTGGTGTGTATGATGGCTTTGTGGTACCACCCATGTTGTTGGGAGACATGTATCAAAAACACGGCGGAACAGGTTTGGCAGTCTTCGACAAGGAATACGTGGATGAATTGTTGCCGTATTACAAATATCAAGTGGCCATGTACGATGGAGCCATTCGTAGCATGCCACTCTTTTCCGGATCGCAACTGCTTCTGTTGTTTCGAAAGGACTATTTGGACCAAAAGAATTTGCCGACGCCCAAGACGTGGAGTGATTATGTTCGAATTGCAGCCGTGATGCACAACGAACCGCTTGGAACAGGTGGACAACCCATTTACGGATCATGCATGGGACGTCTCAGCCAAGAATCATGTCGACGAAAGGACGGTCTGAGCACTACTGGTTCTTCGCCTTGTCACAGTCAATCCATGTCCTATCTGGGCATGATGCTGTCAAGCATGACGCAAGTGGGAGGAAACCGGACGGGATGGATGTTGGGTGTCGATGAAACGACCCCCACGGGATTAGATCCTCTGTTTCAACCAACTTTGGAAACAATACTGTTGTTGATGGAGCGACAAATCAGGTTCGGGGCACCGGACGAATTGACGGAAGACGCATCCCTTAATTTACGTCTTTTTCAAGAAGGACTTTGTGCCATGACAGTGACGGCTGAGCACGACGTAGAGCTGCTGAAGCAAAGTGATGTCGGATTTGTTCCGCTACCGGGATTCCAAAAGTACTTGCTTCGAGGGGAGGATGAAATGGTCGACTGTACTAAAGAATCATGTCCTTCCGGACTAGATTTCGAGAAATGGGGACGTGTCAATGTCGTGCCTTTTGCTGCTACCGATGCCACCGTTGGAGTTGTATCTGCTCATGTTGTGCAATCTCGCCAAGAACACGCCAAAAAGTTCTTTCAGTTTGCCATGTCCTCCAGTGATTTGGATTCCACGGCCTTTCGACGCCAACCCCTCACGCATTCGCAACTTAAGAAATCTACCGTACCAGGATATGGGTCAACAATAGAGTCTCTTACCAACAACTCTAATGCAGCCACGCCGTTTCGAATTCCGAATGCTTTTGAGTTATTGTCCGACCTTGACAACAGAGTCTACGAATATCTCATCCAAGGAGACTACTCAACTGATTCACGCCAACGGATGGCACAATCCGCGGAGAAATCCTGGCAAACCTCAATACGAATGTATGACGCTCGCGGACTTGGGCTGCCATCCCATGTCTTTCACGCAAAATCGATTGGTAGTTACGTGCCAGAGACGGCGTCTGAAATATACATTGGGTCAGGTGCGAGGGGGATAGGATGGGGACTCGGAGGACTCAGTTGTCTTGCCTCATTGTGGCTGGCGCTTTGGGTAGTAAAGAATCGCAATGAACGCGTAATACGAGGTATGAGACTCGTATCACACGACATTTCTGTATGTCATCAGCAAATGTCAATCTCATCTTTGTTTCCTTTCGTATTTTTTTTTGGCAGCTTCACAACCAATTTTCTTGCTGATGGTTTGTTTGGGAACCTTTGTGATGGCTTCTTCTATATTTCCATTTGGAATAGAAGATGATCTTGCCTCTTACAAAGGATGCTCTATTGCATGCATGGCGGCACTTTGGTGTTTCTGCATCGGATTTGCAATCACATTTTCTGTATTGTTTTCCAAGATATGGCTTGTCATATCGGTACGTGCATATCTACGAACGCGTAAAGTAAATGTGAACCCGATTTCTCACTTGTAACTTCGTACAGGTTCTGAGGGTGTCACGAGGTAAACAACGAATCAAAATGACAAGAAGGGATATTTTCCTCCCAAATATGTTCTTGTACACCATCAATGTTGCTGCACTTTTGACGTGGACGCTCACAAATCCACAGTCTTGGACCCGAATTCCTATCAATGAGGAGGCATCCCATCAGAATCTCGTACAGGAATCGACCCGAGGATGGTGTGGATCCTCCCAAACGATGATGTATCTGGGAATCATCCTAGGAGCCAATTTGGTCATGATGATTGTATCCTTGATTCAAGCGTACGAATGTCGCAAGATCGCAACCGAGTACTCTGAAAGTCTTTGGATCAGTGCGTCGATAGCTGTCATTGCTCAAGTCTGGATCGTGGGCTTGCCCATTCTGAAGTTGGTGGATGACAATCCACGTGGAGTCTTTTTGACCAAAGTTGGCATCATCTTTGTCAGCACATCATCGACACTCCTCCTGATTTTTGGCCCAAAGATGGGCTACCACAGCACCGCTATGGCCGAGAAGAAATACGAGCAGCAAGTCTATGGCGCCAGGAGCTCGTTCTCATCCGAAGACCAACCAGTCATCGACACCTCCGAGACGCAGTCCCACTCCGAGGAGGAATCGCCTAACAATCCGCACAACGCGTCAAAAATGTCCCGCACGTCGAAACCACGAATCGAACCACTTGGTATTCGCATCATCCCGGCTTGTTTCGTGCACAGTCAAGAAGCTGACAAGCTCCAGATGGCGGTAGACAAGGCCGAACGGCGGAATCGGTCCTTGCAATCGACCTTGGAAACGCTGCAAGAAAAGATGGAGCAGTACATTATTGCCCGTGATCCACTGGGTGGATTGTACAACAACGGTGCCAGTGGCACCGTCTTCGGCAGCACCGAAAATCAAGGGAAGCTGGCACGTCGCCAAGGCAGCATCTTAGCATCACGGCCCGAAGTGTTGTTAAGCAAATCGATACATGGTTTGGACGATGACTAGTAGAGAAACGATTCTGTGGTTGTGATGACGTAAAACCTATAGCACACATTCCTGTTATATCAGTCACAGTAATCATGATGGATTATTATTATTTCCTCTCCCAGTCTTTTTCATTATTGTGTCAATGCCGGCGTTTCTTGTTGCATGTACTCTTGAATCTTTTGGACCTTGGTGGCCCATTCACCAAAACGTGTCGCCAAGCCGGACATTTGCTCGGGCGACAAAGCCCGCGGTAGAATCCAGGTCACATGGACGGTACCCTCCACTTGATCCATACTGCCCTTGATCAACTCGACGGAAAAGGCTCGCATGATGGCCCATTCCACTTGTTCCAACGGGATTTCCAAACCCTGGGCGATTTCAGTAAACTCCAAGGTCCGTTCCGAAGCGGGCTTACGAAAGACCAGTTCGACCAATCCCAGCAAGGTAATCTTTTCTTGCATCTGCGTGGCCATGTTGACCAAAGCCGGTTGTGACGCAATTTGTGCCGCATACGTGGTGGTGCATAGTTGTTTGAAAAGCTGCACATTGCCACTGGCACAGGCCTGCAAGAGATCCACCAACCACGCTTCTGGTTTGTTGGCCAGGACGTGTAAAATGGGATTATTGACGACTTGTCCCAAATTGTAAACACCCTCACCGGTCAGTGCCGCCAAACACAGGTCCACCGCGAGGACATACGATTTGGCGTCGTCTTGCGCTTTATAGTAGTTCAAATACTGCATGGCCTCGTCATAGTAGGCTTCGGGCGGACCGACAATTTTGTAGTACGTCACTGAAAGTTCGTAATGCGCCGCATTGACAATCATGGCTTCGGGCGTATCAGGAACGAGTTGATCCAAGAGGGGCCCATTCGTCTTGATAGTCGAGTAAATGCTATCGAGTTGCTCCTTGGCGGGACTGGCGGAAGTTTGCAACGTCAAGAGACCTAGTCTAGACTGCAAATACAACACAGTAGCCGTATTATTGTTGGATTCTTGCTTGGTCAACAAGTCTTGCAACAACTTGGTGGATTCTTCCACTGTGCACGTCTTGGCCTCCAAACTGGCAAATGCCACAGAGGATGCAATTCGAGATAAAGATAATTGATTGATTTTCTTGTCCACTACCAATATGACATTTTGACAGAGAGCCCAATAAGTGTTCTTATCTGCTGGTGTGGGCTTAAAGGCCGAAGGTTGGCTGACAAAATCCAAAACGGCCAGTGTCAGTTGATGCCACAACTTGTTTTGACAATACGAGGCAATTTTACTGTAACGCTCTTCGAGATCCGGAAACTGCGCCGCCATGGCTTGGCAGTGCTCTACCGCGCCGAGAGTGGCATCGACGTAGGAGGACATGGTGGTAATGTGATGTTTAAGAGTAGACGATGAAGCAGTGGATAGAAACTGTCCAAAGTGAGAGCGCTGAAAAGTAGTTTTTATGGATCCATGGTACTGGTGTTCCAGTCGGCAAATTGATGAGGCCTGAGGCCTGATGATCAGATGGGAGATGGGAGCCGAAGGTCATGGAAAACTCAAACCTTTGTATTTGTTAGGCGACTAAATTAGTACTGACTGTGACAACATTTTGCTGCATCGCGCCTGCCAGCTTTTGAAGTTTTAAAAGGAACGGTCACATCATCACACATCACCCATCTTCAACCAAACATCCGTCAACATGAAATAATAGGTACTTCCGGAGTACTACGTATTAATGCTCATTGTCATAGATTGATCCTTGCTCTGCCGATCAATTTTGACAAAAGGTATCTACTGTAATTATTACTTCGTATGTTGTTCTTACCGCGAATCCTCATTATTTTGTTCTGGCTGAATTCTGATTCACATTCACACTCCTATTCTTGAGCATTTTCTCAAGTGCATCACCATGAGGATACATATACGCAGACGACACCATAGTAATCTCATCATTCCCATCATAATGTTCATGCTCCTCTTCGTCGTTTTGATGCAACAATTTTGGATGGGTATCGTCTTGCACACTATCGAAATTCATCATATGAGCGGCGCAACCAATAGGAGAGAGAGTAGAAGTAACAGCGATGGAATCGATAGTGCGAGTGAAATACTACTACACTTACGAAATGCAACAACAACAACATCAACTCGCTTGACGTACAAAATTGATCAAGCAGCCGCGTCCCCTTTCTCAACGAAACCCATCAATGTCCCCTCCAACACCGCCTTTTTAATTTATTACGTCCCTCCCCATCCTGGACAAGGAACCGGCAATCTCATTTCGGGACTACTTGCCGCGCATCGACTCGGCCAAGAATTCCATCGCACCGTTTGTCATACGGGATACGAATCCTCGTCTTCTTTTGGTACAGCCTTTGCCTACAAGGAATCATACCATGCATCGATTTGTGCCAAAATTTTGCGCAGAGCGCCACCTCCCAACGACAACATTACGATTGTGCAAAACAACTTCGACGAGACCGCTGTGCAAAGTGAATGTGTTATCCGTGATCTGTTGCAAGATCACACCCAACATTCCATTCTATATTACAAGGGCAACACCTATCCCCGATGGCCTACTGAACGACAACACAGGAATCGCTTCTTTGACAGCATCTTTCAACCCACTCTTGCATTACGAAATGTTTTGCCGTGGGACACGCCACCTCGTGTAGTGGTACAATTGCGTGACGGTGACGATTTCATGGACCGGAGACAGGGATTGGACGAGGAGACGCTTGACTTGCTAGCGCAAGAATCCTTCCTCTCACGACATTACGGATCCATATCACCGGAAGATAGAGTGTTTTTGGTGACCAACCGTGTGGAATGGTACGACCGGTTTCCCGAATGGGACCATCCACCGTGGTCGTTAGTGCATCATTCGGCCTTGGGACGTATTTCTTGGGGACCCAACAGCAGTAAAAACATGCTTCCGCAACCTCAGAGCAACTCGAAGCGACAGGAGGGACTTTTACAAATGTGGGCAGACTGGTACACATTACTGAATGCAAAAATCATCGTGCACTCTCGGAGTGACTTTTCGCTATCGGCGGCTCGATGGAACGAGGGCATTGACAGCTACACCATTCATGGTACCAGAATATCCACCACCAAAGTAGGGACATTGCTAGGTAAGGAATACACCGAACTGGAGCTGCGTCCCGATTTTGAGCTGGATCCCAATCAGAGTGCGACCCGACGACTCGTCGATCGAACCGACGAGGAGCTACGGTTCTGCGACCCAGCCAAAAGTGAAGAAGAAAAGAAAGACTATAAAGAACAAAAGTTGCAGCAAATGCTGGCAATGGTCAAAGCTCGACGTCAGCACAGAGGGCTCGATCCTCTGCCCGGTTTCCCACAGAAGCAAAACGAATCCATACATGTGCAACCCCCACCTAGAGAACTACCCAAGAGCTTCTTGATTTACCACCATATCTCCGGAGATGGCCAAGGCACGGGAAACATCATTTCGGGAGTGCTGGCGGCGCATCTGCTGGCAGAAGAATTCAATCGTACCGTTTGCCACTACGGTTTGTACCGGTACGAGTCTTCCATGGGACGGGCGTTTCAGTGGATTGACGATCGACACACCAAGTTATGCGAGAAAGCACTCGATATCGCTCCACCGCCCAACGATACCAACCGTATCATTCAGCGAAACTTTGATCGCACTGCTAAACGAAGCGAATGCGAGCTGAAAGAGCTTCTTTCCAATCACCAGGACTATCCCTTCCTCTACTACAATGGAAATACATACCCTCGATGGCCGACCTCGGCCCTATCACAGCTCAATCGTCGAGACTACTTCCATGAGTTTTACGAACCCACTTCGGCCTTGTTGGCGATATTACCATGGAATGTGTCGAATCCACCCTCTACGGTAATCCATTTACGCCAAGGTGACAACCAGCAGGATCGTCGATCTGGATTGGACGAACAAAGTCTGTCACTCCTTTCTGAGTACAACTTTACAGGTGGTACCTCCCGACGATTGCGCAACCACGACATTTTCTTGGTAACAAATCGCGTTGAATGGTACCATCGCTTCCCCTCCTGGTTCCATCCTAGTTGGGACATGGTCCCTCACTCTTCCTTTGGCCCCATGGACGATTGGGGTGATAGCAATAGAAGCAACAGTGGAAAGCTTCCCCTGTTTGACAAGGACGGTCACAACCAAAAGCGCCAGGCCCAAGAGGCATCCAAGCTGCAGATGTGGGCCGATTGGTATACCCTCGTACGCGCCGAACAAATATACCACACCCACAGTGACTTTTCCTTATCGGCGGCGCGATGGAATCGATGGCAACTGGGTAGTTGGACAATTCGCGGATGCAGTAACGGAACGTCACTGCTGCTACAACGCGATTTTCAGGACGTTGAGGACGACGTTGTGCCAGCACTGGCGGAGAGGACGTCGTCTCAGCTGAAGTATTGCTCGTAGAAAGAAAATTGTTGGGCACTAGCTAGACCAGCTAGCTACAGAAGTCGATGCAATAATAAAAATCTTATTTATGTGGCTACTACGGTAGTAGAGAGGGCGGAGCACTAATAAACTCCGTTTGTCGTAGACTAGCTACCAGAGACTACTCCGGACTCCGGACTGCAAGTAGAGTACCGGCAGACATGCTCAAAATAATATTTAATATTTATTCACTCATCTTGGCCCTTGGAATAAAGAATTCCACTACTCGTAGCCGCTTGAATAAATAAGCCATAAAGTAAGGTCCCAGGAATAAAATTATGCATTATATTCATTTTAAAAATGAATTATTCTTCAACTTCAAAATATTAAATAATTCTCTACAAACAAATTATTCCTTACCTCCACAAATTTTTTATTACTCTACTACTAGCTAGCTAGCTACTACTCGAAGTAGCTAGTAGAGGTATCGTTATTCTCGTCGTCTTTTTCCTGTGTCACGATACGGTTTATACCCCAGAAAGTTTTGTTTGTTCGTTTCGAAGTTAGATGGGAGGGTGCGCATGCGTCTGCTGTTTAGCCCGTATCCAGCCTCAGAAAACAAACGCTCACACATGTTCGATGTGGGCACAATGAAATGTAAATCCATGAATGCAGATTTTGAAGTCGTTGTGGACACAAGACGTAGTCGCTTTAGAGCTTTTTCTGCTAGCGAGAGTCCAGCATCCGCGTCCCTTTCTTCTCCTGTCCTCGTTTCTTCCTCCATTGTTGACGATCCATGTCTAAACCCGGTCACCTTCACAGATTCATCAGGAACCACTGCCTTTTTGTTGGCATTTTTTGCCACAGCGGCACAGCCAAACACTCCCATTGGGTGTCTCCCGATGGAAAAAGGCAGCAACTAGTTCCTTTCCGCTGATTTTGTTTGACGACATGGTACAACAATGAAGAAATGGTGCGAGATTGTCAAGTGCCAAGGTTCCAAGTTGCCAAGGTTGATAAAAATGACAAGAAGAGCAGACTCTGTGAGGAAATCATTTTATTTTATTAGAAAAAATAACCCGGGAAAATGAGAATAGATTATGCAATGACGGCGAAGCGAAGAATAAATTATGCATTAAATGGGCGAGCGAAGAATAAATTATTCGAGGGGTATGGGTTGGAAATTAAATTATTTTATTGCAAATATTTAAATATATTTAAATATATTTAAATTAAATATATTTTTGAGCATGTCTGGAGTACCGGTAGTCTATGATAGCTACTACTACGTTGTCTCTACCTACCGGTAGTACGGTAGTTACACCAGCCAGTAGCTGCTTCAACTCTCTTCTGTCGTACTACGGTACCTAGATGGAAGGTACGGTAGTATCATAGGTACGTCGTAGTCGTAATGTCGTAGTACCAGAATATGCGGGGAGGATTGCAATTCTCCACAGTCCACATCCCCTAAAACTACGGTATACTCATTCCCCTTCAGGCTTTGCCTTTCGCGCCATTTTTTTATTTCGTTTGAAATAAAGTACGGTACTCTCTACGGTACAACTACTACGTAGTGCGTAGCAATAAACAGTAAAGATGTTGTTGACGAGCCGGAAGATCTTCCATCTCTCACAGTCACAGTCAATCCACAAAATGTGATGTTGTCACTTCTCCCAAGCTTTTTGATAGTTGGGAAGAGGTTGTCATTTTGCCACAGTTATTAACCTTTTACGACGATGATGACAACGACAGCGACAACAATTGCGACTGACGATATCATCGCTCAGCTCCAAGTATGGAGCACCCAGTTGTGCGAATCAAGCGACTACAACATTGGAACAGCCAATGGCGAAGGCACCTCTGTCGATGCAGGGGACAGGGCGGACCACCAGGGACACCCGACGCCAATAGATTTAGCAGTGAAACTGATTGAGGGAGCATCATGGGACGGCCCCTCCTCCACATCCCACATGATACGTCATCTATTGAAGACTCACCGTACCGCAATGCAGAAAAACAAATCTCACGACAACAATATCACAACTGCGACATCACATATTTGTTCTGCTGCAACAACCACTGCCGAAATGGCCAAGAGGAAACTACAACAGATCAAATGGCATGTTACGTTGTTACTGGAGCTCTGGAAAAAGGGAGGGGACACTATGGTAGAAGTGTGCGCAAAGCTCTTGCAAAAACACTCCCCATCCCAAGATGGAACAAGGCGCAAAAGATCCAAACGAAAACGTCTCCCTAAGACGGACGTATACAACAAATCGTCCAGCGAAACCATTGTGCTCCATTATTTGGTAGAAACTCTTTCTCAAGCTCCATATCTTTTGCCACTTGGTACTTCACTTCAACAATTTCTCACTGGCGTCCTTTGCCAAACACACTGGGAGGCGTTGCCCAGAGTCGTTTCGCACCTCTTTGGAGCTTTTGAGATCCCGAACCCTTTCACGGAGTCCTCCGACGATGAAAGCATGGGCGATTATTTCTTTTCGTTGAAAAATTCTATTCCCCAGCAGCAACAGGCCAACAATAACAACGACAGCGACGGCACGAAACCGGACACGTTACATCGTAAGAGAAAACGGGACCGGGCCGAGCACAAGGTTCTGAAAAAGCAACGCGTCCTGTCCACGCTCAAGAAGAACCGATTTCTTGCCAAAAGCACTAGTCGCACCACCCATTTTCAAAGCAAAATGCACGACATTTCCAAACTCTTGGAGAATCCGTCGTCCACGACGCCTGGTTCCAAGACTGCCAGTCAGAAAATGCCACCAATCAACGGCGCCAGTGTCATTACGCCGCATCTGTCGCAGGGGAAAATGATCAGCAGCGAAGATAATCGGTCGAGCGAAAAAAAAAAGACGACAGTCCATTCCTCTTCGTTTACGAAAAAGTCCAATGGACTCTCCAAAGTGCCTACGACAATTCGAGAATCGCCCAACGAGGAAGCGTTCACGCCACCCATGGGAAGTGCCGTACGGAGGGCCACTACGTTGCCCGACACGTCATTATCAAAACTTTCGCGGCCTTTCTGTATGGATGATGGTGTCATTGGAGAAACACTCGACAAACGTATGTTGCAGGATGTCGAAGTGAATAGGGGAATTGTCGGAGAGACCCCCTCTTTGAAGCGATCGCGGGCCATGTTGGCGGACACGCGTGGACCCACCAGTGATGTTTGGAAAGACATTCATTCTTTTGGAATCGACTCGGATGGTCAAGCTTTTGATTTGGACACTACAGCCACTTCTGTCGGTAAACCAGCTGCCGTCCAACCTGTCAAACTCTTTGGAGCCATTCGGCCGAACCGCCCCAAACCGGTCGAATATGCCAAAAAAGTTCCAAAGGACAAGAACAGTGCCAATAGTGGAAAATCTATTCAGCTGGCACGGAAATTACTTCGAAGAAGATCCGTTTAGTTATCACTGGTATTACTAAGCACCCATGTCCTAGCCAAGATCACAGTTATTGACTGTACAAACAACGTACGCTTAATTTTAGTCCAGCAACCGACTTTTTTTCATGTGGAGAGCAAATCTGAATACAAAGGGTTGATTCACTCAAAATATATCATTGTGTAGTGGCCTACAAATGTAGTCCAAGTCGTATTACCTATGCAGACTACTTACTAGCTAGCTAGTCGTATAAGGTACTTGGTTTTGAATTCTAACAAACTTAAAGTCATAAATACCTAATAATAAGCAGTCCGGAATTACAGTTAATGCGGACTTTCAATTTGTCTGTCCTTCATCACGACACATTCCCAGACCACTCAAACTTTTTAATTGGCCGTGTTCAGATTTTTTTTTTGTTCGAAAGAGCCATCAAAATCTCGTCGCGATATCCTTCCGACAATCCCTTTCGGAATGAAGCTCCTACGAAATGAATAACAATATTTGATTTTACTTGCTGGCTAGCTGTATCCTTACCGTAGCACCTAACCATTACATATAACAATGTCCAAGACTCTTCACCGCACTCTTCAAGCCAAGATGGCTGCCCTGGAAGGTAAAAACTAGTTCCCGAGACTATCCTGTCGCAGGCGCATCGATTTACTGTTAGCAACTCACTTTCATTTTCCAATACTGTACCCTGTCGTTTGTAGGGCCAGAATGGGACAGCAGCGACGAAGAGGGAGCCGCACCTGTAACTCAAAAAAAAAAGCTTACAGATAAGAAGTTGAAACCAAAAACGGAGAAGACCAAGAAAACGGCAACTAGGAAAGAACCGCAACAGCCCCCAAAAGAAGACGACAAGAAAGGGGGCGACGAAGATGATCTTGTTTTGTACATTGGCCATTTGCCCAAGGAATTCGAAGAACAAGACTTGAACAACTTCTTGTCTCAATTCGGAAAAGTACGAAACTGCCGCATCAGTCGCAAAATTGAAACCGGCAATTCCAGAGGGTACGCTTTTGTTCGATTTGACGAAAAGGAAGTATGTCAAATCGTGTGCGACACGTTGCATGGCTACTTTTTAGGCCGCCAACGGCTGGTCTGTCAAATCCGCCCGGCCCAACGAGGTATGTTTTATAATACCGACACCGTCATTCAACGGCACATCCAGCAAAAGCAACTAGAGAAAAAGAAACGCAACAGAAATCTGGCCAATGCCGAAAAGTTGAAAGAGATCACTGCCCGATTGGTGTCCCGAGAACAAAAGAAGCGGAAACAACTGGAGGCGATGGGAATTGAGTATGACTTTCCGGGATACAAGAAAAATCACGAGGCTTTGCAAATTGAGCTTAATTTGCAAGAGCAGGATGGTGGCAAGAAGAAGAACGAAGAGAACGAGGCTGACAAAAAATCGAGGAAACGTTCTGATTCCATAGGCAGCGAGGGCAGTCTCAAGAAAAAGAAGAAAAAGAGGAAGGAATCGATCGACAGCGTAGAAAGTGCGTCCAAACGGCCGAGGAAGGATTCGGTCGAGAGTGTGTCAAACACCAAGAAGAGCAAAAGAAAAGAATCGATTGAAAGCGTTTCTTCGGAAACAAAATTAAACAAGAAGACGAGAAAGGACTCCATCGATAGCGAAGGGAGCGCCAAAAGGAAGAAGAAAAAGGATTCCGAGTCTAGCCAACTATCTCTGGAGGAGACTGAAGAAAAGTCCAAATCTACAAAGATGGACCGGTTGACTCAATCGGGCAAGAAGGCCAAGAAAAGTAAAAAGGACAAGAAACGACGACAATCGGCACCGTAGATAATGTGGTTGAATAATTTTATTGCATTCTTTGAGTTTTCCTGCGCTAGAGCTATTCCATATTAGAATATGTTCCATGAGATGAGTTCCTATTAGACTAGTGCATCGTAGACGAGAACACAGCAATGCTTCACCGTGGAGAAGCGTCACCCGATAGCAAGTTGTTGGCCCCCTGTTGTTGGACGACGCGCTCGAATGAATCATGATGAGAGAACAGGTTTTGAGATGGAATCATGCGACGACTGACGCAGTGATAGCTCCTCTTGGACTGCATGTTTTTACTTTCAAAGCAACTTGAAGCAATCTAATAAAAATCTTAAGGATTGTATCCCTCCCATCTAGCCAATTCTCGTTGCATTTTCCCCCAAAGGTCTTTCTTGGTTTCCCAAGGATTACGGCCTCCATTCAGAAGATCCATCCATTGCAGCAAAAGTGTTGTAACGCTGTGGACAGTCTCCAATTGTAGCCAAGGCAATATGGGACCCATTCCACAAACTTCCTTTCTCCCTTCTGTCGTCTTTTCCTCGTTGAACATTGCATTTTCGTATTCGGACCAAACTTCCTTCGCCTGCTCCATATTGGCACAAACTTTGCGACATAACATTAAAACGTCAAACCTGGGATCGGCCCACATGGCGTCTTCCCAATCCAAAACAGAATATATACGAGCAGATGGCTGTGACTGTTGGTTGGCTGTAATCTGAATCATTTGTGGTTTGTGGAAAATCAAGTTCTGCGGTTGTAGATCCAGATGCACTAAGACAGGCGCCAGATCATTGACGACGCCACGAAAGCTGATATCTTCTATTACCTTCAATGCATCATTCAATTTTCTCAAAGCCTCGAGTATAGGGTCATCATGTTGCACATTTTTGAGCTTCATGGCGTCGTCTATGGTTTGAAAGGCAGTTCGGTATTTTTTAAGCATGCTTTCGTAGCGATGCACTACTGTTCCATCTGAAGGCCTCTTCATACGTTTGGTCGCCTGATGAAGCGGGATCATAGTTTGTCTTAACACCAAACGAGCATATTGCAGTGCTTGGTCCACTGGGACTCGTCCCCAACGTGGATGCGGTTCGTCAAATCCAAATTCTATCCGTGTCTTGACCATTCCATTCATGTAACACACGTCTACATTCTCCATTGGAAGATGAGAAGAACCGGGACCCACGTATTCCAGAACCGCCCAGACCGGCCGTGTACGGTTTTTGTCCAGTCCACCATTTTCAAACATCAAGACTTGGGGTATTCTTGGGAGATCTGTTGACGAATATTTCAATAGAGCTTGACGGGCCACTTGATATCCCATGACTTCTCCTTTTGCTAGGTCAAGTGGACTGCCGTTTTGATGCAAATTCCACCACTGACACCCTCCTCTCCATATTCGGAGTACTAACCGGTTACCCCCATTGCGCAATGATTCTATCCAGGCCGACGTCGGAAGATTGATGAGGTCATTTGGCAACGATTCCACGACGTGATCCTCCAATGGTACGGAGGACGATTCTTCCAATACAAAGTGAAGAATAAAGACTTGCTGCTGTGCCGATTTTGCTTCCTGCAGCCTTTCAAGACGATAACATTCCGTCGCTTTTTCGCAGCAATGGTTCACTTTGGTCGAAATGTAACTTAAAACAGCTGCTTGGATGGATGCGTTTTGTAAGGAGGATCCAATCCTACCCGGTTCTGTCATCGTCGCATGAATTCATTTATGGTTGGAAGTCAGGATCCGGTCGATTCAAACGTGCAAATGGCAAGAACAATACAGAACCACCCGTCCAGAGCTATCTTTCATCATTATATTATTTGCCATCGGAACATATAAAGTAGTAGATAGTATAACATTGCTCCCATCTCCGATGCGACGATGCATTTTTCCCCTCTCTACTACCAGAGTAGAGACATGGTGATCGTTCATGTGCGCGCCAGCCGTAAGCCAGCAAGCATGAGAGAGTGCTCGGCACTCCGAAGCTATGTACGCGTTCAACTTTTTGTGGGTTCTCCAAACATGAAACATCAAGAAGCGTTTTTGATTTATTATTTTTGTTGTTGTTGATGACAGTAGACACACTTTTATTATTTACTGTTAATTAACAGTAACGACTGTATAAATAAACCCATCACAAAAAGTGGTATCCAAGACATCAACGAAACCACGGCATGTGATCTCTGTGATGTTTGCCCCCTCCTCTCCCATTTTCCTGGGTGTGAGACAGGTGAGCGAAGCGTGGCGTCATGAAAAATAATGTTCACGCACCTTTATTTGACGAGAAGCGTCGTTGACAACACAAACATCACCACAACTTTTTCGTACTCGTCGGCAGTTGCTCTGCACCCAATCTCCACCGCCACACAAAATAGAAACACCATCTTTACGGAAAAGGCAACTTATCTCCCAAAAATCTAACAAGAAAAAAATCATGGACGACGTGGAAGCTGGCGAATCGACGGCCCTGATTCCCAAACCGACCAACAATGATTCTGTTGCAGAGAATGGCACACTCGGAAAGTTCAAAGAGTCCGATCGGCATACTTTACAAGACGAAGAGGTCGCTGAAATCATTTTGCACATGTTCATGGCCAACTTTCGCTACTCGGCCGATTTGAATAGATATCCCAAAACAAACCCAAAGTTGCCACCTGTCGTTCGCTTCAAACGACATCGAAATTTCTACATCTTCGAAATCAATCAATTCCGTCACTGGTGGAAGACAAGTCGGTGAGTATTTGTTTTTGTTTTGAGAGTGGAAAAATGGAATCGAAGTGTCTATCATGACAACTCTCATCGCATGCGTTCATTTCTGCCTCCTTTTTACGCAGTCTTCTGGTTCGTTTGACTGGAGGATACGAATACTGCTTAAACACATTGGCGTGGATGGCCATGGCAGCCTTCAATGTAAAAAAGCACAAGCAGGCCAAACAGGCGCTCAAGAGTATGAAAGCCATTGGTCGTGGTGGTGTGTCTCGGGATTTTCTGAAACACGTTAAACCGGTGAGTCTGCGACACTGTAGTACTAGATCTAATAGAAGTCTCCATTCTACCACTTTCCCCTCACAACTCTTGTATACCACTCATCGTCAAATCACAATCACTGCTAGTTCACGAGATCCATCCGTATTGTACTGGCAGTTGCCAGAGGATGGGAAGCGCGCGTTGATAACCGATTTTACGAAGTCCTGATTGCCGAGGCCTTGTAAGTGTGGTCTGAGGAGATGTGAAAATGAAAACCATGGACGCCGTGAACATCCCTTATACTTATATTCTGTCTTTTCCAATAATACTATAGCGCCTTTATGGGCAATCGATGCTCTCGTTGGATTGCCAGAACTAGTTGTGATACCATTACTGCCAGTGTCATGTTTCCTCTCAGTGCAAAGTTCATTGCACCATACCTGGATCAAAACTCCCGGCCCGTAATTGTCACGATGGGATTTATCCGCGCCATCCTCCCGTTTGCCTTTTCCTTTCAAGGAAGTCGGATTGGGCGTCAATTGACATTCAATACCTTCAAGTACGCGAACTATCGTTGGCTTCCCGTCCAAAGTGTCATGAAATTTGACAAAAACAGAGGAGTATACCAAGATATGGATCTTGACCCACAGTTGTTGGTGATGGCGCATGCCGTGGCGATCGCAATCGGCCATGGAGATGATCCTGTGGAGGCGCGCAAGAACTTGGCCCAGCATGGGTTTAAAATATTTGGATCCGGATCCGGAGGATACGCTGCCTATCGTCGATACGATGGGACCCCGGCCAAGGACGTCATTTCTCTACATATAACTCCCTATGGGCCCAGCATTTTGAACGAAATGCCACGATATATAATCCTTGAGCGGCGCAAAGTCTTGCCGAATACCGCAAACTCGTCGATTGCCAATGCAGCGTCCAAGCCAGAGGCCAGCATTTGCGGATTTACCTATTCAGGAGCCTACTTCCAGAGCCAAGAATGGGCTGCGCTGACCAGTCGATATCGTTTGACCATGGATGCGTACAATCGGTCGTGCAACATCCTTGGCACCAACACTGCAATGAGACAGGGCAATAAGCTAGGAGGACCACCGAGAGACTTGACTACATTGAAAGACTTTATTCGTCACGGAAATCTGCCCAGGAAACAACGCAAGGACAAGAAACGTTGGAACCGCATTGATTGCGAGGTCGAACGAGTGGCGAAGACGGTTGCCAAGTTTCAAAAGCAAGGCACGGCTCCCAAACAAGTCATTGTGTATCTAGAAGGTCTGGATTGTTCCGCCAAATCTTCGACAGGTGGGTTGGTATGTCAAGCTTTGGAGAAGTGCGGTTACGATGTTAGAACAGCACAGCACAACCGTCCTCCCAACGACGAGCAAAAGCGTAAACCGTGGATGGATCGTGGTCGCTTTCAATTTCCCGAAGACATGTACGGCCCTGGAGAAGATAAGCCCGAGTATACAGCATTGGTATGGGACCGAGGTCCAGCAGTAAGTCGGAGGAGAATGAGAATGACGTTGCTTGCAGCATTGATGAAATTGTTCTTACAAGCGTTCAATTGTACCGTCCCATCTGCCTTTTGCTTACAGGGTGACTTTGTATACGGTTCATTTGCTCAATTGTCACTCGATGAAAAGAAGAAAAAGTTCGAAGAGTTTCGACAATATGACTACATCTGCCGAGTTGAAGATGTGTTGTTTATCAAGCTGTTGTTTGTGGCGGACAAGGACAGCATTGCCTCCACTCTTGGGAAGCGGCTAGCTCACAAAAAGATTGCTCAAGACCTTCGCACGTGGTTAGATGCCAATTCCATTCCACATTCCAGGGAAGGATTGGAAGAAATCGAAGCACACATCGATCCTACCGACTTCATCGCGTTTAACAACTACAAGACCAATTTGTCCATCTTTACGGAAGTCGCGCGGAACACCAACACCTTAAAGAATCGTTTGACCGATGGTATTCCCGACAAGTACGACGATCATTGGAATGTCATATGCACCACCAAGCGGTATCCTGCACGCATGAAGTTGTTGAAGAACTTCGAGAGCCAATTGAAGCGGTATGCATTGACACCGACGGACAAAGTCACCACAACTGGCAAGATTTACGAATTCCTGGATCCACGCAGTGGTTCTCATCGTGTGTCTTCCATCGTTCCCGAAAATTATGTGGAGGAAAAGAATAAAACCAACAAGGTGTCGATTCGTGCCATCTTTCAAACAGTCTTGTTGTTGTGCCTGCTCTACTTTTACGCCTATATTACTTGGAATTTCGACATGACGGACTTTTTGTAGGAAGCTGCGGATTACTTTGTGATGAGACTCCGTAGAATGAAGAAAAAAAAAATCATATAATGGCAATGGCAATACTACTACTACTACTACTACTAATGCGCACTCAACCTACCTAGGTCTATCACAACCTGGGGAACTAAGAAGCTGTGGACAAGCAATCTTGCAATGCAACGGATGATATCGTCCAGCGGTGGTATAAGCTACCACTGTCTGATGCATGGCCTCATCCATACACTGCTTACGATTAGTAGATGGAAGCAGGGAGTCTAAGGGAGAAGCGAAAGCGTGTTTTCCATGATTGACTCGCCCGCCCGTTCGCCCGAGGCGATTTCTAACTCTACTAGCTACACGATAGAAAAAATCAAGACTACTACCGTAGGTACTCTAGCTAGTAGCTCTACTAGCTAGAGTGGTCCATATGAAGCCACAACCACCTGAATAATCACTCCGGAGTCCGGAGTCTTTTTTTACTTCCTTGGTTCTGTTTACCGCTTGATCACAGTCAGTCCCTTATTCACTGTCAATTTTTTTTCGGTGTGTATTTTTTTACTCTTTGATGTATTTATATTTCATGACGCAACATACTACGTATTTTATTTATGCCTATTTCTCATTTTCTTTTTTCGCACACACTCCAAAACCGGACAGAGATTCACTGTTAACACTAGTAAAAAGAGATGTTCAGATACCGGTAGATGTTTCATGTGCCAAACTATTTTTCACTACTCTGCTCTTACTTCGTACCACTATCAGAATTGTAATTAATTTTCATTTCGGTGTATTTGTTCCCATCTATCCGATTCAAGTGTAAGTCGAGCTCAACTTCGAACATGGAGTTGTTTACGTTTCATATTTCGGAGTATTCGAGTGTCGGATTGTGGAAGAAAAGAAGAGTTCTCGCTGACTTCACTGTTACGTTTCCCCAAGATCGATAATTCAAAGGTAAAAAATATTATCGTAGTATTAGTGTAGTGGTAGTACCGGTATTCCGTATGCGTGTGTATGAATGGACGCTCATTATTATTTATCTGCTCTTCTACTAGGTAGAGTAGCAACTCAAGCTAGCTAGAGAGGCTCTCTACTATAGTTGAGAGGAGTACCTTCAACAGAATAACAATAAATAGAAGTCGTAAGTGAACACATTGTCGTTGCTACCACCGAAGCAGACGATCGTACCACAGCATTCTTTGTCAAGAAGGAAAAACATTACTACTACGATTATCTGCTCAAGCTACCTCACAGGCCTCTGCTGTAGTACAATCGAACAGAGAAACATCGATCGAGAATGATTGAGGCATCGTTTATTCAAATCGAGACCAACAATGAAGGTTGCAAGCTCTTGAATGAGGACAGAACGCCACATCTTGCAGTTGTTGCTTTTCAAACGGTCCTGGCGAGCTTTCGTCGAACCCTTGATGCACAGCTTCGACCGGAAGGAAACTCTGTACGGTCTCCTTCCACAGCTTCCGCGAAGCTCCTTCCACTGACTCCTGCAGGTGCACTTGTCTTGCGAGACGCATTGGCATTCAAAGGGGGCAACCATCTTTCTGTGGACAGAAAATGGCCTTCTCGCCAAGCAGTTTTCCTTCACGAAAAAGCCTTTGCTATGAGTAGCGAGCTTTCCTTCTCTCATAACGAAAAGATAAATTATCAACTTCACTTGGTCGTGACCCTGTTCAACTTGGGATTATGCTTTCATTTGATGGGAAAACAGGAAAACAACGCTGGATCTTCCTCCACGAGACCGAGGGGATTCTTCCAAGCGCGCGCTTTGTACAGCCAAGCCCTCCAATTACTGCAAGAGTGCTTGGATAACTCTTCGTGCTGGCGTCAGTGTGCATCAAGCAGACCTCAAGGCACGGGTAACGAGCTGGTGGATCTTCTTCTCTTGGCGCTACTCAACAACACTGCCGTTGTCTGTTGTATCGATCTAGGTCAGCACTCCTCTCAGCATAGCTTTAACTACTGGAACAAGCTCGATGCTAGGAATGTCTCCTTCGTGAAATCCTTCTCGAGCTTCGTTGATGCTTTGAAAGATAACAAGCAAAATCGACTACACTCATTCCCGTTGGGATTGAAGCAATTTTCTAGAAATGTTCATCAATTGAACGGCCTATTTTTCCGTGGTTCGGCTGCTGCTGCTGCCTAACTGTAAACTGTTGAACATTTATCAAAGTTTTTGCATAATATTATGTTCCTTCAACTTTCGCGTCATCTACTACTAAAGTAGGACTACCTAGCTAGTGGACGTCGTATACTACTGATAACTGCCGTGGTACTTTCGCAATCTTCCACTGCTAGTTTGCTGGAACAATGAAAGCTCCAAAGCACCCATTCGCAATACCGGTAGTACTACCTCTAGTAGAGGTAGTACCATTATATTATATGCAAACAATATATTATAAAAATTCGACAGAGTCAACGTTTTCTCCAGGTTCCGGAGTACGACATACTGAGGGGTAGGTAGTAGTACGTACGGAGTAGTATTTGGTAAGTGATGAGAAACTGCATTATCAAATTATAAATTATCGAGAGGAGCCTTACCGTGTATGATAGACTGGATTCTCTATTGTTCTACCGGTAGGTCAATTAGCTATTTATCGCTACTCTTACTGTTTTAGTACGTAGTAGTACCTAGTGCTCTGTTAGTGTGAATGAAACAAAAATCATGCGATCACACAAATTGAATCCAGTGGGGATACTCCTACGACGTTTCTGAAACGTCAACTAACTGCGTACGAAAAATATTGCCAATCGCATCTTCAAACCAATCGTGACTATGTTCTGTTTGTTTCAAGGTGGAGATTATAATCTCCGGTTTTTTGGTTTGTGATTGCTCGGCAAGCAAAGCAAATTGTGCAATTAAATTGCTTAAGTTGTCTTGGCAGACTTCTTTGGCAAGAGGACAGCGTGAATGTTTGGCAAGACACCACCGGAGGCGATGGTGACTCCACCAAGAAGACGGTTGAGTTCTTCATCGTTCTTGACGGCCAAGGTGATGTGACGAGGGACGATACGAGATTTCTTGTTGTCACGGGCGGCGTTTCCGGCAAGTTCCAAGATTTCGGCGCAGAGGTATTCCAAGACAGCAGCAAGGTAAACTGGTGCACCAGCTCCCATGCGGGTGGCATATTTCTGTAAAACGATAATGGGTTGATTTTAATATGAGAGGATGAACATAAGTTCCAACATTATTTCGATGATGACGCCATGATTTTGCGGCGAAATGATAGGTCAACAAGTACACCAACTTACTCCTTGACGCAAGTAACGACCAATACGACCGACGGGGAACTGAAGTCCGGCCTTGGCCGAAGCAGTGGTGGATTTCTTATCTCCACGACCTCCCTTTCCTGTGGTTGCAAACGAGAAAGATAGAAGCAATGTAGTAGTGAGACGACCATGGATGAAGCCGTGACGGAGGGTTGAAAACCGCGACATGCAAAAGTTTTCCACAATGTCCTTCCTCTATTTGAAGGAGTATGTTCTGTTCTCACCTTTTCCAGACATGATGATTAGTAGTTGTTGATCGGTAAAAATAGACGACAATGAGATGTTTGCAACAGTTGGAGCAAATTTTGTGATCACCAAGTGGATGGGGGCTTGGAGGAGATGATTGCTTTGTTTTAAAGTCAAGATTGATGAGGAACGGACACGAGAGTGGGAAAGGTCGTAGGGAGGCTGGCCGGCTACAGCAAAAGGTGAAGTCGGCTAAGTCCAAAATCATTAATTAAATTTTGGCGTGAGAATATAAAGCTATTTCTGTCTTACACATCGTTGTTTTTCACTAACATCAAATGAGACAGAACTAGTCTTTCGATTTTTCTCTGGCGCACAAAGAGGAATTGGCGTTTCAGTGCGACATATGACAACGCTGGCAGAGCTCGCGATTGACAGGAACAAGAGTCTCCCTCCAATTTTTGACGTGCCTCCTCTCATCTTTCAAGTCACCGATTCAGTGATTTCTTCAGCATCGATTTCATTTTCATGCTCTTCCAAGCCTTGACAGTTGACTCATAAAAAATCTCTTCTGAGACAAGTTACCACATCCGTTCGTAACGTACTATTTTTATCGTTCCTTTTCATTTCCAAAATGGCTAAGACTCCATCCAAGCAATCTGCCAAGAAGGCTGCCCCAGCCAAGAAGGTACGATAACAGATGACAGCATCATGACGATCGCGTCCGTTGCCGAAAAAGACAAACGTGACATCTCACTTTATCTTGATCCCCCCACAGGCTGCCGGAGCCGGCAAGAAGTCCAAGAAGCGTATCGAGACCTACTCTTCTTACATCTACAAGGTGTTGAAGCAAGTCCACCCCGATACCGGTATCTCCAAGAAGGGAATGTCCATCATGAACTCCTTCATCAACGATATCTTTGAACGCATCGCCTCCGAAGCCGGAAAGTTGGCCACATACAACAAGAAGGCCACTCTTTCCTCTCGTGAGATTCAAACAGCTGTCCGTTTGATGCTTCCTGGAGAGCTTGCCAAGCATGCTGTCTCGGAGGGAACCAAGGGTACGATTCAGAATTGGCGAGTTACGTTTGTACCATGCACCCAAATGACTTCCTAACTTTTTGTCGTCTTCCCTTGAACTTTCACACACTTCATGCTTCAGCTGTCACAAAGTTCTCTTCTTCTTAAGAAGAATCTGTCAATGCCGGAAGGTTTATGACCAAAACACAAAACCGGAGATTTTCATCTCCACCTTGTCAAAACAGACACTTTCACAACTTGCCGTAGCATATTCATAGACCTAACTTTTTTCCCATGAAAATCCAGCGACCCATTTTGGTAGGGGTTTTAGGATGACGAGTTCCTATCTTTTAAAAACCAATTAGGTACTGTATTATAGTACGTATTTTCTACTGAAACTTTTTGTCTCAAATAGACTTCGGTTCTTTCCTCCTTCTCGGATTACCAGAAAGTCAATATCCCCATGGTTATTAATGACAACCCGCTGTTGCTGCGGACTACCGGGATGAGTGGAGTCGTAGATCCATTGCAATTGAAAACAATGGTACTACAGTACGTACACCGTACTACGGAGCTCACAATCAGTAGGTTGGGGAATGTATGATACGGTACATTCACAGTGTAGGTACGGTAGTAGTACCGGTATGAAGGTCTACAAGGAGTAGGAATCACGACTGATCCGACTTTACATCGATCAATGGTTGTGTGATACGGTACTGTTGTACTGGTAACTGTCACAATTCTGCAAGACTTGCGCACTGCGTGCTCCCGCCTACCAATCAGAAACGCAGTTTGAATGTTCGAAATCGATTCTCGGTATTACGACTACGACGTACTAGGTAGCTACAGGTAGTAGGTAAAATGTATAGGTAATAGCAATTAACTGTAATATCACTTCATCATCTTTGCTGTTGACTGTTGATACATCGCACTACTTCAATCATCAAACCAACAGAACAGAACAGCTTCGTATTTGTCGCTCGGAACCATCGTTTGCAATCATTCGGCTTGACTGTGAATGCTAAACGGAAGATTCCAACCATGCACGAAGAAGGACCAGCCATTTCAACAACACGTCAATCCAGTCGCGCCCAGAACGATAATCACAAAATAGTATCTTCAGGTAGTTTGAGACTATGGGCCAGACGGATACTCCCAGTGGCTACGGTATCGCTTGCTATATTGCAATTCTATCATTGCTTGCACTTGACTGGAACAGTTGGCCGACAAATACAAGTTGTGTCGCACGATGATGAATCTCAGATCATGAATCGTACTAGTATCCTTCCACGGAAACGACAATCAATTCCATTACTCTCCCTGAATCAAGCATCAACGACAGACGCTTTTTCAACCTCACCAGCTTTTCCACCGCTTCCTATTTCACCGCGACACCGAACCTTTGGGGCATGCCTCATGGTCAAAGGCGACAATGACTTGTTGACAGAATGGCTTCCGTATCATTTCACGAAATTGCCATTGCGGCATCTTCTGATTGCCACCGATACAGACAACCCAGAAGATCCGCAACAAGTATTAGAGCGTTGGGAGCATGCGCACACTGGCTTGAAATACAAAATCGTCAACGTGTCCGAGTTTGAGTCGTCCATGTATGGTCCTTTCCTTGTGGATGATTCCGAGAATGGCCTGCAACGATTCAACCGAGACTTGAAGAGAAAGGGACTACCGCCTGTTAATAGCACCAACGACATTTCTTTTCAAAGGAATGTGGCGCATCATCATTTGATGCACAAGCAAGTCGCAATGATATCATACTGTACCCAGTACATGAAGGAACAGGGTGTGTCTTGGGTCACCTATCATGATACAGATGAGTTCCTCGTCATCAATCAAAAGGAAAGTTCCGTGGCTTTGAAGAATGGGAACACGACGGTGGTTGACATTCTCGAAATGTTGCCTCTAAGTAATAAATCTTGTCATGTTTTGCCTAGAGTGACAGTGGGCGCCCTGGAGAATTTCACTTGTCCAGGGGCTGAGGATACAGTTCGTTTTGCAAACAACAATTTTGATTCTTTCTCGATTTTCAACACGCTACGTTTCCATCAACATGCCAACCTTGACGATTTTTCCAAGAACCGCTTTGGCAAGGCATTTGTGAACCTTTTCCATATCTCCTCGAAGGAGTTACAATCGAAACCCCACAACATCCATCGTCCCTTTCCCAATTCCTGTCCACGGCCCTTGGCAGACGTTTCTAAATCACTGTTCTTTTTAACGCACTATGTAGGCGCATGGGATCGCTTCCAAGCCAAGGGGGACGTTCGACGAGGATACGCCGAATGGCTAGACCGAGCCATGATTTCTGATTCTACATGGTGTTGTTCGCAGCAACAGCACACATGGTTGTCTCAATTCGTCCGTCAAGTGGGGTTGGAGCGAGCACGATACCTCTTGGGGGGGTCATCAATCTAGAAATACTTACAGTTAACATTATTACAACCAAATAATGGTCCACCCAAACCGGTATCCATCGATATTATAATATTGATAGCTACTGGTGCAGTACTAGTCGTAGGCTAGTGTTTGTTTTTGGGGGAAACTTCCTCGGGCAGTGATGTGTATGTATATAATATAATGTGGTTTGACCGGTGGGCACATTATTTGTATTTTTTCCAGAGTGGTTGTGCTTGCTACCCCCCCCCCCCCCCCTCCTTTCGTTCTTGTTTTTTCATCGCTCTTCGATTTCGTTTTGTGACTTTTGTTCTCCTGCCTTTTTTGTGTCATCGTTCGTCGATGTTGTTATCAACTTGACACCGGCCCCTCCAGAGTACGAAAGCACACTGCCAATCGTCGTCGCTCCCGTCACGTAGCATAGACTTTGCAGTACGATCGGTGGCATCGCCGTCGAACTCACGACGGGTGTCACGATTCCCACAAACAGGGTGGTGAATTGTAACCCGGTATTGACCTTACCCAACAACGACGGTGTCACTGTGAGTGGTTTCGTGGCGATGCTATTGCTCAAAAAGTTGATGGTACGTTGTTGTTGTTGCAGATACCATGCCGTTCCACTCAAGAGGAGTACATCCTTGGTGGCCCATAACACAATCAACGGAGTCGGTAGAATGTTCGCATACCACAGACTGATGGCCAGTCCGTTGATCAACACCTTGTCGGCGAGAGGGTCTAGGTACGTTCCCAGAACGGTACTACCACCATGGTGTTTGGCCAGATAGCCATCGACTGCGTCCGAAATGGCCGCCACGACGCATCCCGATATCGCCAATGTGTAATGTTCTTGAACGATCCAGTAGCATAAGAGTGGTGTGGACGCCATACGAGCGAGCGTAATCATGTTGGGTAATGATCGCAGTTGTACCCAAACGGATGATTGTTGTTGTTGTTGTTGTTGATCCTCCAATAATGATGTTGTTGTGGTTGTTGTTGCTGTGGTTGGTGCGTCGTCACTGACAGTATCATTCTGATTACAAGACTTGTTGTAATGATCAATATTCCTTTTGATACTGTCCCTGTCACCACCATCACCATTAGTGGAGCCATATCGGACTTGTATTACTGCCAAATTCCGTTGGCGGGTATCATGGGGGAGCCACAACAAGTGGTGGTGTTTGTTGTGTTGTTGTTGTTGTTGTTGAAGTGTCAAAAACGAGTGATAATGGTGATAGTGATAGTGGTTGTATCTTGGATACTCCTCTTGTGCAGAAGACGAGTACAGGACTCGTAATATTTGATGCCGTTCAACGAATCGCGGCCTTTTGAATATCCTACAACTTCTCCGTGTCACCAAACATGATGAAGAAAAGGATAATGATGATAATGATGATGATGTTGATGATGTTGATGATGTTGCGCTGATTCTCAAAGTGCCAAACATGGCTACTAGTACTATCGTTATGATATTGTTGTTGTTATGAGGGGGCAAACACCCTGGGCTCTCTACAAGTTTTGAGTGGGGAATAGAAAGGAGTGTTTATTAGGAAGGCTGGAGGATTCGTTGGAATCGAGAGTTGAGAGGGTGAATCGGTGTTTTTGGTGTGTGTTGGTGTTGTTGGTGTTTGTGTTGATGGATGATGGACGCTCAAATTATTCTTCGCATAAAATGTATGTATTTTCATATTTTATACATCAATAATAATGTAATAATACGTCGTAACATAATATTACTTCGAGTATAATACTACCGTAGTCGTAATGTTTTTACCGCTACCGTAGCTATCATTATTTTATTACGGTATTTTACCGTACTGTTATCACCTAACTGTAACTGATAGACGGTAGACCCAACCCTAACCCTAACAGGTACAAATTTTATTTTATTTTTATTGTAGCAGTAGTGTTTCTTTATTACCTACGAGTAGTACTGACCTACTCCAGTAATAATATTATTATTATTTGTAGCAGCGAATTGGATACGGTAGTTACTTGCTGTTAATGCTACCATGGACTGGACGGTAGTATGATGGAGGACGTACTACGTAGTATGAAACTCTTTTTTATGACTGCTGTTGTTGTTGTTGTTCGGCTCCTGCTGCAACTGTTGTTGTTGTCTTTGGAAAGAGATTCGTCGTCATCATGCGGGTAAACTCTTCCAGTCCCACTCGTCCCTGATTGTTGGCGGCTCGTTCCAGCATTTCCAGCAGTTCCTCTTGTGTCATGTCGTGTTCTCCCAATTCCAATGCCACTCGCTCTAAATCGTTCAGATCGATGTAACCCTTACCTTCCATGTCAAAGAGACGAAAAACGTGTACGTAGTTGTACGTTTCATTATTATGATCCTGGTAGTATTCCGCTTCAGATTCGGATTCGGCCATGGCATTGGAGATGGTCGTCGAGGCCATTAGATTCATGTAGTCGTCCAAGGTCAACAATTCGTCTTCACCGAATGTCGACAGCCGCCGCAATAGTTTATCCAAGTGGGGATATTGTTGTTGTTGTTGTGGTGGTGGCGTTCCTTCTTGTTCTTGCTGCTGTTGTTGTTCTTGTTCACTCTTCAAGGTTTGCAAAATGGCCGTCAAATCTCCCACTTGAATGCTTCCAGTATTCTCAATGTCAAATAGCTTGAAGGATTCGTGCAAATCTTGGATTTCTGCTTGTGAAAATCCAGGTGGTGGTGGTGATGGTTGTGTCGTGGCTGAAAGTTTGGTGTACGTTATGTTGTTCTTAATATTGTCACTTTTATAATTCCGAGTGTTTTCGTTGACAAAAGTAGTACTGTGGTCCAATAATGTCGGTTGTTCCAGTTTTGGTCGAGATGGTGAGTTCTCTTTCAATGGTGACAGTCGACGGAACCCCTTAGTATTGCTGGTGGATGCGGCGACGTTGCCTGATCGAAACAGCTTTCCATGGTTATTATGACCTCGTAGAAATTTCCCTCGTTTCTTTGGCAACGATTGTTGTTGTTGTTGTGGTGGTTGTTGTGGTGGTTGTTGTTGTTGTCGTGATCCAAACTTTCAAAGGCACAATGTTTCAAGGAGAAGGGGAGGGGAGGGGGGGGGGGTTATACGGTGCCCATGTGAGAATTTGGCGATATCAGGTCGTGTGTACAGTCAAACGACGACATGACGTACCATGTTAGATGGACAGTAACGAGTCTCGAAATTATTTGGATTGGACAATGCGGTGTTCAACCCAGCGAAACCCCTCTTGACAGGCAGGTATATCGCTGTGGTCTGTCGCACAGTAGTATACTTTCTGTACTTTTTCCAATCTTCAGAGTACGGTGTTGGGCACCAACGATGATGATGATGATGATGATGATGATGATGATGATAGTTTTGGAACTTTACTGTTTTTGTAATAACCGAACCGTCGCGAGTCGGCTCGCGTCCATTTTTTTCAAAAATAACAATCGATCGATCCAAAAACGAGGCGGGGTGTGTCAAAGATAATAATGTTATATGTATTGTATGAAAGTTAACTGTAAAGAGGGGTGATAAATGGGGGATACCGTACCGTTACGACAGTGCGGTAGTATCATACGGTACCGGTAGTCTACCTACCGATACTCTACTACCGTAGCTAGAGTAGGAAGGTAATTCGTTCAGTTGACAGCGCATCATCATCATCATCACGGAAGGATCATTTTCCACAAGAGGAACAACAGCCTACCGCCAAAATAGTGTTTGGTCGATATAAATACTGCAGCGATCACTAGTCTACTAGCTGCACTGATTATAACTCCGTAAAATCACAGGCATTATCGACCCCTGCGTCGTTGACTGACTACAGAAACAGACCGAACAACACCAAATCATACGCAAAAAGACACCACCACCACCACCAACCACAACCACCACACCACCACCAATCAATCACAAGAAATGGGGATCTTGATCAACGCGGCCGTCGTTACCTTTGCCTTGCAATTTTCCGGATTCGTCGTGGCGGCCATCCTCCAGACCGAAGTTTTTTACGATATCCTGGGGGGTATCAACTTTTTGTCCCTGGCCTACCTAGGCTACAACGACGACAACTACTACTCGAAAGATGACAACACCACCACCACCAATGGTTTACTGCTACATGTCACCACCATTCTTTTCGTCGTCAGTCGGGGATGGTTGTTGGTCTTTTTGGCATGGCGTGCACACAGTCGCAAGGGAGACAGCCGATTCGACAACGTCAAGAACAATCCTCCCATGTTCTTAATCTTTTGGATGGTCCAAGCCTGTTGGGTGTTTCTCATCTCCATGCCTCTGTTGGTAATTCAATACGACAATGCGGCGACGGCAGCAGCAGCAGCATCAGCAGCCTCTACGACAGTAACAAGGTCGTCCTTGACCGTCGTCGAACTGGTCCTCCTGGCGGGGTTCGGCTTTGCCGTCTTCATGGAAATCATTAGTGATATTCAAAAGACGTTATGGATACAACGAGGACGGCCGGGTGGATTTTGTACCGATGGATTTTGGAACGTTTCACGGCATCCCAATTATGCCGGAGAAATTCTACAGTGGTGGTTTGCGGCCGGTTTGGCAATCGTGGGTTGGTCGTCGTCGTCGTCATCATCGTCGTCATCGTCATCATCTATGGAGACCTCAACGTCACCACTGGGAATGATATTACCATGGATCAGTTTGGTATCACCTCTATTCACTATGCAAATATTATTGACCATGTCAGCCACGGGAGTCTGGAACGCAGAGGGAAACAACTTGAAACGATACTACGAAAACGACAAAGTGCGAGAACGGTATATTGAGTACCGATCCAAGACGCCCCCTTTGTTTCCAATTCCGTTCTATGGAAGCATTCCATTGTCCGTAAAACGACTATTGTGTTTTGAATGGGAACGGTACGAGTACAAAAAGCAATGATAAGGAGAAGTACAAAATATTCTCCTCATTCACATTCACTCTTTTTGCGAATAAACCCGATTGACCTCCTCGTTTTCCGAACGACTATGCACAGTTCCATTTCTGTATGAAACCTTCGTCGGATACAAGGCTAGCTAGAGTGGTTTTTAAAATTCAATCGTCTGCTGCGCATTACCCTCCTAGCCCGTGTAAACATTTTTTTCCCGACCGATTGTCCCCTTGGAGAAGCTTATATTCTGTCGTCGCACCAGTCACTATGCTCCAGTTGTCCAAGTCGTTTTACCAACACGAAATAATAGTGTAGGAAGGACGTAAAACTACAAGTGTATCATAGGGCGTAGAGATGTCAATTCTTTGGTAGGATGTAGTGCGTATCGTACATGGACAAAACGAATCGTAAACAGTAAACAGCACAAGAAAATTCCGTACGTCCGGCCTTCTAACTGTAAATGAAGAACTCGGTACGTGTAAAAAAGTTTCCTCCCCTGTCGAGCACCAGCAGAATTTCCAACACTCGGATGAGTAATGGTGACATTTCTTCCATAGAAATGTTAGTGCCCCACCACAACTGTACCAGGAATCAGATAAAGGCATCCTTCCTCCTCTCCACTACATACGAAGTACTACTTACTGTTAAGAAAAACACAATATTTCCGATCGGACACAAGTTATACATTATGCCATGCAAAAAAGGACTAGAAATATTGTCATAATCAGATAAATCATGTTATCAAGGGGCGTTGGGAAGTTTTCTCGTGATTAACTGTACATTCAGTGCCTAACAGTGCAGTTCGTCGTGCATCGTACGTACCCAAAAGACGTCAATATATCTTGAAATTGCCCCATTGATTTAGAATTATCCTCATAAGCTTCGCACTTGACTGGGTGATAGATACGATTTGAAGACACTGGTTCATAAAAGGCAAGCTTCAACTTTCGTGCATTCCGAAACCTGCCCCAACCACCAGCTTCCACAACACCAATATGATCTCCCATAATATCATGGAAGGTCAACCGGCGGTGTCTCAGCATGAGGGGATGTATCACTGCTTCGTGATGACCGCGCAGAGCTCCTGACTGGATATCATCCAGCAGTAAAGCCGCAGCTTTACTTGAAAGCCTAAACATCGGCCAAAGAACACCCAACGATGCGACTTCTTTGCATTGAACGCGATCAATAGCTGTACTATGGAAGGTAGTGATATTTGTTTCGATTTTTGAACTTTCTTCAATGGCTGCTGATATGTTCTCAAAATGACATGATTCGTATTGTTCCCAATGGGAGTTGCGTCTACCACGAATACCAATGAAATCATCCTCGCGGCTTTCATATTCCTCGAAAAAGAGATTCCACCTTCCAGTGAACATGATATCATCCTCCAAGTTCCAAGCATGTTGGTATTTTGGATGGGACACCACCCACTTCACAAAGCTGCTCTTGGAGGTGCCACTTCTGGAAGTATCAAATTCAACCAATGGCTCAGACTGCTGATTGGCTTCGTGTAATCTGGGGAATCGCTGCTTCAAGATGCGGAGGTAGTCAGTGCTCCTTTGGAACCGTTTTGGGTAGATTTTCTTGGTGACATTATGGTTGTGAAGAAGCCAAATATCCATCGAAAAGGGCGCCGTTTGAAGTAGATGCTCGAGTCTCATCGCTTTGCATTCCGTCAAATACGCGGTGGTAAAGACGATGGTAGTGTTATTGTTTTGGGCGGATAACGTTGGAGTTGTCGTTCTGTTTGATGTACTAACTATTACTTGCTTCAGTGGAACGGTGGGGCTTGCAGATGAATCTACATGGCTCCATCCCCTCACTTCCAAAAGAACTGGAGCGTCTTTGGGTTTCCGCGCAGTGGCATTGCTCATTCCGACAATCCAGTGTCCTTCAGTATACGTTAAACGCTCGATTGAAATGTACCAGAAAGAATCCAAAAATATATGACACGTTGCTATCAGCATCATGATACAAGTAAATTTCAGGATCGACGGAATCATTTGATGATGGGGTGACGTTGAAAGGGGCCTTTTCGTGAACTGTAATAGCGACTGCTTCTTTGCCTGTTAGTGCTTTCAAGGAGGAGTTGGGTTTGACCACGATGATGGATGGACAACGCGGATGTGGCGACATACTACGCAATTGTCTTCATAGAGCTCGCAAATCATGTCAGGGACTGCTATGATATGCTGCGTGTTTCGATCGTCGATGAAACTTGAAAGAGTGAGAGAAGAAGTCGGAACAAAATATGAAATATCGCACAAATGGTATAATGTGTGCGATTGAAATGAGGCAAAATGAGATGCAACGGATTTTAGAAACGGCTCAAGCGATTATCAAACAAATTGCCATAACTGTAAATAGTTCGTCAATTGTTTTCCTTGCCAGTAAAATCAATCGTTTTATAACGCATTTTGCTTCTACCGGTAGATATTCAAACATGCACGCTATGCAGGGTGACAAGAACTTTTTTTTCACTACCGGTACCTCTACTAGAGCTTGTGTGTACTTTTAGACTTTTAGGGATAACGCTAAACAGCAAGGAGCCCGCAACCGCGAGTTTGGGCGATGATGTCTTCATCATCGTGTGTTTGTTGGTTCGTCGATTCTACCTTTGCCGTCATCACATGGAAAGCAAAAGCAACCAAAAGGATCGCACGAAAGTACCGGCCGATTAATATCTCGACCAAAAGGAAGAAGAAAAAGAGCGCTTTGTCTCTTTTACATCCCACCAACCATTTGTAAAATGGGGAAGTTGTCCCGTGACAAACGCGACGTCTTTTATCGAAGGGCCAAAGAAAAGGGTTATCGAGCACGATCGGCTTTTAAGCTGTTGCAACTAGATTCCGAATTTGGACTGTTTGAGAATGTCACCCGTGCGGTGGATTTGTGTGCGGCCCCGGGATCTTGGAGCCAAGTTTTAACTGACAAACTTATGGGAAAGCAACAACAAAACGAACAAGAAAAGCTGAACACATCATTGAAAGAGGGGGGTGATTTGGAGGATGCAAAACAGGGAGGAACCATTTCAGAACGGCACCCGACCATTGTAGCCGTCGATTTGCAACCAATGGCACCGATCGATGGTGTTCTGTGTATTCAAGGAGACATTACCAGTTACGAAACAGCACAAGCCATCCTGGAACCGTTTGAGAACAACGAACGTGCACAGCTAGTGGTCTGTGATGGTGCTCCAGATGTCACAGGATTGCATGATTTAGATGAATACCTTCAATCGCAGCTGTTGATTGCGGCCATCAAAATTACGACCCACGTGTTAGTGGACGGTGGTACCTTTGTGGCCAAGATCTTTCGAGGAAGACATGCTGGTCAGTTGTACGCACAACTGAAAATGTTGTTTGAGCGAGTGTCGATTGCCAAACCGACCAGTTCGCGGAACTCGTCGTTGGAGTCCTTTGTCGTGTGCCAAAACTTTCGGGGTGGAGAGAAATTTCGAAACTTACCTTTGGATGGGGATACGGTTCTAGAAAGCGACAACATAGCGCCCCATATTCCACCCTTTTTTGCATGTGGGGATTTGTCGGGATGGGGAGAAGAATCGGGAATTGTCATGGATGCCGACAAGAGCTATCCCATGGACGAAAAGGATTTTGTGGCTCCGGTGGCTCCTCCCATCTACCAGCCCCATTTGGCGCAAGAATATCAGGAAAAGTTGAAAACGAAAGACACCACACAGAAACAATGAGAGTTGTGGCTTTTTTACTTTGTAATACAAGCTGAATGGACCGGCTACCGTATCATAGTTTTTAACAAATGCGTAGTCTACTCCGAGTTGTATGATACGGGTACCTACTTGAAAAGACACTTCCCGTAGGGACTGTGGGACGGTACCGTTTCGTCGTAGCCTACGGTAGTCATACTATAGTACGGTGTACAATACCCATCACCGGTAATAATGTGTTCTTTAAAGCACAATCCCTAATGAATGAGATTGGAGTTCGCATCGCACAACCAACGCGAACGCTTCTCTCCGCGCCGTCGTCGCGTTTTTGTGCCGGTCGAAGATCTTTCGCAAACACAGTCATCTTCAATCTTCGCCTCATGTCAAAAGTTCGGTTTGTTATCATCGCACAAAATATACAATACTCGAAAGAGGAAGACAAGCAGAGCCATACACACTATCTAGAAAGCTATCAAACAGCCAATCATTAACATTGCAGCACAATAACATTACGTTATAAGAGATCCATCATGACGATACGTTCTCTCCTTCTGCGACGAGTGTCGCCCCACTACAGACATCTTGTTGCCAAAACGGTTGCCGTCGGGTGTCAACCGACCCGATTCTCATCAACATATACTCCACCTGCCAGTGTCCAAGAATGGGAAAAATTGGTCGATAAGGAACTCTCCCGTGCCAAGAATGTATCCGTAGACACTTTACGTTCCGAACGCATCACACCGGAAGGTGTGGCCATTCAGCCCATCTATTGGGATTTGAAGGACGAAAATCCCGAAATGCCTGGCGTGTACCCTTACACCAGAGGCCCCTACGGGACCATGTACTGTTACCGGCCGTGGACCATTCGGCAATATGCCGGCTTTTCTACCGCCGAAGAGAGTAATGCCTTTTACAAACGAAATTTGGCCGCGGGACAGCAAGGACTTTCGGTAGCCTTTGATTTGCCGACGCATCGAGGCTATGATTCCGATCACGAACGAGTGGTGGGTGATGTCGGTATGGCCGGTGTGTCCATCGATACCCTCAAAGATATGGAAATTCTCTTTAATGGTATTGATTTGACTCAAGTGTCCGTTAGTATGACCATGAATGGCGCCGTTCTGCCCATCATGGCCTTTTACGTTCAAGCTGCTATTGAGCAACATCCCGATAAAGACCCTGCCGAAGTCATGGCTGCTCTGAAGGGAACCATTCAAAACGACATTCTCAAAGAGTTCATGGTCCGCAACACCTACATTTATCCACCCGAACCGTCCGTCAATCGAGTGGTGGCCGATATCATGGGATTCACCGCCCAGCACATGCCGAAATTCAACTCCATCTCCATTTCGGGTTATCATATGCAAGAAGCTGGTGCCGATGCAGCTATTGAAATGGCGTTTACTATTGCCGATGGACTAGAATATATCCGCACCGCCGTGGAAGTGGCTAAGTTGGATGTTGATGCCGTTGCACCGCGCTTGTCGTTCTTTTGGGGTATTGGATTGAATTTCTATACCGAGGTGAGTTTAAAATGGAGCGACGATACCATTGAAAGAAGATCCAGCGCTCACTTTCTCGTCATGCTTGCTTTCAGATTGCTAAAATGAGAGCAGCAAGGTAAGCGAAAGCATGTTGTGCATAGTGACACGCAGTTGCAAAGTATTCGCGTGTCTGATGTTTTGTTTTGTCGTCCCTGTACAGAAAATTGTGGGCCGAACTGGTCAAGGAAAAATTCAATCCCAAGAACTCAAAATCATTGCTACTAAGAACACATTCCCAAACCTCTGGATATTCACTGACCGAAGCCCAACCAATGAACAACATTATTCGAACGACTATCGAAGCCATGGCAGCCGTTTTGGGAGGTACTCAAAGTCTTCACACTAATTCATACGACGAGGCTGTCGGTACGTCTAACTATCCACAATGTTTTCTTGGAAGGTCGCTTCACGTGTATGGCATCAAACACCACTGATATTCTCGTGATTGTTTCTTATTTTGCAGGCCTTCCAACGGATCAATCAGCTCGCGTTGCCAGAAACACCCAACTCATTCTACAAGAGGAGACCGGTATTTGTGATGTTGCCGATCCATGGGGAGGCAGCTATATGATGGAATCTTTAACCGACGAATTGTATCACAAGGCCAAGGCCATCATTGATCAAGTAGAAGAAAAAGGAGGAATGACGGCATTCATCAACAATGGACATGCCAAACTCATGATTGAAGAGAGCGCGACCAAGAAGCAGGGTCGAATTGATTCTGGGAAGGATACTGTAGTGGGTGTCAACAAGTACCGTTTGAGTGCCGAAGATGAACAGTCAGAGCGTGTTGACGTCCTACAAATTGACAACACTGAAGTACGAGAAAAGCAGATCGCTCGAATGAATCAAGTGAAAGCCGAGCGCGACGAGTCGCTGGCACAAGAGGCATTGGCCAGGCTGGAGGCTAGCGCACGCAAGACTCAAAGTACCAGTGCGGGAAATGATCCCGACAATCTCATGAGTCTTTGCATTGAATGCGCCCGCTTACGATGTACCTTGGGCGAGATGTCGCAAGCGTTGGAAAATGCTTGGGGTAGACATGTTCCAGATACTGGCATGGTCCAAGGAGCATACGCTGCCTCCTTCAATGCCAACTCTTCCGAAGATAAAGCGGGAGAATACGAGTCTATCCTGAAAGCTGTTGAAGGATTTGAAACATCTGAAGGCCGTCGCCCTCGTATATTGGTAGCAAAAATGGGACAAGACGGCCATGACCGTGGGGCCAAAGTGATTGCCAGTGGATTTGCCGATTTGGGATTTGACGTTGACGTCGGACCTTTATTCCAAACTCCAAAGGAAGTGGCCTTACAGGCTATTGACTCGGACGTACATGTGATCGGAGTCTCGAGTCAGGCTGCGGGGCACAAAACTTTGTTGCCAGCTCTGAAAAAAGAATTGAAAGATCTCGGAGCGGACCACATCGTTGTGGTGGCTGGAGGCGTTATTCCACCGCAAGACTACGATTTCTTGCTGAAGGAAAGCAAAAGTGCCGGAGCAGTCTTCGGCCCAGGCACCAGGATTATAGACGCTGCCAAGCAGGTGCTGAGTTTGATTCCAAGACAAGACGAAGAACCAGTTCAGAAGCAAGCTTGAAAAGCAGCTCTCTTCAGTAATTTGATATAACAGTAATTTCAATTGACATATGGTTTTGTAGCTTACTGGGGATGCTCTTTTGTAGTAGCTACTACTAGTTGATCGTCTGTGATGGATGTAAAAGATCTACCACTATTTACAAGTACGACATATCACCCGACCTAATTGGCAGTCGTGGAAGAAAAAAAAAACGAGCTATTTTCGCCACGATGAGCAATCGCTTCTTTGAGACCTAACCAAAAACCACAACGAACTAGTTTGAACCAACGTGCTACCGCTGCCACAACTTGTTCAGCACATTGCATATTCTTTCTCATACAACCGCAAAAGCCAAAGCATCATCATGAGAAAGCATTGGTGTATGTACCTGATCGATGACATGCTTCAAGAAGTGTTATCATGGCTCAGCGAAGAAGAGCTGGCGGATTTTGAGAATTCAGAAAATTTGTTCCGCAATAAGGCACCCCGCTCTCTGCACAAAATACAATTGCGAAATGCCATTTGTCAACGATGGAATCATTTTTTTTTGACTGATCTCCAGCGCAACATTCCACGATGGAGTCTTTGGGTGTCATCACTAGAAAATCTGCGACGAGAGGGCCGTCATTATGTGCGACAGTGTCGTGAGGGGCGAAAGCGAGCAGCAGAAGCCCGGACGATGTACGACTTTGCGACTGATCAACCATCCTCCCGTTTTCAACGAGGCATTCTCTGCCACGAGATTCCATTCCGGGAGCCGCAAGATGAATTTGAATCGGAGCAATATTCTCTTTCGCAAAAGCATTGGAGCCGTTGGAAAGCACCAAGCAGTAACAGCCAAGAAACGGTATTCGTTACTATTACAAAGCTAGACTGCGGATGGACATGGCAAGGGTTCCGTACGCTAAGAAATGTGGTATCAAATGAATCGTTGTATCTCGGTGAGATCAAAATCGGTTCTTGGCGTAGTTTTGCGTCTGAGTCAAACTGGTGCTATTTGGCAGTATTGGGATCAGGACTGGAGGCTGCGCGGAGATTTCCAAACGACGAGCGTCTGAATGATCCCGTCCCACTGGAGTATTTTTTACAGGTTATCCTTCGAAATATGCAAGTCACCATCACAAGCCCGACGGACGATCGTGTCATGTTTGCGACTGGGGGGTTCAAGGGCATGGAACCCTCCTTTCGCAACGAAGTTTCGGGAGTTTTCCACTATCGACATCTTCAAAATCCAAGGGAAAGAATTGTACCTGGACTGGCCGGAAAGGCATGGCGAATAAAGCTGGACATTGCCAGTGCGTGCATTGTCCTGAGCTTGGAGCGGTTCGGTTGAAGCGGGCGTGATCGACGATACGGCTGATGCTCTAAACCGACACACATGTCTTCACAGTCAATGATGCGATGTCTAACATTCTCGTCATCCGCCTAGAGTGAGGAAATGTGCAGCTGCAACACAAACAGAACAGTCAGGAAAGTGTTTTAGATAGTTAATGATAGATGAATACTAGACGTGACCGCCTAGAAGGAACTGCTTATCCGCCTGTTCGCGTTAACGAAGTTCAACCTTTTCCGCCAGTGCGGATCCAATTTTGCTCCGCAAGTTTTCTTGCAGTTCGTCAATTTCTTCATTGGTCAAGCTTCGGTCCATCGATCGGTACGTGATGCGGTAGCATTGCGATTCCAAAGTGGTCTTGGGATTGACGAATTGGTCGACCATTTCGACGTTTTCTGCCAAATCTCCGGCGATGCCTCTCACCAAATCAAGCAAATCGTTCGGGTGGAAGGTGACGACATCATTTTCGTTCTTCTTCAACCAAAAGCTCACATCCTTGTACACAGGAGGAAACTTGGAATAGGTTTGGAAGGTGGCCGATCCATCCATGGCCATGTCTTCGGAAAACTGTTTCCAAAAGCGTTCGTCGTCGGACCAGAACAATCGAATGTCGGGAATTTGAAACAAAATCATGGCCAATCGTTCCAAACCCAGACCAAAGGCCCACGCTCTGGGCAAAGTGTCCGAGTCTCCCTTGCCCAGTCCATTTTTGACAATTTCGGGCCTCATGACACCGCATCCCAACACTTCCAACCACTCACCATCAAAAAAGACTTCCAACTCGAGGGAGGGATCCGTAAAGGGGAAGTATTCTTCCACCCATCGGCACTCGGCTTCGGCGCCAAACAAGTGCTTGGCCAGTCCCTCCAAGGTAGCCTTCAAGTCGTCCAAGACTTGCTCTTCGGTTGCATCTTCGTCAAAGACCTTGACACCCTCCATTTGATGGAAAATGGGGTAGTGCGATCGGTCAATGTCATCGCGGCGGTAGACATCACCGGTACACAAAAATTGTCGGTGACCTTGCTTGAGCAGTTGTACTTGATGAGCCGAGGTATGGCATCGCAACAAATACTCGTCATTGATGTAGTACGTATCGGAAGGACTGCGACTGACGTGATCTTGTGGGATCAAGAGAGAATCAAAGTTGGCTTCCAGAGTGACAATGGGTGCCATGGAATCCATCGAGACAAAGCCCTCGTCGCTGTTTACGTTGTGCCCAACGACTTGGAAGTAATCTTCGATACGCTTTTTGATCAAATAGAGCGGATGCGGCGAAATTTGATAGAGTTTGGGTTCCATCAAGGCTCGTTCGGTAATGTGAGGCGGGATGTTGTTGTTGGGATGGGCAGGTGTGGCCGTCAAGAGCTCCTTCAAGGCGGCATTGTCGGTAGGCGGTGTGGCGGTGGAGAACAAGCGAGTGTCGACATTGTTGCCGCGAGAGACGAATCCTCCACCAAGAAAAGTACAATCCCGAAGTTGATATTGCTGCTGATTGAACGAGGAGGTCGATGTCGACATTGGCGCAGCAGAAAACGACGCGACAGGAACAACCATCGACATCGATGTAAGGAAAGTTTTTCGAAAGGTTCGCATGGTAGCAGTCACTCTAATCATAAGATTCAATTTGTAGTGGCAGTAATGTTGATTTTCAATGAGAGAGAGGGAGAGGATGATCCATCAAGATCAACTCAGGCCTACTAACGTAATGATATATGTTGATGGATGATACGACGAATATTGTTTTGCTGTCGCAGCAATCTTCGTCATCGTCGTCACAGTCACGACGATTCCACATCGCGATGACGATCGAACAAGTGGAACGAACAATGCATTCATTAGAGATGAGGCTTTACCACGTCACAGAAGGATAATATCTTTCCGTCTGGACGTCGATGTGTCTTTGCTCTCCATACGTGAAACAACACGCATAGAATGCCGGTATCACAGTCAACATCACATCATCATCAAAGAGAAATTCTTGGAAACAAAAACAAACTCACTGTCAATAGTAGCAGTATCATGGGCTAGTCTCACATATCTTACACACCTTCGAAGGATGTGAAGCAAGAAGATACAATTATTGAAACAACTGCTAGATATTCATTCTATCAAGCTTCTTCTTCTACGGATATCTTTTACACGATTTGTTTGCCTTTTCATCCTCCATATATACTACGTACTACCATTGATTTGGGAAATCCATTCGTTCAAAAAACGCAAAAACACATCCAACAAACAATTTTTATCCATCGCAAAATGTCTCCTCCTGCTGTAACCACTGCAACGACGACGTTAATACGACAAAAATATCGTCAATTGGGACGGTTGGTTCAGAAATTACCGGCAGCAAAGTATGATCCCCAACAATCGTGGGACGAATTACGAACGGCGTTTAAAACACCTCTCACCGAAACGGAAACGTTGGAACAACGCCTCGCCAAGGCCGACGAACGACGATCGTTTCTCCAAATGATCACTCCCAAGTCGGCCTCCCAAGACACCAAAGGTGGAAAATGGGTGTACAAAAATGGTCAACGATTGGAACATGTGAAGGGGACGGTGCGAGATTCCAATGGCCGTGTCGTTTCCAACTGGGATGGCAAAAATCTCGATCCCGATTCCGTCAAACGACACAACCATCATTTGAAACGGCTGGGATTTCGAAACAATGCCCATGCCAAGGGAATATTTTGACCAGAATAGTGCTAATGCAAATCATAACACAAATACTGCAGTCTTTAACAAGTACTACGTATTACGTATGATGACTAATGACGACCACCACCACCCAGAAGCACCCATCTATTCTAAATGTCGTACTTGGCTGGCATTTTCACTCCTAACATTTCATCCGTTTCCAGTTCCAACAACTTAACCACGTCCTTGACCTTTTTATCCATACCGTCCGCCAGTTGCTCAACAAAATCGTTACACTTGATTTTGCGTTTGCGCCATTCGTCCCGCATGCCATTAATCTTCTTTTTCAACTGGAGTGGTGATAGTTTCTTTGCGGGAGCGGACTTTTTCATTCCAAAAGAACCGCCGCGTCCTTGCTGGGATGCAGTGGACAAGACAGTACCTGAAGCAATGCGTTGTTTCACCGCATCCAATCGAGTCTTTAACTCTTGTACACGCGCTTCGGCTGCTTGACACTGCAACGACAATTCTTCGTTGGATGGTTGCGCCAGAACGGCGGACAGTTCAGCATCCACTGCTTTTTGTTGCTGTTGCAAGCCCGCTAGTTCCTTTCTTGCCTCGGCAATCTCAGCGATTGGTACAAAGTGCAACTTGTCGACCAGTTCTTTGTTTCTGCAGTCTTGATTGGCCCAAACAAGTTCCTTAGTGCGGTTCTTGAACTGGAACTCTTTGCGAATCACCCACTGCTTATCAATGAGACTCAGGAGACAGTAGTTGACAGAAGTTTCGCTAGCAGATGGGCCCATGGCATTAGCCAAATCCTTGATAGTGTATGGCTGACAACTAACGAACAAAATGTTTAGGAGATTGTCCTCAAAAGTTTTCTTTTTCGGTTTGGCTTTCTGCTTGGCCGCTGTTGCAGTAGCCGACTTGGCAGGCTTGGTCGACGGTTCCGCGGCTTGAGATGACGTTGCGACCTTGTCAGTAGTGCCTGTGGAGGGAGACTTTCCTTTCGGTTTGGTACTCTCCTTCTGTTGGGTATTGTTTGTGGCCCCTTCGACGGTCTCTTTATTTTTGGTTTTGGACGTTGTGTTGGCCTTTTTGGTGGCCCTCGGTTTCTTACTGGCTTGCTCAACATTACCCGCCGAAATTTTTTTGTTGGTAGACTCCTCGGACGTTGTGCAGGTGGAAATAGTAATAGTGGAGGGAACTTCTTCCACTTGTTGCACGTTGCGCGATCGTTTGGTGGCCGTTACTTCGCCCGTGATTTCTTTTGCGATCATAGATCCAGATTTTTTGGGCTTGGCTACCACTGTAAAGTCCACAAGATCAATAACGTCGTCTTGTGGTGGCAGCGGGTTCTTTGTGGCAGCGGCATTGACTTTTGGATCCTGACCCTTGGACAGGACTGCCGTTGCATGGGTTGAAGCTTTGGCCAGGGTATCGGTGGGCGACATGGACACCTTGCGTTTCTTGGTCTTCACGGCAGAAGCAGTGTTGTTTGTTTTCGAAGGAGCGGGAGACGATCGCTTCCTGGGCGTCCGGTTACTGGTCGAGATTTGGGTGGACAACCCGATATCATCAACGGTGTCATTACCGCTTTCGTCATCTGGAGCTGGTGGCGGCGCAGCGCAAAAGTGATCCAATCTAGCAGCGTTGGTAGGTTCGTTTCCTAACGATTCGTTGCTGCTGCAAGAACCGGGAGATTGAAAGGTTGGCGCCGATGAGGACCCAGAAGACGATGCCGGAGATTGGGGTTGCGCGCTCATGGTTCTAGGATTGTTTGCTTCTGACGAAGACGAACTTCGCCCGAATGATGTCTATGATACTGTTATACAAATAGCCGTTGGTTCAGTTTGTAGGTAAGAGAAAGGTAGAGACGAAAGTTGGTACATTGTCCACACAGAGGTGGAGTATTAATAGAGGAAATTCGATATCTGATATGATTTTTGTGATGCATGGTGTTGTTGCATTTTATTTCTACGTATGATGTGAGATTATTTGAATGGCGCCCTTGCCGACCAGACGCGCGCCTTCCCACCCAAAGGGTGGCACGAAAAAAAGCCGAAAGATGGGAATTGACTGTGACTCTGCTGTTGAAAGCACGATGATCTATGATACAGTACGGGTAGTGTATGGTACGAGGAGAGCAACGTGGACGTATCTCCCAGTCCGACAGTCCTTTTTCCAAAAGATAAAAGCGAAACCACATCATCTCTAACGCCTCACAATATTTGGAACAAAGTCCTGCTGCGTTGTTAGACGAACAAGAAGAGGTGCTGCTGGGTACTCGCTCTAGAAGATTTTGCGGAATCGACCCGCCCCAACCTCGACTTCCACGACACCAAGAACATCCTCTTGTCCCGGCTCGTTCCCAAACCCTTGTTTGGCATCCACATGATTTTGTACCCTAGCTAGCCCTTATCTCTGAATGCCACACAAGATTAGGCATATACTATCGCCATCGTTTCTCTACTGCTGCCTTGAGAAAGCGTTTGACAAAAAATGAGGTTCTTCTTCTCCTTCCGTACTGGAGTGGTGGTGACATATACTACTACGTACTCCATAGTAGTACGTATAAAAAGCAAATCGGTACTATCCAAGATTAAGATCAGGATAGCTACAAGCAATTTGTTGCAAATTATAACGAGAGCTACTTTGTTAGTAATCTACTAGCTACCTAGCTAGTAGAGTAGGTAGTAAAGAAAGGGAATCCTTTCATATACGGTACCTTTGTACTACAGCAGGTAGGTACGACAGTACGTATCGTAGTACCGGAGTACCGGTACGTACTACTAGCGTACGTAGTACTGGACAACGTTCCTTTGTTCCTTTTTTATCACACACAATTACCGGTAACACTCCGTGACGACGGACTCCATGGTACAAGAGCGTGTTCACGACGCGACAAGAAAAAAGTGATGTTGTGGACGTCGCATACCGTACTCACAGTCAATCCGTAATACTTGCATCAGTGTACCACACACACGCCTCCTCGACTCTCCACTTGTTCCAACAAAACCACACTTCACTGTCAATTCTACCTTCAGTCATAATGTCACTGACACAAGCACCTCCACCACCTCCACCGCAAGCCAAGCCAACAAGTCGTTTCATTGAGTTCAAGTCGAACAAGGAGGATGAAATCAAACGCCGCAAGACATGTCGATTTATTGAAGAAGCTGGACGGGTCTTGAAATTGCCCCGTGTGGCCATTAGTACAGCAGAAGTCTTTTTTCATCGCTTTTATGCGAAACACTCCTTTCAAGATCACGATCGATTCGAAGTGGCGGTAGCTGCCATTGTTCTGGCCGCTAAAACCGAAGAGGCGCCGAAGAAACTCAACAATGTCATTCAAGAATGTTTCAAGCTGAAAGCAAGAGGCATGCAGGCGGGTCGAATATCGCAACAAAAATTGGACGACGGGAGCACTCCACCCCCGCCACCGTCGATACAAGCCACCACAGCTGGTTTAGATCCCAAGGGAGACGAGTTTTTGAAGCTGAAAGATCGAATTCTGTTGCTGGAACGAATCATTCTCCATACGATTGGATTCGAGTTGAGCATCGACCATCCGTACAAAGTGAGTGAAAAGGACATGGTACTGGAAATAGTCCACGTATCTATATAAAGATTGCTAATGATTTGTCTCGGCAACCGCAGTTCTTTGTGGAACAAATTAAAAAGTTGATCTTCACCAGAAAGCTCCGCTACACGAAGACTCCAGCTGCGCTCGCAAATTCCAGTACGAAGGATGTCATGTCCAAAATGATGAACGAGCTAGTACAATACAGCATGAGCTTGGCAAATGACAGTTATCAAACATCTCTTTGCTTGCAGTTTAGTCCCGAGGAAATTGCCACGGCTTGTGTCTACCTGGCTTGTCAATTTGCAGGGGTAGAACCCGCCAATGCAGCCGATTGGAAAACAACCTTGGGAGATCCCGATGTCGATGCATTATTTTCGATCTGTGTGCAAATCCTGGATTTGATTTCCGACAAGAAAGCCAGTGATATGGAGAACGTCAAGAAAATCCGAGCCGCTTTGGAGCTCATGAGAACACGGGACGAACAAGCAGCAGCTGCAGCGCAACAAGCAGCATCCCAACAAGAGTCTACCAAGGCCAACCTCTCGCCTAAACCAGATCCAGGAGCCACTCCTCCTCCTCCTCCGCCTCCCGCACCAACGGACGATAGCAACCCCAACAAGAGACCGAGATTTGGTTGATTGATTAGCATGCCGATGACACCTGGTGTTACATAGTACCTTGGATTGTAAACAGACTAACTACTGCAAAGTGACTACTCAAGGTCTTCATTCTATGCTGTCGTAAGCATGTCTGAAGTTGTACGGCTGGCTGATGAGTCTTTGTACGATTGCTCAGCATGTAATTTTAGCAATATCATAGTGACTCATTGCAGTGGTAGTGGTGCTTGAGGGAAAAGAGACTATTCAAGACCATCTCACACCACTTCACTATCGTACTTCTCCGAGTACCGTACGAAGTTCACGTAGCGTAGTACCGTAGTCTGTGAATGCTACAGTATCTTCGAATCTCGACGGCACATCGAAGGTAGTGTTGCTTTCATAGCACATCAACGTTTCTTCGGAAAACCGGCAGCTACCTGCCTGAACTGCCGAAAGTAAGAGAGGTTTCGATATTCAAAGAAAGTGCATCCCAAAGAGCGAGCCGTCGCCCCTTTACGAAATTTTCGACCACAAAAAGAAGACAGCTGTCGTAGGATCTATACTCATTCATCAACGTCGTTCGTCACTGTCACTATCATGAGCAAGCTCTCGGACTATTCCAAATTTGATAATCTCGACGATGAAAACGATAGTGACGACAACGACATTATAATTTCAGAAAATCACCAAAATTCCAGCGGCGTGAAAGATGCAGATTCTCTCTCAAAACCTCAGGATGCGATTCTTCCAACCATCACGGCTGGCAATATCAGCAACAGCAGCAGCATCCAAGTCGATCCAAAGAATCCCAACCGATACTACTTTGAATACAAGGGACAACGAATCTATGACTTTCAACAAGAATTGGATCAAGTGACAATTTTTGTCAAACCGCCGCCGCACATTCAGAAGGGATCACAAATCAAGTGCGAAATCACGGCCCATCATCTGAAGGTGGGGTTGGTGGGAAATGAACAGTGGTACTTGAATGAAGATACTTTTGGGACGGTGGATGTGGACGAGTCGACATGGAGTCTCGAAGATGATGATGACGAGAATGAGAATGGGAAGATCTTGTGCATCTATTTGACCAAGGCCAATCGAGGGACGGTGTGGGATGCTGCTTTGAAGGGAAATCCAAATGCGGAGCCCACAACGTCTGGTCCGTCTTCAGCAGGCCTCACCTTGAATGCATTTCACAAGGAACAAGTCAAGAAGGACCTGATGTTACAACGTTTCCAAGAAGAAAATCCGGGCTTTGACTTTCGGGGAGCCGAGTTTAATGGGAGTGTACCAGACCCCAGAAACTTTATGGGCGGAGTCAAGTATGACTGATCACGGTTAAGTTGTGAACATGATGAAGGAATGCATGGGCGTAGTGCGAATCTTCTCCCATCATCGCTATTGGCAAATAATGTTATTGCTTTTGTTTTCTCGACCATATCAGACCACGTTCTACTCGTAGTACCTTCTCTTCCGGATTTCAAGTCGAGTGCATAGTATATTCACCACGACCCAGAGGGCTTCAAAAAGGCGGGTTTGGCAGCATCATAAAGATGAGCCACACCAGCACGGCTTCAACCCAGGAAAGTGTAGAATCACCGACCCACTCCACAGCACCTGTCCGCACTTCAGTGAAGGATCCAGCTTAGAGTGTCTATCGTCGTCACCGTTATCGTCATCGTCGTCATTTTCATTGTCAAGAACTTTCTTCTTGGACCGAATAGGAGTGCAGAGAAAACTGCAATTGCTGAAAATTCCTTCGGTTAGGGTTAGGGACTCGGGCCGGCTCTGAACTGCGGCCATGCCGGCTCAGAGTGAAAGTGCCGTTCCATGTTCACAGTCTCACAATGTGCCTTGCCTGTGTTCGCGACTGTGATGACACCATTACAAGGGTTAGCATTAAAATGCCATCATAATAATAATATTATTTCGGAAGAGTTCAGATCCGTCGTCAGTCGGAACCAACGCTTTCAACATCATCCCGACAGTCATACAATTTGACAGACTCTCGTTCAATTCATTACTAGCTAGTAGTTGAATCACCGGCCAGTTGTCAGTTGCGTGGAGATAGCCAAACCCATCACTTTTCGTCTTTGAAGATATTGGAAGAGACATTGGAGGTCAAGGCGGAGAAATTTGTGGCCGCTTTTGAGCCTTTGGCGTTTGCATGCTGCGTGTTGCTACGTTCCACCCACTATTCCATCCAGAATCTCCTTTCAAAGGAACCGTGGGGACGTTGGTTTTTTTTGAGGTTCCATGGGCAGTTTCGCAATGAGGAGGATGCTTACACTGCGTTCGTCTATCGGAAACATTCTCCTTTTGGCCCTGGTGGGGCTGGCTTTCTTTTCGACTCTCAAAATTTGCGTGTCGTATCCATATTACATTCACACCCGCAAGTCGCGGCCTTTATGCTGGTGGAATCCCAACGCAGTTGCATCTCAACGAGTATCCATCAGTTACAGTGAGGACAACAAGCGTTTTTCAGATCGGTTGCATGCCACGCCAGTCAAATCAGCAAATACAGCTTTTGATGCAAGTCCAGAGGACAATACAAAAGAAGATGAACTGCGGAGAGCATATGAGAGTTGGCGACTGGAATACAGACGGGAGTTTGATCCAGAAAGGTATCAAAATTTTCGAATAAACTATTTGAAACTCACCGCAGCAAACGCTGCCGAGCTAAAAAATGCCAGAGAAAATGGGAGGCCCGATCCAATACCCCTGTCACTGAATGAATACGGAGATTATTCCGCTGAGGAATACAAAAAGATACAAATGGACGATCCTTCCATGTCTTCCACGCCTATTTCCAGTAAGAGATCCCCTCTCTTCACCAATGTATACTCGTCAGAAAGCCCTCAAGAACAACAGCGCATTCGACAAGCATATCAAGAATGGTGCTTCGCAAATGGAAAACCAATCGATGAGTCTAGACTGGAAATTTTTGCCTTTAATTTCAAGGTAGTGGAGAACTACTATAAGAAGACTGGAAAAAAGGCTGAACTGAATCGATACGCTGATCTGTCACCAGAAGAATACAAGGCTGCGACAGAAGGGGCAAAGGCGGGTGCTGCCATTTCCTCAGACGACGCTTCATCCTCTGGAACTGATGCATTGTACAATGAAAAACAACAGCGAGATCAACTGGATCGAGAAAGAATCAGAAATGCTTATATGGACTGGTGTAATGAGAATGGGAGGGAGTATCAGGAATCGCGTCTCGACATTTTTGCATCCAACCTCAATGCTGTCGAAAGGTATCGTAGAGAAACCGGCAAGGTTGTGAAACTAAATAAGTATGCAGACTTGTCGCCCGATGAATACAGAGAGGCTGTCGCCGGCGAATCAACAAGAGGAGCAGGTGGTGTACCGTCGTACCCGGGTACGACTGGAACGACAGAAAGTGCTTCTACAGCTCCTACAATGAGGAACAACCCGATGTCATCCTATCTGGAAAACTTGAACAATCCTACGCAACAAATTTCATTGAAAGTCGAAGATCGGATTCGGAAAATATATCTTGACTGGTGTCAATATTATGGTAAAGTTCCGGACGAGGGCCGCTTAGAAATATTTGCTGCGAACCTTGTCGTCCTTGAAAAACACCACTTGGAAACAGGTGAAGAATTGACGTTGAACGAATTCGCCGATCAAACCCAAGGCGGATCAAAGACTGAGCAGGCGCAGGTGGAAGAAATCAAACGAACGGAAGAAGTCAGACTTGAAAAAGAACGTGCCGAACAAGCTGCCTTGGAAGCAGAACGACGTCAAAATCAAGAGCAAGCTCTCCTCGAAAATGAGCGAAAAAAAGCCGAAGAAAGAAAACAAATCGAAATGGAAACGAAATGGCAAGAGGAAAGCAAACGTTTACAATTAGAGAAAGGTATGGTGGACGAGCAACGAATGGAACAGGACCGTCAAAATGTAGAAACTCCGCCTATACAAATCCAAGAAAACTTTGCTGAAGAAACTTCGGATGTCACAGATAAATGGGAAACTCAGATGAAAAAGGACTCTGGCGTTGAAAGTACGCTGCAGGTAAATCCGTCAGGAGATGTTGGGTCTAAGCAATCTGACGAGGAGAAAAGCACACCCAATACAATTGCGCTTCCCCGTAGCTCCTACATGGATGCCGTCGCGAGAACGTGGATTGACAGATCTGCCTATTTGGAATCGCTGCAACAAGGAAAGACGGGAGTATTGCCCGAGCCCCCACCAACACAATCACCTTGGGAGGAAGATCAGGTCGACATGGAGTATAGTAAACAGCCAACATCTCTGATCAATTCCATCTGGGATTTCATTAATGACACTAGAAGATCTGCTTCCGAGCAGTACGCCAAAAGACTTATTGCCGAAGCAGATGAGATGATAGCGGTAAGGTTCCACAATTGCTCCAACAGATAAAGTTGAGATTCTGTTAGCACTCACTGTTCACTTCTTCCATAGGATGCAAACAAGTCATCGGACATTGGAGATACTGAATTGCGTTACTTACAGGAGGCGGTAGATGCCCTCAGACGCCGCAAGGACGATGAACAGAGAGCACAAAGGGCAAGAACCGAAGCGAAGGAATGGGAGCAGATCCAAAGAGGACTCGAAAAGGAGGCCAAACTGGCAAAAAAGCGACGAGAGTACGAAGAAAGGATGGCTGCAGAAGCCCGCCAGAAAGCCCAGTCTATGGAATCCTCTACCGCAGGGGATGCTTCGACAGAGTTTTCCTTTTTACCAAATCCCTTTAAGGCCACGGAAGGAAATTCTCCTTTTCAGCCCAATTTTCCACCTATGCCATCGGTAGATAACAATATTTTCTCCTTTCTGGGTGGAAATTCGGAAGAGCGACGACCACGGAGCCCTAAATCTTTGACGCAGCCCGTTGTAGAGAAGAAAGAAAGCTGGTTGACGTTCTTGTTTGATTTTTTTGGTGCCAATCGACAACCAGAAGAACCAGGTCAGGGAACGATCACGCTCGAACCAGCAAAGAGGACTACTGTGTTTGACTTTTTTGTTTCGCCAGAAATGTTTGCCCAAAAGCAGCCAGGACGTGGGAGCATTACCATTGAAGAGCCAAAGAAACCCTCCATCTTCTCGTTCTTTGCGAAATTTGGTGACCGAGATGGTCCGCAGGAAACCGACCCACAACGAAGGAAGAGACTTGAAGAGTATGAAAGGAGGCGGAGGACAAGACAAGAAAAGCTGTCTTGGCTGGAGGAGGGTCGCTCACGCATTTTGGAAGAATCCGATCGAAACCTTAGCCGAAAGGAAGCTCGCCGATTGCAAAGGGAGCTGGAAGAACTGGCTGCTGGAAATATTACAGCAATGGACCCCAACATTCCTCAGCTAGCAAAGTGGACTAAAACCCCAGACGGTCGCATTACTGGATATGTAGCGGATACAACACGAAAGTTCAAGATGGGGACCAAAATCACTACGTCCAGGATCAAAGGTCAAGTTATAAAAGCTGGTGTTACGGTCACGACTACATCTGGAAGTCAATATAGATTGGGTCTGCCTCTTTCTCTTGCATCTGAAGGGTCAAGACGAACAGACGGTGGGCAAGCTACCCCAGACAACCGTCGTGCGACAATCCCACCATTCCGATTTCCCTTTGGTGGAGTTTTTGGGGATCCCGATGTACCCAGTCTGGTAGAATGGACCCAGAATGAAGATGGAACCATCACCGGCTTTGTCAACAACAAAATTGGTTTTGAAGATGGAACGCAGATCACCACATCTCCAGTTGACTTGGGCGTTCAATCAGGAATGACAGTCCAGACTAGAGGTGGTAGCAAATATAAACTCCTGAAAGAGAGAAGATAATATTTTAAAAAATAAAACTCAATTTACTCTTTCACTAGCTAGTGTCTAGTCTACTGTCACCCTCAATTGAGGGTATTTGCGTCAATTGAGGGTGGTTTTGGCGAGCCAACGGTTTGGTCAGATTAACTACCTTGGCGAAACCGTTATCACTATCGTACCGTTTCATAGAGATGTTATTTAAGTTAAGAACCATCGGCAGGAACGAATTTTCGCGCGTTGTCAACATCCAATTTTTCCGGTTTTTCATGGCACAATGCATCCACACTCCACAGCAAATTGAGATTCTTCCCATGGTAAACGGCGTTATAAACACTAGTACAATGTCTCAAACAACCACTGGCTCATGCCCTGCGGCCCCTAAGGCTTCCGGTAAGGTTTCGAGCTTGGTAGTTGGCGCAAAATGTCAAGCGAAGGCGTGCATGGTGACGGATCTTTCGGAGTGCAGCGGTCGCTACGGATCTTTCGCCAAGACCAAGATTCTGGAGGGTGTTGTACTGGAGAGCATCAGCATGAAGAATCCAACCACCAACCGAACAGCAAACCATGTGAGGGCGAGGTATGATTTGGGTGGTGGCCACCTGAAGGACGTGACCCTGCACATCAGAAGCGTTGAAGTTGTCTCTGAAAGTGTACGTGCAAGTCCGTCGCCTGCCGCTGGCCTTTTGCATCTCCCTTCTCCTGTGACTGCCCCTGCTATGGACCCTGCTCTTTCTCCTCCAACTGAAGTGGGTGCTGCTACTCTGCCACCAACTCCAGCACCTGCAGTGGCCCCTGCTGTTGCACCATCGCCCGCTGTCCCTGTTGTCACCACTCACGAGGTGGATTGGTTCATTGACGATGAGGCGGTGCTCCATCCGATTGGACAACCCACTCCAAGGCGGAATTGGTCGATCAAGACTCCAATTGGAGATGTTCTTCAGGCTGGAAGCAACGCAGATAAGAGGCTAACCAAAATGGATGTCTTTCTGCTGGCGTTCCCCCCGGAATCTCTTGTCAGCATTTGCAGAAACACCAATGTTGTCCTCGAGGCAACAGGGATACCTACCACGACAGTTGGAGAGTTGTTAAAGTTCTTTGGTATCATCATACTTGCCGCATGGAAAAGATAGACAATCCAACTCGCTTGTCCCAGCTTTTAGTCACCAACTTTCTTTCCACTCCAAAAGTATCTTGCCTGTCGCGATTGTGCTGATCCATCTTGCCACACACATCGTAGTATACTTCAGGAAGCTTTGGTTGCATACTCTTGGAGTGGAAAGAAAGTTGGTGACTAAAAGCTGGGACAAGCGAGTTGGATTGTCTATCTTTTCCATGATCGTGGTCAATGCATACCGCATGTACATGGGGCTGACGTATCCGAGAGGAGGGGCCAGGGACGAGTCGCAGAAGCTATTCTATGAACGGCTAGCAGAGGAGTTGATCCTAAATCAGTATGATCTAGCCAGGCGAGTCGCCAGAAGCAGTAACGAGCTTGCTGACGGACTGGGGCACTGTCCTCCAGTAATAAACAAGCTTGATGGAACCCCCAGAATGGGAACGCATGCACATCTCACACCTACAAAGCGCAAACGGAAGGGTACTAACTTTGCTCTGCAAGGCAACTGCAGAGTTTGTAGGAAGAAGACGAAATATCTTTGCTCTTGCTGCAAAGACGAAGCCGTCGCCACTCAAAAAGAACCATTGATTTGCTCTACAGAGAAGTGGAAGCTGTGCTTTTCTCGACACTTGCAGGACGTCCACAGATCATAGACGCCTCTGCAATGGTGTTATTGTGAATGTACAATGAATAGTTTGACAAGTTATTATACTTTGCCATGGTCTTGGAAGACCGTTTTGTTCAGGCTGCTTTGGTTTTTTTTCTCACGATAGAGTCGTGTTAATGGTCTGTTTTCCATCCGTTTTTTGTCGAATTTCGACCTCCCTCAATTGAGGATTTTGCCCCCTCAATTGAGGATTTCGCGCCGGAGACTAGACACTAGAGAGTAGACCCTACTACAACTTCGATTCCACAACTTCCTGTTTTCGTTTGTTCTGGTTACAGCAACGTGCCGCTCTATGATACCTACGGTAGTACGTCGCAGCAGAGACGTACTACGTACGTACATAGGAAAAGCGGGCACTCACTGTCAACTACGGTACTACGTAGTAGTACCGGTACTACGGTAGCCGAGCACTACTGCTGTACGTCGTATGATGGTACTTACGTCGTACGTAGTAGAAGAGAGAAATTAACTGTAAGGACTATTGCAGACCAATTTGAATCGGCCGCAAGTCGCATCGTGTCGATTTATGTCAACTTGCGGGACATCATCGAATCTTCAACAGAATTGTGACAGCATTATTTCCTCTCTTTGCATGCTCCAAAATAGAACCACAACGTAGCAAGGTGAGGTGTATTTACAAAACCTAGAATACAGGAGCACATTAAATTCGTCAACACCACCGCTACCAGCAGCTTTAACATTGACGTTCTTGACGGATTTCTATTACGACAGTAGTTGTGTCAGAGTAATCACTGAAGAACATCGATCCTTTGGCAACCGGAGAACCTTGAAAATTCGTCGACAAAAAGCGAAGTCGCTCCATTTGTAGGCCAACGACTTCTTGCTTGGATCGTGTGCTTCCGCATTTCAAAATTGCATCCCCTCCCTACAACATTGTCATCATGTACGAAGACGGCATTGACGGTGATAGCCTCAAAGAAGTGGTTGCCAAAGGCATCAAGTATATTGATATCGGTGCGGCTGTCCTTCCAAAACCACTGTTCCGCCCAGATGTGGACGAAGTAGACGATGATGATTTGTTGGAAAACATCCCCAACGAACCCGCAGATTCTGTTAGAGATGGAATATATCGCAGCAGCACCAGCAGTATTTTTACCAATACGTTGGATCCACTTGTTGCATCAACCAGCAGTCGTGAGGCAGGAGCTCCCGACGAATTTGATATTGCTCCCAAAATTCCGACACGATACGCTCGGACCCTGCGTCATGAATTCAATGCCGTGGTGGTGGAACACCATCTCAAGTGGGCGCCCCTTTGTGTTGAAACGAACATTGCAGGTCCAGCCCAAGAGCCGAGACGACTGGGACGATACGATTTTCATCATGCGGATGCCATTGTTGATTGGGCCATCAAACACAACATGAAAGTGAAAGGGCACGTGCTAGTGTGGCACGTCACGTCACCAACCGAAATTCTGGAAGAAATGACACCCGAACAAGTCCGAGAACAGCTGAGGCGACACATTTTTACAACCATGGCCCATTTTCGTGGCCGAATCAAGGTGTGGGATGTCGTCAATGAAGCGTTGGCACCGGACGGAAGTCTGGCCGAGAATATTTTCTACCGGAAATTAGGTCCCGGCTATATTGAGGAATGTTTCAGATGGGCTCATGAAGCTGATCCTGATGCCATGTTGTTATACAATGATAACAAAGTGGAAGGCATGAATGGACCAAATAAGCGCAAGGCTGATGCCTTTTTTCATTTATTGGCTGGCTTGGTGAAGAATGGTGTTCCTATCCATGGATGCGGAATCCAAGCTCATTTCAATGCAGCTGGAACAGGACGAAATCGACCACCAACACCTCGCATGGTCAAGAATCAAATTCATCGCTTGGGGAATCTTGGTTTGAAAGTCAACATTTCCGAGATGGATGTACGTGTGAGCCAGCTTCCCCCAAATCTCAGGCAAATTGCTCAACGTCAGATCTATCACGATATTGTAGCAGCTGCCCTGACTGAACCGGCCTTTGACGGAATTTGGTTATGGGGATTCACGGATCGACATACTTGGGTGACACACTTTTACTATGACGACGAACCATTGATTTTTGACGAAGAATATGGGCGGAAAGAAGCGTATTATGGCCTTCGAGATGCCCTCTCTTCAATCGTTCCCGGTGAGAAATTTGGAGCTGGAGTATTGCTGGATACTGACGAAGATGAGCAAGGGAATTGTTGGGGGCACCAATGGATACAGGAACCTGTTGAGGACTGCTTGGATGCTTCCTTCAGCAAACCGGAAAATGATGGCGTCGTTGGTGCTGATCGGCCAGATTGGGAACTAACGTAGAAGATCCAACATAATCTGTTATTGTTTGTACTCATTAATGTGAAAGCGGAAAAGAGCTTAAAAGATATCTCTTGATTTGTTCAAAGGTCTGGTGGAAAGTTAGCTCGGAGATTCATCGTCAAGTTCTACGATTCGACTACCTACGGTAGTCTATGTAGTACGTTTCGAATTTGGGCGAAAGACTATAATAGCCCCCAATGACCTTTTCCAATAAAATCAAAAGGACACTATAGCGAGTATCCACCAATTACTACCACCGGGTTAAACATTACTACCGCTATCGGTAATAATATCCCCGTCAAAACCCTATAATATCCCTTGGCAATTCGCTAAACCTAATAATATCCCCGTCAAAACACTATAATGACCTTTCCAAACCCTATAATGTCCTGTTGCAATTTATAATGGATATTATAACACATTCCCGCCAACCAGCATTTCTTTTCTTGACCGCCTCTCTCCTTGCGCACGTTCTTACATTGTGACCGGGCTGGTGGCAACGGCTGCAAATCGTTGGCGACTTTTCTGGTTCATGGGCATAACGGGAATTCTTTCTCAGTCTCACCGTTTTCGGTCTACCCGGCATTCGTCGTGCAGCACCGTCAGGCGGCAATGTCATCATGTCTGGTTCCAGCAAGTGCCTCCAAACGGGCACAAAGTTTCGACGGTAAAGTTCCCGTTGGGTCCTGTACTTGTAGTACTCGTCAACGGCTTGATCCAATACGTCCTCCAACCTCCACTTCATTTGGTGTCTAAAGTACGCCATACCATGCACACACGGTACTCCAATCGCCTGCCACTTTCCACAGTCGCACACGCAATCCACTGGGCGCACCTTCAAAAGTGACTCTTCCTCCAATTCCCCCCCAAGCTTCTGGTACACGGAATAAGTTTCGCCGTCATTGCCGGATGCGTACACTCTGCATCCGACGCATTTCTCCCAACGTTCCGTGGCCAACCCCAAGATACTACCCACCACACCATCTTTTCCCTCGTACTTGGATTGCGACTTCGTAATACGAAGTGACATTTTTATCAATATACCATCAATTGCATCCAACCAATTGCCATTTCTTGCGTCACCGACCATGTTATTTGCGGATTCCGAAATGTTGGAGTTGCGAAACCCATACCTGGGAGGCAATTTCTCGTCTTCCAGCCATGCAGAGTCCATCCAGCGATTCGCGTCGATATCCGTAACGTATTTGTAGGCGCCCGGGGATTTCTGCTGGAGCTGTGTCAGGAGGGCTCTTTTCTCGGGCAGTGAGGTGGTCTGGGACAACGCCGTCACCGTACTAGCGAATTTCTTGCCATGATTGCTTTCTACATTTCGTCGGATGTGGACGGCGCAGAAACAGTTGTGGTTGGCAGGGAAAACATTGCCGAGCGCAGTGTTGAGACCTTTACACCGGTCGGACATGAAGGTGAACAGTCTGTAAGAACATTCCCGCCTGAAGTGTTCTGCGATGAGATTTGGTGCACTCGCTTTCAGGTGCTGTAGGAACCATAACCAGCCTTGGAAGTCTTCGCCATCCACCGTAATCGCAAAAGCAACCGGATATAACTCGTCCTCAGCGGACTTCACGGTTGCTAAGTATAGAGTTCCCTTCCACTCTGACCTCATATGGGCACCATCAATGGAGATGACTGGACGGACGCACATTAGAACGTCGTTTGCGAATGAAGGGCAGACAAACACTCTCTGGATACGATGGTCGCTCCCTCTTTCCATGAAAGCCGTTGAACTGGGGTTTCGTTGGGCAAAGGCTTCGACGTACGGCCCAACCAACTGGAAGCTCATGGAATCGCTTATTATCTTGGATTCATTTCTGGCGTTGACCCCCCGGTAGCATTGTTTGTAACTCAGGAGGGTTTTGCTTGGGGCAGTTTCGGAAAACAGCTTGTTGCACAACATAATCTTGCTTCTCGAGTAGCAACAGATTGTGGTCCAAACCATGAAAGCAGAAGCCGGACAGGAATCTCTGCAACCTGCCTAGTACAGCAGTTGCCCTCCGCCTGCTGGTGATGCTGAGGGAGTCATAAACGTTAACCTGTTTGAAGATGGCCGGATGGCGACTGTCGAAAGTTACATCAACGACGAAGAAGTGTCCCTGATGGCAAGCAGCGGAAATGTACCTGAATTCACTCTTGGCGTAGGCTTGCAATCCACCCCGCATGGTTTGCACAGTATCTGCACAATCATGTTTGTCAAGTTTGTCATTATAAGTACTGAAGTAGGAATAACAATCGGAAGAGCCGATTAGGACGTGGTCTGGCACACATCCCTTCAGCGTTGTCTGCAGGAGGTGGTCGATGAGAATGGTTGACAACCACTCTTCCCCGTCGAGGGCACGGATGGCATCCGCGGTCGGCCGCAAGGGGTTTCCACGCACAGGGTCGTCGACAAAAAGCATTGTAGGCATTTGAAAATGTCTCGTCGGTGGTCGGTGGCAGTAGGCGCGTTCAATAGTAGGGATAAAAGCGCCGCGGTGGTTGTGTTTGTAACACTACTAGAGGAAGAAGTAATGAAGTGTCGGTGATGTTGGAAAATTCGGAGAGCCGTGACAATTTTTGTCAGAGATGTTCGGATAACATCGACAATCAGTATGTAGTATCGGATGTCACCGGCAGGTAGGAAGATGAAAAATTGGACATGCGGTTGTGCTGGCTCTAGTAGGGTTGGATGATATTGGCTATCACATTTTCTGTTGCATATGTAGTATCGGATATTAATGGTAGTTGCAAGGAGAAAAATTGGGCCTGTGATTTGGCTGCCTCGGAATGTTGGATGACATTGGCGATTACGTTTTCTGTTCCGTATGTAGTATCGGATATCACTGTCAGTTCATACGATTTGGGTCCGTCGCAAGGGGTTTCCGCGCACAGGTTCGCCGAGGTAAACGATTACATTCACTGCCGCTTTAAACTCCCTTTGCCGTGATTGTTACGGTCAACAACGATTGGGCTAGCAGTACTGCTCCGGTTGTATTTGTAACACTACCGGTAGCAACAAATAAAGAAATATTGGAGATACGACAGTACATGGAAGATGGAAGATTCACAGGGAGATGAAGATGGTGATCTGAGTGATTTTGCTGTTTTGCTGCCTCTTCTAGAGTATTACCGGTAGTCGCAGTGTCGTATAATATTTAGGTGTTGCGTTATCTGTTCGGGATGGAGTATTGGATATCATTGGCAGTTGCGTTTCCTGTTCAAGATGTGAACGGAGATTAATGGCGGGAGTGTGTTATAATATGGGCGAAAGACTATAATAGCCACTGTAGTGTTTTGACGGGGATATTATTAGGTTTAGCGAATTGCCAAGGGATATTATAGGGTTTTGACGGGGATATTATTACCGCTAGCGGTAGTAATGTTTAACCCGGTGGTAGTAATTGGTGGATACTCACTATAGTGTCCTTTTGATTTTATTGGAAAAGGTCATTGGAGGTCATTATAGTCTTTCGCCCTTCGAATTTTTTTGCTGCGTTAGCACAGAAGTGCATGAAGGTGGTCTTCGCGCGCAAGGCCGCTCTCAACGTTCGCCTAAAACAGTAAATGGATCGCGATCTCGATGATGAATTACCGTCGTGGGTAGGATATTGGATAGCAACCTCCCACCCAATCGACGGAACAACATTTGGACGAGCTGTTGGTCTTCCAGCTTGTTTTTACTTGATTACGACTAATAACTACAACAAAGGAAGCAGTTCTAGTAGTTGTCGCCTCATTCACGGCTATCTTTGCAGCAACGAACGACTGCCACACATAGCTATTCCTCCTTCTACTGCCACATTTGAGCAACTTTGTGCACCTGTACGACGTAGGAGGTTGCTGAAGCAAGCTCTTCTCTGAAAATCCACATAGAGAACGGTGTATGGGAGGCCACGCGGCTTGGAGAAAACGAGTAGCGAAAGGAGGATTAGCAAAAGAAGGAACTGGTGGCGCTATCGCACGTCATCGACCAAGAATGGGACGTCGAGGAGAGGACATCAAGCTCAACAAAAAGGGAAACATTGCTGGTGGAAATCCCAAAAAGAAAAAAGGTGGCAGTGACACATCTCAGCGGAATACTGCCAAAGCAGCCGTAGCAACAACAACCACAAGAAATGCGCCATCGTCGGAGCTTCCGCCTATTGATTGGAAAGGAGGCAAAGATATTTTAGTCAAGTGGGGCTATGTATGTATCTCTGCATGGATCTATCTTCGGTTGAAAGAGTATTGGGCAAAGCGAAGAGAGGAGAACCCTTTTCCGGACGAGTAATGAAGAATTCATGTTTTCATTTTTTAAAAATCATCTGCCAATCCAATGTGAAGATAACGAATTCATCAGATTTTGTTTTGAAACTCTATTTTCCTGTCCAGCCTAGGATGATATTGTCCCATTTCTAGACGAAGACATCGATATTATTTATCCTCACAATTATAAAAAACGATTACATTCCCAGCAGTTGGTATTCTGATAACAATCATGAAATTCAAAACTTTCCGAGCCTTTTTGCTCCATCTCGCTCTTGAAACTTGTCAACTTTCAGCCGCAGCATCTTATCGCCTTACAATTGCGGTGCCATCCTTCTTCCACCCAAAACCTACCACGAGTCTCTCGAACTCTTCCATTCCAGCCGAATCCTTGTAAGCTTCGCATTTTACCGGATGGTAGACTTTGTCTATGGAAAGGGCTGAAACATATCCAACTTAAGCTTTGTAGAAATGGACCACAACCACCTGCTGTAACGTTGGCCGATGCTAAAGGAATGGCCTTGAACTTCAAAGATGGGTATTTGAGAATGAGGGCTTGAACAATGGCCTCATGTTGTCCTTGAATTGCGCCAGATAACAGATCCTCCATTACCTAGATGCTTCACTTCTTGTTGCGAAACTTGCATCAGAGGCCACACGACAGACCAATTCAAAAATCGATCACACTTGACTCGTGTCCTGTGGGTACTGTTCCCTCTTGTGAAGTTGAGGTAGCCAGTGTGATTAAGTTTTCCTCAGGTATGTAGTCCTGATCAATGTTGCAGTTGTAGTGATACCAAAACCAGTCGCGTTTACGTTCAACTCGATTGCTGATAAAACCGGCATCATCGGCATCTCCAGTCTCCCGTGAGCATGTCAGAAAACGTCAAGAAGTCTTGTGATTGCTCCATGTATTCACAGTCAGCTCTTTCCTCGGAAGCTTCGCACCATGGGTGATAGACACGATTTGAAGACCCTGGTTCATACAATGCAAGCTTCACCAACCAGCTTCCATAATACAAATCTGATCTCCCATACTATCATGGAAGGTCAGTTGGTGGTGTATCAGCATGAAGAGATGTATCAGTGATTCATGAGGACCATGCCTAGCTCCTGACTGGATGTCATCTGAAGAGGAAACCAGCAACTTAACTTGAAATTACAATCATCAGCCAAGTAACACCCAGTGATGCGACTTTTTTACATTGAACACAATCTATCTGTTTTGTACTGTTTCCAATGGAACTTCGCGTCTACCAAGAAAACCAACAACAAATCGTTATCGTGGCTGTCATATTCCTCGAGAAAGACATTCCATCTTCCAATTAATATGATATCATCCTCGAATTCCAGGCATTTTGGAATTTTGGATGGGAGATCATCCACTTCACAAAGTTGCTCTTCTCTTGGAGGTGCCACTTCAGGAAGTATCAAATTCAACCAAAGGCTCAGACTGTAGATATGCTTCATTTAATTTGGGAAGTTGCTGCTTCAACATGAATTCCAGGCATTTTGGAATTTTGGATGGGAGACCATCCACTTCACCAAGTTGCTTTTCTCTTGGAGGTGCCACTTCAGGAAGTATCAAATTCAACCAAAGGCTCAGACTGTAGCTATGCTTCATTTAATTTGGGGAGTCGCTGTTTCAACATGCAGAGATAGTCTTTGCTCTTTTGGTACCGAGTTGGGAAATCTCCTGTATGAGATTGTGTTGATGAAGTAGCAAAAAAAAGATGGCATCATTTGGAGCAGATGATTGAGTCTCAAGGAGACTGATGGCAGTTTGTTTTGCTGGAATGCTTTTGGATCCATGATGGATACTGACATTTCAGTTTTAGAAATGGCATGATAACTGCACTGACTGTGAATGTCAAGTGCATGGAGGCCGTACTATTTTGCTGGTAATACTACTGGCAGTTGATATGGAAGGTTTCTTTTTCAACAACAATCTGTCTTAATGGTTTGCAACCATTACAAGACATCAATACTCACAACATATTGATGCGGTTGTCACCGCCTTCCTAGCTAGCATTGCTTTTGGGATCTGACATTTCATTTGTCTGGACTTTTCCTCCATCTTGAGTTCTTTTTACCTATCCTAGCATAAAAACATCTCGACATTATTTATTGGTTCCATTGACTTCCCTCCCTGCCTTCCATCCAATAGAAGTCAACAAGGCTTTCAATTGTTCCATGGATGCAGCATCTTTCTCATAAGCTTCGCACTTGACAGGGTGATAGAGACGATTTGATGACACTGGTCCAAGAAATGTAAGGTTCAATTTTCTTCCATTCAAAAATTTGCCATGGCCACCAGCTGCCATTACACCAATATGACTTTCCATAATATCATGGGAGGTCAAATGGTGGTGTCTCAGCATGAGAGGATGTACAACTGTCTCATGATGACCATATATAGCTCCTGACTGGATGTCATCCAACAGTAAAGCAGCAAATTGGCGTGAAATTCGAAGCAAGGACCAAAGAGCACCAAGTGATGCAATTTCTTTGCATTGAACGCGATCAATAACTGTACTATTGATGGTAGTAATATTTGTTTCGTTTTTTGAACTTTCTGCAATGACTGATGATATCCTGTCAAAATGGCACGATTCATACTGATTCCAATGGGGTTTGCGACTACCAAGAAAACCAACGAAGTCATCATCACGGCTTTCATATTCCTTGAGAAATAAATCCCATCTTCCAGTCAACCAAACATCGTCCTCAAAGTTCCAAGCATGTTGGTATTTTGGATGGGACACCACCCACTTCACAAAGCTGCTCTTGGAGGTGCCGCTTCTGGAAGTATCGAATGCATCCAACGGCTCAGATTGCTGATTGACTTCGTAGAATCTGGGGAACCGCTGCTTCAACATGCGAAGAAAGGTCGAGCTCTTTTGGAACCGATTCGGGTAGATTTTCTTGGTGACATTATGGTTGTGAAGAAGCCAAATATCCATTGAAGAGGGCGCCGTTTGAAGTAAATACTCGAGTCTCATCACTTTGCAATCCGTCAAATACGCGGCGGTAAAGACGATGGCAGTGTTATTGTTTTGTGCAGATACTGTTGGGTTTGTCGTTCTGTTTGATGTAACTATTATTTGCTGTAGTGGAACGGTGGGGCTTGCAGATGAATCTGCATGGCTCAATCCACTCACTTCCAAAGGTAACTGAGCGTCTTTTGATTCCCTTCCAGATTCATTGGTTATTCCAATGATCCAGTGTCCTTCAGTGTATGTCAAATACTGGCGCGAAAAGTACCAAAAAATATCCAACAATACATGGCACGAAACTAAAAGCATAATGATAAAAGTGAATTTCAAGATCGACGGAATCACTTTTTGATTATGGGGCGACCTTGGAGGTGACCTGTCGAGGACAATCATGGCGAATCATTTGCTTGCTGCTTACAAAGAGTTGGGTTTGTGAACGATGATAAATTGTGTTATGCGGATGCTGCAAAATGATGGTCTTGAGCATCAACTCATTTCATTTACAGTTATTGCGAAGTCGAAAGGCTGACATTGTGTTGCACTCGTCCAAAAAAAATAAGTGTGTAATAAGCTATTAGTAGTACGAAGTAAACAACTTGCTCCTTGTGCTCTATCTTTTACTACTACTAGCTAGTAGTAGGTACAGAGAGTAGAGTCATCAGAATGACTATCGGTAGACCGGTAGACCACTGAGGATGCCATTTAGGTACAATGAAATGTCGTAGCGTCGCAGCTGTCTACTGTCTACTGTCGTACGATTTACACTTACAGTTAATTATCGATAACCCTTCCTAAAACGTGCTGTGTGAGATCTTTTACTGTATGTTCTTAACTGTGAGTCTTTATTACAGTTTAGTGGTTGGACATCCGAAATTCTGAAAGGAAGACGACGAAGACTTTAAAGACGACGTAGTCGTAGGACGTAAAACGACCAAGAATTATTTTTATACTCCGAGTAGAAGGAAATGTTGGGAAAATTTTTGGACCGGGCTCCTTAACCCCTAACCTTTTCCTCCCTCTGCAACGGACGTCGTACGACTACCGTACCGGTAGTAGACTCTACGTCGTAACAGTAGAACGAAAATAGATTTTTTTCCGTCACGGCAACAACACATCACAGTCAATCACAGTCAATCGATGAATCGATAAAACAACCCCCCGTCTCACTTCAATCGATTACCCTGACTTCGCTGCTGCCTTCCGCCCTCTACCATGCCTGATCACGCAGACGAAGACTCAAACTTTGATTCCGAAGACGTCCGTGTAATTCGGACGGACTCAATCTCAAAAAAGTCACGGGATCTATAGGACGGTTCTATCGCTCAAATGCTACACGTGTCGACTCAATTCTCCAGGAGATATTATTGTGGCAACAGGATTGCCTCCGCACATTTCAATCTTGCAATACATGCAGTTAGTGGTAAAATATGTGAATGATGTGGTGCCCCAACTTTAAAAAGTGGCACCGGATGTAATTCGGGGAGTGATTGAGGAGATTGAGAAACGAGCAATGACTGCTGGTACAGTTACCAGAGATGGCTTGGAAGCTATGATTAACGGTTACTTGGAAAATTCGGCTCTCTATCAATTAGTTCTAACACTTAAGAACTCTCCCACTCCCGGCATTCAACAAGAAGAAACTTTGACAGGTGATGCAGCGGTAACTACGACGTCTCTGTGGGGTTCGCATATATGGGGCGGACGCTTACATCATGTACCGCAAGATTTCGCCTTTCCAAATAGTTGTTCCCAAATAGCCTGGCAGTACTGGATGTGTGGGGATCGCCAAAAGTGGTATCCTCCTTTGCGAAATTTGTCAAGGGATGACATGCCAAGTACAAATATGTGGAATCGTTTATCAGATTTGCGAAACTTGATGCAATTGGTCGAGAAGAGGGCTGAAGAGCAGCGAAAATGGATCGCAAACCCGTCAATTGAACAGGCGAATGAAATGTTTGAGGTAGGGAAAGATGTATTAGACATTTCAGACGTTTCCGAGAAGGGCAGAAAGAGGCGAGGGCTGCAAATGAAATGGACTTCTATGGTTACCCGGGTTCGAAACAAGAGGACTTCGTAAATACGTAGTACTCTTTGTCAAGAAGTACTTGTATAATACGAAGTACGTACGTAATAATACCTACTTACCGAACAAATTAAAAAATCATACTCCGCGATTATTATTTCATATATACAAGACGCAGTCTTTATATTCATTGGACCATGATTATTTAAGACACGATCATTATTTTGGGCGTGTGAACCCCAAGAATTCGTGCTAACTTCTTAATCTTCAACCCCACATTAAATGACATTAAAAAAACAGTTCGCCTCTTTTTTCGTTAGTACAGTTTCTTGGGATGAGACGTCCAAAAAGGTGCGCGTTCTTTACCGCGCGAGCCTAAGTATTACAGAGAATTTGTGTTGAAGGCGCAAGAAAAACCCAAGTCTACAGAAATAACATTACCAAACAAAATACATTCAGAATTAAAAAAGTGGTCGACTCCTTGTCATTCTTGATGTTTCATGTTCCGGTAGCTGTACTGCGAAGTTTGGAAGATGGTAGTCTCCTTAATGCCTATTCCAGATCACCAAGTTCCTGAAAGAATCAAGCACTTACTTCACAGTCAGGCTACTATAGTTGGCACCACCTGATCCTAGGTCGATGGTCCAAGCATTGGACCATCTTCCAGCTGCGATATTTCAGACACAACAACATTGAAATTAGGAATGAAAACCACAGCGTCTCGTGGTCAAGTAGTGCTATCTGCCTCATGTGGGAACACTGCTACAAGGAATGCGACATCAACAAAGCCAGGGACAGAAAAGATATGGAAAATAAGACCTGGTTATGCCTAGAAAAGGCCCATAGGGACATTCGAGCACATTCGGCCACTCCATGACCTCAACTCCAAGTGCTTCCTCCAAGCCCAGGACTTTTACACCACAGTGGAAGGCTTTTGCGGAGAGACAGAGATGTCAGAAACCTGGTAAAGTGGGTTGATACTTACAAACCCATAATCAAACAGGACACCAACCTCAATCAGAGAATTTTGGATTGCTGCCTTGGCCCAAAAGAGCCATAGTCCCACCCACAACGTAAACAGCAACAACCACACTACCACGAACAGCAACAAAAACAGAACAACACACAGCCACCACAGAAAAGAAAAAAAAGAAACATACCACCGCGTCTGATCCCCTACTTGACCAAATGAACTTTTTCTCCTCCAGCAGGAGTTTTGATACCACACGTCTCTTCCTGGAGTGACCTCTCATTACTCCCTGCATTGCCCCTATTAGAGGGGCCCAGCGGGTGAGTCAACTTCTTACACCGAGTATATATGAAACTGGAAGACAGTAGCTACCAGTAGTACGTCAAATTTGACATACAACAGAAGCCATAAATACAATTCTTTTTAAACATCGGCTGTTGGGTTGATGTGTTGCAGGCTTAAGTAATATTAATACTTGGTCAACTATGAAATCCTACATGGTACAACTGCAGCCGCTCTCTGCACCTCGTTGGTTTAAGTTTATTTTAGGAACCAATTGACACACGTTATGTTTCAGCAACTCTCATCCTTTCAGAGGCTGTACTAGGCCTGTTGCTACTCAATAAATGACAGTACGAGCAACCATGGGGAAACTAAGAAGAGCAATTGACTATGAAATATTGAAATACAAAAAATAGGGGAAATACTTCAGTGAAGCAACGCACGTCTGTCTGTTTGCAAAAGGTGGAGATTATAATCTCCGGTTTTGTTGTTGGGTGTTGCACAAGCATCACAATGTCGTTAGAGACACTGCAATGCTTAGGAACGTTCACCACGGATACGACGGGCCAATTGGATATCCTTAGGCATGATGGTAACACGCTTAGCGTGAATAGCACACAAGTTGGTATCTTCGAAAAGACCCACCAAATATGCTTCAGCAGCCTCTTGGAGAGCAAGGACAGCAGATCCTTGGAATCGAAGATCGGACTTGAAATCTTGAGCGATCTCACGAACCAATCTTTGGAAAGGAAGCTTTCGGATGAGAAGATCGGTACTCTTTTGGTAACGACGGATCTCACGAAGAGCGACGGTTCCAGGACGGTATCGGTGAGGCTTCTTGACACCACCGGTTGCTGGAGCGGACTTTCGGGCAGCCTTGGTGGCAAGTTGCTTGCGAGGAGCCTTTCCTCCTGTAGACTTTCGTGCGGTTTGCTTGGTACGGGCCATCTACATTGTAAACGAACATCGGAGATACTAATTGGGTGAGACACATGCGTCACTGTAGGTGGTACTTCGTCGACATTATTATGGATGACGCTGGCTAAGGCTACCTTCAGGTGAAAGCCGCCACCGACTTGAATCAAGCGAGCAGATGAAACATCTTCATCATGGTGATGGTATCATACTTACGTTTGCTATAAATTTTGATTCGATTTGACACTCGAATTGAATTTGTGAGGAAACGTTGATTTGACAGAGAGAGGACAACAACATCATCATAATGATTGACAACCCTCCCTCCGTCTTTGGTTTGGTTCGCGCCCGCCCGCTCTGGTTCGAGTCCGTCGAGTAAATTTTGTTGGCGTGGAAATAAAGACTGTTTCTGTCTTAATGATTGTTTGATGTGAAAAAATTGGCGCGCGCAAGGTCCTCGAATATTTAAAAAAGCAGTGTCATGTAATTTTTCCTCCAAGTGCCCAGTTAGCTTCAAACGTAATATAAAGGGTCATAGCTAAGGTTTCGGGATAAATGTTCGAGCCAAAATTTACTTAATGTTAAGGCCATCAAAAATGGTGGTAGCTGGCTTGCTCGTCGCCAGCCGGGACACAGTAAAGCTTTCAAGGAAACACGCGAAGTGTAGACCTTCAGTAGATCGGAAGAAGTCAAACAACAAACTTCATCGACAACAAGCCTCACAAAACAAAAAGGTGAGTCTTCAACAACTAAACAAACCCATGATGTGACTTAGACGAAGCAATGCATTGGATTGTCTTCTACGAAGGAGCTGCGATGGCATTACTACCGTCCAATGTGCTGGCCATTGCCAATTCAACTCAGAGGACACCGGTGTCTTCGTTACATTCAACTACACCCTCTCACGATACTCGCGTGTTCACTCTGTTCAGTCATTGACTTTTCTGCATCTATTTTCAGTAAATCAACAAACACTAATTGATCATGTCTGGCCGAGGAAAGGGAGGAAAAGGACTTGGAAAGGGCGGTGCCAAGCGTCACCGAAAGGTCCTTCGTGATAACATCCAGGGTATTACCAAGCCCGCCATCCGTCGTCTTGCTCGTCGTGGTGGTGTCAAGCGTATTTCGGGTCTCATCTATGAGGAGACTCGTGGTGTGCTCAAGGTCTTTTTGGAAAACGTCATTCGTGATTCCGTCACTTACACAGAACACGCCCGAAGAAAAACTGTTACTGCCATGGATGTTGTCTACGCCCTCAAGCGTCAAGGAAAGACCCTTTACGGATTCGGTGGATAAACCCTGTGAGATCTGTCACACTGTCTTCTTTGACTACAGCATGCCTCAAAAACAAACCGGAGATTATAATCTCCACCTTGAATCAAACAGAACAAAATGGCATCCACACACCTGATTTGCTTTTTCTTTGTATACGATTTCCATTCTGTTATTTGTAGGCGGTCTTCAAGTTGTGTGGTTAGTTTAATCCCCAATAAATCGTTCACAGTTACTAGATCATAGTATTTTACTCTAATAAACAAGCTGCTGCGAACATTGAGAATGAACATGGTTACCGTACCGGTAGGTAGTAGAGGAGACTATTGTGTGTGGAGGGGAGGGAGTGATGATAGTACCCCATTGATACGTTGATAACTCGAGCGAATGACTGAAAACGGACAGGCGCCTCTCATTCACCCTTCATACTGCTTCGACGTTCAGCGTATGAATATTCACAGTCAGTTTTTTTTTTTTTTTACTACCTACCGGAGGTACGTCGTACTTACCAGTACTGTTAGTAGACTACGGTACCTACCATTACCTACCAGTACTCCCTGTAAGATTACGTACCTACGAAGTAGTATTTTCTACTCGAGTATGATCACTGTGAATCGTTGGATGTGCTGTTGTTTCTCAGACATCCGCAATGGCCTGATCCCATACACTGTTTTCTATTTCAACTCAAGTGAGGTTGACTAAATCAAACCTCACTCTCCAATCGCCCCCTTCCAAAGGTCGCAGTACGTTTCAGAAGTCAGAGCTGCCAACGGTCGTTCTGCTGCACCGTCCGTGGCGATTTGCATCCCCATCACGCCAACTGACTTTCTCCGCCATCCAACATTTGTCGATCATTCCTCACAACGAAGTTGCCAAATCCAAATTGTATCTTTATCTTGGAAGGAAACAACAAATAATTGCAATCATACTTTGGAAAATTCCATAGAATTTTCAAAATCAACAACAACTAGACAACCACCCAACTACATACGAACGAACGACTGAACGATTAATACATCCATCCATCCATTAATCCATCCATCAAGAATCATGTCTGCAGCACGAGAAGTCACCGATACGGATACCTTCTTGAACCAAACGCATTATCTCAATGCTAAATGGACCATGTGGTTCGACAATCCGAAATATCAAGACCCCGAGAAGGAGTGGAAGGACAATTTGACCAACTGCGGGTCTTTTGAGACCATTGAAGAATTCTGGAGAATGTTCAACAACCTCAAACCTGCCTCTCTGCTGTCGATTGGGTCCAATTACCATGTCTTTCGTCATGGCGTCATTCCCATGTGGGAAGATCCGGAAAATAAGGTACGTTCGTCCGGCTTTGTGGGATACTCGACACGACAAGTGATTCGTCGTTGTACTGCGAGCATCCGTTGGAAGATCGCATCTTATGATAGCTTTCATTTTGTGTGTGTGATGTGATGTAGGATGGAGGGAAGTTTGTACTGACGATCCCAAAGAAGGATTCCAAGACCGGTCGATGCGACGAATGGTGGCTTTACACTGTACTGGCTATTATTGGCGAAACCTTGGACGAGGACGGGAACGAAATTTGTGGGGCCGTGGTTTCCATCCGCAAGAATCAAGACCGCATTGCCTTATGGCTGAAAAGCAACGATAAGGGACGATGCTCCAAGATTGGGGCACGATGGAAGAAATGTCTGGAAATGAAAGCCACTATGTTACGATTTCAAGAACACAAAGAGGCTGCTGCTAGTGGACGATCGTTCCGCAACGAAAGTACTTTTGAAGTGTAAGAATGAGATGTCGGTGTGAGAAGAATGGATCCGTGCTGAAAGAGTGTTGGAGAGAGAACACTACCACCAGGGGAGATCACCGATGATCATGGTCACTTCCCGCTTTTCCTTGAAACACGACCCATGGCTTGCTATTTGCTAGGACTTTCCAGATCAGACTCTGTATGATGAAATAAATGTTTTATTACGTAGTATGCTTGTGTCTGTGTAGCTACCTACGGCTGTGCTCCATTACGACTTGGTAAGTGTGGACGGAGAAGGAAAATGAAAATTACAGTTACGTCGTTTTCTTTTAGATACGCCGGACAATATCTTTTCCATTTCAAAGTTCAATTCTAATACTCCTATTGACTCTTTGGCTTGTCATTGCGAGCATTCGCATTTGAAAGTTTCCGTAGATCATCGTCTCGCGAATCCTCCGCCACTCCCCCGTTCTTGGATATGCGTACCGCCATTCTTACAATGAGGGCCATCCAGTACGTTTGCAGTCCCACCAATATCAGTAGCAAATACTTACACCAATCAAACATCCGAGTGTCCGAGGGATTCATCCAAACGCAATACACCACATAATTAAAAAATACACACCGGGTGGCGAAAAATAAGACGGCAAACAATTCAAACAATCGATTGGCAACGATTTGCAATGTATCTTGAGGATCTTGAGACAGATATTTGCAAGCCTTGGCACACAAGAGGGGAATGTCGGCCCAGTCGAAAAAGAACATGATGACACCACCAAATCGAGTGAGCCTTGCGTGGGCTGATCCCAGGACCAATCCCAACGTAACCAGGTGATGTATAAAGGCTGCCACAAAGGCATCCATTTGTCGGCTTTCAAAGAAGAGACTAACGAGGTCACCGATGAACCGTGCAGCATAGAGCAAATAATAGAATTTGAAGTCCGCCGCAACATGAATCTCTCCAGGCAACCATTCCTCTCGGCGAAACAGCCATGGCATTTGTATCAAAACCCGATACCCAAATAGTGCCGACAACACAAAGTTCAAGCAGGAGGCGCAGGTCATACTGAAGCGTCGACACTCGTCTCGATTCCAATGTTTTGCATTTTGCATTTTCCAGTTGGCAATAGGTTCAAAGATCAACCATCGTGTCCCCCACGACACGATCAATGACAGTGCTGTCAATACGCCAAGGATGATCCAGTCGCTACCAGCACAGGCCGCATCGTTTTCGTTGTAGAAATCCAAATGAAAGGTTGTTGTAGTAGTGCTGCTGTCATTGTCGATTCCACAAACGATTTCGCCATTGTAATGCTGGTTCTTTAAAGTGGATATGAAGGCCGCTGACAAGTCCTCGAGGGACTGTAGGCCGATCTCGACGGTTGATAAGGAGTCGGTCATTATGAAGAAGAGTGGTGGGAAGGTTTTATCAAGGTGGTGATGTTGTTGTTGGTGGTGGAGGTGGCGTGTTTTTGTCAAATTTGCAAGTTTCTTAACAGAGTAGTAAGTTTCACCGTCAAGTTGTGATGATGATTGATGATCGTCGTACTTTTTTATCGTCATTTTTCAATTTACGTCGTACAGTTAATTTAACGTGACGGGATAGTTGACTACTTCGATCATTAACTGTGAGGATCCTTTGACACCGCGGCAGACAGGCCCCCTTGTAAAAATATTTTGACAGTCACGCAACGACCCATAATTCTAATGATGCATTTGCAAACAACACAACGACTTGGATTGAACATCCTTCCCCCGCTGTTGTTGATTGGTTGCTCTTTACGACGTATAGCTTGTTGAGGATTGCGTCACTGTCAAGACAGATAGAGGACGCTTTAGCTAGAGAGGTATCGTTAGTTCGTGCTACATTTTATACGATACAGACAACACCATGAATACTTTTTGCCGAATGGCGTCCAAATTAACGGCGAGACGATTTGCTCATGCACCACGTCCAAGCATCACCGCCGCACCAACATTCGCGATATGCCGAACGCACATGAACCATGGCGGTGGAAGCACTCTTCATGCGGCTCCACCGACACAGAGCGGTCCACGATCGCCGAACGTCGAATTGGGCTTTGCCGCAACCAAACACACTGGCAATATTTTGCGTCTGTTGGAATCATCCCACGGAGCATACTTTTACAACACCTACGATGCCTTATCGACCGTCTGGCACGCCAGCGGTCAGATTTGGAGGAGTAATGATCGTTCCAATGTGGATGGTTGGACCTGTGTCAATTCCATCGAGGCATTGATGAACCATGACCATACCACCGCCCATAGTCACCACCACCACCACAATCATCATCATCACCACCATCATCATACGCCACGACTGTGTTCCATATCATTTTCCGATGATCGGACCGCGATGGTCAAAATGGCCGGTCAAGACGGCAAAACTCGATATTTGCAGTTAGTGCGCTTGGACGGTGATCTTCGCAGCATGACAGCTCTAGGTGGAGGTATGACGCCCAATGATGGATGGATATTGGTACAAGAAGTCGAGGTTGTTGCGATAGAAGAAGAAGACCAGCACATGTCATCGTCTGCTTGGACGAACCTACACTCGACACTGGTGACGTATTTGAACATTGAACATGGAGGTGGAGAACAATCCTATCAACAGGCCAAAAGTCTCTTTCATCAAGACGCCAAATTGATCTCGGTGGGAATCGATGACGTTGACGCTACACCAACCCAATGGACGGCTCCCGTAGGAAGTCTTGTTGAGATACCTTTGGAAGCGTACTTGGATGGCGTTCAATCGCAAACGCCACATTCGGAATCTGCCAAATCACAAGATGCCATTGTCTCCATTGACTACACTACCGGCACTAATGCTGCCGCTGCAACAGTCCGAGTTGGGAACGGTGCACAAACGCTGGTCTTTGAAGACCATTTATTACTGGGTCGAACTGGAGACGAATGGCGTATCTTGTCGAAGACATTTTCATCTCAACCTTGGACCTCTTGATGGACTCGGAAGCTTTTTGGAGCCGAATTTTCTTATCCACCTCTACTACCTAGTCGTACTACCTAGGTAGTAGTTATGTGCAATCACTTTATAAAATTGATAAGCCTTATCACTATGGGTTGTCAATCTTGCTGGCCTTGTTTCTTCTCGTCAGTGCCGCCTTTTCCAAAACGTCATCTAAAATGGCAAAGGCCTTGGTATTGAAAATGTCGCGGATCGACTCTGCAGAATGTCTTTCTTTGTATACAAGATCGCGTAGACCAACGAGTTTGTCCCGTTCCTCCTCGTACCGTAGGATGGAAAAATCAACACCCAAAACGTGAGCGGCTACTCCGGGATGACAGCGATCGGTATACACATGCTGGGCCGTAGAAATGAGTCCGAAAAGCTGTTCTACCGTGTCGCAAATGACAAATTGATGTTGTTTGAACCGATCGTAGTATTTGTACATCCAGTCTTGAAACACGGTAGAGTCTTCAATCGCAGAACTGGTTGCAAAAATCACTTGGTTGCTCGGTACGGTCACACTGGAGTTACTGTCATCCTTGTCCCATGTTCTTAGTACGACAGCGCGACTCTTAAAGGAGATGGACTGCTCAGCGTTGTTGGCTCTGGGAAAGATGATAGAAACGTTGCCCGGATATTTTGTGGTATCTCCATAAATTTTGTTCCAGTACTCAAACGTCGCCGTCGAATATCGAAAGGTGTGCGTCAGATCGCCACTCATGCTCAGAATCGGATCATGGGCATTCAAATAAGATTTCGACAGTAACTGCATCTTGCTAAGTGACCTTGGTTCGCGAACCACAATCACCCGGGGATTCCATTCCTTGAATACATCTTCCAATTTACACGGATCTGGTTCGGAAATGATGGATCCCGCAAACAGCACATGAATACGAAACGACTTGTTTCTCCAGACTTCGTCCCGAAGCCGACATGGTTTCCATGGACCCGGAGCTAAGATCACCAAATCGTACTCGTCGTTGATGGCCGTTTTGTTGGACAAGAGAGTCTCCATGGTAAGGATACGGTCGATCTTGTCATGCTCTCGTACCGACCGATAACTTAGTTGTTTTTCATGCCCCTCCAACCATCCGCTGAGCGCAACAGTTGTATAAACCCGAAAGCTTGGGCGATTCTGTTTAAGAAAATCCAACAGAGGCGACGTTTCCATTTCATCACCAAGATTTCCTTCCAAGTGGACTTCGAGCAGCAGCACATTGAGAGTTGTTACCTGTGCTTGTGTCGACGGGCTAGTTTTGAGGTCTATCCTCCTGACGGTCTCATCAGTTGATAACGAATAATAAAAAAATGGATAGACCGCCGAGAAAAACGCTGCCGCACAGAACACGCCAGCTAAAAAGTACGTGCGGCCTTTGAATTTCTTGGTATTGCTGCTGCGACCCACCACAGCCTTCACAGTCGTCGGCCTCATCGTTCCATCTTTGCAGTCTTGATGTGCGATATCCTGTGGGGAGTTACAGTTAGTAAATTATTTAGGAGAGGATTTGAATCGGAAATGGGCCCATACTTCGAAATCCTCTGACGACCAGGATGAGTTTGGTCGACCGTCGAGAAGACAGACTACTGTTGTAGTCGTCTGACAGTGAGTTCACAGTTCACTGTCAGAGATGCGACGTTCTGTCCCGTGAATCCAAAACATCAATGTTACTGTTAGTCTGGATCACGAATTCCAGTCCTGACAGTGAAGTCCTGAACTATGTTCTACTCCGAGTCGTAGTGCGGAACTGATCGCGGAACTGACATGTGACCCATTCGCGTTCCGATGTCCCGATTTCTTTCATCCCTCCTATTGCAGCAAAAAAAACACCAAATCTAACACATTCAGAACCAGACACAACAACATATCCCATACACCATTCACGTCTTGCGCTTGACACAACATACGTTTCACCAAACAAAACACTCCTTGAAAGAGAAGACGATAATATACATTCTCGCTATCGATAGGATGATGTTGAAAACAGTCGCAAGTTTTGCTTTAGGAAGAGGCATTTCATTGAACATTGCTCGTGGGTCGGTCTTGGATTTTGCGGCACCCGCTTCCGGTGTTGGTGCCATTGTCAATGCTGCCAACGAAGGCTGTTTGGGAGGAGGTGGCGTTGATGGTGCCATTAGCGATGCCGGTGGTTCCAATTTGATGAGGGACCGGGAGGCTTTACCACAATTACAGGGGATGCGAGATGTGCGGTGTGAAACCGGACGCGCTGTCATTACCGGACCGGGAGACTACGGCAAGTTGTATGTCCCATACGTAGTGCATGCCGTAGGACCAGCCTATTTTCGGTACCAAGGCATGATAATGGAAGGTCGGGAAGACGACCCGTTTGCTCTTCCTGATACTTTACTTTTCTCGGCCTATCAAGAATCGTTACAGCGATGCCAGGAAAATGGCATTACTGACGTTGGATTTTCCTTACTATCGGCGGGAATCTTCCGAGGAGAGCAGAGTATGCCCAAGGTTTTGGCAATTGGGATCATGGCGATACGTGACTGGGTCAGTAAGACTGCGGATGTAGGGAAGCTCAAATCTGTCACGCTTTGCGGATTCTCGGAAAAGGAAGCCATTCTCCTTCAAAATGTTGGCAGGACAATTTTAGGGGAGGGTGCCCTAGAAATATCAACAAAAGAAAGAGATGCTGGCAACGGCCGTAAAAAAGAAGAATCCCCAAAACAGAGTTGTGTCGGAGAGTACCGAGACAGAGACCACGTGCAACGCCAGGACTGGTACTCTGGCAGGGAACAACAACAAGAAATTCGAAAAGCGAAAAGATCCAGCAGGAATACCAATGGAAACCACTGAACCATAGCCAATCGGAAAGGTACACGAGAAAAAAAAGAAGAACTCGGCAGAAAATCCAGACGGTCTCTTGAGCAGGTTCATGTCATAAAATGGCATATCCGATCGAGCGCAATACTGCCGCTGGAGATATTCCAAATCTATACACCAATGAAAGTTTCAAAAGCAGGGATACGGAACAATTGGTATACTACTCAGTATGCAACAAAACGTGATGCATAGACGTTTAGTGCATGACAGTAAATGTCATATGATAGGATCAAGCCACAAGATTATTCTGTGATCGCGTCCGCCGCCACTGATGCTGCTTTTTTTGCCTTCTGCTTGGCTCGTTTCTTGGCATTTTTCTTTCGTCGTTTTTCGATTTCTTCCGGTGTCAATGCTTCACTGGCTGATTTGCTTGCCGATTCTTGGTCTCCGTCGTCATCATCCTCGTTGCCATCATGCTCGTCGTTATCATGTTGCTTTTCACCCGCTTGTGCTTTCCGTGCTGCAACTCTGCGGGCACGTCGGGCCGCGACGCGGCTACCGCCATCGTTTTCAGCTGCGGCCTGTTGACCACTCTCCGCTTCGACCTTTTGACTGGTTTCGTCTGCCTTTTTCATGGCTTCTTCGATGTCTCCGTTGAATAAATTGGGAAACATTTTGCGATTGTAATCATGCGACAGTTTTGCTAGTTTCTTGCGTTCAGAATCTGACGCTTTCATGCCGCCGGTGGTCAATTCGTCACTGGCCATGAAGGATTGAATGCCCTGAATGATAGTCGCAACGCTCCACAATGGATTCCAACTTTCTGGATGGAAGTCACCACTCATGCTCATACAAATTTTGGTGTTGATTTGGAATCTGCCACTGGGCGTGCCCATCATGATGGAAGGTCCCATCATGGGGTATTCAGACGGAAAGATCAATTTGCCAACGTAAATGCCTCCATCGTACGGTGTGTCGACCGGACCACGGATGGCATAGTACCACGTCAAAATGTTAGACTCTTTTGGTTCAGCAATGATCCCCGGCGGCGGCTCGTTTTGGAGTTGAATGAACTCTTTCCTCAATCGCTTGGTTGCCAATGCTGGAGCCATGGTTATAGTATTGCGGAGATGTGGCTTCACTGTCAGATAGAGGAATAGATCAGATTGTTTATTACAGTTACGTCGTGCATCGTAAAATGATTATTTTTTTGTGAAAGGGTGGTGAGCGACGGAAGGAAGGTCTCATCATCACTGTCACTTCACAGGCAGCATTCCACCGAAGGTTGCATGATAGCTCTAACCTTAGCTAACTACACCAAATTCACAGTCAGTATGTAGTCAGTGTAGCATGATATTCCGGTCCGAAATACAATAACACATCCCGTACTACCGGTACCTACTAGACTACCGGTACTACCTGCCGACTACCGGTACCTACTACCGGCGGTAGGTAGTAGCTCTAGCTACCGGAAGATTACAATACTACACACTATTTTGAATAAAAAATACTCTTTTCCCCAAGTCAGCGCATCAAGAATCCTCGTAACTATAAGTTCTATTGATGTGCAAAAACGAGCGAGATCTTGTCAAGTTCCTTTCATGAACCTCTTGCTCCTGAGCCCGTATGTGTGTGTCAGTTCATCGCCTGCTTTTTTTTGCCAAAATTAGATGCATTGAAGGAGTCCCAATTATTTGATGTGCCTTGTTTGTTTTGCCAAAAATGAAATCTAGCAAAACGGGGCTTACAATACTTTTTTCTGTAATAAATCCCAATCGAAGCGTATTGTATTCCAGATACGATTAAAATTGGAAGACAAGAGTTCCAAAACATAAAACAAATTGGTCGAGGGTCGAGTTTATTTTCGTTATGATTTTAAATTTGTCATCAGCTGTCGTCTTTCATGTTGTCAATGAAGTTTTCAATGGCAGCATCGCCACTGCTAGAAGCAGTGGCAATCGCAAGATCTTCCGCTTTGCGTCGTTCCATCAATTCCTTATCCTGCTTCAATATTCTTTGAATGTACGGATTCTTGTCCTGTCGTTCCATAGTTATGAAATCCAATTTGGATCTCGCCTTTAAATGAGTCACACGTAGCACTTGATCGTTCAGGGAGATAATATTTTCGACTTGTTTCAATGTGCCCGGATTGGCGTCGTAGTAAATGCTAATGAACCGCCCCTTGTCGTAGTATCGTTGTTGCGTCAAGTAATCGGGATATTTGGCCTGAAAGCGATGCGGCAGCTGTCGTACACCATGATTCTGAATACTGCGCACAATCCCTCCGTTTTCCACCACCTTATAGGACACTTGCTTCATCAAGGCCGTCAAGGCTTTGAAATCTTCATACACAACGATGGTTAGAGAGGTAAGATTAGGTAAGATTTGATTCATGTAACAACCAGAAAATTGGTTTTCGGAGAGAATTGCTTGACATTCTCTGTGTCCAGGAAAGCAGGTAACTCACGTGTCGCATGCTTTGTCGTCAAGACGCACTCATAAAACACCATGATGGCGTTAGAATCTCAGGAAGATTGTGAAGGGCTCGAGAGATTCAAATAGCTGCAGTAGGATTTCGTGCGGCTATGCTGTTGTTGCGTGTACGTCGTAGATCCAAAAACACAAGGAGGGATGGTGAAATTGCTACGGTGTGCAATAGATAGAGATAGATGCCACTGGACGTTGGCACAGTGTGTTTGATTGTGATGCTACGGTAGACTGCTGGTACTGTTCTCGTACATCTCGTACTACCGTATGAATGGAGGCTACAATAGGTACTACCGTACTGTACTCATTATATTTACAGTTACAAATGGTTCCAGTAACTACCACACATACGACTAGTACTACTGTACCGGTACCCACTGTTAGTACCGGTACTCTACCGGTAGTACCGTCAGTACAATCGCATGCTACGTGCAGTCCTCGGGTTCCGACGGACGTGTGACGGGTGCATGTGCAAAGTGTTCTTCACAGTCAGTAATTGGACCTCTCCGAGGGGGGGCGTCGAGTTCCGGCGTGGATTGCGAATACGACTTACAGTTACTACTAGCTAGGTAGTAGAGTCGTAAGTAATTCACTGTAAAAAAATATGACATCAGTAGAGGGTAGTGTGAATTACCCGTACTGTATTCTTCGTTACTACCGTAGGTAGAGTGGTAATACTTAGTAGTACGGAAGCGGTAGTTTCTTTGGTTCACCGTAAATGTAAGGCAGCATTAGGTTGGATTGCCTCCGGAAATATCTCCTCCGTTGCACTACTATCATAGATTGTCAATGGCGGATCAGTTATGATACGACGTAGACTACCGTAGTACCGCTACTAACGTACTCCAGCAGACGTCGTATCATACATACCTAACTACCTAGAGTAGGTAACAGTATCAAGTGAAGATCTAACATTCACAGTCAAACGATTGAAGAGTTACTTGGGAAAATGTAAAATAATATATTCTTATGCAGGTAAAAAGTGTACGATGTACGTCGTAGGCAGAGCGAGAGAAATAGATGAGGTGTCACGACAGGGATTGACTGTGAGTTTCATGGCCGATCTGTACCAAACGCATGTAATAATGACTGCACAAGCGTTGGTCAAGGTATAGAAGGATATCTGAAATGCACAACACAAGATCTTAGACAATTGCGGACGAAATATGGGGAAACATCCTTTGGAGGGAAAAAATTGCTATGGTGTCCTACCTGCAATGTAAAGGTTTCAAGTGAAGATCTAACATTCAAACGCTTGAAGAGGTACTTTGGAAATGCGTTGCTGGGTGAGAATGAAACATTGTGGTCAACATCAAGACATCTATCAAAGTGTCGTCTTTTGATGGAAATGGAAGTGCTCCATGCAATGCTTCCTTCAGAATGTCAGGCACAGGTGCAATTGGAGAGGCTTGCACCTTCTTCAAGATTGAAGTTTATTGTAACGGCATTAAGAAATTTGCACAGAAGTGAACATTGTCCTTCTTGCTTTAAGAAAGGACATGAGTGTCGGATGAAAATACCATACTTCCCTTCAACTGAGACATTCATCAAGTTTGATGATAAGTTCACGAAGTGGTTTGACTGGAAAGGGAATGATGTTTCTAGGCCACTGTCTATTTGTGTTGCAAAAAGGGCACATGTAGATGCATTTGTGAATGTTAATAGTGAGCATGCCAGCTTTCTTTTTGGTTGTAATACTAACGTCATCACTGCTGTTGATGGTGGCAGTATTATGTATTGCACATGTTATGTTTCTAAAAATACGGAAAAGGAAGATAACAAACATTTTGCACTGGCTGCAAAACATATGGTTAAAAAAATGCAAGATCTAATGACGGAAAGAATGAGAGCAGGGGACACAGAACAACAAACAAGAGACTTCCTCAATTGGTTTAAAAGGTATGATAGGTGCAGCGTTAATGGCAACTAAAGCTCACAAGGTGGCTGCACCGATGGCATCATATCTTATCAGGAACGGTTCCAGATTCCATTTTTCACATGACTTTGCTTACGTAAATATTGATAGCTTCTTCAAAGAGGTGCATGAAGATTTCGACATTTCAGCAGATGCAAAATGGGTCTGTTTTTTTCAAGTCATCAGTTGCAAATTACCTGTACCGCCCTATTGAATTGGAACATGTGTGTTTGTATGATTTTTTGGCAAAATACAGCGCCTGCAAACCAGTTAAAAAAAAAGTCTTGATTGGGCAAGGTCTCACCCAAGTAAGAACCACTTAAAAATAGGGCCCTTGAAGGAGGAACGTGTACCAGTTATCAACTATCTTGATTTTCTGGATACAAAACGGTTTGAAGGTAACAATCTATTTACATGTGATATTGAAACAATACCCCCTGAGACACGTTCAATCATGGAAGAACATGCGAGACGATGCTGCGTGTTGTTTGTTCCCTTTCGTAATGCAAATACAGATTTAAAGTCAAACGGGTGTTATTTGGAAAGGTGGAGGAAAGAGAAACAAAACGGGAAATTGTCAGCACATCATGAACAGCTTCTAATGAATGTTCAAAACTGTCGAAACAGTATGAATGGTGGACGGCCGTTGGATATGATAGAGAGGTTAACTATGAAACCTTCTAAAATGTTACACCGGGAAGAGATTGATGTTGAAGAGGAGGAAGAGGATGATCTAATAAATGAGGCAATGGATCAGTTTTTGGTTACAGGATCTTTGGAAGGGGGATATGACAATGATTTCTGTGATGGTAGAGGACGGTTTCAGTTTCAGTCAATATTAACCAGATGCTACGGAAGTCACAAGTGTGGAACGAATTTGGTTATTTGTCCAAACGTAGGACCTGGCGATCGTATCCTGGTGATTGAGGCAAATGAAACGATGATCACTGAACAACATGAAATTACATCTATAAGAAATGAACGCGATGATCGGTTGAATGTTCGAGCATTAAATGAATTGGCTATAAAATGTGTCAGAAGAATTTTTGATAAGAAGGGACACATTGTTGATATAGAAGTCAATGGAACTTTGAAAAATGTTTGCGACTTTGCTGACATTTACTTCTGCAAAGATGTAGATCAGAAGACGTCTTTTCAAATAATTATATGTGCATTCATTGACCAGTTCTATAAAGAAGCTGAAAAAAATACAAAGGAAAATGTTGAAGACGAATGGGTGAATGATCATCCTCGTAAATCTACAAAGAGGAGACGTTGTGATACTCTTCGACACCAAATTGGTAAAGTAGTGAACAACAAACAGTTGATTGGCTTTCTCTCTGGTGCAGGTGGGACAGGGAAAAGCCATGTCATTAAGACTGTTTGTAGATACGCCCAGAAACTATGTGAGGAGCTGCGTGTAAAATTCGACAAAAGAAGTATAGTTGTTACTGCACTTACAGGTGCAGCTGCTGTCTCAATTAATGGTGAAACAACAGCAAAGGCTTTCGCCTTCAAGAGGGAAGTAAGAAATGAACTCGAAGAGTTCAAAAATGCCTACTTGGTCATTGTTGATGAAGTTTCCTTTGCATCTGTTGCTGATCTCCAATTGCTAGATGAAAAAATGAAGGAAACATTGGACAGACCAGTGGAACCTTTTGGAGGTGTTCCTATTGTTTTCTCTGGTGATTTCACACAGTTGTCCCCTGTGGGAGGGGTCCCTCTTTACAAATGTGATGACTGCGTTACATGGAAGCAACTTATAAATGTTTTTATGGAGCTGAAAGTCAATCATAGGTTTGAGAAAGACCCCGGTTGGGGAAATCTGCTTGAAAGGTTTCGTGATAAGGGCCCAACCACTGATGAAGTTGCTGTAATAAATAGCAGAGCTGTTGGTTCACATAAGGGTCCATTGGAAAAAAATATTCCCCCAGATGCGGTATATGCCACCAAGACAAATGTAGATAGAATGGCCATAAATGATGCCATATTTGTAAAACATTTGGAGAAAACACACTCAACTGATGCAAACGTACAGCCATTAATGCATACACTATGTATTAAAGCAGGTAATTTGAGGTTTCATGTAAGGGGAACAAGAAAAGAATACCATGCAATGGAGAAAAAGGCGCAGGATATCATTTATGCATCTGTGGGAGAAGCTCATGTACAAGACAAAACAAAGAAGTACCATGATCCGCTGTTGAAATTGTATCATGGACGCCCACTGTGCATTAATCAAAACGAGGATGTTTCAGGGTGCATTGCTAATGGTGCCATGTGTGAATTCAGAGGTGTGAAATTGAAACCAGGTGTTTCAATAACTGATTTTGAAACGATTCTAATTGATGGCTATTGTGTCAATTGCGTTTGTGTGACGCAAATTGAGTCAATGGTTGTAAAGATGTTGGATGGGACGAAAGGAGGAGACAAAGAACATTTAATTGAAGTGAAGCCAAAAACTATTTATGCATCAGCTAGGTTTCCTGTTCCGTGCGTTGGACCAATCACAAAGAAAAGCATGAGAGTTTCAAGAACAATCAGTTTTGAACAATTTCCAGTTAATTATGCCAATGCAAGAACAGTTCACAAGTTGCAAGGACGGTCCATAAAAAATCTTGTCGTAAGTGCATGGGATTATACAGGCAATTGGACTTATGTTTGTTTGTCCAGGTGCACAACTTTACGTGGTCTTTTTTTACGTGAACCATTGAATCCAAACATGACCAAGGGTATGTCAGAGGAGTTAAAGTCTTTTATGAAGAGTTTGAGAGACAAAAAAAATGCAAAACTGTACATTTTCATGGAGAAGATCTTTAGGAAACCTAATATTTTGGAAATGGTGATATATGTATCGTAACTGTACTACCTACAGTCTAAATACTACAGTCAAAGTACACGTAATACGAAAGTAGCAATTTGGATAGTTGTAATTCGAGTGTAGTATCCAATTTAAACAAAATAGCATAGCAAAAATAGCATAGCAAATACTACAGTCAAAGTACACGTAATACGAAAGTAGCAATTTGGATAGTTGTAATTCGAGTGTAGTATCCAATTTAAACAAAATAGCATAGCAAAAATAGCATAGCAAATACTACAGTCAAAGTACACGTAATACGAAAGTAGCAATTTGGATAGTTGTAATTCGAGTGTAGTATCCAATTTAAACAAAATAGCATAGCAAAAATAGCATAGCAAAAATGGCAAGCAACTCGGTCAACATTTGAGGCAACTCGGTCAAAATTTGATATGTTGGGTTAAAACGATGAATCCGTTCGTTTTTTGATCCATTTTGTCTAAATAGTTGCGTTTTTCGGTTTAGTTTCTAGCCCCTCTATTTAACGCTTGGAAGGTGTCGTTATTTTTTTCTCTAATTAAATTTTTACAGGTAACTTAGCGTTCAAAAGGCTTAATTTTTTTCCTGTTCAGTTATTCTACGGACATGAATACAAAACAATGTAGGGGCGCGACAAAATATGTCGTTTTCTTGTCACGTGACCAAACGAGTGATGCATTGCAGGCTTTCATCATTCGTGACTGCGAAATTGCCACGATATTTAACGAAGCAAAAGTGCTGGAATCGTGCGCAAACACATGTAAAATGGCTTAAATATTTCGTTTCACTCATTTATATTCATGAAGAAAACGTGAATGCTCATGTCTCAGTTGGTTGCCGGCAATGCCATGTTTTTTCTAAGTGTCCCCTAAGTAAACTGAACATGCGCGAAAGTCGACTTTTTCCCGTGTGCCCCCCCCAAACCCCCCAGAGCTACGCTTTACCCGACCTCGTGGAACTCGATCGAATACCCGGTACTCGGAGTTCTGTTAGTACAATAAATAAATGTGTGTTAACAGTAAATTCGTTGTCTTTGCGTTAACATGATTATGCCATAAAAAAGTTGCCTTAGGAAGTTGTTGGCTGATTTCCTACCGGTGACCCTCTCTACGTCCGGTACTTTGAGTAGAAGTACCTACCGGTAGCTACCTCTACTAAGAAAAAGTCGTATGTATCATACGTATTACCTAGCTACCTACCTCTAGATGATTGGGTCGTGAAAACTTGTGCAGTCAGAGTCTTTCCAAGCAACATACAAATCGACGTCACCGAAATCGTAGATCAACTTTTTGAAATTATTCGTTCTCAAGATTGCCTCATTCTTCTTTGCTATGTGGTGGCCGACAGTAGCAAACGCTTACTGTTAATTAATTCTGACTTATCGACAGTTGTCTCTATTTTTTTGTAGCGTGGTGGCACCAAACAGATACCGGAAGTAGAGCATCTTGCGTGAAGAGTGAAGAGAATGGTTTTCTCACGTTCTTCATCAACAACTTAATAACAGTAAAACAAACTTCTCACCTCTCTTTCTTTCCATTCATCATCAAGTCTTTTTCAATATATTTTTCCATCAGAAAAGCTACACTACTTTCCATCAAACATCGCCGCATAGACCGCCGAACTTGGACATTCGACGAAAGCAAATCAACTTCGGAAGTTCATTCGCTTCAAAGAAGACTGCCATTGGGTCGACTCCTATCCGAAACCAAAGAGCATCGTCGTCGTCGTCGTCATCATCATCATCATCATCATCATCATGGTTACTTCCGTTACCACTAGATTCATGCCCAGCAAGTCCCTTCCGGGGAAAAAACTCGACGAGTGCCGCCAATTGTATTTGCAAGGCAAATCCGAACAAGCCAAGACAAATTTTGTGGATGCCGTACGATTGTTCTCAAAAGCCGTGTATTTGCAAGAAATGTTGCTGGGAAAATACCATCAGGATACCGTAAAGACGTATTGGAGGCTAGGACGTGCCGCATGTCTGGCCAAACAAGAACGGCAAGCGATTGAGGCCTTTCACCGGGCCATGCGAATGGCTGGAACGACTTTTGAGGAGAGTGTGGTCAAGTCGTTGCTGCATGATGTCGAAGCGGTTTGGAAAGAGTTGGAGACTAGCGACGAAAATCGTTCTCCCACTGCTGATAGGGCCCTGGAGTCCCCCGTGCAAGACTTCGAGCGACTCCTTTCTCTGGAAAAGAATGCTGACTTGGCTTGCAAAAATCAAGAATTTGTTTCCGCCATTCGGTCCTACGAAGAGGCTCTGGAGCTCTTGGCCAAGGTAGCCGGGTGCTCTGACACTTTGTGCGGTGCCGACATCCGCGTCAAGCAGTCCACCTGCTACTTGAAAAATCACCAGCAGGCAGAGGCCGCCGAAACGCTCAGCACTGCCTATGAATGCTACTTAGAACGCCTAGGAGGCAATCACCCTGCCACCCTTGGAGCTGCCGCCACCTTGAAAACGCTCCGCAAAGATTCGTTCCTTAACAAGGAGAGGGAAAAGTGGTGGACCGCCTCTTTGTCTTCTCTTGGTAGCAACGATAGTCCAAGGTCGACGTCCTGCGAGAATGAAGGCAATTTCTAAGAGTAACTCGAGACAAGAAAAGCGGGGAAGATATTTACAACACAGGAAATAGTAGTTGAAAGAGGACTAGAAGGCGAATCGCCTTTTATGTTTAAAAAATAGCATTTTGATCACACTTACGAAAAGGAAATCGTCAATAGTAAAAATTGAGGTTTAATCAATCAATAGAATGTTCTTTCATGCATTGCTGACATCGGTCGGACATCATGAATGTTCTCAAACCCATCATGGGAAACGTTGCTGCTGATCGAGCGCAACCACAAAATCGTATCTTAAGTTTTTCTGGTTTGAACTTTTCATCCATTTGAGGTTTTCAGCTTTTTTTGTCATGAGTGGTGGGCAGCAGAGTATCAACAGGATGGATAGCGGTTTTTGTTTCGCTCCACGGGGCAGGCTGTAGAGCGAACTTCTTCTAAGTTGAACAGATGGTACTTGGTGGTGGGCACATCCTTTAAAACAAGCGCTTGTAATTCCTTCGTTTGCCACCTTTGTCTTCACCCCTCACCGTTGGAGGCGTTCAGACAGAAGCGTGCTTGAATCGAGCCCTGTGGGTACTGTTCATCTTCTGAAGTTAAGGTTACCTGTATGATTGAGCTTTCCTTCGCTGTAAGATCGGCATCGTCGCTTTAACAATCGTCAAAGAAACTTCTCCAGCATTCCGCGTAGTGACTTCATCTCCCACCATCCAAGCATACCACGCGTTGTATGACGACCATTCCTAGAGCTAACCCCCGGATTGTGATCATACTTGTCCCTATTTCATTCGTTGAAAGAAACGACAGTACACTACTCTTGTGAAAAACACGAAGTCAAGAGCTGTCTGGAAACCACAAAAAGGGGTGCAATAAAGGTGGTTCATTAGGTCGTCCTCCAAGAGGGGTGGTTGAAACATGGTGGTCTCCGCCGCCAAGTCGTTGTACCTTGGTCGACTTGGTCCGGTGTATGGCTTGCAGGAAATGACCTTGCTCAATCCATTTGCTGTTTTGTCGTACTGCCAACAAGGCTGCATCGTTGACGACTTGCTTCAAATCCGATCCAGAAAAATTCTGCGTCTGATCGGACAAGTGATCCCAGTGAATTGTGGAGAATCGGCAGTTGGTCTTGGCAGCGTGCATCTTAAGAATTTCCTTACGACCAGCAGCATTGGGAAGATGGACATAAATCTGCCGATCAAAACGACGCAAAATGGCAGGATCCAAAGCCTCCGGTCGATTGGTGGCACCAATAACAATGATTGTGACAAGGGCAAGAGGATCCTTACGTGTGGAAGTGTTGCTATTGTGGAAGCCATCCATTTCTGTCAAGAGTTGATTGAGCGTTTGGTCTCGTTCATCATTGCTGTTCATCATTCCCATGGAGCGTGCTTTGGCGAGTGCATCCAGTTCATCGATAAATATGATAGCGGTAGGAGGGCGATCTGCCGCCTCAATCTGCTCTGTAGTATTCTGTGGTGAATTCCTTAGGTTGGATAGCCATTTCCAAAATAGCCCTCCGTCGTACCCATATTTGCGGCTGTGGTTTAGCAAAGCTACTTGTTTCGCTTGTTGAAAAAGGGATCGAACGCGGGCAGCCCCTCGACCAACGTACATTTCAACAAATTCGCTTCCAGTACAAGAAATGAAGGCATCGCAGTCTGCCTCCCCGGCCAACGCTCTCGCCAAGAGCGTTTTTCCGGTCCCGGGACTTCCATGCAATAGTATACCTCTTGGAGGTTCCGCTCCCAGTGCATGATAATTGGAAGGATGCTGAAGGTAATAGGCAATTTCTCTGATCTCTGGGAGAACATCGTCTAGTCCAGCCACATCGGCAAACTTGGTCTTGTTGCTGTTGGCGGTTGTGTAGCTCCCTCCACCATTATGAGTCAAAAGTTTTGACAGGAAAAATTGCCCCCCATCTTCACTTCCATTGTGCAATCCCTTGAGTATACGATAAACCAACGCCAGATAGACAAATGGGAGTGCTGTCAGCAACGGAGTCACCAACTTGCTCCCCAGACTTTCCGGTAAGGCTGATACATCTGTGCATCCACCCTGGTGAAGTAGTTCCAACAGATCCGATTGCAGCGTTGGACTGTTGGACGGCAATGTCGCTTTATTCCAACCATCTTGTGTGGAAAAGACAATATGTGACGGTCCCATGAACGCCTTTTGAATGACGCCTTGTTTAGCGGCAGTGCGCAACAAGGTCAAAGAGGCCTCGCGGGCCGACGCGTATTCTGGCTGTTTTATCATGGCCAACGACGAAGCCGCTATTTTTCCTAGTAGAAAGGAGAGTGCTGACCCCAATCGGTACCGTTGGGATGGGTGCGACGTCGCACCACCACCAGCCCCGTATGGTTGTGCAGAAATGGTCCAATATCGTACCAGCGATTTGGGTCGTTTGTATAATATACAGGATGCCGTGAATGCCAATGCCAAAACTGCCCATCGATGATAGCCACTGCGCTTCAAGTTGTCATTTTGTGCGGATATCAAGTTCACGAGCTGCCGCATCTGCAACAAGATTTGCCGTTTCCAGCATCCATAATGTCGCCGTTGCGTTTTTTGTGGACTTGTTTCGTCATTACTTTTTGGTGACAAGGATTGTGATTCGGACTGGTCTTCCTTATGGGCAGCACTTGGGGTGGTCATGGGTGACGAATCGTCGGAAACATTGGTCTGGATGCTGTCATGGGGAGCCATGGTCGGACCGAACGAGACCTTGGTAGAAACAGGTCGATGACGGAAAAAATGAAAAAAATACTTCAAACATTAAAAGCGTCGTACACGATGATGGAACGATTGACATCGACGACTCGAAAGTTGTGTTCGTGCGGGGGAGTGACCATGCGATTCTCATGTCCCGAATAAATCTCCCTAAAACAAATGTCGCTGGCTCAGCATAAAACACCATAATGTCGTATTGCAGTCTATGAGGAACAGCTTTCTGTCACATCACAAGGTGTCTATAATTATGAGATGGGTGCTCCTACCAATGATGCTACCTTGCAAGGACCGGCGCTAGTTTGGATGGGTTTCCCCTGCCAGGTGGCGATGCCACCTTCACCGGTTTTGAGGTCTTTGGCCACTGTGTCCCAAGTCTTTTTCTTCTTCATCTGTGCCGAAGTGGATGCTTCGCCGGTCAGGCCTTCGATGAACACTCTCTCTCCGACGTTAGCGCCTTCCGGCGGAGTAACCAGCTCAACTTTACTGCCATCTTCGGCTTTGGCAGCGAGAACCATGCCGTTGCTATTGAATCCAACAATCTTGGCGGCCTTCAGATTGCACACAACCAACACCAGCCGGTCCTGCATGTCTTCGAGAGAATAATGCTCTCTTAAACCAGACGCGATTTCCCGGGGTCCCGTGTCTTCACCGACGTCAATTTCCTCACAAAACAACTTGTCTGCGCTGGCATGATTCCACACCTTGACAATCTTTCCGACGCGAATGTCAACTTTAGTAAATTCTGGTTGGTCAGAATTTTCCTGTTGTCCTCCCTTGCCTGCGGCGCTCTGTTTGGCCTTTGCCTCCTTCTTCCGTCTTTGCGCCTCTTCGTACGACTCCTTCTTTTTGGACGACGCAGCAGCCTTGTCCATCAACTCACCATCCGACATGCTCTTTTCGTACAGGACATCACCCACAGTTGTTGCTGTACCGGCTTCTAAGTTGCGACAATCTTTGTTGACATCTTTGAGTGCAACCGGCTCCTTTCCAAGCTTCTGGAAAATCTTCTTGCATCCAATCGGTAGGAACGGCATCAAAAGATGGGCCAATGCATATATTGCCTCCAGCGTTGCTCGCACAACAGTTTTACGGAAAATATCTTGCTCGTCGCCCTTCTTCAACCACGGAGCTTCATCTTGCAGATATCGATTGACATCCCGAAATCCTTGGATGGCGACGTTGGCACCGCCCTGCAAGTCGTATTCGTCCATTTTGGCGACGTAGCTGTCCAAAATCGAAGCAAAGTCGACAGGAGGGTTGGACGGCGCTGGAACATCCGCAACCACTCCGTCGCAGAACTTCTTGTTCAAGTTGGTGGCACGATTGACTAGATTTCCGAGCGTATCGCAAAGGTCGGCGTTGTGCATGTCCCTCATGGAATCTTCGCTGAACGATAATTCACCTCCGTAAGCAGCTTCCTTGCACAGATACCTGGTAATATCAAAGATGGAATGGGACAACGTTAGAAGAAAAAGGAATGCACGACTTCGCATCTTGCATCTGTAGACAACGTACCATCGAAAGGTATCGACATGGAACTTATCGAGCATGTCATGAGGATCAACGACATTTCCCAAGGACTTTGACATTTTCTTTCCTTCCTTGTCATTGACAAATCCATGGGCAAATACCGTTTTGGGGAGGGGAATACCAGCTGACATGAGCAGACAGGGCCAAATGACAGTGTGGAACCACAAAATGTCCTTTCCAATGATGTGAACATTTGCGGGCCAAAATTTTTCCAACCCTTCAATGGATCCATCGTCATTGACGCCCAAAGCATTGACACCAGTCAAGTAATTGGACAAGGCATCAATCCACACGTACATGACATGGTTTTCCTTGAATCCTTCGGGGACGGAAATTCCCCACGAGAAAGTCATGCGACTAATGGATAAGTCTCGCAACTCGTCGGAAGTTAACCGATTCATGATGTTGTTGCGATGTTGTTCGGGCCGAATAAAGTCTGGATTGTCGTTGATGTGCTGAATGAGCTTTTCCTGATAGGCCGACATTTTGAAAAAGTACGACTCCTCTTCGACGCGTTTCAGTGGTTGTCCAGTGGTGGGATCTTTGAAATCGTTCAGTTCGGCCTCATTATCTGTCACAAAGGTTTCCTCCTTGACATTGTACCAGCCCGAGTATGCATCTAGGTAAATATCTCCATTGGCAGCGCATCTTTTCCACAATTCTCGTGCTACCCGCTTGTGTCTGTCGCTGGTCGTTCGAACGTAATCATCATTGGTAATCAAGATCCGCTGGTTGAGATTTTTGAATCCAGTAACGTACTGAGAAAAAATTGAAAAAGTTGGGGTGAGATGTGACAGTACGCAAACTTTCCGTTCGAAATGACAAATCGACCGTAACTATGTAACACCACAAGCATCATTCGAGACAAGACGCACCGTGTCACAAATCTCTTGCGGTAACTTGCCCTCACTTTCGGCAGTGTTGGCAATTTTTTGTCCGTGTTCGTCGGCACCCGTGACAAAGTAACATGGCTGGTCACCTTTGAGACGGTGGAAGCGACTGATGACATCGCTGGTGGCTGCCTCGTAGGCATGGCCCATGTGGGCCGGCCCATTGGTATAATTAATGGCGGTGGTCAGGTAAAACCCGCCATCACTGTTTTGTATGCCAGCACCGCCCGTTTTGCTCAAATATCCGTAATCAATGGTAGACTCATCCAGAAGCGTCCAACGACCGTGGGTCTCGCCAATGGTGGCTTTGGATTCCAGGGCGTCGCCCAGATCTTCGACGTGTTCGTTGCTCATGATGATTGATTTGCGGTGTTGAACGAATGTACGGATTCGAGGCTCACTTTTTGTCTTCTTTTCGTTTTGGATTGATGCCGGAGCAGCGGTGTGTCTTTCAATGGGATTATCCTTGGAACAAAGCAGAGAGATGTTGCAAGGAGTGATTGATCGATCCTGTTTTTCCACCGGACAGGGTATAAAAAATTAAAATCTAACATCAAGAGAGGGATACGAACCACAAAGTGAAAGCTTCGCGAAACAATAACTGTAACTGTAAATTCAAAGGTCAAAAACGAGGTCTGCGTGTTGAGGGTATCGGTGTCAGTTGAGAGTCAGTCCCGTGATATCTTTGATTCACGATCTCTTTACCTCTTTACTTCAGATCCACCTCTTACGTCACCTCTTACGTCATTCGGTCAGATTTCATCTCTTGATTCTCGTTGCCATCTTTCATCTTTGTGTTTTTCATCTTTTTCACTAGAAATGTAACTTCCTATAATCTGGATTATCATCATCTACATTTCTCTTCTTTTCAGGTTACGAGCCCAAGCATTACGCTTGATCTTTTGTTCTTCTCGGTGTTGCTCCACACCCTGCCTGCAGCAGTTAAGCGTCTCGCGAACGCTTTCTGTGTAGACCAAGTATCGGAATCAAGTTGGGCCGGGCACCGCTCAACCTTTCTGATCTTTGTCCCCGACTTCGATTGACAGAAAGCTTGTGCTGAAGGAGTTGTGCCCTGACTCTGACAGCCGGCCCGGTTTCATCGATAGGCGAAGAAATTGCGACTATGAATCCTACGTACGCGGATGATTTTCGAGGGCCACCGGCCCTGAACTCCCGCGTCGATGCTGATTCCGACTCTGGTTTTGTCCGCATCGCACCCACCTCTTCGGCCAACCGTCGCAGCCTTCCCGACAACCGTGCCATCCTCACTGACATACCCGAGTGTTAGTGAGGATGGCACGGTTGTCGGGAAGGCTGCGACGGTTGGCCGAAGAGGTGGGTGCGATGCGGACAAAACCAGAGTCGGAATCAGCATCGACGCGGGAGTTCAGGGCCGGTGGCCCTCGAAAATCATCCGCGTACGTAGGATTCATAGTCGCAATTTCTTCGCCTATCGATGAAACCGGGCCGGCTGTCAGAGTCAGGGCACAACTCCTTCAGCACAAGCTTTCTGTCAATCGAAGTCGGGGACAAAGATCAGAAAGGTTGAGCGGTGCCCGGCCCAACTTGATTCCGATACCTTGTTTGCCTCCAACATCCTTGCCTACCAAACTAGTGGTGATCTTCGAGCTGCACTTGCATCTGTGTCCTCGTTCACATCCACTGTTCTTGCAAACCATCTACAGCCGTCTGCTGACTCCTCCATTGAGTCTGGCACTGTCCCATCGGCTCCTCATTCTACGTCCCAGCCTCCGGCGTCTATTGTTGATACAGCTGCTGCTACTGCTGCTCCAGTTTTGTGGTTTCATGATCCCACCACTCTTGCTTCCTCTTCCTGCCCTTCTTCTGACTACTCTGTTTCTGCCTACCAGCCTTTTGAGTTGCCTTCTGAGTTTGGTCAGTCTGCCCTTGCACACTGTCCTGTCCATACCGGGCCTCTTCCTCTGTGCTCCTCCGCAGTTTCCTCTGATATTTCTTGCCACCCAACTTTGAACCTTTGTCCTTCCCTTGCCTTCCTCCCATGGCCTCCTTTTGCTCCGCCTTGGGATTACTCCTTTGGTTTCCCTTTGGCCCCTGCTCCTCCCTGGTGTTTTTCCTCTTGGTTTTCTCCTGGTCCTTGGTCGCCTCTGGACACTGTTCTCCCAGTCATCGGTCTGTTTTCAGTTTTGCTCCTGTTTCTCTCTGACTGCCTCATGTGCTGCCACCATTGTCCCTCCGTCTGGACTCTGAGTGTTGCCAGCGCCTTGCCCCTGCTTCTCTCTGAGTACTTCCTGTGCTGCCACCCTTGTCCCTCCGTCTGGACTTTGGGTTCCGCCCGCACCTTGCATGATCGATCCCTTCTCCCACCTTACCTCCACTTTGTCTTCCCCAAGTCTATCCCATGTGGTGGTGGTGGTGCTTGTTCTATTGCACCAGTCCTTTGCCTACAGCATATCTTGCCTGCACCAGTTTATTACGGTGCATGTTCTCTTGCACCTATCCATTGCTTCCTGCGTGCTTTGCATGGACAAGCGCACCCGCAAGCCCTTCAGCCTGCTACTCCTGTCCAAGTTGCCATCCTTTGGTCACTTCAGCCCTCAAGAGTTTCTGTCCCTTCAGCCCTTCAGCCTGCTATTCCTGTCCAAGTTGCCATCCTTTGGTCACTTCAGCCCTCGAGAGTTTCTACATTTGCATCACTTCAGCCTCTCACTTCTGCTAAGCTTGTCATTGATCTCCCCCCTTCCTGGCCCCATCTGCGGCCCTGTCCTACTTTTGATCTCGACTCCATGCTACGAGTTGCCCTTGCACTCCTTTTATTAGTCTTCTCCCATTGGAAATGGCTTCCTGCATCCAGCTCTCCGCATCCCGCCCCAGCTTCTTCTTTCCATCCCTGCCTCCCATCCTTGCTTGCTACTCTCTGGTCCCAGAGGGAGCATCTCCTTGTTGCTCCTCCTTGGCCGTCCACTGCTGGACTTGTGCTACAGAGGGAGCATGTTCCTACTGTTGCTCCTCCATGGCTATCTCCTTTAAGATTCATCCCTCCAAAAGAGCATTCTTCATTTTTCAGCCCCTACTTGCCCCTCACTCAGCTTCTGTTCCAGAGGGAGCATTCTTTGCTTCCTCCTCTACTGCTGTTCTTGGGTCCTGTCTCTGCTCATTGGCAGGAACTTTCTTTTGGTTTTATTCTACCCTCTTTGCGAGAATGTTCACGTCAACCTTCTCCTTCAGCATTGCTCCTCCAAGAACCGCCATGTTTTTGGCCATTTCTGCTCTCTGTGCCCCACCGGCTTCTGGGCCACCTCCAAGCTCTATTTCAGCTTTCTTGGACCTTTGACGATGACGATCCTCTGCTTTCTGGGATCACCTACCCCATCCTTCTTGCTACTGCAGTCAACGATTACCTTTGCCCCCATGACATATCTGCTTCTTTGGTCTACCCTCCTCTTGCGATAGTTGCCCCCTGTGTGCCTATGCCCTTTTGGCCTGCCCTGCTCCTTTTTCTTGCTTTTGCTTCACTGCAAGCTTGCTACAGCAGGACTTTTTCCTATCACGCTACAGTTCTACCATCTTTCACTACCTTTCTTTTTCTGCTTCCATGCCATCTGTTGGTAGCAGTTTTTCTGGTGGTGATTGTCTCAGTCCTTCTGCATCTACGCTTGAGAGGGAGTGTTGAGGGTATCGGTGTCAGTTGAGAGTCAGTCCCGTGATATCTTTGATTCACGATCTCTTTACCTCTTTACTTCAGATCCACCTCTTACGTCACCTCTTACGTCATTCGGTCAGATTTCATCTCTTGATTCTCGTTGCCATCTTTCATCTTTGTGTTTTTCATCTTTTTCACTAGAAATGTAACTTCCTATAATCTGGATTATCATCATCTACATTTCTCTTCTTTTCACTGCGTGTTTGGATCGTGAGAGGGTTGAAAGACAGACGGAAATAATCTTTTCACAGTCACAGTCAGAGACCTCGTTTTATGATGAGCAATACGTCGTAGAGTACGATAGCAGGGTGCAGAAAGTGGGGTGCGTTCCATGTACTGACAGTGAGAACCCTTACAGTTAACACTATCCACTTTTGACTGTGAACATTCACAGTCAGAACATGCGCCGAAAGCCGAAACAAGCACGTCGTGTATCATACGTCGTACATTACAACGGTACTTTCATGGACTACTAGTAGTCGTACTGGAATACGAAAAAATACCGTGTACCTGTAAGTATCATACATCGTGGCATCATATCATACAAGCTAGCTAGCTAGCTTCAAGCTACGACGTAGGTATACCAAAATCCAAAATCATTCATCACTACTATCGAACAACTCCGATACCGCCGCAAAGACTCCGCAGAAATACATCCTCAGTAGTACAGCAGCATTTTCGACACACAATCTACGCTGAATTTTTCCAAAGAATTAAAATAATTAGCTGCTCCAAGTGCAAACGATAGATGATGTGGTTGACTTCCCGAAAACCTCATGCCAAGCCCTCAACGGCAACCAGTACGGCAAATTCTCTGCAACAACAAGACGATGAGAATAGTTCGAGTCGCGACATTGTGTCCGATTCGTCATTGATACCAAAAGCTAAGAAGGACGATTGGGAATCCTCACTACCATTGGACTGGACTCGAATGGGTAAGAAGCGCAAACGAAAAGAGGAGGATGACGATGAAGATTGCAATCATCCATCGAATTGTAGCTGTCGCCGCCGTCATTTGCGTCCTGCCAATGCAGCAGCGTCAACAGTACTGAACGCAACTAATATCTCTTCCACGCAACTCAGAGTCAATCGCACCAAGTTACATGGGCAAGCCATATTTTGTTTGCACGAGTTGGATCCCCAATGGGTGCAGGGATACTTTGTACCGATCGGGTCCACGAAGCCATGGGGATTACTGGCTGTACAAGAAGAAATCGACGACTGCTTGGCATGTGCCGATGGAGGCTATCGACGCGTCAGCTTGACTGTGTACCCCCCTGCCACCAAGTCCACAGCATCAACGACAAGTCGATCCAGACAGCGGACCGTGACCAACATGGACTGGACTTGTGGCGATATGATGACTTTGTACCATCCGGATCATGGGGAAATGACGGCTGAGCAACTCGTGACAGGTCACAAAGCATTACCGCTGCTGCACAAATACTTTCAAGGATTATTGGATCGATTGCAGCCTCGGGAAGAACCTCCGATTTCGAAAAAGGAAAACACATCGGTACTGGACTGGCTTCCAGATGTGGCAGTGGTCAAGGGGTCTATGACGTTGATTCTGCCAGAAGAAAGCTAAATATGAGCGTTTAGTAGACAATCCTCGGAGGGTTCATGGAAAAGACAAGTGCGAAATGAAATCGAAGAATTTAAACATGCTAATTGGGAGACTGACGATGAACTTACCTTGGCATCAATCTAAGATATTCAATTACTCGGTGAAAAATGAAGAAAAAAATGTTGGACACACAATTGGAACCTTCGTAGGTGTGTCTATCGTTTTCTCTGGTGATTTCACATGGTTGTCGCCTGTGGGGCGAGTCCCTCTTTACAAACGCGATGACTGTGTTCCATGGAAGCAACTTCTGAATGTTTTTTTCTTAATGGGACTGAAAATCAATCAAAGGTTTGAGAAAGACCTACAGTAGTTTGGTGGGAATTGTTGGCAAGGTTCTGTAATGATGGTCCCACCACTGATGAAGTGGATGATCACTACACAAGTTCTTGGTGTGTCTCATGTTCGATCATTGGAAAATATTTTCCTTTGGAATATCGCATAATAAAGAACAAAGCACAAGATATTTACTGTTAATGCAGCTTTGGGGAACGTAGTGTGACCCTATATTATTAGAAACTCGTACTTTTACGACTGCCCAGGTAGTCTACCCGAGTTGTAAAGAACCAGTAGATGATCACCAATCGAACGCGTTCCTAATGAGATGATTATATTGATGGTTTGACTTACTGTCGTATCACTACCGGTACTTGCAAATGTGTGAGATAGATTTCTGGTACGAGTACAGACATTCAAAGTCAACCTTGTATCATACATCGATGTGACATTGTCAACATCATCGTCTATTGACTGAGATTTGTGATTTTCTCCTTATGTATTTTTATTTATTCAGCACCTACTAGGAATGACTACCTAACAGGAAGCGAAAATACGAACAATATTATTGTTGTGATGTTTGATTGCATGTTCTCTGTGCTGTTTATAACCTTCTAATGTGTGAGCAATTCTCAATTACATAGCAAGTGGTTTAATTTTACCTTTTAGCTTGACACGTACTCCGGAGTAGTACATTACGAATGGTCAGGGCGAAAAATCCCGGCGTGAATTTGTATCTTTCACATTTCGCTCGCTTGAAAAAAGATTACATCATAAATACCCATGTCGATGATTTTTCCGAAAATCACAGAGGAGCCGAAACATTAATCTCTATGACTGTGAATGATTTCATAAAACTATGATTGAACGATCCATTTTATGCCTCAAAGTTTACAAGTACAGTACGATGGAATCACCGATGGGTTCTTTGAACCAAACGAACAAAGTGGTTTTGGCCAAAATGGATGTGGAAGACGAAGAGAACGTCGAATCTCTAAGTCAATCCTCTGGTCGAGGCTCCAATTCCACAAGTGATTTCAGTCGCTGCAAGTCTAACGGTGACGAGGAGGCTTTGATCGAAATTGCACGGAAAGAGGAGCGAAATGTTTGCATGATCCGCTTCATCACAATCGCAGCCGTAATCATCTCCGCCATCTCGGTCAGTTCTTTGGTATACTTTTTTGCTACCGGGAGTGACACCCGCAACTTTGAAATCGAGGTAAGCACAAGGCTGAGTCCCCTAAAAACAACTCAGGTGTGATTGCATTATTTCTGACAATGTCTATCATGCCGTTCACTCTTCATTCGATTCACAGTACAACTTGCTTGTACAAAACATTCACACTCTGGTTGTGTGGGAAGTAAAATACAATTTTGCATTGGTCCAACAACTCTGTGGTACCATCACATCTGAATCTTTGATGAGTAATCAGATTTTCCCAAATGTTACCCTGCCTGACTTCGAGATTACTGGTGGTTTTGTGGATGGAATGGGTGGAATCATGATGGCACTCTTTGCGCCGTTAATCCCATCATCACAAAAGGAGAAATGGGAGGAGTACTCTGTTCTTCACCAAGATTGGCTCAACAGGAGTGCACTCTTGAAGGTTGAGAGCCCTTCTCACAGGGATCAACTTCATGGCACCATTCAAGATCATGAACATGATCGCCACCTTGAAGTTGTTTCTTTGGATCCTCAAACTATTGTGGAACTTGAGATTCCCGACGAACCAACGATTCTGTCAGAGATTTGGAAGTGGGATGCGGATGAAAAAGTGCCCGTAGAATCAACTTCTGCTCATGACTACTATGCCCCCCTTTGGCAGAGCAGCCCCCACAATGCAGACACTGTAAATGCTGACCTCTTTTCTGATCCACATATCAGTGAACTCTTCTCGTCAATGATCAATTCTGGTGAAACAGTGCTGTCACCTGGTTATGAAATCGGAAACTTGTTTGATTGGATGTTTGATCCAAATGAGAAGTCCCAAAAGGTTGATCCCCATGCCTTCATCATGGAAAAAGTTCATGTTGACTTCGGTCAAGGACAAGAAGTTGCTGGATTTGTCCTCGCACTGACTTCCTTCCGGAATCTCTTCACCAGACTTCTTCCAGAAGGTACTGAAGGAATCTATGCTGTTGTCACTGGCACTCCTGCCTGTGAACGAAATATGACCTTCCTGTTAAGAGGCAATACTGCAGATTTCCTTGGCTATGAAGACTTGCATGAATTATCGCTTGATCATCACAGAAGATCCGTTCCCATGGAATTGTATGAAACGGTACCAGATGATCTCTGTCTTCACCTTTTGAATGTCTATCCATCCAAAGCTTACATCGACTCCTTCAATACCAATAAGCCTGTGTAAGGGAGCCCAAATGTATCTGCAATAGAATCAACTGTATCCAAGCAACTCACTCTATGTTTTATTCTCTTTCAACCATTACACAGTGTTTACACATCAATTGTTGTTCTTGCTTTCGTTGTGACAACCATCTTCTTCTTGGTTTATGAAAGACTTGTCACCAAGCGTGAGCAAACAAAGAATGCAGCACTCAGGGTTGTTTCTTCCATCTTCCCATCAAATGTTCAAGAGAAGGTGCTTCGGGGTGCAACTGATGTTAACACAGGAAGCACAGAGAAGGAGAATGTGATTGCGTCCTTTTATCCTGCAACGACGGTCCTTTTTGGTATGTCAACTTTTGAAACGATGTGTGTTGAATGTTTCCATGGTAACTCACCCAGAAATGTCATTGTTGGGGCACACTGCAGCTGATATTGAGGGGTTCACAGCTTGGAGGTATGGTAATTGTGATCTGAGCTTGTTCTTTGCTATGCAAGAAATGGGGCTAACTTCATTCTTTCTTTGATCTTGTCACTACTTCAGTTCCACAAGAGAGCCTGTACAGGTCTTTCGCTTGTTGGAATGTGTGTATGGGGCTTTTGATGGGATTGCTAGGCGTCGCAAGATCTTCAAAGTTGAGACTGTTGGAGATTGCTATGTTGCTGTATGTGGCATGCCTGAACCAAGGAAGGACCATGCAGTAGCAATGGTCCGCTTTGCAAGGGACTGCCTGACTAGGATGGCATCTTTGAGCCACAACCTAGAAGTTTCTTTGGGACCAGACACTGCAGATCTTGGGTTCAGAGTTGGGATTCATTCTGGACCAGTGACTGGTGGGGTTTTAAGGGGACAAAACTCCAGATTCCAGCTGTTTGGAGATACAGTAAGTTGTTTCTTCAAGTTCAGTGAAATCTCACATTTAAATGTTCTAACTGTAGACATCTCTTGCTTGAATTGCTTCCCACAGATGAATGTGGCTGCTAGGATGGAATCAACTGGACTAAAGAACAAGATTCAACTATCCACAGCCACAGCAAAATTGCTACTCAAGGCTGGAAAGGAACACTGGATTGAAAAGAGAGAAGGCAAAGTTGACATCAAAGGGAAAGGAAAACTAGAAACTTTCTTTGTTAGAGGTGTCAAGGGGCAAGAGGCAAATGAAAGTAAGGATGCAACAGTTGCTACAAATTTGTCTTCTTCCAATCACAGTGATCAACCTGAACGCTCTGTCAAAGTTCTTGAGCATACAAATGAGGCCATCGCCAACAAGACAGGAAGACTTGTTGATTGGAACACAGATGTTTTGTCAAGAAGAATTACTGCCATCTTGAAAAATGAAGTGACACTAATGGATCCAGGGATGGTTAAACATGTGGAGCTTAGTCCAACCGCCATCAAACAGCTGCATCATTTTGTCCAGATCATTGCTTCAATGTACAATGATAACCCATTCCACAACTTTTCACATGCTTCACATGTAACACTGTCAATTGAAAAGATGCTTTCTACGGTCAAGAAAAACAATGAGTTTGCCTCTGGATATGCCAACAACATCTGCAATGACCCTCTCGCTCAGTTTGCAGCTGTTCTTGCTGCATTGATCCATGACTGTGATCGTAAGTGCTCTTAACATTCCCTGTTTTTTTTTAAGTTTGTGTCTTTTTTTGTTTTGTTCACTTAAGGATTTCTCTTTTTTGTTTTCATTTTCAATTGCATAGACTATGGTATTGGCAATACTACGCTTGTCGAAGAGAAGAATCCTATTGCAATACTTTATGAGGGGAAAAGTCCAGCAGAGAATCACTCTTTGTCCTTGGGATGGGAGCTTTTAATGGAACCTCAATTCTCTGAACTTGTGAAGTGCATCTGTGGAAAGGACAGGAAGGAGGTAGAACGCCTAAAAGATCTCCTGACAAAGGCTGTCTTGGCAACTGACGTGTTTGATAAGGAACTGAAAGAAGAAAGGGACAAGGAATGGGAAAAGGTGTTTGGCAGTGACAATAACAATGACTTGAATGACAAAGAAGCAGAGCAACTAGACAAAGTGAAGGCCACCATTGTGATGGAGCACCTCATTCAGGCTTCTGATGTTGTTCACACCATGCAGCATTGGCATGTCTATATCAAATGGGTAAGTGCGGGTTTTCAGAGAATGTTCCCAAGGGCTGCCCTCAATAGTTCATGATTTACGATTCTCATCCCTGGTTCAATTTGCAGAATGAACATCTCTTTGAGGAAATGACTATTGCCTATCACAATGGCCACCTATCCAAAAATCCTGCTGAGTTTTGGTATCAAGGTGAGATTGGATTCTTCAATCACTACATCATTCCCTTAGCAAAGAAATTGAAAGAATGCAAGGTGTTTGGTGTCATTTGTGATGAGTTCTTGGACTATGCTGAGGCAAATCTTAAAGAGTGGGAAACAAAGGGTCAACAGATTGTGGATCAATTTTCGAAAAAGTATTCATGCAATCGTCTAGGTAGCAACGAATGATTCGTTGGAGTCAGCATTTATTTCTAGGATAAATCTGAGAAGACACGATCTACACGAATTTAAATTATAATAAGGAAGAAAAAGATAACTCAGACTTATATACACTCATTTACTTACCGCTTCACAGTATGACCAATGACAACCCCATATATCTGGGAATGCTGTTGTTGTTAGTTCAAAATGTATTGGATACAACCTGGGCTGGCTGGGCCCCAATTTGTAGAACTTTTCTTCCTCTGCAAGTAAACAATCACAACTTTGGACTTTTCTGCTTTTCTGCTCAGGCTTGCGTGGAATTCGTCACCTTCATCGAGAGAAACTGACCTGGAAATTTCTCATGGCTGTATGAATATCTTCTTCATCCAGTAAGACATCAAAACAATTGTTGGTTGACCATTTTTCCCTTTCCGCAATGGCACACCATGCAGTACCCACCTTTAAAAAGCATCCTCGTTGGACATGAAGGCGTCCTATATGACAGTAGATGGCACAGTTCCATGTTCTTTGGCAAGACAGCCACTTCCTTTTCATCCTGCCCGGGGGCGGGTTGCTTTCTTGCTAAGACTAGAGCACCCGACAGTCCTTGTGTCGACGGTCGATTTCATCGCTCAGTGCGGATTCGTCCAAGAAGATTTTAAAAATCATTAATCGACCATTATTTTTTCCTTTCCCGCAATGGCTCAATCAGTGCCGATTCTGCTGAGCTATCATAGGTACTGTCACTTGTCTAAAATAATGGTAGGGAACTTGGCAGGGTAAGTTATTAACAGTAAGCATAATATCTTGTTCCGACTTTCGTTTACGGGTTATGGTTGCGGGAACACCCCTCTTACTGGACTGTACCCCTTCGACGTCCCCCTTTCAACAACATCCATCACTACGCACTTCTATGATACTATCATACACTTTGAACTTTTTACATATCACCCGTTCATTACGATGGATCACCCGTTCAATGATTTTACAGTTAATGCTTTTTTTTATTTTCTCATCTGGATACGACTACCGTAGTACAATCATCAAATTGCAGTTCATTACATTGTCAAATACTTCCGTTTTGATAGTGTGTCCTTTGAGCAGGAACAGGTAGTACATCGCTTCTCAAAACGACTATATACGTTGTGGAGGATTGCTGCTACAGTAGTCATCAACGTCCGATCCCCCAAACTGAATTACCAACCATCCAATCCATCCATCCAATCCATCCATCCATCCATTATTTTGAATCACGTCATATTATTATTATACTCAGGGAACAATAGAACATGTCGGACGAACATTGTGAAGAACAAGAAATGGAGGCGGAAGCCTTGTCGGCTATTTTTGACGATTGTATGGTTATCCAAAAAGATTCGCAGCCCTTTGAATGGGCCATTACATTATGGCCGGAACAACAGGCCGTAGACGACGACGGTGATGATGATGATGCCGTCGATACGCCCATCAACCATGTTGGTATCCAGGTGTTGGCCACCATTCCACTGGATTATCCGGAACTGTCGTTACCTGAATTGAAAATTGAAATTAAAAAAGGACTGACCGATGAGCACGCCCAAGAATTGTTGGAACTTGCCATGGAAGAAGCCGAAAACAATCGAGGTATGCCCGTCATGTATGCCGTATGTGAACGACTTCGAGAGTGGTTGTTGGAAAACAATGAAAAGGGTATGGACGATAAATCCATGTATGCTCAAATGATGAAACGAGAAAAGGAAAAGGAACGGGAAGCGGTAGGTTTTTCGTTTTGAAAACAAAAATATTGTTTTTTTTTTTGGTGTGTGTGCGTGCGTTGGTCATCAGGGATATCCTGTTGGAGTCCCAATTCACATTTTTTTGGTTCTAAATGTGGAGAAGAAAGTGTTGACGCTAGAACAAAGCAGTTGGAGTAGACAAGATCCCATCGAGTGTCAGATATGCGATGAAGGCTCGGTCGCCGTCAAGGCGATTTGGACTTGAGTTGCTCACCATTCGGTGGGATAATATCTGCACCACATCGGTTTGCTTGTATTGTTTGGATGCTGCCACTCGTTTCACGGTTCATTCGTATTTTCTGATATTGCCGATATTTTGCCTCTTTTTCACCTTTTTACAACAACAAAAACAACCAAAAACACAGCAAAAAGCCAAAGTCGCTTATGAATCTCAAAAACAAAAGGAAGAACTCACCGAGGCGGAAGCCGAAGAACTGGCTGTGCGGAAACGACGGGCGGAAGGAACAGCTTGTACCGACGAAACGTTCGCCGCTTGGAAAGAAAGATTTGATGCCGAAATGGAACTTCAAAGACAAAAGGAAGAAGAGGCTGACGCGGCCGATACCAAGAAGAAGGGCGGTAAAGGTGAAAAGAAGGTTGTGGATAAGACTGGTCGATTGACTGGATTTCAACAGTTCAGTGGGAAAATGGGCACAGTCGATTGGGAGGCCATGGAAGCTGCCAACGAGAATGCTCAACGTGATGAAGATGAAGATGATGACGACGTTGGAGATTTGAATGTCAACGAAGAGCTCTTTGACGTGGATGACGAGGATTTGGACGACCTCGATGAATTGGACTTTGATGATGATGACGACGAAGATGAGGATGATGACGACGAAGAAGAGCCAGATATATAGCATTTTTAGTTGAATGCCTACTAAGTCGTATAGAAAGTAATATCGAAACGATATTTTGCAACTACGTATTGAGATTTTGAATGCCTACAGTAGGAACCTGTTTACTTGATGAGTCATCATGTTTGAAGCATCAATAAAATTATCATCTCCTCTTGGTAATAACGAATGAAAGAATATGAATCTAGTGTAATATTTACACGGCATTTGGACGCGACGCATTTTCCAAAGATGCAAAAAGAGATAAATAATGATTGTTGTGATTCCATTGAGAAACGTAGCCCGGGCCATTTTTTTTCTTCTCTGTTTCATGCGTTTAACAGCAACCTCCCTCGTCTTCCTCTTCGTGCGATTCCACGGGTCGTTTGATTTGCAATTTTGGTTTTCCTGGTACCGCATTGGCCAAGGCATCTGGGTTGTCCAATATTTTTTGGACCACTTCCATGAACACTTGTCGAATCCCCAGCCGGGTCTTGGCGGAAGCTTCCAAAAACAACATTCCATGTGACCGTGCCCAAGCATCGGCCCGTTCACGTTCCACTTGTCGATCCAAATCAATCTTGTTCCCTACCAAGAGTTTGATGACCGAGTCGCCATTGTTGGGGCTGGGGAGGAGAATCATGGTCAGATCATTGGCATTGGGATTATCGCAATCACATTTGACAACTGGCAACACATTCCTTCGGATACAATACTACATAAAACTCACCTATACAATTGTACCTCTTTCAACCACTGCTCTAAATTTTCAAAGGAATCAGTCCGTGTCACATCATAAACCAACACTACCCCATGTGCGCCTCGATAATACGACGACGTCAGTGTTCGGAAACGCTCCTGTCCCGCCGTATCCCAAATGGTCAGCTTGACGCGTTTGCCATCCATATCTATATGCTTGACCTTGAAATCGACACCAATCGTCGATTGAATATGTTCGTCAAAGGAATCGTCAGTGAATCGCAGGAGCATGGAAGACTGTTGGGATTTTAGAATCCAGTAAATTGGAGCGGTTTTGTTTTTGTGTTGGAAGCAGTACCATTTTTGATAGAGGGAAAGATAATGCAAGTGATTGAGATTGAATAATGTCATTTGACAGACAGTTTCTGTAAACCATAGCCTGCCCATCTCCAGCTAGGTAATCTGTCAGGGGCCTATGGTACTCCTCTCGTGGATACGTCGTATATAAGCACACGTAGAACATACCTTTCCGACGGAGGCATCTCCAATGATGAGAACTTTAAACAAATAATCGTAGGGAAATGATTGCGGTGGAGCAGCAGGTGGACCTGACATCTTGTCTATATGGTGTTGTTACGAGGCCTTATAAAAGAGAAAGAAATGAATTGACTGTAAAAAAGTAAAAGAAGAGGGGAGATGTAGTTGTCAACGTAATGTTGTCAGAAGCAGAATGTGTAAAAAAAAATTACGATGGCAGTTTTGTTTCAAGTTGTCTCTCTGTCTCGTGGATTTATTGTTCCGTGTTTTATAAAGGAGCGAAACGAGATGAAGTTGCGTCGTCTCGAGTTTTTGTACCTGGCGCGCGCCAGTCAATCATATTGTTGCTCATAATCACGGGTCCAAGGACGGATCTTCATCAACACCAGCCATCAAAAAAAGTACGGTACTGTACAACTGTATCATACAAGTACCCCTAGCTAGTTACGACAATCATGATGTTTTGGGAGGAACAGATTTACAGTCTATAAAAGACGACTGCTCTCAACTCTGTTTTCCATACGACAACAACTCCTCTATACATTCCTACCATGGCAGAATCTTCCACCAAACGCAACAAGGAAGTATCGGCTCGACGAAACGGCATTGACTCTTGTTTAAGGTGGCTACAATCCCTCCTTCAGGATAGTCCAAACGACAATAACAACGACATCGTGCCAAAAAACCGAATAACCTTTGAACCGGATCAGTCTGGCGATCACGATGGTATCGGTGTCTACGCCAAAACAGCTATAAGGCATGGTGATGTCATCCTATCATTGCCCATGTCAGCTGCCTTGACATTGGACCATGCACTTTTCTCCGGACCCCAACTGTCCAAATTCGTGGAAACGTGTCGAAACGAATTACAAGCCTTAATTGACAAGGAGGCGGCAACGGCATCACCTCATGACCGATATGCTAAAATGAAGGGTCGGGTGTTGTTGAAAAATTATCTACTTTTATCCTTTCTAGTCACGTTGATGTGGATGGAAGATGAAATAACGACGACTGCTTCCTGGAGTTCCGAAATTTCCGTGGCACGGCAGTATTGGAAGTCCATGATGGAAACGGAACCACATGATTGGTCTCATGTACCGTTGCTGTGGACGCCAGATGACTTGGACATGATTCGTGGGACGTCATTTCATGCCTTGACGGTGCGAATGCAAGACGAAATGCACCAAGTCTTTCAAAACGTCTTCATGCCAACGTTGTTGGCCAACAATGACGATGACGACGACGTCGTCGTCACAAAAAATTCTGAAGTCTGGTATAACAAATTCAAGTTAGCACTTGCATTCATTTATTCCCACACCCATTCCAAACAACAAGGACAAGATGAGGATATGAAACTTGCGGCCGATGGCTTCGTAAGACTCAATCTTGATGATCGCCAAGCCAACAACAACAACAACAACAACAACAACAACAAACCGTTTGTGGAACCCATTCCAATTTGCTTTCCCATTGTCGATTTGATTAACGGAACCCGTCGTATCAAAGATTCAAATGGAGAACTGGTTGCCATGGCTACATCCTATCAATTGGTCGCCACACGGGATATCCAAGAAGGAGAAGAATTGTTACTCTGTTACGGCGAAGATCAGCTCAACAACCTTGATTTCTTTGTCAAGTTTGGATACATTCCACTCAAGCAAGATGGCTGTCCCGTCTTGGTGCCGGATGATTTCGTGACACTACCGTTGGGTCCGCAATTGAGACCGCAAGTGGTAGGTGATCCGAAAATCAGGGGAATCTCCAAACTCGATCAATTGCGATGGAGCGAACTCGACAAGTACGACATGGGTCAAAGCCGTCTAGTCGAACCCGTTGCCTACTTTCAACGACCCTTGTACATCAATGGAAATCTTGAAGCCGCAAGGAGGCTACGAAATTCCTCTGCCTTCTCTGGAACAGGCGTGAGCATTTCTCAGATTGATAAAATGGAACAGTACGTCATGACCATGTTGGCCAACAAGCAAGCACTCAAGAAACTATCGGAAGGGAAGATGCCACCGCCACCAATGTTGGATGGTTGGGAACCTGGACAAAGAATGGTTCAGATTTTGGACTATTATTTGGTGGAACATACCACGCTGTCCCAAACAACCACGGAGGAGGATTTGGAAGCGTCCAAGTCGCAAACGGGCAATCGCCAACTGGCAACGCAGGCTCGCATGGTGGAACGAGAGCTTCTATTGATTTGGCGACACGCCATTGCCTGTCACCATGGACTGTACCGAGCCGAAAAGGCGGGAGTCGATCGTCTTCCTAAAAGCAACAAGTCGTGCTGTGTGCAGTGCCGGACTAGTTTGAGCATTTTTCCGTGTCCGAAATGTGGGACCGTATATTATTGTAGCGATGCATGTCAACAGTATGATTGGGACCAGGGACAGCACAGTCGGCTGTGTGCCTTGTTTGCGGCAAAAAACAAGACGTAAGTAACAGCAAGGTCGGGCTTGCTAGATTTCCACATTTATTTCGTTGAAAACGGTTGGTGGGCTGATGCTACGATCTGATCCGATGCCAAGGATAGGGTTTTCGTCAACATCATCTCTTACGTAATACCTCGAAATAGGTACGGTAGGTACCTCGTGCTGTACACGATTCAACGCCAACGCGATAATAGACATCCTACATACTGGAGTATTGCAAAATCAGGTTGTTCAATATGAAATTTGAGAGGAGATTGCTGACGATTTGATGATAACAAGACCCTGCCAGATTTGAACGAAAAAAAAAAGATTGAAAATGATGAGGTATTAACAGAGAGTAAAAAAAGAGAGAGAATCATTTGTACTGCTCTTGTCCTCTTCTCAACACTGCTAAACTACACCACACATTCAGTGACTGAATCAACCAAATTTCCCATCATTATGAAGGTCTCAAGGACTCCTTTCCAGCTTCTTTTGATCGTACCGTGCGCTTTGGTATCAGCCAACAACGATGACTACAATGGAACGGGTTCTCTCCGTTGGAAATCGTTTGCAACGACATCGTTATCAACCTTGAAAGATCGCCTCGGCAATTCCACTGCAGGGCCTGCTCCATCCATGGAACCGTCTAGTAATTCTTCCTCGGCCCCGACTTGTCACGGAAATAGCACTGTTTCTCCGTCACCAACAATCTCGCCAGTTCCTACCGTGTCACCGGCGCCAACCGTTCCGAATGCCACTTTATCTCCGGCTCCATCCATTGCACCGACACATCACAATGAGACTGCATCTCCAGCTCCGTCAATTGCTCCCACAAAATCAAATGTCACTGACAATCCAACCGAAGCTCCCATCACTGTCGCGCCAACCGCTTCTCCCGACCACCATCATCCCAACAACCGTATTCATATCTGGAGGTTGATCTACAAAACTCTGTCATGGATGATTGTGGCTGGCTTGTCCGTCCTGGCCTTTGGTTCATGCATGTCCAATCGATACCGTATCTACTACTACTTGCGAGGAACCTGGTTCTCCTTTTTGCGGTTGGGTTGCACGCAATCCATTTTGAGGACGCTGCGATTGGACGGTCTTGTCTTTGGACGACACGGTCGCGACACGTCTTTGAATGATATCATCTTTGAGGATAACAACGATTTGCATGAGGGATTGTTGATGCGGGAAACGATTGGGTGAGCATCGTTGCATGGTGACATTATTATTTTAGAATCAAGAAAAACGAAGAAAATGTTTCAGAAGCTACAGTTGATGGAAATGCAACATTGTTTATGCCAAGTTTTTGTTTTGCGCTATCTGGCTAGCTATCTATCTGACGTGTCATTCGATCATCACACTCTTCTAATACGGCATTTTCAAAATTTGCATACATTGACTCTCAAAGCACGTGCTGTAGTTTGACCTCCAGACAATGTCGGTAGTAGACGCAAGCTAAACTTCTTGCATGGACGTTTATACAATGGACTGAGTCCGTTGCCCCGAGTACAAGGCCAATAGGTACCACGGGATGTTCCATCACATTGCTGCACAGTCAAACATCTGTTTTATATAATGGTAACAAATTTTTTACTACTTTTAAAATCATTTATTTCGCAAGTTGTCCCAGTACTTGTTGCGGGGACATTTCCACCATCATTTGGAAAAACTTGTCACCAGCGTCTGCCTTAAGCTTTTCGCCTGCTGCCCGACCAATGTCCTTGGCATCGGCCATTTCACCCTCGGATTCAATTTCGAATTTTTGAGATCCGTCGGGCATGGCGATCAATCCCCGGAATTTGATCTTGCCATCGACAATTCTGGCCTGTCCAGCAATGGGAGTTTTGCAGTTTCCGTCCAGAGCTTCTAAAAAGGCACGTTCGCAGTCGACGCATACTTTCGTTTCCTTGTGATTCAAGGCTTCAATATACTTCAAACTTCGTTCATCGTCCGATCGACATTGAATGCCAATGGCTCCTTGGGCGACGGCGGGAAGCATCTCGCTCCAATCCAAAACTGAAGTGGCATGCTTGTCCATATCCATGCGCTTCAATCCGGCAATGGCCAACAAAGTTGCGTCGACGACACCATCATTCAACTTACGAAGACGAGTTTGGACATTTCCACGAAAGTTGACGCACTTGAGAGTGGGATTCTTGGCCATGATTTGCGCTTGTCGGCGCAACGAAGCAGTTCCGATGACAGATCCATCCGGCAATTCTTCGATGGATTTGTATACATTGTCCTTGGTAATAAAGGCGTCGTTGGTATCCTCACGTGGCAAGTTGCAGGGGAGGACTGTTCCCTCTGGCAGCCATGTCGGCACATCCTTCATAGAATGGACGCAAATATCGACTTCATTTCCAAGCAAGGCGACGTCGAGTTCTTTGGTGAATAGCCCCTTTCCTCCCAATTCCATGAGAGATTTGTCCAAAATCATATCTCCCTGTGTTTTCAAAACACAAATTTCGATCGCGCCGTCTTGGTTCAATTCTGGAAATTGTTCCTGAAGCCGTCTTCTAGTTTCGAAAGCCTGGGCCATGGCCAAAGGGGAACCTCTGGTTCCGATACGCAGTGGTTGGACGTCTCCATTTTCTGCCATGAACAAAGCCTGAATGAAGGATTTTTAAAAAATAATTGTCAGATTTTGGTTTCCCACGACAAGACACATCGGCATTTTGTCGTGGAGCCAAGGCCACTCGTTCCACTCCGTACCAACAACAACAACACGTACCGTCGTCGACGAACTTTGTGTTACCGCCGCAGGAGCAAATGCCGAAGCACTGGTGATGATGAAACTGACAGCAATCAAAAACTTCATGGTGGAAAGTTCTTTTATTGGAATAGATGGTAGTTGAACGAGAAAAATCGTTTTGTCACAGATACAGTACTGCTTGTCTTTCGGGTTGTCGTTGAGGTTGTTGAAGTCGAAAAAGAAGAAAGAAAAGCGGATCTTGGTCCTCTGCTGTGCTTGTGACGCATTCTCAACTCCACTTGGAAGCAGAGGAGTGACGGGCAGACAGCGGGCCTTCGAAACTTCAACAACCGGGTCTCTTGGAATTCATTAGGGTTGGAGGTGAAAATGTGTCGTGCTCACAATATTGGTATGATACGTGGTATTCGGAGTACGGTAGTAAACAAAACAACTACCTAGCTAGTGTCTAGCTAGATCCCCTATCTTGTATTCACAGTCAGTAGTACGCAGTCAACGGAACGGCAACAGCTAAAAGAGCGTTTAAACAGCTACGTAGTAATTAGATTTACAGTTAGATGAAACATGGCTGGTGCTGAAATGACGGAATAGAACATCTCGAATAACTTCAGGTTCTTTGTGTTGGGTCAAAGATGCGGCAACTTTCAAAACGCTCTAATTCCATTTCCTCTGGATCGCTCACGCACAGCAGCAACCATCCCACGCCTTCGAAATCGTCGCCGTCCAGTGGTAGATGATGCCGTGGACGTCAAGGAGACCAAAGAGGAGCTGGATGGAAAGGACAGCAAGGATGGTTCTCGCGTCATTTGGCCACCAATGACGGTTTCAACTGTGGTGGGTGTAGTGTCGAAAGAATATTGCGAAGCAATGATTGTTTCGTGCTTCATGATAAATTGCGCCAGATCAAATTGGAACGGCTCATCCGCACCAAAATTTAGAGACAGTGGACAGTTAGTGTCCAAACCAACTACTGGATATAGGTCGTTTTGCAACAACTCCTCGTCTATGCCAGTCCATCCATAACCCATGAAGCTCCCGTTCAAAGTGAAAAAGATGCCCTTCGTGACATAGTCGATCCCACATCCCACAGTGTCGCCAGCACCAAATTTGGATCCAAATTGCTTCACCATGGTACCAGAAGAATGAAAGATACCACCGTCATCACCGTGATAGCCAAAGGATTGACGGTCCCATCCCGGCATTCGCGTATGAACATGAAAGGACTGTGTGGCCAGACCGACCGCAACACAATCAGATCGATGCCCGGCAGGTCGAGCTGGCGGCGGTACAGGACTCACGCTATCGTCATCTCCATTATCACTTGATTCATTGTTTTCCAGATCCAGAATGCTCACTTCGTAGTACGAAATCAAACGTGGCGTCACATTCACGGTGGTACTGTTCTCTTTGAATGGCACCACGAAGGGTTTCCACGTTGGCTGCGACTGTTGCGACGCATTAGAAGAGCTTCTGTTGCTAACGACTTTATTTGCACCACGTCGCAACAAGCTGACCAAAAAACGACTCTTCGACAGTGGACTTTGTTGAGGAGCGTCATCATGCTGCTGCTCGTGTGGGTTGGGACGAGGCAGGGGATGATCGGATCGAATGCACCGATCCCCGGCACCAGTGGAACCCGTGTATTGAACCAACGAACGTCCCGTCGAATCTTGGTAGGATTTGAGATTTCCCGTTGTTTGTGTTGTTGTTGGTCTTCGCAACGCTCTAATTGGGTGATCATCGTCTACCCGTAAAAGGGGACCCAATCGCTCCATTCTAGCATTTTGAGCTTCTAGTAGGTCCTCGTCCACACCAGTAGGACAAAGGTCTGGTGTCATGTTCAACAAAAGAGGTAGATTTGTAGTTTGGGGTGCAGCCACAGCGGTCGGAAGATGGAATCGATCCACATAAGAAGGAAATGACGTTTTGGATGCATGAAATTGCTTCTTGTTTCTGTCAACACGCCATTTTTGGATGCAATGATGATCCCATAAGGAGGTACGGGCATCTTTGGACAAGACCAAGCGACGGTAGAGCGTATTAACAGCCATCACGGATTGCAACGAGTTCAAATCCAAAAAGGCGAAGATGGCAACATGAGCATCCTTCATCAGATCGTTCAAGTGGAGTGGCGTGATTGGCGAGATGGGAGTGCTAGTGGGAGAGGGTAACAAGGTGGATGAAGTGGTAACAAAGGAAGACAAGGTGTTGGTACTGGTGCTATAGGTGAGATTTTGGCAATCATCGGTGCCGTGTTCCCACGCATAGATTGGAATCAGGGCTGGTACCGCCAAGGGAGATGTCACTGCGGGACCTCTGACGAGGTTGGGTGACGAGACACCAGTGACCGGAGAAACGGTAGATATAACCTTGTTTTCCGAGCAGCGGCTTGATCGATCACGTTTGCGACCGACCAAGATCGAATCTTGTGCAGCCGGCGATGTTGCTGGTGGAGACAACGTCAAAGTGATGTCGTGACGGCTGTTGTCTTCGAGGGCAGAATCGTATCCAACAACGTCATCGTCGTCATCATCCAATGGGATACCAACTTCGTCACTATCGGAGAAGTTGGAATCTTCTTCAGGAGCAGTAGCATCAAAGGCATCCCAAGAGACCAAGCGTTGGCGAGAAGAAACACGTCTCATGATGTGTGAGCTTATGGGTGTGTGACAAAAGAATTCTACAATGACCGGATGAGTAAATGAATGATTGTAGTTGTAGTGCCGTTGCTGTGTGATGAAGTGCTATACCGGTACGGTATTATGATGGAAGGAAGATGCTGTCGGTGAGTTGAATGCTTGCTTTGGCCTGTGTGTCGTGTCTTTCGCCGATGCGAAAGATGTTGTGATGGATTTGTGAACTGCGGGAACGAAGCTTCACAGTCAATCTTATTTTATCGCGATACAGCTGCTGCTGTGATGGCAGTTGTTGATGGGGGCGAAAAGAAGCATCACACAAGGGCATGCAGTTTTACTGTTAATTCGGGTGATGACACCACTATTAATTTGGGAGGCTATTTGGGTTCTCGTGTTCTTGTCAACGGACAGAACATGGGCTTTCCACCTCGTAGAACAGCTTCGCCATCTCGGAAAGATCCGATCGCCACCAGAATTCAGCAAGATTGCACGAACAGCTGGGTATTCTTTGTGTTCTTCAAACAAAACATGCTTTACAGTTATTGTCCACGACTACTTCCGGTAGAGAGGTGGTAGTAGTACGAGTGCGTCATAAGAAAAATTGTTAACTGTAAAAGTGCAAATTATTTATTACAGTTATTACAGTACTGCTCTACGGTACTACCGTACTCTACCTTTCGGTAGAGTAGAGTAGGTATTTCTTTGGCTACCGGTACTACACCGTAGTAATGGAGTTCGAATTTTATTCCTACCGTACTCACAGTCAAGGCACTACTGGTAGGTACCGGTACCGGTACGACGGTAGTAGGTATGATTTAGGTACCGGAATGATACCCATACATACACCACAGTACAGTATCATAGTACGACGTATCCATCGTAGTCATAGAGTCGTCGAATTGGTTTTACAGTTAGACGTTTTATTACTTAAAGAGTGCACAGGATAGATCGAATTAGCATAAACCTACGATTGTTCGCTCCAACATTCCTCATACTTTGACGCCCGACAAAAAATGTGCTCGTACTACCGTATTTATTTAGTACGTAGTAGTGAATTCTAGCTGAAAAGTCGCATTGGAGGAAATTAACAGTAAAAAACAACCCACTATTACCTTTAAGAGAGATAGTACTTCCGCTACTCCTCGTCGTCACTATCGGCTGGTTCCATGGCATCGCGCGGTGGTTGGACTGTTGGGATTTGGCCAAAGTCGTTATCAGCACCACCAGCTGGTCTATGGTCGCTGTTTCCGATATTCTGTTCTTCGTCGTCATTGTCGTCGTCGCGCTGCTGCTGTTGTTGTTGCGGTATATCATCGTCGTTTTCTTCTGCTGGTGGTCTCGGTCGGGGGCGTTGTTCTGCCCTCCACATGGGAAATATGGAAAGGAAGAAGCTACCAAACAGGTAAATGATGTCCCACAAGAATCGACTCACGGGATTCCCCGCGCCGCCACCTTCGGCATTGTTACCATTGTTGGGCGCAGCAATGCCGCCCATGAGAAACGTATCCTCCCAGCCGTGATTGCCACGCCCCGCCGCTGGCTGACCAATTGGTCGTGGTAGACCGGGTGGCTCCTCCGCCGCAGGTCCATTGGCATTTTCGTTGTTATTGTTATTTCTGTTCGCTGCAGCTGCAGCTGCGTCTCTGTTGTTCCCGTAAACATCGTCGGTTCCTTCTGGATCCATTCCTTTCCAAATTCGTAATGGAACATTGTTCTTGACAAAAAACTTGTACAAGAAGGACAGCACCTTCATGTGATACAAGAATCCGGTGACAACAATGGATATCATAAATTGCTGTTTGGTCGGATCGCGACTGCTTTTGGCCACCACTAAGGATACAAAAAAGAGTTGCATCAAGACGCCTCCATCCAGCGGTCGGACGTCGCGTCGTCCCATACGAAAAAGTGCTTGTAACACTTGGTATTCGAATTGCCAGTAGCGGATAACCAATTGGAATGGAGATAGGATGATTCGTACCAACAGGGGTAGTTGCCGTGGTGCTGGTTCTGGACCTTGTTGTCGTCCTTGTTGTGATTGTGGTTCTGTTGCGGCTGGTGCGGTTACCTCCCCAGCGGGTACACTCTCTTGGCTGTCGGCAGCGGCTTCCACAAGGTCGTCGTCGCGGTCCGCCATGACGAACCGTCGAGTAGTGATGCGTCGTAGTCTTTGAGCTCCTTCCTCTTCTTGTTGTTGCTGCTGCTGCTGCTGCTGCTGTTGCTGTTGTCGCAACAATGCTGCCGACGGTGACACTACCGATTCTTCTTCCGACAACGATGGTCGCATGTAAATGCGAGTACGGGCAAAGGTAAAGGACCGTTCACCGTCCGATTGGACACTGGATTCCGTTGGACTGAAGGTAGCATTGGCAGCTGCTGCTGCAACGGCAGAAAGTTCATGACTCCTTCGCTGTTGTTGCTGCTGCTGTTGTTGTTGTTGTTGTTGCAAATAATCCACCTTTTGGTGCAAGGCTTGTACCTGTTGTTGCAGTTGCATCATGATTTGTGTTTGCTGCTGTATCTGAGCCATCAAGGCAGCAGCGATGGTGGGATCTGGAAGGGCAGCATCATTGTTGCTTGGAACACTGGTGCTGTAATCGTCGTTGTTGACGTTGTTGTTGCTATTGTTGCTATTGCTGCTCTCACTGATCGGTGGAGACGTTTCTCCTCGTTGCAATGTTGAAACTACAAGAGGTGAAGAAACACTAGACGGGGGCGGGGGTTTGAGAGATGATTCAGGTTGTTTGGAATCGTTGTTGTTGGAGGTTGTGCTGATGGTAGCACCATCCGTCCCTCCCTCTCCACCTGCTTTGTCTTGAAATGTCTGTTGACGCTTTTCGGTAATCATTCGCCTTAACGCAATCATAGACTGTGGGTCCATGGGAGCCGAATCGAGACCGGCTGTTTTTAAGATCCGACACAAGTCATCGTCAATATTAGATGTTGTTGTAGTTTTTGCTCCTGCTGTTGTTGTCGTTGGCTTGTTGTCATCGTTGTCATTTCGGCTATCGATCATCATGATTGACAACAGTGTAATCCCCACTTCAAACAACGAATCAATCAACCAATCAATGCAAACTTTATTGTTAATAGACTTTGTGTTGCGAATGACCGATCAAATAATGGATAATTGGCGAAACAAACAAAACGACACTCTACTAGTAGTAGAAACTGGAAGATCGTCTTGACGTCTTGACAGCGCCGAGCTTAATCGTCACTTTGAAAGCGTTTCTTCTCAATCCTCAAAAGCCTTCCAACGGCTCTGTTGTTTACTGTTAATAACTAATGCGCTATTGGGAAGATTGGGGGAGGGAGAGAGAGAGAGAGAGAGAGAGATTGTTCGGTTCGATTCAGGAGCTGGGAAGCAAGTGCAAGGTTGTAGACAGTAGAGATTGTATTATGTGCGAAGAACCGAAATCAGCGGTGCACCCTAACGGATCAATCGGCGATGCACCAATACTAAGGTTCAGAATACAAGCTCCTGGTGTGGTATCACTTCACTTTATTAGCTTATAAAATTAGAAATCGAATAAAACAGCTTAACATCTGTAAACCCTCACGCTACCTCTGCGCAAATGAAACATCAAATATGGAACCGTCACCACCGGCGCAAAGCGACGATGGAAACCGAAACAAACTCACAATAACAACACACTTATCAAACGCCAACGAGTTCGCCACTCAACCTCACGCACGCACCAAGACGACCACCTATAACAACAAAACAACTCGATCAGATGATATGTATCGCGAGCACAACACAAACCGTAGCTTGAACCACTTGTTCGCTACGTCCACAATCAAACCGTAGCTCGAACCACTAGTTCGCTACGTCCACCAAACCGTGGCTTGAACCACTTGTTCGTCACGTCCACAATCAAAACCGTAGCTTGAACCACTTGTTCGCTACGTCCATCAAACCGTGGCTTGAACCACTTGTTCGTCACGTCCACAATCAAAACCGTAGCTTGAACCGCTTGTTCGCTACGTCCACCAAACCGTGGCTTGAACCACTTGTTCGTCACGTCCACCATCAAACCGTAGCTTGAACCACTTGTTCGCTACGTCCACCAAACCGTGGCTTGAACCACTTGTTCGTCACGTCCACCATCAAACCGTAGCTTGAACCACTTGTTCGCTACGTCCACCAAACCGTGGCTTGAACCACTTGTTCGTCACGTCCTGTCAAGGTGTGACGGTCTGACGTAGTCTGTCCGTCATACCTAAGGTCAATCAGGCATCGGTCATCCGAACCGTTTCTCAGATGCCTTCTTCGGAACGTTGCTGTGACAGAAAAGTTGCCGTTCCTCAGAAGCAAAGTTTTGTCTCTCAGAAACGAAGTTTTGTCCTTCAGAGACGAAGTTTTGTCTTTCAGAGACAAAACATACCTACGGTCAATCAGGCGTCGGTCATCCGAACCGTTTCTCAGATGCCTTCTTCGGAACGTCGCTGTGACAGAAAAGTTGCCGTTCCTCAGAAGCAAAGTTTTGTCTCTCAGAAACGAAGTTTTGTCCTTCAGAGACGAAGTTTTGTCTTTCAGAGACAAAACCTTCTGTTTCCTCTGTATTGATCAGAAAATTCATGTCTAGATTTCATTTCCACATTTCCATTACTTACTCAAAAAAAAAAAAAACACTTTGGCAAAAAAAAAAAAAACACTCGCTGAACCATGGATGACCCTTTCGCCGCCAGCCTTCTCATTGATCCAACCGCGATCTACACACCATCTCCGATGTCCCAAGCATCACCATTCCGAGCACCCGCATCGCCCATGCTTCGAGACGAACAAGAGAACGACGTTTCAGAAGATGAGGCCTCCGAAGACAGTGAGACCGACGAAGACGACGATGATGACAAACATACGACTGACCCACCACCGATGCAAACATCCAAACGAGTGACAAAGACATCGCTTCGGGTTAACATTCCAGGACCGGACACGTCGATGCGTACTATGTCAACCTTTGCATGCTCCCCAGCGTTGGCAACGGCGGGTTTAATCAACTTCGAGACCAAAGAAGGACAAAGCTTGTATCGTGCTGCAGTGGAGAAATTACCTTCCCAGTTCTCCCTCAAGAACCCAAATGTGAATCTCCTCATCAACCAGCTCCGAATCCGCGTCCGACGCGAAGGGTGGGGGAGTATAGTCCTTATCCACACCGACAAGGGACCGATCAACATCTTGGAACACCCTCACTTGGTAACGCTGAAACAAGTACAGAAGCACGTCAATCGTTTCGCAACCACCGAAACGAGATCACGACAGAATGATGCTATGCTTTTGGGTGTCTGGTCAGTTCGCTTGATGACCATACTCTCACGATCATGTCCAGCATGCGAGCTCATGAATTCAGGAACCATGAAGATCCCTTTTCGGAGCCACACGAATCCGGAGTCACCTACTTCAAGTTACTGTTGGATCGTGCCGAGTACAACTCACAGGCAGTTGTAGCTAACCTTCAGGTCGAACTGTCCCAGCTCCATCTTGTCATCGGAAGCCAGTTCCGGCACGACATCCCCTCATTTCATCGACACGTGGAAGCACTACTCCAGCAGTTGACTTCTCGGCGCATCCCTTTCAGTCATGTGAAATCACATTTGATTCGTGCCTATGACACCGTTCCGTCGCAAAAGTTCACAAACATGATCGATCATCTATCCTCTAAACGAAAGTTTGCCAAGATGGACGTGTTTGAGTTCATGTTCCAAGCCGAAGCCAAGTACAATGAGCTAGTAGCCCTCGGAACGTGGCACAAACAGGATAAACTCATCATGGCTTTACAAGCAGACATTGCTAGTCTCCGCCAGCAACATACCAGCGTCCCAAACGCCTCAAACAACATTCCATCCGTGTCGACCACCACAGTGTCTCAACAAACCAAGGGGCGCAATGGACGGAAGTACGGCGCCGACGGACGACCTGTCTTCAAAGACACACAGCAATGGCGATATCAACCACCGGCGAAGGGGGCAGCGCACGTCCAGCGTGTCAACGATAAGGATTACTCCTGGTGTGCGAAACATGGTTACTGGGTCATTGGGACCGACCATACGACCGTCACATGCAGGAAGAAGGGCCCTGATTTCTCCTTCGACAGCACCCCTACTGCCTCTGGCACATCGTCCCTCTCCGCTGCGGTCACAATCGCTGAGGCATTACCTTCCGTTTCGGCACCCCAAGAATGACTCCCGGCAGGGACCAGGAGCCGTCCACCAGCGCTCCCATGGCGGTCCCGCATGAGTCTTCTCTGGAGATGGTTTGTCAACCTCCTTTGCTTTCTTGGTGCGTCGTCAGCCAATCTCCCATGTTCGCCGTACGCCTTATTCGCATCTCCTGCCTTTGCCTTGTCCTCCACCGGATCACCCGAAACGGCCCGGGCTGCACGAGAAGTGATCTTTGACCTCGACTCTGCGCAGCTTGGACTTGACACTTTGGCTTCAGCCAGCCTGACTCCATCGCCTGCGGACTTCATCGATACACCTGTCCCGTGCAACGTGCCCTTCCGTGGGCTCGGCAACGGGTCTGCAACGCTTCGAGGAACCGTCGCTTGGCATGTGGCTGATGATGACGGGGTCACTCGCCGGTTGCTTATCCCTAACACATACTATATTCCAGGGTTGCCCCTTCGTATTCTTTCGCCCCAACATTTAGCACAGGAACTGCGGCCACATGAGACGCGTCCGGACGGAACATATCTCACATGCTACTCAGATCGGATCCAGCTTACATGGCTTGACAGACGATTCCTTCTTACGGCTCCACTGAATGACGCCAACGTCGGTATCGTTCGTACAGTCCCGTCATACGCGGGAGCTCTCTCCTGCAACGACCACAACCTTGCGTTTCCAACCTTATTCCACCGTAACAACGAGAGGGAGGACATACTGCGAGACGTCAACCACATGGCTAAACACCTCCTTCAATGTCACTCCTGTGACGCAAATGAGGGAGCCTCCCTGTCTCAAAATGAGGGAGCCTCCAAGTCTCAAAATGAGGGAGCCTCCAAGTCACAAAATGAGGGAGCCTGCGAATCTGAAGACACGATCCTCTCGCAACTCTTTGATATTGATCTACTATCAACCGAAGCAGCCACCCCGACACAACAGCTCCTCTATTGGCATCACCGACTCAATCACCGCAGCTTTTCCTTACTAAAGTCAATGGCCAACGAAGGGAAACTTCCAAGACACCTTGCGTCCGCGGATCACCCGAGATGTGCAGCATGCGAGATGGCAACTGCTCACCGAAAACCATGGAGAAATAGACGAGCACCATCTGGACTTCGGAAAGCAAAACAACCAGGACAGTGCATATCCGTTGACCAACTGAAATCACCAATCCCTGGACTCATGGGACAAATGAAAGGGATACCGACAACGAAACGATTCAACTACGCAACAGTGTCTGTGGACCACTACAGTGACTTGTCATATCTTGTGCTCCAGGAAACTGATACCGCAGACGAGACATTGGCCGCAAAACATTCGTTTGAAGCATTTGCGAGAACACATGCAATCCGAATCCAACATTACCATGCAGACAATGGACGTTTTGCGGAAAACCTATGGACTGACGACATCCAAAAACAAGGACAGACCATGTCATACTGTGGAGTATCGGCACACTGGCAGAATGGTATAGCCGAAAAACGAATTAAAGACCTACAGGATCTGGCCAGAACCCAGCTTATCCACGCCAAGATCAGATGGCCTGGAGTCATCGATGCACGTCTGTGGCCATATGCTCTAACCACAGCAAACGACGTCTACAATCAAACCGGATCGGTACAAAAGAAAACTCCAAAGGTGCCTATTCAACTATTCACGGACTCTGATCACCAACAACCCAAGTCGGACTTCCACACCTTTGGATGCCCAGTGTTTGTGCTTGAGTCAGACCTACAAGACGGAAAGAAAATAAGCAAATGGGAGGGGCGCGCAAGACTAGGAGTCAATCTGGGACCATCACCTGTACATGCAACCAACGTCTCCTTGGTATTGAACCTTGAAACCGGTCATGTATCGCCTCAATACCATATTGTCCATGACGATACCTTCGAAACACTAAGTCAAATGCAACCAGTGAAGTCTAACTGGAAAAGACAATGTCACTTCACAGACGAGCCATATGACCACAGCATATATCGGACAGCAGACGAAGGCGAGACAGCAACCCCAAGAGCGTCGACCGTGCACGGGCATCCAAACGTGAGCATTCAAGATCCAAGTGTAATAGTCACGAGTAAGGGACGAACCTCCAAACCACCAGATTGGCATCGAAACTTCACAGCCCTACCCGCACAAATTGATCCTCTTGAACAACACAAATACAAGGAGACTGACCAGCTAAGAGAACTGGAGGACCCAATAGTATTCGCTGCGTCGACTAGTCCAGACATCATGTACAGACATGAAGCCATGCAGGAACCCGACGCGCCACAATTCAGAGAAGCGATGGTGAAAGAAGTCATAGACCACTTGAAGAACCGACATTTCGTTGTCATTCCTCGTTCGCAAGTGCCAAAGGACGAGGAAACCCTGCCGGCAGTATGGGCAATGAGGAGGAAGCGACGTATCGATACTCGAGAAGTGTACAAGTGGAAAGCACGACTTAATATCGGTGGACATAAAATGGTGAAGGGAAAGCATTATGACGAGACGTATGCACCAACATTGTCTTGGGCAACGATACGAACATGGCTGACACTGGCGGCGTGCAATGGATGGCACACTAGGCAGCTCGACTTCGTATTAGCTTACCCACAAGCTGACATTCCACGACCAACATATATGGAGCTGCCAGATGGAATTGAAATTGAAGGCGCAAGTAAGGAGACACACTGTCTCAGAGTACTCAAGACCATCTACGGAGGCAAAGATGCCGGACGAACATGGTACGAATACCTCAAGAACAGATTGGTAGACCCAACCAAACTCGGATTCACTCAATCAAAGATAGACGATTGTGTATTCTATCGAGGATCAACTGTCTTGCTAGTTTACACTGATGATTGCATCATCATTGACAAGGAATCCCAACATAACGTTGACACCCTATTCAAGGAACTCTCGCAGCATTTCAATGTCGAAGATGAAGGACAACTCAGCGATTATCTTGGAGTGCAAATAAGTATGCCTGAACAAGGAAAGTACCAGTTCACACAACCGCATCTCATCGACAGTATACTCGAGGACTTAGCACTATGGCCACAAGAACACAAGCTAGCACCGACGAAGCCAAAGGATACACCAGCTGTACCAAACTCTATCCTAGGACCGGATCTCAAAGGTGAGACATTCCAAGGCAACTGGAATTACAAGAGCGTGATTGGCAAGTTGAATTTCCTCGAGAAGTGCACACGACCGGACATATCCTATGCAGTTCATCAGTGTGCCAGGTACATGGCAGAACCAAAACAATCACATGCCGAAGCAGTGAAACGTATAGGCCGTTATTTATTAGGAACCAGAGATAAAGGGATCAGCATCACGCCTGAAATGTCCAAGGGTCTCGAGTGTTACGTCGATTCAGATTTCTGCGGTAATTGGGATCCAAACATAGCAGAGAACGAGCCGATGACCTCGAAATCCAGGTACGGGTACATCGTAAAGCTGCACGGCATGCCGGTGTACTGGGCATCAAAATTACACACTATTGTCACATTATCAACAGCTGAGAGTGAGTATATTGCCCTTTCGCATGCCGCACGGTACGTAAGAGGAACTGTATATCTCCTACAGGAAATCAGCGACATATACCACAAATTACAGCATGACCCACAAGTAAAATGCCGACTATTTGAGGACAACTCCGCCGCCTACGAAATGGCAAAAGTGCCCAAGATGCGGCCTCGAACAAGACATATCAACGTAGCGTATCATCACTTTCGCGGCGAAGTGGCGAACGGACGATTAATACCATGCAAATGTGCAACACAAGATATGGAAGCAGACATCTTCACTAAAGCTACAGGAAAGGAAACGCTACAGACACTAAGAAAAAGAATTATGGGATGGTAAATACCACCCATCATGTAAAACCACTCGCTTGGAGGGAGTGTGCGAAGAACCGAAATCAGCGGTGCACCCTAACGGATCAATCGGCGATGCACCAATACTAAGGTTCAGAATACAAGCTCCTGGTGTGGTATCACTTCACTTTATTAGCTTATAAAATTAGAAATCGAATAAAACAGCTTAACATCTGTAAACCCTCATATTATTATTTACGGTGTTAGCATTATTTTGGTTTGCTGTTGGCTGTTCGCTGACTGGGACGAAAAATCGACATCGATCGTCGCGGAAATCAGAGTTGGTTTGTCCACTCGGGATGAGGATATCGACAGAACCAGGACTGGCTAGTACGACCAATAGTCACACCCAAAACCCAAACAATCACAGTCAATTCGGCAACGACAAAGTGAAAGTCTCACTGTTCACAGTCTCAGAGTCAAGTCCAAATCTTTCCGGACTGAAAAGAAGAGAAATGTAGATGATGATAATCCAGATTATAGGAATTTACATTTCTAGTGAAAAGATGAAAAACACAAAGATGAAAGATGGCAACGAGAATCAAGAGATGAAATCTGACCGAATGACGTAAGAGGTGACGTAAGAGGTGGATCTGAAGTAAAGAGGTAAAGGGATCGTGAATCAAAGATATCACGGGACTGACTCTCAACTGACACCGATACACCTCGACACTCCCTCTCAAGCGTAGATGCAGAAGGACTGAGACAATCACCACCAGAAAAACTGCTACCAACAGATGGCATGGAAGCAGAAAAAGAAAGGTAGTGAAAGATGGTAGAACTGTAGCGTGATAGGAAAAAGTCCTGCTGTAGCAAGCTTGCAGTGAAGCAAAAGCAAGAAAAAGAAGCAGGGCAGGCCAAAAGGGCATAGGCACACAGGGGGCAACTATCGCAAGAGGAGGGTAGACCAAAGAAGCAGATATGTCATGGGGGCAAAGGGAATCGTTGACTGCAGTAGCAAGAAGCATGGGGTAGGTGATCCCAGAAAACAGAGGATCGTCAAATGGCCAAAAACATGGCGGTTCTTGGAGGAGCAATGCTGAAAGAGAAGGTTGACGTGAACATTCTCGCAAAGAGGATAGAATAAAACCAAAAGAAAGTTCCTGCCAATGAGCAGAGACAGGACCCAAGAACAGCAGTAGAGGAGGAAGCAAAGAATGCTCCCTCTGGAACAGAAGCTGAGTGAGGGGCAAGTAGGGGCTGAAAGAGGAAGAATGCTCTTTTGGAGGGATGAATCTTAAAGGAGATAGCCATGGAGGAGCAACAGTAGGAACATGCTCCCTCTGTAGCACAAGTCCAGCAGTGGACGGCCAAGGAGGAGCAACAAGGAGATGCTCCCTCTGGGACCAGAGAGTAGCAAGCAAGGATGGGAGGCAGGGATGGAAAGAAGAAGCTGGGGCGGGATGCAGAGAGCTGGATGCAGGAAGCCATTTCCAATGGGAGAAGACTAATAAAAGGAGTGCAAGGGCAACTCGTAGCATGGAGTCGAGATCAAAAGTAGGACAGGGCCGCAGATGGGGCCAGGAAGGGGGGAGATCAAGGACAAGCTTAGCAGAAGTGAGAGGCTGAAGTGATGCAAATGTAGAAACTCTTGGGGGCTGAATTGGCCAAAGGATGGCAACTTGTGCTGTAGGCAAAGGACTGGTGCAGGAGAACAAGAGAAACAGGAGCGAAACAGAAAACAGACCGATGAATGGGAGAACAGTGTCCAGAGGCGACCAAGGACCAGGAGAAAACCAAGAGGAAAAACACCAGGGCGGAGCAGGAGCCAAAGGGAAAACAAAGGAGTAATCCCAGGGCGGAGCAAAAGGAGGCCATGGGAGGAAGGCAAGGGAAGGACAAAGGTTCAAAGTTGGGTGGCAAGAAATATCAGAGGAAACTGCGGAGGAGCACAGAAGAAGAGGCCCGGTATGGAAAGGACAGTGTGCAAGGGCAGACTGACCAAACTCAGAAGGCAACTCAAAAGGCTGGTAGGCAGAAACAGAGTAGTCAGAAGAAGGGCAGGAAGAGGAAGCAAGAGTGGTGGGATCATGAAAACACAAAACTGGAGCAGCAGTAGCAGCAGCTGTATCAACAAGAGAAGGTGCATCTGTGGCAGTAGACGCCGGAGGCTGGGACGTAGAATGAGGAGCCGATAGGGCAGGGCCAGACTCAATGGAGGAGTCAGCAGACGGCTGTAGATGGTGTGCAAGAACAGTGGATGTGAACGAGGACACAGATGCAAGTGCAGCTCGAAGATCACCACTAGTTTGGGAGGCAAGGATGTTGGAGGCAAACAAGGACACTGCTTCGAGTGCGGCTCGTAGATCTCCATCGCCAGTAGGGGGGATGGCAGATAAAGCAAAGGGGACGTCGCAGCCAATGGAGGCATGAACGTCATCGCCATAGGTGGATGCAGTAGAGACTCGAAGTGTGGAACCATGAGAACACATGGTCGGAGTTGGAGCAGGAGAGTCAGTGGGAGCAGAGGGAGCAGTGAAGGAGGCGGCTTCGAGTGCAGCTGGAAGGTCCGAGAGGGCGGCAGCTTCTAGGACGGCTTGAAGATGAGACACCGTAGGACGGATACCGTCAAGAGCAGAGGCGTCTTCAAACTCGTCATCGGAATCAGTGTCAACGCCAGAGATCAGGACCGAGGGTCCGCGCAAGTCGTCAGCGTTCGTATGATTCATGGTCGCAATTTCTTCGCCTATCGATGAAACCGGGCCGGCTGTCAGAGTCAGGGCACAACTCCTTCAGCACAAGCTTTCTGTCAATCGAAGTCGGGGACAAAGATCAGAAAGGTTGAGCGGTGCCCGGCCCAACTTGATTCCGATACTTGGTCTACACAGAAAGCGTTCGCGAGACGCTTAACTGCTGCAGGCAGGGTGTGGAGCAACACCGAGAAGAACAAAAGATCAAGCGTAATGCTTGGGCTCGTAACCTGAAAAGAAGAGAAATGTAGATGATGATAATCCAGATTATAGGAATTTACATTTCTAGTGAAAAGATGAAAAACACAAAGATGAAAGATGGCAACGAGAATCAAGAGATGAAATCTGACCGAATGACGTAAGAGGTGACGTAAGAGGTGGATCTGAAGTAAAGAGGTAAAGGGATCGTGAATCAAAGATATCACGGGACTGACTCTCAACTGACACCGATACACCTCGACACGGACTCTACAATTTTAATAATAAAATTAATGAAAACGGGTATCATTAACTCACTGTCAATCATCATCGCCACACACCCATCACGTTTTTCTGGCGCACAAACGATAAAATATGACAACGACAACTCCTCATCTCACTACGCTGGTCGTTCTATGTAGTGTCCTACTACACTGCAAATCGCTTGTTCTGTCAACGACAACAACAAGATGCTGCCATCTCAAAAGAACAACAACAAAATTAGAATGTCATCACAATTATTGTCATAACAACGAACAACAACAGCAGCATCACCGCGAATCGGCGAATTTTGGTCCAACAACCTTCCATGCTGCTGCTGCTGCAGAATCTACCGCACAAAAGTCAACAAGACGACGAGATTTGTTGGTGAGGACACCAGTAACCATCGCTGCTGTTGCAGTGTCCTTCCAAAATCTATTGTTCCTTCCGCCATCACCAACCTGGGCCACGACGTTAGATCCCAAAACGGGAATTCGACTGCCAGATCCCGGAGAGATCGAGGCTGCCATTCCTCAAGATTGGACGGACGTGGACAATCCCTTCTTTGAGGAGAATGATGAGGACGACGATACTGGCAAATCACAAAGGCTGTTGTTTGCTCGTCTCGACGATACTCCCGACACCAACTTTTACCAAGATCCACGGTTTGTGGAACACGTCGACGAAAATGCGGTACAACTCATGACGGATTACATTTCCAAAGTGGCAATCCCTAGCAGCAGTAACACGAATGCTAACAACAACAACAACAATCATGGCAACAATGACAACAACAACAACAACAACAATCATGGGGTTGCTGTACTGGACCTGTGTTCCAGCTGGGTCAGTCACATTGACAAGGATGTGGTGGCAGCGACGACGACGACGACGATGAAAGTGAACCGTATTTCGGGGTTGGGAATGAACGCGAAGGAACTTCAAGCCAATCCCGTCCTCACGGACTTTGTCGTGCAGGATCTCAACACCAATCCGTTGCTACAAAAGTACAGCGACAGATCCTTCGACGTGGTGTTGTGTCAACTGAGCATCGATTATTTGACACGACCCCTGGAGGTGTTGAAGGAAGTGTCTCGCATACTAAAACCTGGCGGAACGGTACACATTTTGTTTTCCAATCGGCTGTTCTTGAGCAAGGCCGTGGCGAGCTGGACCGGAGGAGACGACATCGACCATGCCTACACGGTCGCATGTTACCTACATTTCAGTGGTGGAAACTTTGTGAACATTCAAGCCAAAGACTTGTCGACACGGAAGGGGAGAGACAAACGCATCGTGGGGGATCCAATGTATGTCGTATCGGCTGTGAAGGGGGAGTAAATTTTTGTTGACTGTGAGTACTACGACTGCTGTGTACTGTAGTAATATTAAATGAAATATAAATTCTCTCTTCTGCTACGCCAAGTTGTGTAGTACAACAAATCCATGGAAGTAGCTACCTACCGTAGGTAGTACAAAATAGAGTTGCACGTCCTACTACAGTACGTCCTACTTGCTGGTTTTTGGATGCTGTGGAAAAACTTCGGACATACGAAAGAGGAAGTGCATGCGCGCGCTCTCATAGTAGTACAGGGTTAGAGTTGAATGCGACGTCACTTTTCTCCTTTGTGACAGCAGCGAAAGCGGGGCCAGAATTGACTGGAAGTGAGATGATGATGATGTGAGACAACCGAAGAACACACCGCCTCGCATTTTCAACTTGCAGGATGTCTCTCGGATTCCCTGCGCTTCCCAATTATTATTTTCACTATTTTTCTGTACGCAAGCTGGCCCACAGTCAAGGGTGTTACTCTGGTCATTTGAACTTCATCCAGCCACTTAGATAGAAGTGTACACCAAGAAAAGCACTATTATAACCAAGTTGGTGGCCGGTTGTTGATTTCCAAACTACGACAGCAGAAAGTGTCAAACGTGAATCCTCCATTGATTCATTATTCATTCATTTCTTGCTGCTTTGATTGCAATTTACAGTGAGAGAGTGTTTGATTCAAAGTTCACGAATTGGCACTGACATTTATTATATTTGTACGTTACGTTACGTTACGTTCTCACAGTCATTTCCAACAATCGTGCTGTATTCTTGTTGTCAACTTTCCGACTTACTGTTTATAGTCAATCTTGTCCGATACTTCAACACTATTGTCACATCATTGGCATATTGTTTTTTTTCTTTTGCTATTCAAAAAGTCGCAAGAAAAGACATGTCATCCTCTTCGTGTAAAAAATGTGTCAAAGTCTTGAGGGATCTCATTTCTGGATTACAAGAGAATAACAATGGGGACAACGATACCAACAAATCGTTTTCTTCTGGCAACAACACGGATACTAGTAGTGAATCTCCACCTTTGACATTGTTAAAAGCTATTGCAGGTGCAGCTGCTATTCCAAACCAACAAAAAAATCTTCAAGTCGAAGAAATTGAAGATGGTGTACGATTAACGATACCTGTAGAAACAACATTACCCGCACTCTTGCGTCGATGGACCAAATTGCCGCAACCGTACAAAGACGAAGAGGAGAATGACGACAAAGGTTTGTTACAACCAATCTTTCAAGCCATGGCAACATCTGCCAACGATTCCTTACTGAACGAGCAGAATGCCAACAATCAACGTTTCAAAGAATCAACTCGTCCACATTCCAGTCTCCATCCTCCCGACAAACCACTCACCGATCCTTTGACCATTGAACTAAAGTGCCGCAAATGCGCTTCCAGTGGTCCCGAAGGTGGTGCGCGAGCCTTTTTGATGGGACCTCAACCGCTTTCTGTGGTCCTGTGCCACAATCGCATCGCCTCCAACAAACCCGAAGTGGAAGAAATTTTGACGCACGAACTCGTCCACTTGTTTGACGTCCAAACCTTGCAACTCGATTTGCAAGATTGCGAAAATTTGGCCTACAGCGAGGTCCGTGCCGCCAAGGCGGCCGAGTGTCGCGACTCGTGGAAGCAACTACAACCCTACTGCGTGAAACAAAAGGCCATCAGCGCCACCAACAATTTGTTCCCGAAGGAGGGGCGGAATTGTATCAATCGAGTATTCGCCACGGCATTCGCCGACAACCGGCCCTTTAATGGAGACAGGAAGGGAATGTATGCAACAAACACCAATACAGACCATAAGCAGTCGTCCAACAACAGCCCAACTTTTACCAACGGAAGTAGTGACAAATAAATTTTCACGTTTCTCTTTGGTGGATTATGGCGGTCGTTTGTTTTTCCTCCATGGGAAAGGTCGCGGAATCAATCATCAAACAACGTAACAATGAATAAAATAAAATGATAATGAAGTATCATCTTCTCACTGTCGATCGTTTTTCTTTTTTGTTGATCACAATCATACACGATTTCGTAATAAAAGAAAAAGTCAATCAAAACATGAACAAGTTAGTTATTGCTTCCCATGGGTGGTTGTGGGTAGAGTATGAAGCGACTCGGCCAAATTTTTGTTGGGTTTTTCCCGTATGGAAGCAACAGCATCATTGGTATCCTCTACGGATCTTCAAGAAGAGCCGTTGGAAACAACGATATCCTTCCATTCTGGTCAATTTCATCAGCATTCTCTTTCTTTTCAATGGTGGACTTTTCCATTACCGAGTTGTTTCGGTACCCAAAAACTTGACACGAATAACGTTCTTTCTTGTTGATGATGATGTTGTTGTTGCTTCCTTTTGATATTGCCCTTTGTCCACCACATGCTGCTGCAAAGTCCGTTGTGCCAATTGTCCTTGGGAGGGAGGAGGTGATTGGGGGGAGGGGGGAGAGGGAGAGAAACTTCTGAATCAATTAGGTGAACACAGCAGTCACCAGCGCTTTCGAGGAGGAGAACTGCGAACGTTGTTAGGATAATGTTTAGATCAGGCTGGGAATGAGCAGTGGAAGGAGCAGATGCAGCAACACTCAATAGCAGTGGGAGCTACGACGTAATCCAGGGGTCGCTCAGCAGAAGTTTCAAATAGAAAACTCGTGAGAAGCAACCTGTTTTGTTTGAAATTTGGATGATTTACAACTACGTACTACAACAATAGCTCTTGCTATTGTCTACCGTAGAGGTTCTAGGTGGTCGACGCACGCTGTGGTGGTGAATGCTTAAGTCTGTAGTACAGGAGTACCGGCGGTAGTTTCTTACAGTTACCTGGAAGTGTGAAGTGGTGCTTACAGTTAATACGTACGTCGTATCAATTACGTCCGGACTACGGAGTAGTTATCACAGTCAATGTTTACAGTTATACTGATAGATATTATTGAGAAAGCAGTGGAAAATCTTTTTTTTGGAAGGGGTGTGTGTGTGTGGGGGGGGGGGGGGGTGCTTCATGATGCACGCAGCCTACGACTTAGTAATGAGATCGAAATGAGATGCAATTTTCAAATATGACAGTGATATCATTTATTATCTTTAGCTCCGTCTGACCCCAAACGCGAATTTGGACGGGCGGTCAGCGAGCCGGCCGACTCTCCCAGTCCACACCGGCCCCCCGATATTTTATTATTGCAGGTCCGGACCTGGTAATTAATCGGTGTTATTCTTCTTCAGTTGACATTGGGACAGTTCTTCAGACGTCTCTCGACCAACCAGATGCAGCAGTCAGGGAGCCTGCCCTTCTCTCTTTTCTGTTCTTTCCACCAGATCACTCTATTAATTCAGATGTCTCTCGACCAACCAGATGCAGCAGTCAGGGAGCCTGACCAGCCTTTTTGGTTCTTTTTTCAATCTACTTACGTGTATTTAAAACTCAGCCACAACCATTTCGCCGTCGCCTTCGTATCAGATGCAGCCGTCACAGGTCACCCTATTTTGCCGCGTTATTACAGTCCTTGCGCATTGGTACCCTCTTCGGGCACCAGCATTTCTGCAACCGCATTTTAATGCTACGTTTCTTGACCAAACTTGATGCTGCAGTCAACGAGCCTAACCTTCTTATCTCTGTTCTTTTCAGTGCACACAGCCACATAATGCAAAGTTCCGGTGCCCATGCCAGGCAAATGGATGCCGATTTCGACGACAATTCCATGGCCAACAATGATGGCTTGGGAGTTCATCCCCATCATTTTAACTCTGCCGAAGCCCAGATCTGCGAGGCGCAAGCCCAACAGCAGCCGACCAGACCGAACGTAGGAACTCATATGCTGAATAACCAGAGAAGAAGGCAAGAAAGGAACATGTATCTTGCCGTACGCCCACCGCCGCCACCAACAGCCAATCTTCTTCATCTACATAGCGCCGTTAGATCTATCCAACACGGCACCAGGAAGGATAACACAAAAAAAGCCTACGATCGCAAGACGCAAGAGTACCGGGAGTTTGTACATTGTAAATTCTCCTTCCAAGACCCTTACCGAAGGGAAGTTGTCGAGCACGAAAAGGTCTACTCGTTCATGTTTTACTGTTGTTTCAGAGAGAACAAGGTTGGGAAAAAAGCTCCCAAAAAACCCAAAAATGCTCCTGTGTTCGACGAACAAGAATACGACCAAGTACTCGCCAGGTTCCATAACCAACCTCGGGATGGCCCTAGGTTGGAGCCCAAGCACGGACTCAAAGCCTCAGCCATCGAGCAGTACAAATGTGCAATCAAGCAGTTGCACCAACTACAGCAAGACGAACAAAGGAATACTATTCCATGGGAGCAGATCTGGACTCTAAAGTGTACTGAACTCCACAACATGGTCAAGCAACGTCGTAACAGGCAGGACCGTGCCAATTGCGTGGAGAAGATTGACCATGACACCCCTTATGAAACGAAGGAACACATTAATAAGATGGAGAAATCCTTCTGGATGGAAGGCATGAACGTTCCATCCCAAACAGTATTCAGATCTCTTCGAGACCGTTTTTGTTTCCTTATGACAGTAAATGCTATCCTCAGAGGGGAAAGTTTGTTCATGGCAGAACTCTCGGATCTCTATGGAATTGGATGGATTGGAGATGACGGATATGATCACAATCCCTTTTGGATTTTGATGCTGCAAATGCGGACCGGGAAAACGAATGGCTCTAATCTCAAACTCTACGGAAGAGCCGGACGTCATAAAGACCCAACAATGTGTCCCATGGGTGCACTTGCCTTTTATTTGTTCTACAGATTTCATAAGACCAAAGAAATGGACCCGCCGCCCAATTTCTGCGAAAGTAGTTCATGGTTCTCAATGAAGCTTCTTGTTGATTACAATGGTGGGAAGAGCCGTGACTATTTTACTTCAATCTCAGATGAGAGTTATAGATCTGTTGTTAAAGCCCACTTAGAAAAGAACAACATCCATTCCAGCCATCTTGTTCACATCGGGCGCAAATGGGGATCCTACCTTGCACAACTGCAAGGAGATGACTGGGAAGATGTTCGTATTCTTGGTAATTGGGACCCAAACACACAGGACAAGAGCTACTCCATCAAGATTCCAGTGAAGCAGGTTCGTTCTATGGCTGGCTGGAGAAGAGCGGACCAGTTCCACTACAATGTACGAGCAGAAGTCGTTCCCCCCGAAGACCTTCGCAACAAAGTTTTTCCTTGGCTAGAAGGTTGCCAAGAAAAAGTGAAGACTGCTTGCCTCACGGGGGGTACCCACCCCACTGCCAGTCAGTTTCTTGATTTGATGAGCAAGCTATCCACCATCGTAATTCAGGATGCTGCTGCCATTCTGGTCTCTCATCCTGATCGTGCACTTCACAAGTTGTTTTCCCACCCATTATTTGCATCAAAGGAGTTTGAAGGATACACCCAAAGAATGCGATCCCATTTGGAAAATCATCAAGTTCCAGCGAACGCATCAATTGATGTAGTCCTCCCTGGAATCAATGCCCGATTGGACCTTTTGTGTGCTGAGCTAAAGACCCAAAGAGAGATGATGAATTTAATGCAACAGCAAAGAGAGCAGGACAGACAGATGACGAAACAGATTCTCTTGCAAACAAGTCATCTCCTGCAAACAAGTCATCAAAGACAATTTGATTCAAGCCAGCGGGAGATGTTGGCGGCAACTCTTTTCCAACTTGGTGCAGACCAGCTACTAAATGCTCCTGCCCCAATGCCTTTCCATTGGCCAACATCCCCTCCAGCACCACCAACAGATTCAAACGATCACCAAAGCATTGTTCGCAACATTACCGGGAATTCTGCTTCGGATGGCAGACTTCCTTGTGTCCAACCGGACGGATTCAACCACGTCATACAGGAGAAACATTGTTCAGTCCAGGACATGTACAACGAATGGTTCGGCATTGAAAAGTTTGAGGGCATACCTGTAGAGGGCGGGATTCGTTCGATGGAAATCCAACACAAAAGTAAATGGAGGAACAATTATGATGCTTCCGTCAATAAACGGTTCTCCCGACTGAAGATCATTGTGGACACCATAGTTAAGACTGTTGCAGAGTCTTCCGATCCAAATGTGACTACCAACAGTGTTATAGAGCTGTTCGAGGAGCACTTTCAAGCCAAAAAACGAAGCCCTTCAGCCTTGATAACATGGTTGGAACAGGAAGGTTACAAGGACTCCAAAAAAAGAAAGTTGTCGTAAATGTTTCGTCATATTTGATGAATTAAAACAATCTATTTAAATGTTTTAAACGTATGTTCCTCTTGACGGTCTTACTCTTTCTTGAGAGAATGAATGAATGAACGATTCCACTATCAACCTTGCCATGTTCTTCCAACTGTAGGATTTGCTATCAACCTTGCCAGGTTCTTCCACGATCCCGGAGGCTGAGGCAATGGGGATGCTGTTGTCGTCGTTTTGTTCCGTCCGTTTTCTTCTTCTCCAGCGTCTTGTCGGTGGACGCTGCACCTCCGGTGTCGCCGTACGGTCGTCTTTTCCCAGACTGGCGTTTGTCGCAAGCATGGTCAACGTTGTTGCTGCTGCTGTGTGTGGTGTTGCGGCAAACAGTAGGATGCAGTTGTGGTGTGGGTGATCTGTCGGTTTTTACCGTCCGTCAGCATTCTCTCTTAAGGTTCAGCATTCTCTCTTAAGGTTTTGTGGGGGCACCTCAAGGAGTGCTGCACGGCCGGCTTTGTTGGCTTGGCGTGTGCGCATGACAGCCTCCAGCCACGCTCGACTTAGGCGAATTTGGTGGTTCGCCACCATAATTGATTTTGAGCCGATTAAGACTGGTCAGAACCGCCGTAGGGCCCCCGTAAAAACTGTACTGCCTCGTTTCTGACGGCGTCCATACAAGCCCAAATATCCCCTCATTATCTTTAGCTCCGTCTGACCCCAAACGCGAATTTGGACGGGCGGTCAGCGAGCCGGCCGACTCTCCCAGTCCACACCGGCCCCCCGATATTTTATTATTGCAGGTCCGGACCTGGTAATTAATCGGTGTTATTCTTCTTCAGTTGACATTGGGACAGTTCTTCAGACGTCTCTCGACCAACCAGATGCAGCAGTCAGGGAGCCTGCCCTTCTCTCTTTTCTGTTCTTTCCACCAGATCACTCTATTAATTCAGATGTCTCTCGACCAACCAGATGCAGCAGTCAGGGAGCCTGACCAGCCTTTTTGGTTCTTTTTTCAATCTACTTACGTGTATTTAAAACTCAGCCACAACCATTTCGCCGTCGCCTTCGTATCAGATGCAGCCGTCACAGGTCACCCTATTTTGCCGCGTTATTACAGTCCTTGCGCATTGGTACCCTCTTCGGGCACCAGCATTTCTGCAACCGCATTTTAATGCTACGTTTCTTGACCAAACTTGATGCTGCAGTCAACGAGCCTAACCTTCTTATCTCTGTTCTTTTCAGTGCACACAGCCACATAATGCAAAGTTCCGGTGCCCATGCCAGGCAAATGGATGCCGATTTCGACGACAATTCCATGGCCAACAATGATGGCTTGGGAGTTCATCCCCATCATTTTAACTCTGCCGAAGCCCAGATCTGCGAGGCGCAAGCCCAACAGCAGCCGACCAGACCGAACGTAGGAACTCATATGCTGAATAACCAGAGAAGAAGGCAAGAAAGGAACATGTATCTTGCCGTACGCCCACCGCCGCCACCAACAGCCAATCTTCTTCATCTACATAGCGCCGTTAGATCTATCCAACACGGCACCAGGAAGGATAACACAAAAAAAGCCTACGATCGCAAGACGCAAGAGTACCGGGAGTTTGTACATTGTAAATTCTCCTTCCAAGACCCTTACCGAAGGGAAGTTGTCGAGCACGAAAAGGTCTACTCGTTCATGTTTTACTGTTGTTTCAGAGAGAACAAGGTTGGGAAAAAAGCTCCCAAAAAACCCAAAAATGCTCCTGTGTTCGACGAACAAGAATACGACCAAGTACTCGCCAGGTTCCATAACCAACCTCGGGATGGCCCTAGGTTGGAGCCCAAGCACGGACTCAAAGCCTCAGCCATCGAGCAGTACAAATGTGCAATCAAGCAGTTGCACCAACTACAGCAAGACGAACAAAGGAATACTATTCCATGGGAGCAGATCTGGACTCTAAAGTGTACTGAACTCCACAACATGGTCAAGCAACGTCGTAACAGGCAGGACCGTGCCAATTGCGTGGAGAAGATTGACCATGACACCCCTTATGAAACGAAGGAACACATTAATAAGATGGAGAAATCCTTCTGGATGGAAGGCATGAACGTTCCATCCCAAACAGTATTCAGATCTCTTCGAGACCGTTTTTGTTTCCTTATGACAGTAAATGCTATCCTCAGAGGGGAAAGTTTGTTCATGGCAGAACTCTCGGATCTCTATGGAATTGGATGGATTGGAGATGACGGATATGATCACAATCCCTTTTGGATTTTGATGCTGCAAATGCGGACCGGGAAAACGAATGGCTCTAATCTCAAACTCTACGGAAGAGCCGGACGTCATAAAGACCCAACAATGTGTCCCATGGGTGCACTTGCCTTTTATTTGTTCTACAGATTTCATAAGACCAAAGAAATGGACCCGCCGCCCAATTTCTGCGAAAGTAGTTCATGGTTCTCAATGAAGCTTCTTGTTGATTACAATGGTGGGAAGAGCCGTGACTATTTTACTTCAATCTCAGATGAGAGTTATAGATCTGTTGTTAAAGCCCACTTAGAAAAGAACAACATCCATTCCAGCCATCTTGTTCACATCGGGCGCAAATGGGGATCCTACCTTGCACAACTGCAAGGAGATGACTGGGAAGATGTTCGTATTCTTGGTAATTGGGACCCAAACACACAGGACAAGAGCTACTCCATCAAGATTCCAGTGAAGCAGGTTCGTTCTATGGCTGGCTGGAGAAGAGCGGACCAGTTCCACTACAATGTACGAGCAGAAGTCGTTCCCCCCGAAGACCTTCGCAACAAAGTTTTTCCTTGGCTAGAAGGTTGCCAAGAAAAAGTGAAGACTGCTTGCCTCACGGGGGGTACCCACCCCACTGCCAGTCAGTTTCTTGATTTGATGAGCAAGCTATCCACCATCGTAATTCAGGATGCTGCTGCCATTCTGGTCTCTCATCCTGATCGTGCACTTCACAAGTTGTTTTCCCACCCATTATTTGCATCAAAGGAGTTTGAAGGATACACCCAAAGAATGCGATCCCATTTGGAAAATCATCAAGTTCCAGCGAACGCATCAATTGATGTAGTCCTCCCTGGAATCAATGCCCGATTGGACCTTTTGTGTGCTGAGCTAAAGACCCAAAGAGAGATGATGAATTTAATGCAACAGCAAAGAGAGCAGGACAGACAGATGACGAAACAGATTCTCTTGCAAACAAGTCATCTCCTGCAAACAAGTCATCAAAGACAATTTGATTCAAGCCAGCGGGAGATGTTGGCGGCAACTCTTTTCCAACTTGGTGCAGACCAGCTACTAAATGCTCCTGCCCCAATGCCTTTCCATTGGCCAACATCCCCTCCAGCACCACCAACAGATTCAAACGATCACCAAAGCATTGTTCGCAACATTACCGGGAATTCTGCTTCGGATGGCAGACTTCCTTGTGTCCAACCGGACGGATTCAACCACGTCATACAGGAGAAACATTGTTCAGTCCAGGACATGTACAACGAATGGTTCGGCATTGAAAAGTTTGAGGGCATACCTGTAGAGGGCGGGATTCGTTCGATGGAAATCCAACACAAAAGTAAATGGAGGAACAATTATGATGCTTCCGTCAATAAACGGTTCTCCCGACTGAAGATCATTGTGGACACCATAGTTAAGACTGTTGCAGAGTCTTCCGATCCAAATGTGACTACCAACAGTGTTATAGAGCTGTTCGAGGAGCACTTTCAAGCCAAAAAACGAAGCCCTTCAGCCTTGATAACATGGTTGGAACAGGAAGGTTACAAGGACTCCAAAAAAAGAAAGTTGTCGTAAATGTTTCGTCATATTTGATGAATTAAAACAATCTATTTAAATGTTTTAAACGTATGTTCCTCTTGACGGTCTTACTCTTTCTTGAGAGAATGAATGAATGAACGATTCCACTATCAACCTTGCCATGTTCTTCCAACTGTAGGATTTGCTATCAACCTTGCCAGGTTCTTCCACGATCCCGGAGGCTGAGGCAATGGGGATGCTGTTGTCGTCGTTTTGTTCCGTCCGTTTTCTTCTTCTCCAGCGTCTTGTCGGTGGACGCTGCACCTCCGGTGTCGCCGTACGGTCGTCTTTTCCCAGACTGGCGTTTGTCGCAAGCATGGTCAACGTTGTTGCTGCTGCTGTGTGTGGTGTTGCGGCAAACAGTAGGATGCAGTTGTGGTGTGGGTGATCTGTCGGTTTTTACCGTCCGTCAGCATTCTCTCTTAAGGTTCAGCATTCTCTCTTAAGGTTTTGTGGGGGCACCTCAAGGAGTGCTGCACGGCCGGCTTTGTTGGCTTGGCGTGTGCGCATGACAGCCTCCAGCCACGCTCGACTTAGGCGAATTTGGTGGTTCGCCACCATAATTGATTTTGAGCCGATTAAGACTGGTCAGAACCGCCGTAGGGCCCCCGTAAAAACTGTACTGCCTCGTTTCTGACGGCGTCCATACAAGCCCAAATATCCCCTCATTATTTTCTGACTGAATTCCCCATTCAATTTTTCCATGATCTCGCCTCTCATCATCTCACAGTCATCACCATCCGATTGTTGTTGTCTCAAGCTTTCTGTTACCGTTCTCCCACACTCCCTATCATTTTTATTGATCTGTTTGTCTTTCATCATGATCTTGCTGAATTCTTCCAATCGAAAAAGAAAGGGCCGTGATTACTGCAGTTGTAGGAGAAGCGGAACCATGAAAGAGACGACCACGATTGCCTTGACGGTTGTTGCGTTTTTGTTCCTACTTTCATCATGGTTTCGCCAAGATTATATGCAAGACATTGATTATCGGAGCGATCTCATGGCAATCCAATTACCCACCTCGACCGCGCAGTCGGCATCCAGCAGCAGCTTGCAGCAACATCAAGCGTCAAATACCATTTTGCTTTACGAAGATTTGGCCTTGTCCGGATACGCAGCAGAAGTTTGGGAAGGGCTGCTGCTGCTGCAATCCTCATTGAAAAAAGAAACACCTCCAATGGCTGTCGTCGAGGTGGGAATGCACCGGGCGAAGCAGTGCCTCCAAGCGGCCAAAATGGGATTTGAGGCGCATTGTATTGAGCCGTCGCCCAAGTCCTTTCAGCACATTGCCTTCGAGGTTAACAATACTGCCTCTCCTGACGTCCAGAAGCGCATTCATTTGTACAATGTTGCGGCTGGTAGCGTCGAATCTACCGTTCCTTTTGTGACCAGTGGTGGAACAGGTGATCATGTTGGAAAAGTGGACATGTGGAAAATGGAAAAGATGGATGATGCCGCCAGTGATGCGACGTTTACCACCACCAGAGAGACGGTCGTTCATGTCCCTGTCAAACCGTTGGATACCATTTTGCAACACGGAATACCGTCCAACACGATCATTCATTTGCTCAAAGTCGACACGCAAGGGTTCGAACCACAAGTTTTTGCTGGTCTAAATTCGATGCTCTCCCAACATCGAATTCGGTACATCTTGACCGAGTTTTGGCCCCGGGGGATGGATATTTTGGATGAAGCAGATTCTTCGACGAAGAATCGGAAATGTATTGGCGTCACCCGAGTTCTGCAAAAGTTGCTCGACTATGAATATCGACTATATGTCCTTCCTGCAGAGGCCCATCCCAAAGCGCCTGCGTTTCGAGATGTTCCTCGACTACAGAAGGAACGGCCGATGGACAATCTCATGAAGTATTGTCAGTGGTATTACGAGCTGGAAGACCGCTATCCTTCTGACGAATACAAAATGGGTTATTGGACAGATATTTTGGCTCTTGCTCCTGGGGTAGAGCTGCCGGAGACGCTACGTCAGCTACCAGTCTATGTCAGATGAAGATTCGGCCGTCGACAATCGTCCCAACTGGTGAAGCAACAGTGATGACGCATGTTGCGAAGTAGTTATAGCCCAATCTTACTCTAGTTCTCTATTTCCATGTACCAAACAAGTTTGCCATGCCCCAAATGGCAACATCTCCATTAATTATGAATACGGTGGTGGTTTACTGAGGATACAAAGTTTCAAACCCAATGTTGCTTCTCGGTCTTGGCCATCTTGGCTGGAGGGTCGTCTTCGTCCTCAGCGTCAGAAGAACGTTTGATTCCCTTTGATGCTTCAGTTTCTTTATCTTCAGAAGTGGCATGTGCAGCAGGCTTCAAGTCTTGATCTTCTTTGCTCTTGAACTTTTCTTCTTCAAGATCCGCGTCCTCTCCTTCGTCAGTTTCGGCAAATGAGAAAGCTGCTTGGGAACCTATTGGACTCGATTCGCCTCCGGATCGGATCCCCGAACTCTTGGTATCCCGTAAACCTAGTGCCTTCGCACCCAAGACGTAGTATCGACGAAGGACAGAACTCAAGGAGGATGCTCCCAAATTAGCAAGTCTGGCTTTCTTCGCAGCGGGTATGTTCTTGCACGAGTCCAAGTGAAGCCGGTGGATTTCTCTTACCGATTCATGAATCCCACTAATGTTGAAAGGATAGGCAACGGCATGACCAACAGCATCAGAACCATGCGCTAGTGCGCAATGAATGCATCTAATCCCAACTTGACCAACGGAGACTGGGTATTTCAGGTCATCTCGCGCGGCTGCAACGTCTTCTTCAGTTGCACAAAATACTTCCAATTGTTTTCGAACAAAAATATCCTTTTCGGACAGCCACTCCTTGTCTTCCGGGATTGCCAGCAGCACTCTAGATGATGGTGACGGAGGTGTCGCTTCATTTGCTGACGCAGCGAGAGCGGCGGCGGCCTCCTTGGCACTTCTCTGAACTACAAGGGCTGTTTCCTCGCTGTTTCCAGATGAAGGGGAAACGTCGGTCAACTTTTGCGACTCGGGGGAATTCTTGTCGATATTGGTAGAGATGGTAGGTCGAGATGGTGAGAGACCAGATGAGCCGACAGACCTATCGGGGGAAGCAGCCTGCTCGTCCTTGTCTTCTGGATCCCCGTCGTGCAGGCGAGCCCACATTCGCCGAAAGAATACCTTTTGCGAACCACGAGGGAGCTTTGCCATTTGTTCTGGATGTCCTTGTTTCAATTGCAAAAGAGCATCTTTGCATTGTGCAGGACATCGTTTGCACTTCAAGACATGGCCAGGAATTTCCGCAAAACTGTTGGCAAGACGATCTACGTTGCTCCAGAAAAACTTGCGTGACATTGGTAAATCGGCGCAGTGAATGCATTGCAAACCACCGTACCCAATCTTGATCTTTTCTCGTTTTCCTCCCCGCGTTTTTCGGTCGGCTTCCGAAAAGCGACAGAGACGCAACTGCTTCATAAGGAAGAAGAAGTAGTCCGTCAAAAGCAACCGGTCCTCGTCCAAAACCAATTTCGGAATGGAGGCAGTCTCTGCATCCCTTTCGTAATACTCTTTATCGAAATTTACCAAGTACTCCATAGCGTGATTCATGGCTGCGGTATTAGCTGGCATGTTTGCTTGCTCGGCGACTCGTGGTGCACGAGCTGAAGATGCTGGATACATGCCTCCAGAAGTATCTTGCTCCACTCCTCCTTGGTCGAATCTCCCTCCTCCGGCAATGTTCTCTCTTGCCTCATGGTGCGATGGCACTTGGGCTGGTGGATAGCCAAACATATAATCGTGCTGTGGATGCATACCAGGATATTGCATTTGTTCCCAACCTCCCGGTCCATATGGTGGCGGTGGCATTCCAAAACCACCTGCTGCCCCTGGGTGCATCAAAGCACCCGGTGGCGGCATGAGATGGCCTTGTTGGTATGCTCGGCACATGTGTAGGTGATGATCGATGAAATTCCCCGGTGGCGGTCCTCCGTCCCGAGACCCCCATATGGCTTGTGGATCACGATGATGGGGGTGAATATTCGAGCAGAACTTGCAGTGCCATGTTCGATCTCGTTCTTGATAGAATGGAAAGTTGCTTGGGAGATCAAACTGCTGTTGTTGTTGATGCTGGTCTTGGTATTCTCCGCGGGGTGAAACGTCAGCTCGCGTTCCACCGCTTGCAGGTGTTAGATATGTTGATCCACCCCCTCCTGTCGAATCCCTCCGATCAAAGAGTGGCTGTGCCGGAGTAGGCATCTCTCCACTAGCAGAATATTCGCTAGCAGCACTTCCACGTTTCCGCTGTGAGGCAAATGGTGTTGGGTACCCCATGGTCGACGGCGTATTGCCGCCAGTGGAAGGTGGCAAGCCTTCTTCTACGGGTCGATCGCTTCGAGTACGTTGCAACGGTGTAGGAGCAAAACCATGGGCGGGTGATTCTCCCACTGGACCCATGCCTAGACGGGGCGCCATACCACCATACGGTGGTGGGGGCTGCTTGGGATACCCAGGTCCGCCCATCATTCGATCCAAATAGGCGGATCCGCCTCCTCCATAAGGCAACGGTCGGGCTGCCACACCCGTTGTTGTAGAAGCGCCTTGCACATATTCCATTCCCGACTTGTGTTGTTGCTTGTTAGCAATTCCCACTTGCTGACAAAATCCCACGCAATAGTCAATCAAGGCTGCCCGCGTTTCGTCGTCGTCTCTGTTGTCATTCCCTTTGGATTCTCCTCCCTTGGGCCGTCTCCTTGTAACGGCTAGTTGGCATGCTTCTTGCACTTCGACCGGTGCCATGCGACACGATGATAAGTGATGATCTGCCATTCTGCGCACCACGTCGGCCATGGAGGCGACACTGGGAGGAAACACCATACGAAAAACGGCCGTCAAAGTTGTGGAAGGCGCTGACTGGGGGTATTTCGAACAATGAATGCATCGCATGCCTATTTGTCTTGGAGCAGGATTATTTGTGGAGGGTACAGCTGCTATGGATTCTGGCGGAGCTTGTTTCCGGCTGGACTCGTATTCGGCAATTGATTCTGCTGTCGCTTCGAAGACTTCAATGTGTTGACAGGAAAGGTTGTCTTCCACTGTCAAGTTTGGAATGTGGTCATGTGGATTCAATAACAGAATGGCCTTGTCTTTCCCAGAAGGAAAATACGATCCACCCATCATCATGCTGGGATGATGGCCATAGGGCGACACTGCCGCGGCCGCAAAGTGATATGGAGGATATCCTTCCATTTCGGCGGCTGAGAGTGGACCCATGGCGGCTGATGGATACGGTGGTAGCGGTTGCTGTTGATGAGGTGCAGAAAAATAGGGTTGGCCTCGTTGAGTTTGTTGTTGATAAGCTGCAGCTTGCGGCGGTGCCGTTCCGGGATAGGGTCGCCGCCGTGCACACTGCGTGAGTTCGTGATCTCTTGCCTCCTCTTCGGTGTCGTGTTGCAAGCCACAAAAGTCACAGGAGAAGAAACCTCTGGATTGTGTGGGCATGGGGAGTAACTAAAGGAGTTTGCAGTTTTTTTTAGGGCCGAAATACTTATTGTGACTGAATGACATGTACTTCGACCACTGATGGTTTTGTATTTTGTGTGTGAAATGAGTAGTAATGTTTCGTTGCACGAAAAAAACTCAAAGAAATGACGACAACGGACAGACTGCGAACGGTGCTGCCGCTGCTCCAAGCAACTGATCCCAAGTACTTTACGATACCTTGAGATGGTTGCAAGACTATAGCACAAATACAGTGGGTAGCACTATCCAATGGAGGGGAATGAATTCAAAATCAAACAGGTCGAATCGATTGGGTTCACTTGTCTTGGTCTGCAGTCTTGTCAAATTCGCACTTGGAGGCGGATCGAAGGGTTCAAAGGATGGTACCACTGATAGAAGAGGTTCAAAAGATGTGAACACACAGGTCGCCTTGTCAAAGAAGGGTTGGTAGACAATGTGCTCCTGTTTGTAGATGCTTGTTCTGGTTAAACAACGACGTGGAGTGCTTCTTGTTTTCGACGATGTGATGTGTGTATGTGGGTGGATGGGTCGAGAGAGCCTGGGCGAGACGATGTGACTGTTGATTGATCTCCGCGTGAAAAGAGAATAGTGATGGAGAGCGTCGGCCTTGAAACGCGCAAGGCTAGTGAACACATGTTTCCGGGCCGGCACTATCGACCAATAAAAGGTCTTCCGAACCTGCGAAAAACCCACGACCCACGGAAGGTTGCACGTCCTTCACACACTCCGAAACGTTTAAGCCCTTTTGGTCGTGTCACATAATTGACGGACAACTTGTAACTTTCTCACAAGTCGCCCGGCGACTGTACGAATAAGTGGCATCGCACATGGAGAGAAACGGAAAGCAACACACAAAGCAAGACTCTGCGCCAGGCGAAAGATCATTCTTTCCTACGAATTGATGTGTCAGAGTTACAAGTATTTCTTTCTCTGAGATGATGGAGAATCCTCTACTTTACTGTTAGCTTTGAGTACCGGTAGCTACCTACTACGGTACTTCGTCGCTAGTAGTGGACGTACCTGTATCATAGCTACCGCAGCTACTATTAGATTCTACATTTCGGAACAGGAGCGAAGCGAAGCGTGAAGCGTGGATAGCAATATAAATAGAATAAATCGAAGGAATCGAATCGTACGATTTCTTCTGACCACGATTTTTCTTCTTACAGTTAACGCTGCAACGACGAATACAATTGGAAAGTAGGGCAATGATGCAATGATCCATTATTTCATAGTAAAGCAACGTGTACTTACAGTTAGTACCGGTAGTAGAGTACGTACTACTGAAACGGGGTATCTTGTTGTCGCAAGGAACAATCGATTACACCATCACAGCTACAGAGCAGGCTTCAGATGCAGATACTTTCCTGGGATCACCTTTTTCGTTTCGTTCCTCTACCGGTATTACTCGGAGTGCTCAGGCCTCATCATTGTCCCCAAAGAAATCCCAAAGGACAAGAATCATCCAGTCGTGTCAACTTGAATGATCCATGTGAGATGTCGTGCAATAGAAGAGATTCATTCGTTGAGACCTGCAAACTGACTCATTTGGATACAGTGGAATCCAAGTTCTCACTTTCCAACCAGTAGTGAAGCATCTTCCAATTTAGACTCCTATTAGTTCCTGCTCCCATAAAGAACAGTGGTACTACGATAGCTGTATAACATGCCCCCCCCCCCCCCCCCCCCGAGAACATCATCATCATCATGAACTCTCAGCGTACGAGATATTACTTCTGACGACTGGTACAATCGTACTAGCGAGACGTGGTGAATCACTCACAGTGAATGAGGATGTCGCCCAAGTCCCACGGTTTAGGACCGCTGAGGCTTGAAGGGAGAGAAGGATAGGATGCTTTCGTTTGCCTTCTCGCGAAAGCTTTCCATGCGTGAGCGGCTGAATTTGAACTTCCGAGGCGTTCTACTACCTAGCAGAGTAGCTAGTAGCTAGAGTAGCCACTACGGGGTACGGTAGTGTAATTGTTCCATCATGGAAGCAAATACGACGTATTGCCAATCATTTATCAACTTCTGGTAGGAACTTGAAATCATCCGGCCGGTCCTTTATAGACGCATGCTAAAAATGAAGCAATGGCGATCTTCTCATCTTGGAACATCATCGTTTGATATTGTGATCATTGATCATGGTACGTCGTAGTCATCAAAAGATCTTCAATCATTTTTTTCTGTAAAACTGGAGCAAAAAGCATCACAGAGATCCGCAAATCCTCAAACCACCACGATTATGTCCCGAAAATGGTTCTTCTTTCCAGTCCTTAGCATGGCACTATTGCAGATTTATCATCTAGAAGCGGTTCGGCCGCAACGACTGAGTTTTTGGCTGAATAGAATATTGACGCCAACAATCTCACCTTCACTTGCACCGAACTGAAACATGACGCTGCACAAGCTTATGACAAATCAAAGAACATTATGCTGTTGCATGGCTTCCCCATGTACCGTGTTTGGTGGCAGCCTTTGTTCGAGTATTGGAATGAATTATTGTTGAGTAGTATTGATGCTTCTTCCACTTCACCCATGCACGTGGTTGCTTGTGACTTGCGCGGCTATTCTGACGGAGCGTCTCCAGATGATATCGAGCAATATACGTACGATGTTTTTGCAGAAGACATCTTCGCCATCGCCGAAAATGCCTTCGGGGTTGGTGTTTCCTTTCACTTGATGGGATATGACCATGGCGCAGCTTTGGCGTGATATGCGGCGGCGATGGATGTTAATGATCGATTGGAAAGCTTGGTCACACTTTCGGTACTAACTGTAAGTACCACACATTGGTCTCATGAGCGAGGCAATGTGCGGTAATCACACACTGATGAAGACCAAGTTGTAGCGTCAAATTACTTCAACCAATTTTCATTGGCGGACTCGGCCACCTTGAATGATGCTGCACTAACAGCATTGTTTCAATCGTTTGGACTTCCTGTGGCGAGTCCCGAACAGTTTCAAAAATTACTTTGGTGGTATCATGGGAGCTTGACATCAGCCTTCAGTATGCTACGAGTCGTGTCCGGCCAAGTAGTTCAGGCTTTTAAAGGGAAGTTTGGTCCTGAAATGGCATTTTTCGTCCAAAACACTCGTCAGGCCATTCCTATGGAAGAACGGGAATGCGTTCCCGGCATTTACGAAAAGGAAGAATTGACGATCAAAATTCCAACGTTATTCATTTGCGGGCTCAACGACTTCGCACTGCTTTGCAACAACCCGTACGCGACAGAGTTTGACCCAATTTTGATTCCGGAATACGAACATGCAACTTTTGAATGTGGTCACGATTTCTTTCTGGAGGGAAACTGCGCAACATCACAAGAGTCGCAAGACGTTATGGACAAGATCACTTCCTTTGTCCTGCCAGATTTGCTTTTGGGACCTACCATGACCGAAGCCCCAAGCATCACCAGTACAGAAGTAACCAGTGTTGCGAGCATCTTAGTTCAGAATCCAGCCATTTTGGTCGGTTCCATTGTCTTCGCATTCGACGTTGCTAAAGATGTTGTACTGTTTTAGTAATAGCGGCATAGTCGGGGCGACTACAGATCTGTGGAAATTCGCTCCTGAACGTTCTGTTTAGATTTCAATTGGATACTTGCGAAGAAAAAGTATGCTCCTTCACTTTCATCAAATATCTGCACTAGTATACAGCTTGAGATGAATTCCATGCCACTGCACGTTAGCACGATAGACACTTCAGAGGAATTCAAACTGTTCAAGTCAAGCACGAATATTTATAGATGTATTCCTATGTCTTCTATTCACACTACCACTGGCGTCCAATGGGTGTGGCCCCACCTACATCCTTTTCCGGTAGCACGTTCTGTCCTTTGACGTTCTTGGCGACAAAAGAAAAGCTCTGACCCGGTTTCCACCCTGCCTGAATGGCTCCGTCCATGGTGTCGAAAAATCGCCATTGCGGCGCTGCTTCTTCCTCGACTGCCAGTTCGACGTCATTAGTATTTCCTTTCTGTTTCTTGCTTGATTTCTTGGACTTTTTCTTGTCGCTTCCTGGCGGTGGAATACTCACTTGCTCAATGACGAATTGCGAACGCGCATCCGTAAACGGCCGAATATTGTTTTGTTGCATAGCCTCCAAAACAGTCTCTCGAGCGCACTCATCCATACAAAAGGCCCGGTAGGTCGTCATCAAATGCGGCGGAATGGTACCGGGACGAAAGCCTTGAAATCGCTCTCGCTTGGCTTGTTGCATGATTTGTTTGTAAAGGGCGTCAGAAAAGCGCCCCAAGTCTGCTTCGACGCCGTCGATGGCTATGATCCATTCCGTAGTGGTACTGTCCCCGTTCCCGACGGGAGTGATGGAACAGCCTCGGATAGTCCCTTCCGGTACCACTTCTCCTTTCCACTCACCACTGTCAAGAAGGCTACTTTGGTACACTATTATAGGATTGCGGTGTTTTTCATTCCTGACATGAGGATGAATACCTTTGCTGCGGAAGAAGGCATCGGGACTGAACGAAGTTGAGGCGATCAATAGTAGTGATGATGCGAGCCAGAAGAACGCTCGTTGCTTTATGAATGTAGACATCTTGGACTTTTCCCTCCTCTTTGTGGACTCTGAGAGAAATGCTTTATGGCCAACGGCGCCAAGGGCGATACACGAAACTTGTGTGCAGTTAGCATGGTCATAATATTATTATTATTAGGGGAAATTGCTATGTCGACACCGAAGCCTTATCTCGACATGGGCACTTCTCCTTATATGTGGGTTTCTCCACATAACGGTGCCAAATGTTGTCTCGACACCGAGCCACTATTATCTCGACACCGAAAAAACTCCTCGACACCGAAAAAACCCCTCTTGTTATCTCGACACCGAAAAAACCCCTCTCATGTTACTTCGACACCGTCGCTTGTTACTTCGACACCGTAAAAAAACCTATTTTTTGTTTCGACACCGTAAAAACCTCTTACCTCTTAACTATTTCGACACCAAAACACCGCTTCTATCGTGTTGCAACTACTCTCCCGTCGTGTTGGAGTTACCGCCGGTGTTTACAGGAGAATTTCAGCCACTGCTACCGACTACAGGCACTGTAACACTCCATCGCCGCTGCCAGCCGTCTGTCGACAACGTTGAGACGCCGTACAAAACCTTTGGTTGCTGCTAAGCCTAATGGCCCGCTCTGGATTGCAGAAGATCTTTTTGGTGATGATCGGGCTCTTCTTGTGGATGATGACGCAGTTGCACCCTTATCAGGTGACAACCAGCTGTCCACTGCTTTGGTGGATTATCTCCTACAACGGTCACTACAGCCAACTGACTTGCAAGACACCACACTCGTAGGTTCTGCCAACTCCCTACATTTCTTTCATCAAGTCAACGCGAAGATAGCTACTGCTCCTTCTGATCCCAACGTCGCAAAGAGTGTAGAGAATATTCGGCAGAGGTGTTCCCATTACAAGGACAACAAATTTGAGTTCCTCTCTCCCTTCTGCATTTACCACCATTTTGTTGCCGTGAAGATTGTCTTCGATCTTCGATCACCCGACATCTTTCACGAGGTTTCTGTATACGACTCCTTGATCAAAGGTGGCCGCCGCAACAATTCGGTACACCGTAATTCTCCTCCTGCCAAGTACCTCCGACCATTTCAGCAATTCATTGCGAACTTTTGTTTGTTTGGCAACCCCAAGTGTGAAGTGCTGCTTGCCAACCCTGACCACATTGTGGAGAAGGCTGTCTACAGATCGTGTCCCATGCAACAGAACGGATTTGACTGTGGTTTGTTTGCATTTGGATGTGTCCTCCACCTGCTCAAGGGGTTGGATGTGTCAGCTGACATTTTCAACCAGCAGCACATTTCCAAGCTCAGGGAGTCTCTCCATGCAGTGTTTACCGTCACTGACATTGGATCAGATGTTCCCAATCCACGGGAACTTCTTTCCTCTTCGTTCCTGTCTTCCTTTTTTCCCCTCCAGTCTGAAAACGACTGTCATGACGATGTTTTCCTTCGGCTGCTTCAAGACCTTCCAACTAATGATAATGACATTGATGCTGCACCAGATGTTCCTGACAAGGGCCCCCCCATCGAACTAGAGGTTGTGCCCCTCCATCCACGACTAGGGGCTGATCCACAACCCGAACCAACAAGACACAGGGACAACTATTTCACAACCCAATTCATTGCGGCGCCTAGGCATCTGTCCTGGGATCATGCGGCGCTCTTTGCAGCATGTGAGGCCTGTCCTGTCTCTCGATGGGGCGTACCTCTTGTCAAAATGGAAGGGAACCCTGTACATTGCTTCGGTGCAGACCGCGTGCAGTAACATCTATCCTGTTTCCTTTGCCATTATGAAGGACGGCGAGGATGCGGAGGGATGGAAGTGGTTCCTGGAGCTGCTGGTTGAGGCCATCCCTTTGCTGAAAATGCAGCACCCATATAATCGTTGCAGGTTCTGCTACTTCACTGTCATTTCTGACAGGCAAAAGGGACTCATCCAGGCATTGCAGCAGGTGTTTCCAGACAATCATCATTGTTTTTGCTCTGTCCACATAGCAAGGAATGTTGAAAAGGAGGTTGGAAAAAAGGTAGCAAAGCTTGTCCATGCTCTGTCTGCCACATTCTCCAAACGTGAATCGGACGAATTGATGGCGAAAATTAATGCAATTTCCGCCCGCGGAAAGAAGTATTTGGAGGGCATTAGCGCCAATCAGTGGAGGAGCACCGCTTGGGTGGACGACCCAACCCTTCCACCCAGGTTCGGCATTGTGACAACAAACATGTCAGAGTCTGTAAACTCAATGGTTGGAGATGCAAGAGATGGAAGCTGGCTAGAATGTACCAACGACATTGTCAGAAAAATGATGAACAGGATCTGCAGCCTTCGTGAGGAGAACTACGGAAGGGAGGGTGTTGTGGACAAGGTTGCAGAAATCCTTGAAAGTAGATGGAAAAATTGTTCTAACTTCCAAGTGAGGGAGGTTGTGAAGGGTGGTAGCCAGTTCGATGTTTTCCGTCCATCGAGGGGAGCGTCTCAGCCCGAGACAAATCGATTGTTGGATGTGAGGGAGCAGACATGTGAGTGTGGAAAGTGGCAGGAGCATGGAGTTCCCTGCATTGATGCAGTTGCCTACTACAGGTTGTTTGAGACGCAAACACTACAATACATAATGGACAATCATGTCAGTGAACACTACAAATACGAAACAGTTAACGAACTTTTGAAGGAAAACATTGTTCCTGTTTCTTTGGATATATTGGACCAGGATGGAGTTACATTGCCACCAAATCGCACAAAAAGGTCAAGTGGACGACCAAGGAAAAAAGGATCAGGAAACGATCTCGTTTCGCCCATGATCCAGACAAATCACCCATTGTTTGTAGCAGATGCAAGAAGAGAGGACACAACGTTAAAACATGTGTTGCAAGAGAGCAACTTGAGAAACAACAACCAGCTGAGCTTGACGTTTCTTGAACAATATATAACTGTCATTACTATAATAAGATTTCAGTATTACCTATGGATTGGTGGTAGTAGCAGTAACAGTTGTAGTGGCAGTAACAGTTTCGGTAACTACTCTGTGGTAGAAACGTAGAAACAGTAGTAGTGCTACGGTGTCGATATAGTAAAAAGGTAAAAAGGATGGTGTCGAGATAACAGTGGCCACGGTGTCGAAATAAAAAAGTGGGGTTTTTACGGTGTCGAAATAACAAGAGAGGGTTTTTTCGGTGTCGAAATAACAAGAGGGGTTTTTTCGGTGTCGAAATAATGACGTACACGGTGTCGAAATAACAAAGGGGAATTTATGGTGTCGAGATAATAGTGTCACGGTGTCGAGCTAATGATGCCCGTGTCGAGATAATAGTGGCACGGTGTCGAGATAATAATGCCCGTGTCGAGATAGTAATGCCCGTGTCGAGATAAGGCTTCGGTGTCGACATAGCAATTTCCCCTTATTATTACGACGTAAATTGTTTTTGTCGTCGTTTCGACCACCTTCCATGTGGAACGAATTTTGAGAAAAGATACTTTTGTCCAGCCGTCCTCTTCTGTCTTCTTGCAAAAGAAAAAACATACTTCGTACTACACAACACGATCATCATCATCATCATCGGCCGTCATGGCAAACGGATCTATGACTTACTCCGTCCTACGTCGTATTACTAGGTAGTACCTTGTTGGAAAACGCCAACCCACTGACTCCATATCATATCTACCACTTTTTCATCCTCCAAATGATGTGGCCTCCCGTTGTAGGCGGTCGAAGTGCCTTTTTGTCGTCATGGATGAAAAGAAAAGGCTGTCGAAATAGAAATTGCGAGGAAACATCGATGAAACACTGTAATCGAAGTCATTCCGTACGGTCTTCGACAACCGAACAGACAAGAAAGTTTGCGGTCGCATCAACGAATGTCATATCTATTTGGTCGCCTCGAGTTGTTTTTGGCGGTGATCGAAACGAACTTGTGGCCCGAGAGGGGACGGTCGAAATTAACAGTAAAACTGGTGTCATTCAAGCTTGTTTTCCAGGAGAAACGCTAGTTGAAGCCCAACGAAGAGTACAACTAGACGTCAACAATGCTCACTTTTTGGATCTTTCTCTACGACATTATTCCTTCCCATCTCTTTGTTTATCACCGGGACTCATTGACGTTCACACCCACATAAGCACGTTGGGACGAAATTGGGAAGGATATACCAGTGCCACTCAAGCTGCCGCTGCGGGAGGCATTACAACTATAATCGGCATGCCATTGAATTCACTTCCTCCCACTATCTCTGTTGATGTTGTTGAAAAGGAATTGAATGCTGCGCGGGAATCTCAATTGTATGTCGACGTTGGTCTTTGGGGTGGAGTGCTTCCACAGACGGCCTTCGAAGATGATCAACTACGTGCACTGCTGAACCATCCGAATATCCTAGGATTGAAGGCATTCTTGTCGCCACTTTCATCTAACGCTGGGTACCAAGCCATATCGGTGGAACAATTGCTGCATGTCGCTCGAATCTGTGGAACTTTTCAAAAACCCATATTGGTGCATTGCGAATTGATGACTCCAGTGGGCATTGATCAAGCTCTGCAATCAGCATATCCCGACGACGGCAGTCTAGACGATTGTCATGACGCTCATGTTTGATCGCGACCAACCAAATGGGAACAAGATGCTGTGGAACTGGTGATAAATGCCTCCCAGTATTGCAATATGCACATTGTCCATTTGAGCGATGCTTTGGGCTGCCTACCCCTGATCGAAAAAGCAAAAGAAACAGCATCGGGTAAACAACAACAACGACCAAGATTGACCGTAGAAACATGTCCACACTACCTTCTTCTTGATACGGACAAAGTACAGGACGGCGACACCCGAATCAAGTGCTTTCCACCAATTCGTGGACCAGAACAGAGGAAAGCACTTTGGAAGGGCCTCGAAACTGGCTTGATTGATATGGTGGCATCAGATCACAGTCCTTGTGAGCCTTCCATGCGACAAAAAGCTATGCGTGATGCTTGGGGAGGACTGACGGGTTTACAGTATCAACTGCCTGCTACTTGGACTGCTGCGCAGCAAATGACAAACATAGGTTTCACAGAGGTTCATCTGGCTAAGTGGTGGAGTCAGAATCCAGCAAAGTTGGCTGGTCTTCCTGATCGCGGAACCATCGAGCCTGGGGAAAAGGCGGATCTTGTCGTGTGGGACACAACATATATAGACAAGCCAGACATGTATTCTAATGAGCATCATCGATGGAAAGGAGATTGTTACTACTCGTCACAACAGCTTCAAGGACGTGTTCTTGAAACATGGTTGGGAGGAAAGCAAATCTACGATGGCTCTAAAGACCACTTCCTATCTCACAGTGGTGGCTTTATTGAATGTTTCAATTTTAAAGAATGCTTTGATCATCTGGCGAAGAAATAAAAATGATGTAGTGAAACCGTCAACTTTCTATCCTACCGGTAGGTAGCTTCTGTAGTACGTACTTCGAAGTAGCAAGAAAAAAATGTCCATACCTAAAATCATACTCGTTAACGTACAAGTGTATACACTGGTACCATTCCTGTGGCATGAAAAGACGCGGTACATTCAGCATCTCATTTTTTACATAGGCCTTTCCGATCTTGGGAGAAGATCCTTTCTCACCTCGGTCGACAACTGCTGCACTACGCAACAATCACATCACTCTTACTGCTGTTAACAAGTATTCCCTTCGCCCGAAACAAGAATGTCGACAAATCCTCGTTTTGTATATATATATTTTATGTAGATATTATACTTGGCGGCACGACAACGCTTGACTGTGAAACTTGACGTTATGGTATTTTATTATTTTTAATCATCATTTTCTTTTCTTGTTGTGGACAATGCGTCGTGATAACGACAAGTGTATATGTGAAAAAGACTCCAATCCAACAACATCTATCGAAACCAGCCGTTTGTAGTCCCTGTCTTCCTTAACAAAACAATAATATTTCATTATTGAAGCAGCAAGTTCTGCTTCCAAAAAATCAGAAAAACGATTTTCTTGTCTTTTTTCTACAAATAGCGAATGTGATCGAAGGCATTCATGGTCAACATACGTTCCTGTCGCTCCACGGCCGAACTGGTCAATCGTTGCTGTCGTTGGTGCCATCGTTCGGCTGCATTGTTGCGAACCTCTGGTTGGAAGAGACGAGACGCATAAATCATTGAGCCATCACTTGTGGTTGTATCGTAGGATTGATTTGCCATGGAGCTGTGTGGTCGCGTCATCGTCGTTGTCGTGGAAGTGGGAAAGCGAGACGCGGCATAAATTTGTGGAACAAACGCTGGGGTGTTGCTAGTGGCTGCAACGAACATTCCTGTCGTTTCTTGCTCCAGTGGTGGGCTGTAGAATGTTGTACGAGGGAGGGATGGACTTACGTACGAATTTTTCGGTTCATTGAACGATGAATAAGTAGCGGTCGAAGCCCGAACCATTCCTGTGGTTTTCTCATGAGGAGAATGATAGTTGTTCGAAGAGTACGTCGGAGAACTTGGAAGCATCGTAGCTGTTGAATGGTGAGACGAAAAGCTCTGATGGGTCCCTGCTGAAGATGATAACGATGCAGTGGTAGGACTGTAAATTTCTGGGCGAATGTAAGAGTGACTTGTAGGCCAAGATGCTGTCGGAGTTGACCATGACGAGGACAGAGATGGGGGGAAGATGTTGGACACACTCGCAAGATTCTGATATCCCTGTTCCACCTTGTCTTCTTCCTCCCCCAAAAAAATCCCCTGGATTCGATTTTCCGATGGCTCCCAATATTGCCATTGCTGCTGCTGATTGTGGAGTTGGTTTTCGCCCCAGTGAAAGTCGGAAGTGTTGTCGTTGTAGATGTAGGCGGAAGACTGGTACTTTAAAACCGTGACTGGGATTCGAGAGGCCATCGGCGGCATCATTGTGAAGGCTGCACTTGACGACAACAGCGAGAACGAAGCTGAGGCAGTAATCAAAGCTCGTAGCATTGTGTGCGGGAGGCTGTTCATCATGACGCTTGCGTTAGGTTGGGGAGTCATGTTAACAAACTCTGTTTGTTCCTTTTCTTTTTGTGTAAGAATGACATTGGAGTGGATGATGATGATGATCGAGGTGCCCGCGAAAATTGAAAATCGTTCCGACAGAGAGAAAACAGCTGGCGGGTCATTCCCTTGTATGACGTAAACATTTTTTGAAGAATCTGAGTCCCGTGTATCCCACTTCGCTGTCCCGATGGGAGACATCGAATAAAAGGAATTAGTACGTTAGTACACGACGTATCTACCGTATTCTACGGGTAGTTCATTATCAAACGTTCAATTTAGTCAGACTCTACTACCTACCGTTGACTCCTAGTAGAGACTACTGTCGTAGTCAACCAGCATAACTACGGTATCCCCATTTCTACCTAAAATCAAAAATTGCGGATAACAGTGCACCGTATCCAACATTCACTTTTCCCCTTTCCAGTGTGAGAGTTTTGCCTTCCCAGTCCTGCGGGCAGCATGGTACAAGAGTGAATAAAAAGCTGCTTGATAATTTGGGTTCACATCACATGTACGGCTTGATATGCCTGGTAGTTGTGCCCAAACTTGGATGCAGAGGGGTGGCGGCTAGAAGTTGGTACAGATTCAAAATTGATTTGCTGGTATTCCCAATAGCCGGCAAGTTCCCTCAGCCTAACAACATAGTGGTAGTGAAAATGACAATCATCTTCCTTAGTAAATATCTAAAATGAATAATGTTGTAACACTAAAGCCTCTTGCATTCAGCTTTGCACCTTTGATGGCTCGGGACTCTGCTATACAGTAATCTTCAACAATGGATGTGAAATTTTATGGTTTCATTTTCCGGATTGAGTTCAGCACCTTGATGACCTTGTTTCTCTGTGGCTTGCTTTGCTGCTTTGAACCTTGCGAATTGCTCATTTTCCACGATTTCTTTTTGCTAGTCCTGCTGCTGTTGCTACCTTTTGTGCTCTTGGAACATTCGTCGAGTGCAACCTCGTTGACTGGCGAAGAAGCCTCTGGCATCGTAAAAGTCCTGTGCAGGGCTTCTATTGCATCATTGTATTGACCTCCCCTTCCTTGAACCATGTTGATTTTGTCAATAGTCACAAAACAACGAGGATCGCGTGGACCGAATTTTTTCTGTTGCAAATCCAAAATGCGGCTGAACATCTGTAAAATGACACATGAGACAGTACAACAAGGTAAATCAATCTTCCAGGAATGGGCAATGTTGCACAAACATCCTGAACGTACCAAAGCCGCCTTCTCCTGATCGCCATGCAGCAGATTCGCAACAGCCAAGTGGTCCATTGTTGCAATAATAGTTTCGTGGCCTCCCCTCAGCAAAATTTGCTGCTCCATCAAAGCATTTTCCAGAGCGGTTACAGCAACAGGAAGTTCTTTCGTCACCAATTTGATGAAGCCGATGTTCGCTCGAGTGATGGAAATATTCAGGGAAATCGTTCGACCCCACGTACTATTGCCAGCATAAAGGCTGTCGCTTAAAACGCCGAATTGGACATCCATGGAGTCTCGATAAAATCCGTTGGCTGCAACTGGCTGCCCACACATGTATGCAAGGCATCCAAGATTGTTCAGAATTTCGGCCATCAGCATTCGATCATCAATAGTAATACAAGATCTTCGGGCGTAAACCAACGCTTCCTCTAACCGAGCATGCGCTTCCGCGAATTCGTTGACAGCATACCGACATATTGCCAACTTAACCATCGACGACTGGAAGGAAGTTAGTACACAGGATCAAAGAGCACACATGACAACTGTGATGAAAACAAAACTTACGATGTGGTCTGGGTGCTCTCTACCCAAGTGTGACCGACGATTCTCAACAGCTCGAGAGAAGTACGAGAGGGCCTCGTCATAGTCCCCTCGCAACAGATTCAGAACTCCAAGATTGTGCAAAGCTACTCCAATATATAGTTGGAAATCCACAGGCTTTTGATTGTTCTTTGCACCAGGATACTTTTCACGGTTGCTCAGCGATCGTTCAAAAAAAGAATAGTAGGCAAAAATAATGTCTTCGAATAGTTCGATCGCTTCGTCGATCTCGTCGCGCTGCAAGTGAAGCAGAGCAGCATCCTGGGTCGATGCAACGGTTCGGGAGGAGCGTGCAACTCGACTTCTAGCCGGGCTTCCTGGAAGCGAATGCATTTGCTCCTGGTGTCTGTCTTTCATGTTCCGTCTCATGTTTCTGGATCTCCAGATTGCTCCACGCACTCGGTTCGCCCATGTAGCTGCAACAGACGATTCTCCGCTTCCGGTATTTTCACTCAGGAGAGAAAGGGTGATATCTCCCTTCGCGATACCTTCGAAATAGTCCATAGATCTAATAAGAACTGGAGTCTCATTCAATGTGAAATCAATAAAGTCTGATCCAGTTGATGTGGAGTGCTGGGTCCTTGTCCCTGATGTTAATCGCTTGGATCCTGATTTTGTATATGCTGATCCTGTCACAGAAGGCGCGACCGAAGTTGGTTGTTTCTGAGTCGACACAATACTTGGATCTTCCGCTAGAGAATTTGTATCGATCACCACCGGACTTGGAGGGGTCAATGGCATAAACTTGGATGAGGCCGCTGCTGATAATACCTTTTCCGTGAATGATTGATCCCGCAATGCAGCGCGAGTTTCGCTCGCGAATTTTCTCATTTCCATTTGTACGTCTTCGTAGTTCGATTGCATTTCGTCATCTTCTGATCCCGTGAAATTGTCGAAGGTCGCGAAGTTGTTGTTTTCAGTGTTGGCATCTTCATCAGCCCCAAAGAGACGACGAGGAGGAGGTTCTTCTGTACTGTTATTTCCAGGAATTCTACCGTCACTTGGAGATTGCACGATGGAGCTCAAGAGTTCCGCCATTTCTTCCTCTGCATTGATTGCGGCAACTTCTTCGTCCATCTCGGAGAGACTTCCAGAACGGGGTTTGCTTTCGTCTTCAGATTTATCGTCAGAATCAACACAACTCATCACTTTCCCTCGACCTTCGATGGCACTATTGATTTCTTGCTTAACGAATGCCCTTCGTCGCAACTCGGCCTGCAGCCATTCAGAACTCTTCTCCGATCCTTGCAAGTCCTTTTTGGGAGTCATTTCTCGAAAGGCTGGTTTTGCTTTTAAAGGGGTAGGTGTAGAGCTGTGCTCCTGGCTCGTTTGCTCAAGTGGTGAGTCGTTTTGGCGTTCAAAGCCAGCAGAATTCAAATCCAAAGCTGTTTGATCATTTGACTCTTCTTGCTCTGGAGCTGCCGCATTGAATGTCTCCCTACAGGGAACACCATCCTCCTCCGACGATAACGTTCTTCTGACTTCATTGGAAATGTTCTCTTTGGACTTGCGTTTGGACATATCAACGGCAACCCCTCGAAAAGTCAAATAATCACTCCATGCTTGGTTTGGGGGCACGTACCCACTAGATCTTGATCCTGATCCGCTAGTAGACTTCACTGACGTTACTGCTCTGGAAGATAGGTAGGATCCACCACCCTCCGAATTCACGGAACGCAAAACGGCGGCGGGGGAGGACGACCCACCATCCAGACTTGCCAATCGTAGTGCCCTCGATGAAGGAGAGGATCCACCGTCGGAATGCGACGGTCGAATGGCATTTTGTGATTGAGACCCTGCACTGGTTGTTTCACTCGTTTCCTGAACCTTTTTGACAAAAATGGTGTCTCTTTGGATAATGTGCTGCGATCGTGGAACCTCAAAATATTTTTTCTCTTGCACTTGATCGGTGGAACCCTCACTAGCACTTCGGGATATCACTGGTTCCTCCAGGGAATAGTCTTCTTGCTCACTCGTGTCCACGTTCTGCGACACTGTTGATTCATTTGTTATGTTACTGCTTCGATTGCCGCTAGAGCCTTCGCTTGCTTTCGAATAAATGATGGTTTCCGTCAATTCTGCGCCGTGACGTTGCTTGTCTTGAGGAACAATATTCAAGATAGTCTTTTGGTAGTCTATTTCACCGTTCGGGGATACCATGAGAGATACTTCCAAGGCATCGGTTTCTCCGTCCGGCGAAACCGCCGGAGTAATTTCGGCAACGTTGGAATTATCATCATCATCAGCAGCAGCAGTACAATCCAGAGTTGTATGTGATACGCTGCTATCCTTGGAGTCTCTGCCTGCATGTTGCTCTCGTCGAAGCTCTTTTTCTATTCGGTGTTGAACAGGCGATAGCAGTGATTTCGGTCGGGAAATGATGTCTCGTTTCAAGGCGGCAAACTTCAAGTGCTGTTCCCGATCCACTTCTACAAATCGATTGGTATTGTGGCTGCTGTTGGTGGTATCGCGAGTAACTCGATTGGGTCGATCCAACGAAGAAGAAAATGTTTTTTTGGTCGAGGTGGTGGAAGGGCTTCGTATTCCTTTCTTGACTTCGGTTGCAAGTGTATTCTTGGTCGGCAAGTCACCAGTGGTTTTTGAGCGACTTTGAGCAATGTTGTCGGCAATACTTAAAGGCCTTGTACGAATAAGAGAGATTGTTGACAAGGAGGGTGGTTCGTCTAGAGCCATTGATGCTGACGAATCCACACAGTCCTCTACACTGACACTGCGCTTCGGTGACATGACCTGAACCTTTGGGGCGGGCAGGGACAAAGATGGTGGATCATTTCCGGATGTGGCTGTTGACGATTCTGGCGATGCTAGGTTTAATTCAAGTGGCGGCGACGGTGGCGGTGGCGACGCCAAGAACGGCAATTCTCCGTTTTCTTCCCTAGATTTACTGTGAGCGCTCTTGATCGGTGTAAGTTGAGAGGAGTACTTTTTTTGAAGTTCAGCAATGGATCGTCGGTATGCATCATTGATTTGCAAACTAGGAGGTTCCCCTTCGGTACTCATGATTTCATCTCCCTCAAATGTGTGGGTACTCTGGAAAGAAGTCGCTTGGAGACCTACCTGATTGACTCCCGTGGTTCGAAACGAAGCTTCGGCCCGCAATTGGCTCGTGGTCAAGTCTTCCATCAGGGTCTCTTTTTCGTCCTTGCGTCGTGAACTTGGAATCTGCGACGAATCGTCCAGTTTCTTTTCATCGTCCGGGGCATCCGAGTCCTCTTTGGCAGTAATATTTTGTGTACCACGATAGCGAGGAAAATTTCGATTGGTTCGATTGAGGTGTCCTTCGTCAAAAGGAGTTTCCGGAGCAGAAGGAATTCCTGTCTGGATGGCTGATTTTGGTTGTTGTTCCATTTTCGCTTCTGTTGTGGTGGTTTCTTCCTTGACCACTTCAAAGGGCGACATCATGCGCGGTAATTCCAAAGAACTTCGTCTCTCTAGAAGTATCTCGGCTTCTTTGGGTTGCCGGGGTCGTTCTGGAGCATCACAACTATTTTGTAGCCGTTCAATTTCTCGGCTGCTCAACGAGCGAGGGGAATCGGGTGGGGATGACAGCGGAGAGTCGGGCAACGGAGTGTCTGGATCGGCGACTGGACTTAACGTCACCACATTGGGAGGATGAATGTCGTTGTTGTCGTCGTCGTCGTTGTCGTCCTCGTTGCCTTCATTTTGTTCTTCTTCGTTACTTGGAAGACCCGCCACCGCTACGCCTGTTAGAGCTGGCGTTGGTGGGGCTATGAGGCGATCAGCCTCCATCTTTGTGTCGTGATAATCTTTGTCGGATGGAGGATAAGACCTTTGTTTGTTGATTTGATTTGATTTGATTGTCCTTGATCGTTACACTGCACCGTTAGTACCAGCTAGGTAGTACAGTACTATCGGTGAATTCAGGAGCAAGTTGCACGATGACTACGTCGCCGTGTAGTAGTAATTGTCAAGCAGAAAAACGGTTGGGATGTTGATTGTTGCTCTCCCAACGAAGAGACCTCCCGTGGAGCTTGATCACTGATGATCACACTACGGTACTTCGTTTTTTTTAGAATCTGTACTGCACTAAAATATTATAGCGGTCATTTATTATTGTATTCATAAATTGGAGAGGAATTGCAAAAATCCTCCATTTTTCGCTCGGTCCCGTCACGACAATCCGAAAATCGCTCCAAATGCTGTGACAGGTGAAAGCCAAAAACTTCCAATGATAGCATGACGGACGCGCGAAAGCGTTTCGTGCCAGAGGCCATTTTTGTCGGTCATTTTCAGGAAGGATCCACGACCCAAAATCTACTTCCGGGAAGAAAAAAAAAGAGAAAAGAAAAAAATCACTTCGAATACAGAAAGTTTATCGAGATGGAAAAGATACGACCGAGACGACACCATACAAACAAGTAGCACCAGTCGTACGATAGACATCATTCATCATTGAACGACAAACATTCCTATCGGACTGTCACGCAACTGGTTTGTTGTTGGTAGTTTCCCTCAAATCGGTTGGCGTGCAAAGCAGTGAGCGACAACGTCTATTCTATTAGCAGCGTCCCGCCTGATCTTTCCCACTCACACGCAACAACAAACTCACACAATATTGTAAGAATGTCGCAGCCAGAATGGATGAAAAAATACCACCAGATCGTGGGTCAAAAAGGCCAAGGATCGACAGAGGAATCTGGTACGACCGAACAAGTGGCCAACGTTTCTCAAAAGAAAAACGAAGAACAAATCGATCCACGCAGTACTGGTACAACCGGCAGCGAAGATGCGGCGGCGCTGTTTCGAGCGGCGGGGGAAGCCCCTGCCGTAGCAGCACCATCCGCTCAAGAAGAGGAAGATGCAGCGGCGCTGTTTCGAGCGGCAGGGGAAGCCCCTGCCGTAGCAGCACCATCCGCTCAAGAAGAGGAAGATGCAGCGGCGTTGTTTCAAGCTGCTGGTGCTGCGGCACCAGTCGCTTCGAATCCTGTCGAAGAAGAATCGAATATCGATCCCGAACCAACAATTGACTCATCTGTGGCAGGAGTAGATTCGACGGTCGAGGCAGAATCGTCGACAACGGTTGACAATGCCCAACAACAGCAAGAAAATAACGCTGCCGAACAAGATGTCGGGGAGAGTTGGGTTGTTGACCAAAGCAAAATTTCAAGAGACGAAGATGCCGTTCCACGACCTGATGAGCCAGAACAACTGGATGTTGAAGTGCCAAAACCACCCTCTGCCGGGTCGGTGGAAGAAGAGGAGTATTACGATGAAGAGGAGGGCGATGAAGTGTACGAAGAAGAAGTTTACGTCGAGGAGGGGCAGGAAAGAGAAGTTGAAGATCAGTATTTTCAGAACGAGGAGGAGGCACAAGCGGCGGTCATTGCTGCGACGCAATCTCGGTCGGCCAAAGTTGCACCCGCACCGGAGGAGTTCACTCTACCCGTTTTCAATCTTGAAGAACAACGCAAAGTCATATTGAGCTCGTCCAAAGGAAAGCGCAGTTACATGAGTCCCGCTGTACCTATCGTAGCATTTCTGTTTTTGGCAGCGGCCATTTTGTTGGTTGTTTTCTTGGTCGTGTTGAGAGACGATGACGTGACAAGATCGGGACCTACTATGGCACCATCGATGCAATTTCTTCCTCTTGAACCAACCAGAAATGGTAACATTCCATCAGCCGCCACCACGCGATTCGACCCTTTCCAAGGCAACTGCAACTTTGCCCTTTCAACACAACCCAATGTCATTGATCAGTGCGCTTGTTCGAGTAGTGTCACCATAATTGCCGACGATATTCGTGTTCGACGACAAGATTTGGTGGATGACTTCATGCAAAGTGTCTTTCCTGGCTGGAACGAAACTGTCACATCGTGCTCTCCCGAAAATCAAGCATTACTGTGGATGTCCAGCGGTATCAATAATGGTGGTGAGGTAGGGAACCTCCTCAAACTACAGCGCTTTGCGTTGGCTTTGTTGTACATCGATCAAGGAGGAACGAATTGGCGGACGGCAACGAATTGGATGACAGAGGCGGACGTTTGTGCATGGGATGGCGTCACTTGCAACGACCAAAGTTTTGTACGAACTTTGCGGTTGGACAGAAACCGCTTGTCTGGCCCGGTACGTCGAGAAACCGCATGAGATTTCTGCGCCGTATGACAGGTGGCCCGATTTCACTCACATTTTTCTTGGTATCATCGTAGATTTCTGATGCACCAGCTCTTCTGAACGCCATTGAAGGATACTCTGCCGTACAGAACGGTATGACGGGTGATATTCCCGTGTCTTTCTTCAAAAATGACAGCGTACAGTCCCTGGATCTTAGTTTCAATGACTTGTCCGGAGCATTTCCACGACTCGACCAGGAAAGCAACATCCGCTTGCTGAATTTGGCTGGAAACAGATTGTCTGGATCCATACCAAGGGAAGTTTCTAATGCGATAAGTTTGGAATCATTAAACATTGCATCCAACACCTTTTCAGGGGAGCTTCCAGACGAACTCTTCGACTTGCCGCTACAAGAACTCGCGATTGGCGGCAACATCCTTGAAGGTACCATCCCCACGCAATTGAGATCAGTCACCACATTGACTTCCCTATCGCTGGGCCCGAATTTGTTTGAGGATGACATCCCGACCTTCCTTGGCGACCTCACTAATCTGAAACGACTTTCAATTATGGGCATTCCTGGATTGAAGGGTCGATTGCCAGCTCAATATGGACTATCTCTAACGAATTTAGAGAACTTTGTGCTATCAGAAACCAGTGTTGGGGGGAACATCCCTGATCAGTTTTCTGGGTTGACGGCATTGGAAGTTCTGAATCTCAGTAGCAATGCCTTGGCACGAGCCATTCCTGGTTCGCTTGGCCAGCTGTCCAAGCTTGGTGAGTTTTGGTACACTCCTTTCTTTGTTTTCTTTGCGTGAATTCCTTTGATTGAAATTGCAATCTTACACATATTATGTTGTAACACACCACAGTTACACTGGATTTAAGTAACAACGACTTCACGGGCATCGTCCCCGGATCGTTGTCTTCCCTTTTCTTATTGGAAGAGCTCCAGCTGCACACGAATAGTCTTGTGGGCACCATTCCTGTCTCCTTTGGCAATTTGGCTAATCTACGTAAGTACCATGAAATGTAGTCTTTTGCATCACAAATAAAACTATTGAAGATCCTAACATTCTTATTCATTCTGTGACCAACTAAACATCCCAGGAACTTTCACTTTGGATGGAAACTTGATGAATGGTAGAGCTCCTGACGATGTGTGTGCGTTGCGAGATGTTCAGCTGAATGATTTTGTAGTGGACTGTCCCACGCAGACCAGTGGAGGTCAAGTGTTGGGCATCATCTGCAGTGTCCCTGACTGCTGTACCGAGTGTCTGTAGTAGATTTGCTAAAACTATCTTTTTCATCGTGTCCATCTCATAACCAAGTTACTAACGTACGACCCAGAATAAGCATCATATCTCATCATGGATGTTGTCATTGTTAAGAGGAGGTTTTGTATGGGTTGGTGCCTAAAATAAATCGCTATTTTTGCTACCTTCTACTAGAGCCATTACACTCTAGTAGTATTAGACTACTCCAGAGTCCAGAGTTGAAAAGTCAGCGAAGAAGAAGATAAGAAATGAAACATCCATCAACAACTTTGCTGGAGTAGTAGCTACCGTAGGTACTAATTAATACGACGTAAACGGTGTATGGTTAACAGTTTTGAATTCGTGTAGTAGTAGTCTACCTAGCTACCTAGCTAGTAGAGTAGCATACAGGAGTGCATCGTAGTGGGTCAAGTTCCGAATTTACGCGATCAAAAAAGTCATTTTTTATTCCTTGGATCATAAATTAGAATATGATAACGCACGACTGACATTATGTGTGACGTCAAAAGGCATTTTTCGTCGACTTGCAGGGAAACAAGACTTCCAAATCTTCGTAAGATCGATCCAAGAAAATGATGGTCGTCCTTTAGCGAGAAGACTTCCTCCTTACAGCATCGACAAAGAACAACAATCCCTACCACCGATACATTATTGAGAATACTATTCCTAGTAGTCCCTCAGTCTGGCTACTCTGGTTACGCTACGACGGTCACTTAACGCTACAACAAACAAACACACACAGACGTCCCTGTCCAAGCAAGAACAAAGAATCAAATTTCCATCATGGCTTTATCTCCTGAAGAAGAGGAGATTCTCTCGCGGTATCGCAAAATGCTGAAACTGGGGATGCCTGAAGGAGCCGTACTGCAGAAGATGGCGGCCGAGGGCGTTACTAAAAACCTGCAAGATGCCATCATGGACGAATCCATGGCCGCAGTTGATGACCGCGGTGCCGACCCCCCAGAAACAGTTGTAGATATTCCATCGCAGAATCGTCCCGTGCAAAGATTAGATCCGGTAAAACCTGACAGTGTTTCTTCGTTCTTTGAGGAAGTGATTGACGAAGACGAGGATGGATCAGACACTTTTGATGAAGAAGAGATTGAGGAAGAAGTTGTGTTTGACGACGACGTCGGTGGACGTCAAGGCGATGAAATACAACACCAACCCACAGTTTATGACAGTAGGGGTCGTCCAGATTCCTTAAACAGTCACTATACGGAAGAATCGTACTATGGGTCGACCGAAGGAGATGTGTATACCACGGTTGCGGCATCTAGAGATATGGAGAACCAGTGGCAGCAATCGCAACAGCCTCAACAAGCTCCATATTCGACATCTCAGCAGAGACAACAGCAACGAAACGTTACATTTCCACAGCCTGAACAGGCACCGTCCTCTGTTACCCCTACAGTCGAAAAGCCATTACCATCTCCGACGGTATTGTGGTACTGGTTGACATGTTTGGCACTACTCATCATGATGGGAATCGCCGCTGGGATGGGCTACTTTCTAACATTGGATCAAGATGGCAGCGCTCCCAGAGTTGAAACCAATGTTACTGAAGCACCCACATTGACGCCGGTAAGAGTTTCTTCGGAATTCAATGGCGTTCTGGGAAGTTGCGATTTTACTGGAATTTCGAACCCCAATCCGATTGACCAGTGTGACTGCTCCGGATCCATCAGAAACATTCCAGCAGACGTGCGACGACGCTATGTATACAACAGAGAAAGTTTCATATCGACACTATACGCCAATTACGATGATGACATTAGCTCATGTTCAGCCAGGAATCAAGCCTTGGTGTGGGTATCCTCGGGAGATGATGAAGAAATTAGCGAAGCGTTGAGGATTGAACGATTTGCTTTGGCAACGATTTTTGCTTCGCTTTCTGGATCACAATGGAATCTTCGAGATAATTGGATGACCTACGGTGAAAGCAGTCCATGCAACTGGTGGGGAGTCGACTGCGGTGGTTTCACTGGTGCGGTCCTTGGATTGTCCATTCCGAGCAATAACGCAGAGGGAGTGGTAAGTTACGAGGGTCTTCTTTGTCTGTTTGGGCGGTGGACGTCTTCTCAAACATTTTTTGATGTACTTTGGATGGTTGCAGTTACCCGGAGAAGTTTCGTTGTTAACATCACTGCGAAGTTTCGTCGCTCCTGATAATGGAATCAGCGGTCCACTACCAGTCGCGATGTTTCTGATTCCTGTCCTTGAGAATGTTGATGTCAGCATCAATACTCTAACTGGTGTTATTCCTCAGACGGTGAGCCAATCTTCTCTCCTGAGGACGCTCAATGTGGCCCGAAACTCCATGAGTGGACGTCTGACTCCAGAGATTGGACAGGCCGTCAACCTTGAAGTGCTCAATCTCAACTCAAACGGATATGAAGGTTCTTTGCCAAGTGCGCTTTTTCAGCTTCCAAATCTGAAGGAGCTGAATATTGGGGGGAATCAATTCTCAGGAAGCATCAGCCATACAATTTCTCAATTAAGTGCTCTTGAAGGGTTGACTTTGGGGCCTAACCTCTTTTCTGGAACAATTCAATCAACCATTCAGGACCTCAGTAATTTGAAGTTGTTGTCGATTCAAGGGATTGGTTATACTGGTCGTTTACCGGCGGCGTTTGGACAGAAGCTAACTAATCTCGAGACTTTGATTATCACCGACACGCAACTCGATGGAAACATCGACACATCGTTTGGTAATCTGCCAAATCTAAAGACCTTTGATTTGAACAGCAATCGCTTTACCAGCGTTATTCCATCGGAACTTGGAAATCTTCAAAGTTTGGGTAAGTTTTCCGACAATCGAGAATGTTGTTGATTGGCTTTTGTCACGACATTATCCTGATGTATCATACTTTATTGGTGTTGCAACGTAAGTTTCTCTCCGCTTGGACAATAATTTCATGAGCAGGCAGATTCCAGAAACGCTTGGCAATCTCGCAGACTTGCAGGAATTGTGGTTGAACAACAATCTCCTGACTGGTGGCATTCCCAGATCTTTCGGTAATTTGAGTAATCTTCGTAAGTTATCGAACGCAGAAAGAGTTTGTGATTTGGGTTTCGTTGCGATTCTATCTTACCCATTAATATTTTCCAACTTTTCATTGAACAGAATCCCTAAGACTTCAGGCCAATCGTCTCCAAGATCGTGTGAGCGACGAAATGTGCGCGTTGCGCGATGGTGATTTGGTTGAGTTTATTGTCGGTTGTCCTCTGGAGGTTGCTGGTGAATCCCTTGGAGTTATCTGTCCAATACCAGACTGCTGCACAAGTTGCGAGAATCAGATATAACACGATGCTAAAGAGTGTACCACTATTTCAACGTATTCTGTAAAAAAACAACCGAAGAATCTTAATATTAATTGACCATGACCTCGTAAACTGCCCTAGAACAATGACTACCTTTTCCTGTGCGTCGAGCTCATCGTTTGATGGTTCTGTGCATTGTATACATCTACTTCTCGGCACGGATGACTACACAGGCAGCGCCCAATACTTCAATCATGATCTTTTCTCGGTCGAACCCACCGTGGACTAAAAGTTCTCTCAGAGTTTCTGTCGATTCAAAATACTGGAAGGCTTGTTGTGACGGGGGAGTGTTGGCTTGGCCGTCCATGGCCGACATTGTGGCGAAATAGCCTGATAAAAACGTGGTGGCGAAATATCTACCTCCTGGCTTGAGGACGCGATATATTTCGGATGCGGCGGCATCCAAATCAGGCCAACAATGCATGGCTGCTCCGGCATGAAGACAATCGACGGTTTCGTTTCGCATCGGAATTCGCCCCACATCCAATCGAACAAGGTCCAGGGATGTTTTGAGATCCTTGGATGACAGTTTGGCATCGGTGTCAATACGCCTCCTCGCCTCCGTCAGCATGCTGGGACTGTAGTCACACCCCAACACACGTCCATACTTTTCTGACAATGCAAACCTCCTCGTAAATAGGCCGGTGGCACAACTCATGTCTACCACCACGGATTGCTCGTCATCTGGAACACGTGCCACAACGGGTGCAAAGTAGTCCATGGCCATCTGCGCCTCAGTGTCGGGACCTGGAAATCCTGCAGTAGCAAAATTTTGACGCCATCCGCGTTCGTAGGCAAAGGAAACGGCCGGGTTGGTAAACAAATCACGCATTGGGATGAAGTCTCCATCCGTCAAGGACGATGACAATCTCCCGCGAAGATTGGGCGGAATATAGGGGATTGCTTGCTGCAGAAAAGCGGAAAAGGGAGACGACGACGAAGAAGAAGAATTATCTTTCTTGTTGCTCTCCTCCACTGGTTCCAAAAGATCTAGGTACGTGTCGGAACTTCCGCGGAACGTATTGCTGGGTGATCGAATTTGAAATGGAACGGGAGTGTTTGATGATCCCAAGGCAGGCTTGGATGCTGAAATTTCAACGCCCTCTTTGGTGATGGGGTCTGCCAAGACTGGATCCTTGTAGGTCCGAGGACCAATTAACTCAAGAAGCTTGCGTTTCTGTGTCTTGAGTGCGTCTGCTTTTGTACTGTCAGTAGATGCTGTCGATTCCGCCCCGAGGACAACGACGAGTGGATTCATATGGTGGGACATTGAATGGGGGACGAATGCCAACGCTCCGTCCAGAGTTGCCATCCAGAGAAGTGATACTGCATGGAATTTCTTCATGGTCGTTGCGGATGATCGTGATGTTTACTAATTGAACTCAACTTACTGTCGATCCAACTTGATGACAGCAACTCTTACTCCTCTGCCGCAGCAGGTCCTGTTGTTGCGTATGCAATGAAAGGGGGTTCCAGTACAGGCTTTGTCAATTGTGTGCACTTCATTCTGCCGTTCCATCTTCAATCTTGTTGTCGACGACGTAGCGTTTGTCGTCAAGGCGTAAAATCGCATCATTCGTGAATGAGTCAGCGATGCTTTGTCACGAGTATCAAGTCACGAGAAAGAAATCTCCTGATCTCATCTCACGACATCATCATATGATACTTCACTGTCAAAGCAACCGTCGGTGTGCGAAAGGTACATAGCTTGGAAGTCGGATGAGTAACCAAAGAATGAAACGGACCTTATGATGTACAAAAGAAATTTTAGAAAACATATGCACTATTGACGTATCCTTAGGTAGAAGTTGTAGTCTCCCCCTGTATGTATGGACTTTCTGGCGACGAGGGGCGGAATACGGGCATCAACGCATCTTCAAACGCTTGGAGTTGCTCTGATTCTTTTCCAAACCGTTCCCCAATCACAATCCTAGCCTCCTTGGCCACTTGGCGACATGATTCTACCATACTAGCAGCCACATTTCGGTCCGTCCCTCCTGCTTGCTCCACCGTTCGAATTTGCTTGACGGCATTGGCAATGGCAGCGACAAAATCTTGGTGATCCACCAGCGACTTTTCATTTTGTGGATTTTTCAACTCAATTTGCTTACCGTCTGGTGCGGTTATGGAAGTCGGCTGTGGACAAAGATAGTGTTCCAGTTGATTGCGACGAATCGAGTCAACGTCTGTTCGCAGCAGCTTGCTCAACAAGGCTATTCCTGGATTGATGGTTTTTTCCACTTCCTCTTGACATCTCGTGTGGATGTGCTGTAAAATTTGAAGACGATTGGCCGTTTTGGCAGTTTCATCTACATCTTCGCCTTGTTTTTGTCCTTTCTCCACCCGCTGCTGCTGTTGTTGTTGTTGTATTTCCATGGCAGCATCGTGTATGTTCATTTGCAAGACCTGGAAAAAGGCCACATCGAGTTGCTGCGCACGTGCTGCCTTGCCGATGAGAGCATCCAACTTTTTGATTTCTCCCGCATTCATCAGTTCGGTCAAGATATCTCGTGCTGTCTCCAACTTCTGGTTCAACATCTTCTCGAGGGATTGAGATATATCATGGAATTGTTTTTCTTTCTTGTCATCGTCTTGGCCCTGCTGTTGTAGTCCACTCTCCCCGCTCCGCAATTTCATGATGAGGGAGGGAGAGAACTTGGGAAGTGCTTCTTCCACGACAGATTGAAATGCAGCATTCTTCTCTTGATCCTTCTCCGCGTCAGACGCCGCCTGAGTTGCTCGAGAATGTAAATCGGAGACGATTTTCCATTCTTCTGCAGAAAGCCACTCGTCGTCGTTGTCGCCATCCGACGGGCTCGATGGAACAGCTGGTTCAGTCTCTGGAATGGAAGCACAAATTGCAGTCGACGAGTGTTTGGAAATGAAAGATCGGTGATGACTTGCAGCACTTTCCAAGGGGTTTCGTCGACAAAAACGGAGGACATGGGCTTGTTGTTGGACCCATGCCTTCGTTTCACTTGCGAACAGCGCCGCTGTAAAGAAAACAGCAAGGGTCGCGACGCCCAGTTGTCGCTGATTAATCATGCCCACCATCACTTTCGACTGATGTTTCGGATCTGCGGCTTTTGGAAACTTGCAAGCACTCCTACTACTAGCAGTACGGCTTCTTGTTTGGGTGAAACCACAACTTCACCAAGAGACGTGTCTGTGTGTGAAGTGATGGGTATCGTACCAGGTACGTCGTGTGAGCCTGACTGTGAGTGCGAGGACGGAGAATTCCACGTGGAGCTTACAATCAGAAATGTGCTGTCTTTGCCACTTCCAATCCTAGAATGTCCTGTCCGTCGCTCGTTTTCAATGCAAAGTTAGGTACGACAAGATAGATGTGCTACTTTCTCTAGCTAGTAGTCTACTCGGAGTACGATTAGGAGATACGGAGGTCGTTGTAAGCTAACAATGTCGCCTCCTTTCTCCAGCTAGAGGCCAAACACTGAAAACGAATGCAAAGTAAACAGTGGCAAAATCTTTGGATTGCATCTTATGTTGTTGCGAAAAACCCTACCCTGCTTTAAATTCCATTAATGTATCATATTCCCATGCTTTGGTCCACTTGTTATTCAATTGGCTTGTTACGACGTACTAGGTCGTAACTTCGTCCTGACGAATTTCAGTAATATCATCACTGCTACCATTCTTCTTATTTCGGATTCTTCCAAAAAAATTGCGAAACACCCCTCGAGTCTTCTGTTTCTTGGGATCCCCCTCAACACCTCGATATTGCTGCAGCCGCAAAATTTCGGCATCTTCCAACTCTGTGATGGAAAAGCCATGACAATAGTGCAAAATGGCAAATCGTTGCTGCAATGAAGTTTGGACGGCTATTATAGAGCGATTACTTGTGTCGATTCGATCCAGTTGACGGATCCGGTCAAACTCGTCCACGGATATGGGGCATCGATCGACGAATTTCCACCCCAAATTCAAAGCCATGGGCACGTCAGGTCGCCCCCCCAAGACTCGCTCGTATTCTCGTACAAAAGCGTTTCCAAAAGTTACCGAAAATTTGGAAGAGCTGGTACTGCTGCTGTCGCTACTCTCAGAACTTACAGGTTCCGAGAAGGAAAACCGCCGTCTCTTCCCTGTACAGTGCTTGACAGCATCCGCATCAATGGTCGAAAGATGCAAAGAGGAGCTCATAGATTCTGCACTTTAGAACGGTTACCGTTGTCGTTGCTTCGAGAGTCTGGGAGCCCTGTGATGCTTTGTGAAAAGCTTTTCAAAGTTTTGGAAGGAATGTCAATGACTTGAACAATTTCATATTAGAAATCGGCAAACTAAGTTATAGGAATACTTCGAATTATCGCGAGAGACCGATGGGAAAATAGGAGAGGAGAGACGACAGCATGGGACGCAACATACACCCAAAAAACCAAATCATGAAGAGTCATGCATTGCGACGTGGTCATGCAGCTGAAAACTTCATCCAGTGCAGGATTGAGCTGGTTCGCCAAGACACGACAAAAAATCATGAGAAGACAGAAATTGACTGTGAGTACAACAGCCCTTCACAGATAGAACGGTAAGAAAGTGTCTCCAAAACAGTTTTTCCATATATAAAATTCATGATCGTAGAATTTTTTTACGACTAGAGAGAGTGGAGTCGTCCCGTATGAACGGTATGCAGACGTACGTAATGTTAATATTACCGTATTATCCCATACCCAATTTGGCTGGGACAACAAAATGCAACGAGACAATTCGGAACAGGAGGGTCTCCCAGACAACCGATCATTAAGTAAAATGCATTTATTGGATCCGATAAACAAAATAATTTATTCTACCATGTGGTGGCGCCTCCTAATAAAATCATTTAACGATATCATCCAGACAATTTTCAAGCGAAAAGTTCATTTAGGTGCGATGACGCTTTGCTACAACATGCATCATTTCGTACTTCGCATCGTACTACGTAGTACGAGTACCGTAACATGGTACCTAACTGCTATGTGTGTACCTCTCGCTGTGAAAAAATAATATTTTACAGTTATTTGATTTTCTCACACTTTCACATTTCACACTTGCCAGTAACTGTCACCACATTCACAAATGTCAAGCAGTGTCAGTAACTACCGTCGTTCTCATCATTCATTTACACTCCTTTCAAGCCATTGACGATGTCATTTTCAACTCCTGCCTTCCTGTCAACATGTCATCAAGCACCAACATGTCTCCAAACAACTCATCTAACAATCAAGGCATCATCGATCCAAGCACTTTGCAGACGTTTGGAGAGGTTTGCCCGATTTCGACAAGCAGAGATCGTCAATCAGCTCTACAATGAAAATATGAGAGCGAATACCACAAGATCTAACGAACCAAGGGTGGAGGAATTCAAGGCGTATTGCGACGTCGTGTTTTCTTGTCTAGGTCCTGAACGCAGGTATACTGTCACACATGAAAAGATATACCCATTCATGTTCTACCAGTGTTTCCGAGAGAAGAAAGCGCCTGCGTCACGAGGTGCAAAAATTCCACGTTTCAACCATGATGATTATATTGCCATCCACAACAAATATTCTAATTAGACCCCGGACCAGAGAGTGGAAGATCCCAAGGTCTGTCTTGGTTTGGAGTCGATAATGAGCTACAAGGCAGCTCTTCAAAAGTTTCATGCTGATCTACGTGATGACAACATAAACAACTGTTCATGGCAGGATCATGTTTGGTTGGCCAAATGTGAGAGGCTGAGATGATGAAGGTCGTAAAAGGTCGGAAACAGCGCGTTAAGAGGGCAAACTATGATGAAAAGGTTGACCACGAAATGTCGCCGTACGGCGCACTTGATCACATTGACCAAATCGAAATTGCTCTCTTTCAAATGGGGTGCGTTTCCGACAGTAGGTCTATCATTTCCAGCCTCCGAAATCGTTTCACATTTCTCTTCACTACAGGTGGTATCCTACGTGGCGAATCGGTCTACATGGCAGAACTGTCGGACCTGCTTCATGCCACGGTTCAGAGAACCCGGGATCCTCACCCTGTAACTGTAATGATTCTACAGATGGCCACTGGAAAGACCAACAAAGACCTCAAGCTGTATGGAAGGGTGGCCAGACACAAAAATGTGAACCTGTGCTCCATTTGGTGTTCTTGGTTTCTATCTCATGTACCGTTTCCACTATACTGGTGAGTGGGATAATCCTCCTGACTTTTTGGATAACAAATCATGGTTAACAAATCATGGTTTGATACGAAACTGTTAATTGCCAGTGACTCCCGACGAGGGTCCCCACTGAATCATACCCAACGAATATCTGACAAGTCCTACGCCAAAGCGATCAAGAAAGTGTGCAAATCACTAGGTATTACTACTAGGCACTTTCTGCACATTGGCCGTGTCCTTGGTAACAAGGAATCAGAAATCATGGAAGACGATGACAACCTTAGACGGACACTTGGCAACTGGGATCCCAAACAGAACGAGAAGGCATACTCGAATAAGCTTCCCATGAAGATTATTCGACAGAAGGCCGGATTTCGTGAAGCTGAGGGACTGCATTATAATCCCAGAGTTGCAGTCATACCCCCTACATCATTGACGGAGAAAGTATTCCCTTGTTTGAGTGACACTTTCCACGCTTTTACTGGACTATCCGAGATTTCACCAGAAGACGATAAGGTCACAGCAACCAGATTTCTACATTTCATGAAGGTCCTGAGTGAGGTTGTTATTCAAGATGCCGCTGTCATCTTTGTTGAACACCCCAATCGCATCCACCACCCTCTCTTTTCCAGCGTGGAAGTGTTCCAGTCCAATGAATTCAAGTCCTATGTTGAACTAATGCGTGCTTCATTGACTCACGCAACAAGTCCATACACAATGCATCTCTGGAAACTGTACTGCCTGGACTGAATGCACGGTTTGACACTCTTCAACAAGTACAGCAACAATTGCACCAAAATCAGCAGTACGCAATACAACGTATTGATGAACGCATGGATGATCTCCGTCAACTTTTTCTCTCCAGTAATCATCTCTACCATAATATTTTCGTGGGGATGTGTAATGCTGCTGCAGGCTACGCCAATGTTAGGCTACAACAGTTACCTGTACACAATGGCGGCCCCGCAGAAGTGCATTCTCCAAGTGTTGTAATGTCACCTGATCCCCCCCAAACTACCCAATCTGTATTACCATATCCTGGCTACAACCATCCACTCCGTGGTGAGTATGTTTCGGTTATGGGAATGTTTGATGAGTGGAACGGAACCGGTAACTACTACAACATCCCAATTGCAGGTGGTATTGCAGAATTGAATAGACGATACAAGTCGCAGTGGAGGAGAAGATATACAGGCGCCCAAAAGACCCTCTTTTCCCGTGTCCAACGCATTTGTCAGTCAATACTGGACCGAATTGGAAAAGGAGAAAGCAAGGACAGTATTCTTCAGCAATTCGATGATTTCTACATAAATGACGCAAAAGGGACACCTTCCCTCCTTGTTTTAGTACTCCAAGCTCGAGGTATCCTGTCTAAGCAACAGAGAAACCGAAATCCTATTGCTGTGGATGGTGGTTCACAAGAGCATTCATAATTTAGTGGATATTAGATGACCGAATCTTTGAAGTCTGCTTTGAACTTTGAACATTGATAGCTTTCTTCCGTTGATGTCGTTCAGAGAATTGCCGTTCACCGTATCCGTTGCCACCATCAAGGATCGAGAACTAAACCGGCATGAGTTGGTAATCTTCCTCTTCTACGACGGCGGTGTGATTGTTATCGATTAACTACCGGTAGTCTAGTATTTTTTGACTATATCTTTCCATTTTTTCCGTAGTTGCTGATGCTGCCGATGTTGCTGGTGTTGTTGATGTCGTTTCAACCCAATCAATGCCTAACAGATTTTGTTGTCATCATGCGGAGGGGTGCCGAACCGGGCGGGCTGGCACGCTTGATATGTGATCGCGTTTGCGTCGTATCGAACGGGAGTTGTCCAAGACAATATTGCCGCGTAGGGCACGTAAAAAGTGTACCGGAAAAGTTGTCCTCGAGCCAAATATCGGGGGTGATATTCCACCTAATAATATGCGATCGAAATAAACAGAGATGGTAGTGCGACTTCAAGTTGACAGTGACAAATGTTTCCTCTCACTTCACCGTAGTAGAGGAATCATGGAACCGATGATTTACCGGTGCTTCATTCTCAGGGTGAAACCAAATTCGTACAATCAAAATTGCGCCAGCACGCCCCAGACGGTTACGCCGGCACCACCAAATTTCAAATATCGTCAATGATCGCGTTACGTCTAAATATGACTGAGCGCGAAGTACCGAAGTACCACTTTTCTTCCTGTGGCATTTTTCCAATGATGTTACTACTCACGTAGAAATGAAGTCTGCCCCACAATTTTTACCACTAATTTTTTATCAACCCTCATCCCATACCAACTCTCACCCCAAATCAACGATAACAATCCTTTACTGCCCGCGACGATGACCTCCGAATCGACGATCACTGTGCCGAATCCATCGGCCTCTCGTCTGTACAGCGACCTTCAGAAGCTGCACCACGATTCCTTGAATTGGCAGTGCAATCAGTTCTTCGATGACGAGATCAACGAGCAAACTGGAAAACCAACCATGAAGCATGATCTCTGCGAAGTCCTTGCCGAAGGATGGCCTTTTAAGTTTCCTGCAAAGTACCGAGGCCTTGCAGTAGCAGGGCCAGTTGCACAGATGTATGAACGAGCAGGAGGAGAACGACATGACTTCAGTCCAGTGTGATGAGTCTGCCAGTGCAAGTGGTAATCAGAAGTACAACACCTCTACCAAGAAGCCAACCACACCCCATGATGTGTGCCCTTTTCGCCTAAACATCTATATGGTTAGTGAAGAAGCTCCAGTTGACCCGGGAGATGGTTCGTATCGCACAAAAATGTTAATAAAAAAAACTGTGGCTGCCACAAGGGTCACGTAAAGCTCCGTCCGCATGAGTTGCACAACTACCTCACCAACATGTCCGAAGAAGACAAAGAACTTGCAAAGCAGTGTGTGAACCTTCGGTTCTCTGCGTCTGCAACCGCTGCCCTCCTTGGTTCCACGAGTACAACTTGTTCCACCTGCCAAGCCGACCAGATATCCTACTTGTCCCGCCTTCTTAGTGAGCTTGGCAAACCCAACCAATCAACAGCAGACCGACTTGTTTCGACTTTATCAGAACGAAAAGATGTCTGCTGGTTGATGGTAACGTTCAATCCAGAAGAAGGTTTGCTACTGCAAGCAACTGCCAAGGACCGGCAGAAACTACTAAGACTCAATCGGAATGACGTTGAGTACACTAAATTTGAGAAGCTGCACTCAGACAATAAATTGACTGGGAGGCAGAAACTCCTTCTAATATTTATGTTTGCCAGTGTCGAGGAAACACGCCTCCTCTACATGCATCCCGAAGCAATCTCATGCGACGTGACATTCGGAACAGAAAACACAAAGAAGCAGCTTTTTGATTTTGCGAAGGAGCGTCAGAAAATACTTGTAAATTCACTTGAGCAGGCACATGGCTTGCTAAGTGCAGTTGTTGCATCACTGCCAGAAAACCGCAAGTGTGATTCCATTATAGCTTTCCCGGTGACAGGAAAAAGCAAACAGCAAAGGGAGAAAAGAAAGAAAAACAGAGGAGGCCATTAAAACAACAAGTATTGGTTTTTTCAATTGACGGTGTTTTCATGCGAGGAAATATTTTTACAGTAAATAACACTTACAAAAATGCAAAAAGAGTACATTTTTTTCGAAACGCGCTCAATGACGATTCATGTTGATAGGCGTGCCGGCGTAACCGTTCGGGGATTGCCCGGCGCGATTTCCATTGTACGAATTTTGCGCCCGCGTGGTGCACACACGCAACACAACAAGCCTGGACTTGATCATCGTCACTTTGCGAATAGATACAAGGGAAGGTTCGACTAGCTTTGGTATTGGCTAATTCGCTTCCAAATCCTTGTCGCGTAAGAATGGCAGAGTTTTTCCTGGTAATGAAAGCAACAACCAGGTCTACTAGCTAGAGAGAAGCTAAATGATATTTTAGATGTTCCCTTCGACAATTATTCTAGCGAGGAAGCTGTCCCCTCGTCTTTCACAGTCATTCCGTTCGTTGAATAGTTTCTACCTTTTCATTTAGCTTGTACGTAAAGCGTTCATTTTCACACTGTCACAAAAAAACAGAAGAATATTTACAAGAGCGCCACCGCCATGACACCGGCAACAGCAGCCAAGGAAGCAGTGGCGCCAAAGGCTCCATCTCTGTATCATTAAAACGTCAGAACATTATGGTGAGAATCGACTCCAATCTTTTCGGCCCTCAAGCAACAAATAATGACAAACGTCATCAACAGCGTTGTTCACTCACCCATCTGGTTCCATGTCATCCTCATCGTCATCGCAGTGAACGTCACTGCCGTGACAATGGCATGCAGCTTCCAGGGCCTCGTCCTCGCAGTGGATTGCATCGCCATCACAATGGCACTGCTCTTCGCCATGATGGTGTTCCTCGTCATCATGATGATCCTCACAAACCAGTTCGCCATCTTCTGTGCAGATGCAATCCTCCTCGTGATGTTCTCCTTCACGGGCTTCCGCGACACTAGTGTCGGTCATGTTGTGATCTCCTTCTTCCATGCAGACGAGTTCAGTACCTTCGCATTCACAGTGCCTGGTGTATTTCAAGGAGAAGCGGGCGGAAATGGAATGAGTAGATATCATCATGTTTTTTTTTGGTAAGAAGTTGAATTCATAGTACGGCTGAACAAAAAAGTCGGTGGATGAAACAAAGTGGTCTTGTTACACTTACACCCCTTCGACTTCCAAGCGGCGAACTGTCTTGGTTGGTACGGAAGCTTTGACGTCTTCAGCGAAAGAGTATGCCGAACATGTCTCGATGGTATTGAGGGCAACTAGGAAGAGGGAGGCAAGTCGAAGATTCATCGTGATTGGTTTTTACAGACGGAAGTGAGTGTAGGATGGTTGATGTCAATGAATTCACAGTCAGCACTGTTCACAACAGCACCTTGCATGAGAGGATGATGTGTGGCTGTGGTGGATGTTGTCGCTTTCTGGAAGAGAGAGAGATGACTGGCTACACAAGAGCAAAAGTTGAAACATTTACAGTTATTACTCGAAATAGTAGTGTCCACCGCTACGACATACAGTGCATGTCGCGCAGTAGGAGAAAGATATCATACAACGGCACGACGACCGAAAACGACGAAGGAAAGGGCCATATCAGGCTGTTGGCCACGTGCAACATTAAGTTTAACTCCCACTATTAATCGTTCCAAAGGCTCAATGAAGAGCCTCGAAAGAGCCATACATTCGACTGCAAGCTCTTTCTTTCATTTGCTCGGATTTTTAGTTTTTGGCAGCTCACGGAATCCATTCACATTATATTATAATAGTCTACTGATCGTACTCTACTACCTAATCGAAAGCTTGACTGTGAATGTGATGTGAGACAGCGCCACCGCCCCTCTCCTGCATGAGTCGAACACAAACTAGGTACCGTCGACGTAGGCGTGGCAGTACCGTCGTACCAACAACAACAACTATAACAACATAAAATGATGGAGTGAGAAAACAATTGCACTTCGTATATTCTTTTAGAAAACGAATGGAGACGACGTCCCCGAAAGTTTCCTCCGTGATAGAGACGCTCGCTGCTCAATTAGAAGCTCTTGGTATTACGGAGTTGTGCCATCCAACACGGTCGGATCTGTCGCCATCGTTTCCTCTTTGTAATGAAACAGCGGCAAATGATGTCATTCCCTTGGACTTGCCAGCATCCACACTGGAACCACTGAATCCTTTCGACATCGGCTGTTCCATTCTCTGTTTGGTCGTCGCCGCTATTTGTGCAGGATTGATTTTAGGGATTCTCAGTTTGGACGAACTATACTTGCACGTCAAGGCGCGAGCGGCCGAATCGAGTGACGAACAAAAGTATGCCAAAATCCTCTTGCCGCTGGTGCAACAACGACATTTGGTCTTGGTGTCGCTCTTGCTCTTGAACTTTGCCGCTGACGAGACACTGCCACTCTTTTTAGATCGTATGGTTCCTTCCTGGATGGCCATTACACTAAGTGTGGTTCTGGTGGTCTTTGTGTCGGAAATTATCCCCAGTGCCGTCTTTACTGGGCCCAACCAGCTGCGGTTGGCAGCGCTGGTATCGCCTTTTTGCAGGTTTGCCATTATCATCATGTATCCCATCTCCTTTCCCATTGCCAAATGTCTCGACTGGTTGTTACAAGAAGAGGATGAGTTGGGAAACGTCTACAATCGTGGAGAATTAGCGGCAATGGTTCGGATTCAATACGAAAGTCGCATGGCGGCCAAACGAAGAGCTATTGCTGAATGGAAACTTGGAAATGTGCGTCCAGACGCAAATATCCATGGAGATGGATACATGACTGACGAAACGGAATTCAGTGCGGTGCATCATTCGATTCCGGATGACCTTCCCAGCGTAGTACATCAATCGGACGACAACAACACACTTCAGACCACCGAAGTGAACGTGGTCGAAGGGGCACTCAGTCTGCAAGTGACTCGGGCCAAAGATGTTTGTACCACTCTTCGCAAAACATATACCTTGCCCATTGACACTGTCCTGGACCAACAAAATATGGCCCGGATTTACGGTGTGGGTTATTCCCGCGTCCCCGTTTATCAACGAAATCCCCACCGTCCCAGAGATACGTCGGCCATTGTTGGGGTGCTAATGACTCGGCAACTTATCTTGATTCAACCGGGAGACCGGCGGCCCATTTCATCCATGCCGTTATATGTACCTAGCTGCGTGGCACCAGATGCGACGCTTGTTGAATTGTTACATTTGTTTCAGGGCGGTTCTTCCGGCAATAAGGGCGGACATATGGCTTTGGTGTGTGAAAGACCAGCGATTGCGAATGCAGCGCTCGAAAAGCGACACCCTATTCCATCTGAAGCGGGAGTACTGGGAATCGTTACCCTAGAAGACATTGTGGAAGAAATCATTCAAGAGCCTATCTATGACGAAGGAGATCGAGCCGAGCGGGAAGCTATGCAACGAGCCGAGTGGGCATTCAACAAATGGAAAATGTTTGTTCGTCGCCGGAAGCGCCGTCGAGAATTTTTGCAAGAACCAGGAAAAGAATCCGCGCAATGGGCCTGGGCGAGATGGCGACGATTTGTGCAGGACAAACGCCAGGAGCGAGACGCCAAAATTGGGGAAAGAAATGATGATCATGATGATGACTCGCTTGCCGTTGTCGTTGACGAAGAAACACCCTTGCTTTCCTTGCGGCAACCGATCGATTTGGATTATTCTTATGCAATTGTCTAATGTTCGTTTGGAAGAAAGATGTTTGGAAGTGACGTTGTACTGGTGGGAAACCCAACGAAGTGATAGAGTATAGAAAAGGTCGTAGAACATTAGAGTTCGAGTTGTCTGACTCATTCATCTTCAAACCGTGTATGTTGATTGATTGATGTCCAAGAACATCATCATCTACTGATAGTAGTTGGGAACGGTTTCCTGGAGTTGACCAGCGATCTCTGCTATGCACAGATGCACACGTCTTGACCATGAAAGTAGCATTGTACGTAATTTTGTTGCCCATCCTCGTTTGGACGGGCTGCCAGGCATTTCAAGCTTCCCACAGTTCGAAATGGTCAACGTCATCGAAAGCGGTGGTGTTGGGCACTTCCAACGACGACAACAATTGTGACAAAAAGGAAGACGACAACAACAAAGTTGATTCCCAAATGCTCAGTCCGTCACTGTTTTCTCGGATACTCTCCCCCAAAATTGATGACAGGGGATTGCCATTGTCGGACGCCTTCGCCGCCCAAATCATAGGTCCATCCTTGCAAGTATTTTGGTTGGTCAGCGTGTCGGCACCACGTCCTGGCTGGCTGAATTTCAAAGTTTTTGGTGAGTTTCGCGGGGCGCTGTTGGCACCCACACTTATTCACGGAGCGGCGTTGTCGTGTTGCTGGTTGTTGGGTGCCTTGGTGGCGAGAGCCTTTGAAGAGGAGGCCATTGATCCCACTATCAACGGATACAGTACAGTTGTTTGGAGGATCTTTCAAGCTGGCTGCTTTGCCAGCGGATGTTTAATATTCTCCACACAACTAGATTTGCTATTCGAATTTGGACGATGGGTTCAGCCCGGGGACAGTCCAGAGATCGATACCAGGCTTTTGTCCGCCTGGACGGAGGTGCTCAATGACATTTTCTTTGAAGTTATCGCGATCGTACCTCTGCGGCTGTACCTGGCGTATTCGATCGCCCGGGACAAACAATAAAGAGTCCGGGAAATGATAACCATGATGACACACGGGTAATGAAATGTTTAATTTTGTGGGTGTTGCACTTGGCGCATTCGTTCGCCCGAGATCTTAAACAAATCCGGTAATGAGATGTTCAGCTTTTTGGGAGTCGATTTTGACACCTTCCACGAAAGTTTGACATATGCCAAGCTATCCGTTTCAATTCAACCCTCGTGACAGCGACATAAATAATAATTCTTTTCATTGTCTGTCTAGTATCAACTCTGATCCGCAATGTTGGATCATGGACAATTCCAGTGGTGCGTATCAATGATCGACTTCTTATCGTCTATCTCTTGGAATCTTCATCTGCTCACTTGTTGTTTTTTCTTCATGATTCCCAGATTGAAGATACCACAGGCCCTAAAAGACTGGAGCGGAGAACTTTGCCAAGCACAAAGTGGATAAGCGCCATGCTTCACCGGGACATTTCATCACGATACGCGTCGGAGCAGCTCACTCTCTTGGGATTACTATCACAAAAGGGAATCTTTACAAGTTGTGTGGATACGGCAACCCTTCCACCAAGTCGTATGCCGCATCTTTCAAGGAACAGAAGAACAAAACATTAGTGGCCGTTGCTGGTGGCAAGGTCCAGTTGGCTGAAGGTGGCGTCGCTTATCTCAAGCGTCGTGATGAACTACCTCTTGCGCCAACAAGCAACGAAGATGCAATTCGACATCAACGATCTCTTGAAGAAGAAGCTCGGGTTGATGCAAACTGGATTCGGAATCCTTGGTGCGCTAGTAGCCGATGATACTTGGCTTGACAAAGGTCGACCTTGCAAATAAGGTGGGAACAGCTACAAAAAGTTTTGGTGGCTCCCTCATTTTTCTTACCGAATTGGATCTTTTCTAGTAAGAAGGGGGGGGGAACGGGTCACTAAAGTTTACGTCTCTCTCCACCAAGTATGGGATGCCGATACAAGTATGATTTTTATTTGGAACCTTTCATAATAACAATGAAGCTGAATCGTTAATCCATTAAATCATCAAATTGACTGCTAGATACGGGAACAGAAAATTGTTGCTCCATCGCCTCTTGCTGCTCTTTCCCAGAAGCTGGTGGTGGAATGGATACTGCAATTTCTTCATTCTCGCTCGCTCCTTTTGTCGCTGAAGGGTTTGACGAATCAGAGTTGGACTTTGTCGCGATGCCGGCGTCGACACTGTCGGATGATGGCTGAGGTACCGCATCCTCAACTGCTTCAACATCTTTGGCGGGAATCCTATCTGTAGGATTGACACTCTCCTGTGTCTTCACTTTCTCCACATTCACATCTGCCTCCCACTCGGTAGTAGGTGGGCAAAAGTTGCAATTCAACATTGTAAGCAAATTCATGATCCCAGTGCAATCTGCATTACTGCCGCTCGAGATTAATTCTACCTTCAATGACTGAAAGGCTGTCTTGATGGCATCAAAATCAAAGTTTGTTGGCAGGTTTCGCCAAAAGATTCCTGCAAGCGGTTCAGCCGTAACAACATCTTTCCCTAGCTTCGCCATTGCAACATTAAATAATCCATCGAAGTTGCCCACAGTTAAGCGTACCAGCTCGGCGAACTGTTCCCTATCTACGAGCTTTGTTTCCTTGCCATATGTGTCCTCCAGTTCTTGCATGGACAGTTTGATTCTATCCCAGGACACGCCATCCTTCGCACAAACTTCAAAGTGCGCCCGCAGCTCGTGAGTACTTGGTTCCGTAAAGAACATGGATCCTTTCGCACGCATTTCAAAAGGGACCATTCGACAGTTCATACATTGCCAATATTCTTCGGCCCCCGACGAATCCTTTCCCTTGGATGGTCTGTGAATGAAAGAGAAATCACGAAGTGATGTCTCAGAGTATTGTGTCTCCGTATTGTTAGACGACGACAAAGTCTGGTGCAAGGGAACTTCCTTTAACCGAGCAAAAACTCGGTTGAAAAATCGTCGTTGCGAACCAAAGACAAGGCTCGAACATTGTTGAGAATGCATTTTGCGGACAATCGGCAAAACTCGTTTCAACTTTGCCGGCATGCCTGGACAGTTGAGGAAGTGGTTGTAGAGAGACGACTGAACGCAAGGCGCCAAACAAGGAGGGTCAGGTGCGGGCAGATACTTGAAAGCATACATCAATGTCAACGAAAACTTACGTTAAAGGCAGATGCCATGTTGTCTGGAGCCGACGGAAATGTACGACCGGAAGGTTGTATGAAGAGACTATCGGGCAGTTCCGCACAATTGATGCAACACATACCCGCCATGAGTCTGATGAGGTTGCACCGCTTGTTACCTCGAAAGTCTGATTCCATTGGAATGGCAACCTTAAGTTGCCGCATGCACAAAAACAAGTAGTCTGATACCAAGTTTCGATCTTCCGGAAGGATCAAGCCGTCATTGACGTCAGGATCCCAAATCTCTTCTACCTCTTTCAATATTTCGATCGTTTCAGGATCGTTCGGCACAGGAAAGTTCGGTCCGCGTCCAGGGACCGGCACAGAGTCCGATACAGGTTGTCTGCCTCTCCGCGGACGCTCCTGGCCCCGTTTCGTCGACACAAACGAGGGTGCGCTATCTGGAACGAATTCTTCATCATCGTCGTCGTCCACCTGTTGAGTTCCTTGATTCGTGTTCAATGATGACTGTAGTTGTGGTACTTCCGAAGGATGGAATTTCTTGTCCATGGCACGAATTCGAGTCCAAATCTCGGCAAAGAGTCGACTTTGAGTCCCATAAGGAAGCTGTTGCATCTGCTGTGTGTGATACTTTTTCAAGGTCTCCAGTGCCTGTTGGATTCGTTGAGGTGTGTAGGGACATTTCAGCAGGTGTAACACAAACGAATTGCTCATGGCAGATGCCAAATTTTCGCTGGAGCTTGAAAAGCTCCGACAGGATGCTTGCATCACGGCAGTCGTACCATCCCTTCCGTCATTTTTGACATCGGTAGGATAATTATCCTTGCAGTGTCGACAGCAAAACCCGGTGAGTCCCATCCGCATCATTTTCGTCTTTTTCCCTCTTGCGGCAAAGTCCTCCGCTGTAGCATGACAAATGGCAGCTTGCTTCAATGTTAGAAACATAAAGGAGCTCAAGTTGTGGCGATCACTCCGCAATCCCATGCGCTCGTTCGGATCGTCCTCTTCGTCAATGGCCTCCTGTAAGACTTCCGCGGCGTCTTTTGGAAGATTAATAGGCTCCAACGGAGCAACGGGTGGAGGATTATTATTGCTCTTGATTCGATCGGGTGTCACCCCCGCCGAATTTCTGCCCGGCGAATAATAAAAAGCATTATTATGGGAGTGAGTTCCTCTGGCTAGTTGTGGCATCTCTTGCTCCACTTTTGATTTGGTGCTCTCAAAGGGCAGTGGTTCCAGAGAAAGATCTCTCCCAAACCGTACGCCGTTGTTCGTCTCCACCATACCCAATCGATGACACGAAACGGTCCAATACAGGAGTGCCGTCACACCTTCCTTCATACGTTTCCGTTCTTCGTCACCGACACGTGACCGCTCGAGCAAGGCTTGCAATCCAGAATCGGCCGGTAGGTAGGGACACTTTTCGAAATGCAGCTGCGGTTTTTGGATCGACGTCGAATAAATACCGGCAAAGTTCATGGGATACGACACGCCCCCCGCGGGGAAGTGAATTTTGGTCGTCGTCGCTGTCCCCGTCTCGGCTTGTTGACGGCGTCGTGCTTCGACGGCGCGGGCACAATGAAGGCATCGGATACCCACCTTCCCGCGAACGGTGGGTGTACGACGACCAGCTTGATTGGTGTGTACATCTTCCGGTGAGGCACTAAAATACTCCATATTTCGTCGGATCCATTGTTGAAGTTCCGACAGGTACAAGGCATCTTCCGGCATGGCCATTGTCAAATGGCCTTCGTACCAGCCTTCGTCCGCGGGATTGTTCAGCAGATTATACATATTATTATTTTTGTTGTTGTTGTTTTTGTTGTTGTTGCTACTACTACTACTCACAACAGGTGGTGGAATGATCCTACCACTTCTGGTCATGTCCGGTTGTTGTTGTAGTAGTTGTTGTTGCTGTTCTTCTTCTTCACGTTTCTTTTTCAAACCCAAATATTCGTCGACATCAATCACCACCACCGGTGGTTCCAACAGGAAATCATCGTCGTCCACTGCCAGTTTGGCAGACGATGATGATGTGTCATTCTCATCGTTGGTGTTATTACTACTACTATTGCTGCTACTATTGATAACGTGTGGTGCATTAATCACACGTAAAAAGCTGGGCACCGTATCGGGATTTTTGAGCAATCGAAAGAGACGACGACGTTTGCGGCGACGATCCTGTTGTGTCATCATGGGAGGAGGCCTTGACGTGCTAGAAAAGTGGTTGTTGGCAACGGATGTTGTTGTTGTTGTTGTTGTTGTCGTCGTCGTCGGAACGACGATCCTAACATCGTCGTCATCTTCCGGAGCATCTTCAAACAAGTCAGATGACGCCATGACGCACAATAATAATATAGATATTGTGATAATTGAAAACTGTTGGTTCGTGTGTCGCTTGGTACTGATGATGATGATGATGCCAAAATGACAAAATGGTGGTATGGAAGAGATACTGGAGGAAAAGGCGGTTGGGTTTTGGAAGTAGGGGGAGGGTATTATTACACTTATTACAGTTAATAACTGTATTATACGACTACGACTATAATAAATAAATAGTACCTATTATCATACAGGTAGTCAGGCAGTTTGAACAAAGCGAGAAGTTGTGTTTGGAGCTCACAGTCATGATGATGGTTGTATGATACGGTACGTAGTACTGTTACTATGTACGACGTAGTTTCGATTCAAAGATCTGTCTGTGAGTATTATGCTGATACCGTACGAAGATAGTTTCAAGTTCTTAGATCTTCTCTTTTACGCGGTTGAAAGACCGCGTCTCTTCGAAAGAGTTCTCTCGATGGGACAACCCTCTTCTTGTGTTTGACTGTGAAATAAAAAAATAATAATCTGTACGACGTATGTAGTAGGATATCGCATTCGTCCGAAGTGTGCTTCGCTTTGATCCGTTTTGTCTTCAATCGGCCGTCGACGACACCAACAGCCATCCAAAAGCGAGGTGCTGTTTATCTATCTACGTATCCACTCCAAACACATCAAAGAATCAACAATCAAACGAACTGAGCTCGTTAGACAGTAGCAGCATCAGCCATTGATCATCATTCATCATGGACGTTGACAATTCCTCCGTGAACGGCGGACCGTTCCATATGTCGACATTCCAAAGCCAGCCGGGTCCCTTTTCGACAATGAACTTTCCCATGGGAAGCAGTACTGATAATGGAGCCATATTAACAGACGATGATAACATAATGAATTCTTCCAACATCGTGGCTCCATCCACCTTTGCCTCTGCCATCCATCCGACGGCAGTATCTCCGACCAACAACAACAATAACGGTCCACAACCACAACCAGCTTCCTTTTTGGGAATGGTAGCATCTGGATATCCCATGCGAATGGACTTTCGTCCGACCGATCCAAGCGGGACCAAATTCACGCTGAGTTTGAACAGTATCGCTGATTTGCCAACTCCATTGACACAGGTCCACGAGTTGGCCTTTTTCTTGCTCCCCAACGCTACACTGCCTCCCAACACGGGCCTCATGATTTATTGGCAGCTGGAATTGCCCCATGGTGGTCCCGCATCCGGCTTTGAACTGTTGGGGACGTTGGATCCGTCGACGCGGCCGTCGGGAATGTTTCGAACCGGCTGGGCCGAGCACGATCAGTTCGTGTCGTTACCGCCCAACCAAATCGCTCGGATCAACATCGGTGTATCGGTGGAACCCATCGAAAGCGTCCGCAACGTCGAAGAACAGCACAACCTTTCTGGGAAGCAACAACAAGTCGCGACAACTACGGCCGTCATCGCCCAAAAGATCGGTCAAGAACTCTTCAATTACATGCGATCCTTCGATACCAACGGAGCGACGGGTAATCAGACCATTGCCGTACCGGCCAATATTTTTGACCGATGGTGGCAACGCTTTGAACGAAAATTGCAACGGGATCCCAACTTTTTCCTCAAGAATGGCAACAATGAATGAATGAATGAATCAACCAATAAAAAAATAATGACGAACTGTAAAACATTAACAGTAAAAAAAAAACTACTACCGTAGTAACTGTAAATACTACATAGTAGTAGAAAATGAATGAAACGATGAATGAAAAGAAGATCGAAAACTACTACTACGTTGTATATAGAAGCATGGATTGACGAAGAGGCGTCACATCATTTTCTGTTCATATACTTTGTTACAATGGGATGGGAGTGTCGCAGACCTACGAAATCATGTGAGGTCGTTTGGACGATTGACGTACGATATGTCATCCATCTATTGTCATCCCCAAATACTGCTCAAATACAAAGTACTGACTATCACAAAAGATAGTAGTAGTAGCTGCACGCCTACGATTTTGACCGTGGTTATTGAAGTTTACTCTTCTTCTTCTTCTTCCTCCTCTTCTTCTTCTTCTCCCACTAAGAACGGATTCGCAATTTCCTCCACACCCTCTTGCGGTGACACCAACGACACTTGAGTCCCTCTCACCACTACCAACCCCAATTTCCTTGTCTGGTCGCTAACGACTTCGGGGTCGTCAACATCTCGCAAAAACTCTTCGCAATCATCCAATACTAGATTGACGAGTTCATCGTAGCCACGGAGCGTCCCTTGTAATTCCCGTCCACCCAAACATTTGACACGGACCGTTGCGTCCATGAGTTTCGCCAGTTCCAAGATGCTCTCCTTGCGGGGTGCTTTTGTCGTTGACGCCACTCCACCTGGTCCTGACCGTTGTTTCGGTGCGGTATGGTGGTCATTATTGCCGCTGCTGCTCATGGTCTCCTGTACTGTTATTTATTTGTACTAGTAGTATGTTCAACTGCCACCCAAATAATAGTGATGGATGTTTCTTTTTTTGTGTGTGGATTCTGTTGTTGTCTGATTGTCGGCTACAACGATGCGTTTGTTCACTTTAGAAGCAGTTCGTGGTTGTCAAAGGTTTGCAAGTTGTCTATTCAACAATTCACAGAAGAGGAAAAACGATACATTAGAGTTTCTTTTGTTTGTCGGTAGAGAGAACGAAACATTTCCCACACACGCACAGAGGCAAACACACCATGGTAGGTTGTGGTTTTTGTAGACCATTGACTTGTCATGCATGGACACTCGGGAAACTCGAACGACCGCTTTTTCTCATATCCAAGAGAAGCGTTCACCCGTATCGTCTTGTCTTACCTCGTCTTTATAAATACAATGAAAAGGAATGTCAACTCTTAGTACCTTTCTGGAATGATTGTTCACTGTCAATGACAGTAGTGTCGGATCCGGAGATGGATGCGAAGATTTTTGTGTTTACAGTTAAAAGTCTCTCTGCGTCGTCGATTACTCTTTTTTCGCGAGAGGCAGTAGCTCCAATACGTATGATGTACAGACTCCAGACGTTCACGAAGATCATCATGATGGTACGACGGTACCTCAATCTCACAGTCAATCCACTCTACCGGTAGGTACGTACCTACTGTAGCTCCAATAGCTACGTAGTACCGGTACTATCATAAGCGCGAGTCGGCACCCGGCCCGCGCTTGATTTTGGTCCGGATCGGAACGAACGAAGACGAAAATCCGTTTTTTGCTACCACAGAAAGAAAAACAGTACCATACACATGAAGAAGTGAACGAATGATGCACACGAGTGCAGCATTATCATCTACAAATTTTGGAGTACTGTTCTGTTCTTCTTTATGCCTCACCTGTTCCATCATCACGGACTCCCGTTTCGATTCTTTGGTCCCACTTTGACAAGAGTTTGTTGTCATCACGCCCCATTCTCAAAAAACGTAGTGTGTAGCACGAGGACACAAAAGAAAGCACAATTCCTTGAAGACACCCGTGCAATCATGGTGGAAGTGGCCTCTCCGTCCTCCTCCTTTGGCGCCTACACATCTCCTAGATCCTCACCGGCACCGTATCGATCACCATCTTCCAAAAAGCCGCTATGGCTTTACTGCGTTTACCTTCTCTTTGGCTGTGTCTGCTTCAACGCGTTTCTGACATACCGTAGACAAAAGGCATTTGTTCGCACTACGCTCGCTGCCAACAACAACGACCTGATGGACGACTCGGTCAACGCGGATGGTTCCATTTCGTATTCGGCCGGTGCCGAAGAGCACGTGGTGAGTTCAAATTACGGCTCGAGTATGTACGGCGGTGGCATTCACACGGCCCGGTCCAAACCGAAGACGGAACCCACTCGCGGTGCTCGCATGGCCAAATTGGAAAACAATATCTTACCCAAACCGACCAATGGGACAGCCGATTTCAATGCCCGCAAGTCCAAGGCAGTGGCAATTTCCAACTTTGAGGGATTTAGCTTTTATGTATTGACCGATACGCCAGTAAGTGCAATTGTAACACTTGGATTTCATGTCCTTTGTTACACCAGTCTCTCTTGTCCAAACGTATCCGTTTCTCACAAATACTGTCATTGTTTTTCTCTTCGTTTTTTCCCGGTGTAGTTTACAGATTGGCAGGGGAAGCGACTACGATCGCAAATGGCTGACTTGAGACATTACCTCAAGGACAATCCTCAACGCGACAACATTACCTTTGGCGTGCACTTGGGAAATACACAACAGGTGTCCAATTCGCTTTGTATGGAGGAGAGTTACAATCAGACGGCGTATTTACTTGCCAAAGGACCACGGCCGACACTGGTCGTACCTGGCAACAGTGATTGGTTTGACTGCCCCTTTCGAGATAAGTCGATGGAATTGTTTTTGAAATACTACGGCCCCGACTTCATTCCGAAAGAGTGGCATGCCGAGCACTACGAGCCTCTCCATTTGGAACGATCGGAGAAAAATCCAGAATTATTTGTCTTTTACTTTGAGGGAATTCTCTTTATTGGTGTCCATTTGCTTCACGTTCAAGCGGAGGAAGAGACTCATCATGCCTGGGATAGGCGCATGAAAATAAATATGGAATGGGTCGCGTCCAGTGTCGAGACGTACTTTGTCCAACACAATATCCGAGGAGTTGTCGTTTTCGGACATGCACCACGAACGGCACGCACCCGGCCCTTTTTCGTCAGCATGTCCAACTACTTTCTCAACATTACCAGTCGTCAAGACATTCCCGTCATGTACCTTCATGGACATGGAAATGGCTTCCAAGTTGACACTAAGTTCTCCAACGAAACGGAATGGTACAGCTTTGTCGATGTCCAAATTCACCCGTCGGGCGTTGCGGATCCAGTCCTTGTCGACATTGCTCCACAAGTCCAAGGGAAAGTACAGGCACTACCTGAAGAAAACAATATGCAGACGACACTTTTTGAGGGGCTAGTACGAATTGATCGACGGAAAGGAATCTATGAGGATCCCATGGACATTCCGAAACGAAACCTTCGGTGAATCACCCCTCAGATATAGAAGCCTATACCAAGTCCTAAGTCCAGTTAATAAAGACATAGCTCATTACATGTATTCTATTCACTATTCACAGTCCCCGCCATGTCAACCCAGTACTGGATGTGCGGCCTATTTGCATTGTAGGGGCCATTGAATCTAATTGTCTACCGACAGTGGCGTCAGGGAAGCGTTACGCACACTGTTATGCGAATCTTGTCTGTCTGCCCCCCTCCTTCATGACAAAAGAAGTACCGTACGTAGACTACGGTAGCTACCGGTAGCTACTAGCTAGAGCTAGTAGACTACCGGTTTCAAAGTCGCCACCGACTCATCTTACTTTCAATCATTCATCACAGTCGACAAAAAATTGAAGGAAGAGTGTCTATCCGCGCCGACGATTCTTTTACAGTTATCATATTACTACGTTTCACTCGAAGTACTACGAAAATTATAAGTGGTGTACACGTTGATCAATTAACAATTAACGCCTGCAATCAAATCCCGCCAAGAAAGCCGAATTGTCGAGGCGGCAAAAAGTTGACGATTTCCGGTAGTTCAGAGCGAGAATCTTTACCTCGAACTGTACGTCGTATCCTCTCTTTTGTAAAGTTTCGATCAGTACTGGTACATTTTTCATCCCGTTAGGAGAGCGATCCATTGGGAGACCGTGGAATGCAGCAGCACATCTTGTTCATGCAGTACAGAATCATCTTGAATCTACTACATTTGTTAAAGACAAAAGAAGACTTAAGCATTTCCCCTTCGCAACGATGGTGACTCCAGTAATCCTGTCTTCGTCGTCAAAGTCTCAAAATCATTCCAAGAAGACTTTGACTCCATTTGCTTTTCGTTGCCGCCAGCAGCACCAATTGCTGGCTGTCATCTTCTCTCTGTGTGTCATTTTCTTGATATTTTACCATGCTTCCAATCATGTCGACATGGTCCTGTTGCAAAAAGAAGTACACGAAAAGATATATCCGCTTCCAGACGGATCGCAAGACTACAATCTTTTGTACAGTAACAGCACCAAAACGTCGTCCTTCGCTGGGTTCAGTTTTTACTTGATGGGAGACACGCCATATCGTGACTGGCAAGAGACGCGACTGGAATGGCAAGTCAAACAAATGAAGCAATATACCAAGACCCATCCCGAACGTAACTTGACCTTTACTGTCCATGTGGGGGACATTCAGAAAGTATCCTTGACCCACTGTGCCGAATCGGCATACCAAACTACTGCAAATTTGCTCCGTCAAGGTCCTCTTCCGACATTGGTCGTGCCGGGGGACAATGACTATTATGATTGTCCTGATCGCAATGCTACCTTTCAATTATTTATGAAGTACTTCGGATCGTTTGAGAAACAGTGGCATAAAAAAGACGTCGAAGGCTTGGGTTTGATACGGTCCGAGTCACACCCGGAGCTTTTTGTCTTCGTCAAGGAGGGAATTTTATTGATCGGGCTCCACTTGATTAATGCTCCAGAAAGTCATGAGGACATTCGGTTGTGGAACGCCCGAATGATCGCCAACAAGGAATGGGTGGCGAAAAACGTACAGCACTACTTTCGAACCCAAGAAATTCGTGGTGTCATATTGCTGGGCCATGCTTTGCGATCACCGCGGACTCGTCCCTTCTTTTTGACGGTGGCGGACTACTTTGTGAATATCACGCACCGCCAAGATCTGCCGGTTGTCTATTTGCACGGCGATGGACACAACTGGGACGTCGATACCAAACTCTCCCATCAGTTACATTGGAAGCACTTTCGGGATATTCAAGTCGACCAAGGTGGTCTAGCGGACCCCGTGATTGTGGAATTCGCTCCGCAAATCAAAGGCAAAATCAAGGCGTTTAAGGATGAGAGCAGCGACTTGCAACTTGTGTTGGGAAAGGGTCTGATTCGTTTGGATCGCCAAAATGGTCTATACAAGCACCCGAAGAATGTGAAGAACTTGCTGAAGTAAATGCCCCCCCCCCGAATAAGAAGGATAGGACTTCCATGGGCTCTTTTTACTACCTAGTTGTTAACAGCAAACGGCATACAACCGTCGCAGCAGCGTTTGTGCTTGCCACGGATGAACACACAACGTAGAAGAGAGAAAAATGTTACCAGCATGCGGCATACTGCAGCATCGACAGAATTGGCTTTTCATCTTCATTTCAAGGACATGCCTTGTTGATAGCGAGAGAGAGAGAGAGTTGATTTCGTTCAATAGTACGGAGAGATCTTCTACCAATTTGATCTGATCGTTTAGAATTCTTTGCGCTTTGAATGGGGCAAGGCCGGTGCTCGATCATCTGGCTGAATGGAGGCCTTTTTCCTCATTGTTGATTTGACGACAAACGGATTTGCGTAGCGATGACATGTGACGAAACTTTGAATAAACATTCAAAGGCATCGAACAAGAAGGTTACTAGCGAGAGAGGCCAACTTTAAATTTACCACATTACTGTGTTTAGATAATTGTTTCAAGTACGACTTTTGTTACTCCTTCACAGCAACTTGACAAAACAATTGTTTCGTTTACGATCATCGCCGGGACTGAGGTCGAACAACAAAGCCACGACAAGTACACCACCATTTGAAAGTTTCATTCAATCCTTCTGTTGGGGAGTATACTAGCTAGAGTGCTCCAGAGTAGAATCGAAAGCAAGGCACCTCAGCTTTCACGAAACTAGGTAGAAAAGTCGATCGATCAGGCATTGCAGCAATTGTTTGACACAGATGTTACACAATTTAGGCCATTCTAAGTTGATAGTCACCATTGGCAGTAATATATCGTACCCAGGGCAGCGCCTGGTAGCCGCTCTTTTCAATGATCTTCAAATAACGAACTTGGATACCACTAACGGTGAAGTAAGGGATTTCAAACTTGACATGGATGGGAGCCTTCCAGGAATTTTCTCCCTTTTTCTTGCCATCCGGATCGACGTCTTGTGCACTGATAGAAGGCAGGCCAAAGTGGGCTCTCATTAGATATTCTCGACCACCATGGAATTGCTTAATGTTCCATACGATGGAGTCCTTGTCGGGAAGATATGTCACATTGCCAACACTGGATTTAAACGACGGGCTATCCACATCCGGTGGTACGGGTATGATAATCTCGACATTGTTCGCAACACTTCTGGATTTGAATTGCGACCGTGTTTTGATCATGTATTCAATGCGGGATCCTTTATGCGGCTCGACGACGGCTTCCACCCATATCAAAGGCTTGACATGTGTGTTGAGACGGTAGGTCATTAGATCGAATTCACCATCGGGTGGGATGAACGAAATCGTTCTGTCGTTTTCAAATCGAGCCAATCGGACGCATTGATGAAATTTAATGTCTTCCAGTTCTACCGCCTTGCCGGTCCGTGCTTGATTCGCTCGTCCCGTTGCCTCAAACATGAGCTTGTCGTTCAATCCGAGCTTCAACTCTGGCATGCCAGACAAAAAGGACTTCATTTTGACAGCGCCATTAATTTCAGAATGCAATACAGTGCCATTGGCCGCTACTAGCAAGTTCAGCTTTTCTACAACATCCAGGAAGATTTCATTCTTTTTGTGTTTGATGCCTTCTGCACGCCACGACACAGCATTGGTCAATGCTACTGGTGGCTTGCTCTTGGAATCTTCAGCCATTCGATTGGCATCTTGCGTGATAAATGTTCGCAAAATATTACTGTCAAGCGACTGAGGCATGCCGTGATCCATGGTTTCATCCAACAACTCGTAAATGACAACAAAGTTATCTCGAATGGATTCTTCTTCCAATGATCCAAAGTAGTCCTTAAAGACCTGTGCCAATCGATACAGGAATGTCAAAATCAACGCTACATTGGAGTTTTTGGTAGTGACGGCGCACAGGTAGACATTTTGATGCTGCCATGGTAAGTTGAACGATAGGTCGAAGAACAACAAAAGATGGTTAGGAAGGTGTGGTCGGAGGCTAATGACCATCATTTTGGGGTGAATCAATCCCCTCTAGTAAATGTGTGAAACTGTGTACTTACCGATACATAAATGAAATGTTCGCCCCCTGTTCCCGTCGCCCCGACATCTTCACCCGACTGGATATCGCCGTTTATGTCTACGTGAAAGACTGGCTTTTTAGCTTCATCTTCTACCTCCACAAGATAGCTGGCAAATCGTTCAATAGCCTTGGTTAATGGCACATCACCTCTGTAATTCCGGCTGATAATGGCCTTGCCTTGTAAGTCGGTAATGAAGACAGCCGAGGCCACCATGGTTGCGTCCGATGGTGTTGTTGTTGTGCAAGGGTACTTACTGTCTGTCGTAGATGAGTAAAAAATAAGTACCGTACCGTGACGAGGTGACGAGGCCAGGAGAAAGTCGACTCGGTGGACTGAACCATTGGAAGAGGCGAGTCGTGCGGGGTGCTGGGTACCGGTACTTCTACAGTCGTACTTTGTATTACCTATTCTTACAGTATAATAGTAGTAGTAGTATTGACTGTGACCCATTGAAGTAGCACTCTTCGTGCTTTGATCAGATCAGATCATCAATGAATAACATTACTCAGCCTTGTTCAACGTATTGTAGTAAAAGTACTATGAAACAGGAAAGAGCTAGCCAGTAGTCGGAAAAGCCAGAAATGCTTACTAGTAGCTACACCTTGCTTGTTTTCCGATCTCTTCTCTCTGACAGTTATTATTTGAGTACCGGGTTACTAATTTACAGTGCGCTGTTTAAAGTATTATTTTCTGCTTTTTGGCTCAAAGTTAGTCGTCAGAGACGGATCTCTAGGGGGAGGCTGCGTTCGGCTTATCGTCATCCGAAGCTTTTTCTGAGGCTGCAGAGAGACTTGCCGCAGCTTCAACTAGTTGCTCAGCCCTTCTTTTCTGCCGCTCCTCTTCGTCTGATTGTCGCTCCTCTTCGGAAAAGTCCATGACGACTTCAGCATCCAATGCCCCCTTGGGTGCAGAAGATTCAACGGTGGGAAGCTTGGCTTTGTTCTTCTCGTCCTCCTCAGCCTCGGGACACACGTCACCAATGACTTCGGCAACGAATGGACTCTTGGCCTTTGTCGCTCCTATTCTCTCAATGGCGGCCGCAGTATACTTGTCTTCGTCATCATCGGCTCTGGTGCCATTGACGGGCTTCTTTTTGACATCTTCCACATCGATTCCAAGCTGTACCAAAGCCATGTCCTCCTCGTTCTCTTCTCCCAACTTACCGCTCATGACCTCTTTTCGTTTGGCTTCTAGGATAGCATTCACTTCTTCCGGGGATCCACCCAATGCTCTCAAGACGGCACCACCAAATGGCAGCGTCAACAACAAGTTGTCCTCGGGAAGTATGGGCACCATAGCAGCGACATCCAACGTTGATTGCAGACGGAAGGCATGATCCTTGTCTCTAGCACGGCAAAAGATCTTGAGATCAGGAAACCATCGACGTAGTGCAATCACAGCACGGTTAGCTTGATCACGATCCGAGATGCAAACAATGACGGCCTTTGCTTTGCCGACATTGAATGCATCAGCGACCTCTTGACGGCCGATATCTCCGTAGAACACTGGCAAACCGGCGTTTCGCGCTTGGATTGCCTTGTTCGGGTCAATGTCGATACCGACATATTTGATCAGTTTGCGATCCAACAAATCACATACGACCTTTCCGACGGCCCCGTATCCAATTACAACTGCAAAATCGTCACTCTCTTTGATTTCGTTGGCATCTCTGTCTTGGCCAAGGTAATGGGTGAAATCGCTTCGCTCTTCCAGCGTCTTCGAAATTCTTCCGCCCAAAGAAGCCATGGCAGGAGTGAGAGCCATGGTCAAACTCACACAAGTGAGCAGGAGTTTTGTGGTAGGTTTGTCGAGAATTCCAAAGGATCGGGCAAGACCAAAAGCAACAAAAGCAAATTCTCCACCCTGACTCAAAATAAGGCCAGTTTGTTGAGATGTCGAGAAACTCAGCCCAAAAGCCAGACTCAATAATGTCAAAACCACCGTTTTTACGGCCAAAATTCCCATCACAATGGCAGCAACTTGAGGCAGATTGGAAGCAATCAGGAAAACGTCAATCTCAAACCCAACAGTCACAAAAAATAGACCTAGCAACACTCCACGGAATGGAGCAATATCAGCCTCCACTTGATATCTGTACTTTGTCTCTGACAAGAGGACCCCTGCAAGAAAAGCTCCCAAAGTGTTACTCAATCCCAAACCTTCTGTCATAAATGACATACTGAGTACAGTCAACAGAATGACACCAAGAAATGCCTCTTGTGACCGGGAAGATGCAACAATTTTAAACAACGGGTTGAGCAGATATCTACCGGCTGCAGCAATGGCTCCCAAAGCAATGGCAGCCTTCAACACGGCACTACCCAAGGCCTGGGCAAGTCCACTTCCTCCTCCAGCCAAAATTGGGGTAACAACCAGTAAAGGAACTACCGCCAAATCCTGGAACAGTAGTACTCCAAAAGAAGCCTTTCCAAATCTGGTTGCAAGTTGCTTTTTGTCCTTGAGAAGCTGCAATACAAATGCAGAACTCGATAGAGCCAGTCCACCTCCCAGAACTACCAGGGCATTGGCAGGTAGACCTAGCAACTTTCCTACTCCAGCCACGGCAAGGGCAGTACCCAGAAATTGACTCAGACCCAAACCAAAGACATCCCTCTTCATACTGAGTAGACGCTCCACACTCAGCTCAATTCCCATCTCGAACAAAAAGAAGACAATTCCCAACTCGGCCAGTGTTTCTGTCGTATGGATACCACTGATCAACCCACATCCATTGGGACCGAGCAACATTCCCGATGCCAAAAATCCTAAAATCGGAGACATTCCGATGCGCTTACAAATTGGAGTAATGAGTGCCGTTGCCAACAACAGGAGCAAGGTATCTGATTTGGGTCCGGCCATGTACGCTTTCAAATCCATCATGGCATCCTGTAACGTCCGTGAAGTTTTATCGGCTGCAGTCACAACTACTTCCTTGACGACTTTCTTTTCTTTTTGGACCCACCGAGGAGCCGACGACTTGGCGGGTTTCGCCGCTGCTGCTTTGTCCCCACCACCTCCTCGAGGGGTCATGATATGGACTTCGGTACTCTGCGAAATATGAGGCGTGTACTGCTCTATGGAGTTGTGCACTCCAGAGCCGAAATAGACAGCACAAAAGAGAGCCATGGCCGCTAGAAAACTCTTTCCTTTTTTCGATTTCCAAACCACGGCGCGACTCATCCAAATTCTGGCTCTGGCGGCGAACCGTTTGAAAGCTTCTACCCGACGATGGGACCAACCCCTCTGCAACTCGTCCTGATGGGAAATACACACAAGGGGATGAGATATTATACAACCAAACATTTCACATATTATACCCATCATCATGGATGCTCTAACTTCGGGTAACGTTTGATGACTCACATCGTTGTCTTCCAACTGGACCGAGTTTTTGTGTGTGTGAAAGACCAGCGGGACACTCCGAAACGACTTGACGGAACTGTATCGAAGCGGTTGCTCTAGCTGTATTTGCCGAGTCCGTCCAATCTGTGACCCCAATCGGTGGCTATTGAATGCCGATGCATCGTGATGCAACACTGCTGCTAGCAGTAGTATCAGGCAGGACCGCCAAGAGGCGGAGGATATCCCCCGGTGGGATGATTTATCGGCATCCATTCTATAATGACGGACAGGAAATCAAGAAAGACTTTTTAACTAAAACTACCCGGCTTTCACTTTACAAAAAGATTGAGTGGAAACTTGCAGTCCAACTCTTACCGTAGTCGGTTGTTCGTGTGAAATCTGCCGGCAGGTGTATGTAGCTGTGCTCCTTTGGTCAGCTTTCCCGTGAAAGATCGACAAGAGGTGATGGAGAGCGAGCGGTTTGTTTGATGTCGTCGTCATCGAGATCAAACACCGCCGTTGCTTGCGGATATGATGACGTCATGAGGGGATTGTGCGGAAACTCATGAATCCTGTTTGCATTTGAAACACGCTATCTACGTCACCTTGCAGCTGCTGTGCTGTCTGCACATCGTTCGACCAATCAGAAACCTTTCGAAAACAAAGGAATAATTGCTCCCGCAACGAACCCGTGATATAATTCTTTCTCCAATCGTCGCTCTCTTTATTTTGTGTGCGTTGTTGTGTTCTCATCATCATCATCCATCATCATCGACCCATCCAAGTCGAGCTTCGTCGTGCCTGCCAAGCTGTACAAAATACACTATAATTGAATGCTTAGAGATTGTTCCAACAGCAGCACCAACATCGATCGGACAGACCCTCGTTAACATCAACAATTCGTAGTCGCTTGTGAGGTCACAAACAAGATCCAATCAACGCATCACCGCAATCCAAATCTTTTCCCTATTGGCATACATGATGAAGTTCTTTTTCCTTGCCGTCTCGACCTGGTTGGTGACCCCTTCGTGGAGTTTCCAAGTTCGAGTTCCAGCCCTCCATTCCATGTGCAGCAATCGAATGTCATCGTCTCCTCTTCTCAACCCCCTTACCGTGGCCGCCTCTGATGCCGATATCACGGATGTCGCCATGAATTTGGACATGTCCGTGGCCATTGCCAAGGAAGAGTTGTTGGAATTGGTAGAAGATCTCAAAGCCACCTACGGAATTCTCCTAATTGACAAGAAAGCACAAGACTCTTTCAAAGAGGCTGTCGAAAAGCTTGAAGAAGTTTCGGAACCTCCCACCGATACAACTCTCTTGACCGGAAACTGGACCTTGTTGTGTTCGACGACCACCACCAAGCAGGGCATTAGTGGCATTGATACCAGCAAATTGCCCTTCTTCAATGAAGGACCCCTCAAGGATATCCGTGATACCATCAACCAATCCCTCAAGGTGGAACAAAAAATCAAGGCTGGGGAATTTTCCGATGGTGTTGATGCCATTGATCACGTCATCGATTACAAGCCACCGAACAAGCTTTCTAACGTATTGAAGAGCTTCCCGGCCAATATCCCAGATGCCATTAAAGATTTGAACATCAACCCGTTGCAAGTCAGCGAGTCCAAGGTGGTTTTGAAGCACAAGGCCGAGATTGAGAGCGTCATTCCAGTCATCAAGACCAAGTTGGTTTTGCAGAGTATTGTCCGTAAGTACTGTAATAGGGGAGTATGGTCAGTGGCTTTGATTTTTATGACAGTCGAAAATCGCTGACGATCTGTATACGTGCTCTTCCTCCCTACTTTCAATAGTCAACGTTGCGGGAAAATCTCAAATTTTGGACCCAAGTGGAGCCGATGTCCTTGGCGTGAACATTCCTTTTGGAGAATACTTGAATGCGGGATCATTCGACACTACCTTTTTAGACGATACTGTCCGAATCAGCCGCAGCAAGGTAGGACCGGTCGACCAAATTCGAGTCTTCATCAAGAGCGAAGTCGCAGATGTCTTGACTGGGTCCATCGAAGATGACGTAGATGACGATGAGCTTGCCGAAGATGTCGATACTACTGTCGATGCAGAATTTGAAGATGATGACGACGATGACATTGTAGAATCTCCTTCCGATGTTGAAGGTTGAGAACTCTCAACAGCTCGACAAGGCCTAGATTTCAAGGAAAAAGACCTACGAACCGTGAAGCTATCCAGAGACTAAATCACAATTCAGAGAAGGGGATCGGTTCATTGTCGCTTCCTCTCTTGGCCAAAACAAGGACTAGCTCAACGTTTGCTTCTTGGAGTCTGGCATTCCACACACATCATATACATACCCACTTATTCAATCAGTCACAAAGAAAGAAGACGAATGAGCAATAGAAGATAGAACGCACCGCACACAGTACAAAGAGTCCAAAAATCGTTCGTCTCCACACACACACACAAACACACACACACAAAGTAATGACAGTAACATGAATGGATTTTTTTTCTTTCTAATACGAGATAGCTGAATGTAACTGCTACAGTAGCTACTAGGGAATGGATTGTTATAAAGTGGACACAGACTGCATCCCAAGCAAAAACAGTCATCATTCGGATTGCACCATGCCATGTATAGAGATTACGGTCGAGGAAACGATGACACGACAATACACAGAGGACACCATCGCAATGATTGTGTGTATCGCATGAGCTGGTATTCAAATACTCGTAAATATTGCAATGAATCCATGGACAGAAGTTGCACTATTTCCACAGTGACAAGGGAGGTGGAAGATAAAGGACGACGAAACCAAGCCCAAACAAAAAATTAAGATTGACCGACTACGGTGATCTACCCATCGAAGCTGTTCATACAACGCTAATCGTCCAAAAAATTAGCCTCGATTGGTTCGGAAGAAAAATGTAAATTTTACGTTTCATTACGACGAGTATTATTGTCATCACTTTTTGCTACTGTATAAATCACAGACTGAAGTACAATCTTTCAATAATTACGAATTCAAGACACAACTAACTGTAAAAACAACTTTCGACCCAAATTCGTTTTCCCTGTTTCATAAAGGTGGAGATTATAATCTCCGATTGTTTTTGTTTCGATGTCCGCATCAAAAGCCATGCACGATGTGCTTAGCCTCCGAAACCGTACAAAGTCTTTCCTTGACGCTTGAGGGCGTAGACAACATCCATGGCAGTAACAGTCTTTCTTCGGGCGTGTTCCGTGTAAGTGACGGAATCACGAATGACGTTTTCCAAAAAGACTTTGAGCACACCACGAGTCTCCTCATAGATAAGACCCGAAATACGCTTGACACCACCACGACGGGCAAGACGACGGATGGCGGGCTTGGTAATACCCTGGATGTTATCACGAAGGACCTTTCGGTGACGCTTGGCACCACCCTTTCCAAGTCCTTTTCCTCCCTTTCCTCGGCCAGACATGATGAATTAGTGTTTTAGTGGATAAGCTAAACGTAAAAACGAAGTCGTGTTGACTGTATGAAGATGAGCCATTAGACAAGAAACAAGCGAAGAGGTGGTGAGTGTGGAGAAATTCTTAGAGTTAAAGGTGTTGGAAGCAATCGGCGATGATAGAACTTTTGTCCGCAGCCAGCACCAGCGGTGGAACTCTGATTTCATCCTGATAATGACTGAACCGTCATGGTGTGTTTATGTGTGTTTATCATTGCCGTCGCACCAACAGTACAACCGCAACAAATCTATCTGTCAATCGTACCTTGCAAGATTTTTAGTTTTTATGAGAGGAACTGCACGGCAATTTGCCTTCACTTTTAGAATTGGGCGTCTGTACATCGTCCGATCTGAGGCCGGCGGCATGGTCGCGCAAAATCACGCCAGCCACTTCAAGTTCATAAGTAAATTTTGGCACGAACATTATCTCGTAACCTTAATGCCGTGAATTGGAAAGCGAGCCAACATCCAAGGTAAGAGGAAGTCAAATTATGTTCATTAAAAAGTGTTTGTAAGTTTCTGCAGTTTCTTTGTACTTGCTCAGGAGTGATATTCCTCTCTTTTATTGATTGTAGTGATAACGTAAGAGATGTCCTTCTCCCCTCTCTTGCAATTCTTGTGACTGCCAACTGCCAACAGCGTCGTCCACCTTTTTGTCTCACAAAAAAATAGTTGTCTTTTAAAAAATACATCTTCTGTCGTCAGACCCCAATAAATCTTTCACCATGGCCCGAACCAAACAAACAGCACGAAAGTCTACTGGAGGCAAGGCTCCACGAAAGCAACTTGCCACTAAGGCTGCCCGTAAATCGGCACCTGCTACTGGAGGAGTCAAGAAGCCCCACAGGTAAGCGTAGATGAGACGAAATAATTCGTCTCGAAAAGGAAATGTGTGACGATTGGTTCATTATGGCGGGATAGCTTCATCTCACCGTTGCTTTGAATCTCTTCTATCTTTCTGTTAGATACCGCCCTGGAACTGTGGCTCTTCGTGAAATCCGTCGGTACCAGAAGTCCACCGATTTGCTTATTCGCAAATTGCCATTCCAACGTCTTGTCCGTGAGATCGCGTAAGTTGAGATCAACTGAAGTAGCATCTACAGTGAACCCAAAAGCCATTATTTCTCATTATCATTCCTCCGATCATATTTCACCACAGTCAAGACTTTAAGTCCGATCTTCGTTTCCAAGGATCTGCCGTTCTCGCATTGCAAGAGGCTGCAGAGGCATACCTTGTTGGACTCTTTGAAGATACCAACTTGTGTGCTATCCATGCCAAGCGTGTGACTATCATGCCAAAGGATATTCAGTTGGCTCGTCGTATTCGAGGAGAACGATCTTAAGCAGCTTTCTTTTACATAGGAGATGCGACTCTTCGAGACCGATCGATACTCAACTTTTCAAAACAAAACAAAAACAACCGGAGATTATAATCTCCACCTTGAACCAAACAGACCCCTTCCAGAAGCACCCGTAGCATTGAATATCTCACCTCACAGCAGTATTGAAACATCTACCGCAGGTATTATTTGTTGGATCAAGTCCAAATCTTCAGTTTGATTTCATCTTCCACGAAATCAGCTAGTGATGATATGATAACCTACTAGCTAGAGCTAGACTTAGAGTCGCCTCTATTTCCTTTTTACAGTTAGTGCATTAGTCAATCTTCTATGCTGCAACATGCATTATTTGGGTTCTTTGTAGTCAGAGGGCATTTCCCCACAATCGGCAATCACCACGTCGACTGTCGGCTTGTCGCCTGCTGCTGTCTCGGTATTCTCAATCTTTCTCACGACATCCATTCCCTCCACTACATGACCAAACACGCAATGCTTGCCATCTAGGTGTGGAGTGCTCGTGCAAGTGATGAAAAATTGCTGTGATAGAAAAGATAGTACACGTTTGATGAAAATGTGAGATTTGGTCCGATCACAAGTGCAGGATTTCTTCATCTCTCCACTTCATGTATACTTACCGATCCGTTCGTGTTGGGTCCGGCATTGGCCATGCTCAGTTGTCCCGCCTTGGTATGTTTGATGACAAAGTTCTCGTCAGCAAACTTTTCGCCATAAATCGATTCTCCACCCGTACCATCACCTTTGGTGAAATCGCCACCTTGGATCATAAAATCCTTGATGACACGATGGAAGCTACATCCTTTGTAATGTAGCGGCTTACCCAAGCTGCCGGTACCCTTTTCGCCGGTACAGAGACATCGAAAGTTCTCAGCAGTCTTCGGGGTGATGTCCTTGTACAGTTGCATTACGACTCGTCCGAGATCTTCGTCGCCCTGTTTGATATCAAAGAACACGTGGGGATTATCACCCTTGGCATTTGGTACAGCCGGGCCCTTTTTGTCGTTGTAAATGTCTACCTTGCCGAACAATCCACCAAACGCAGCTTTTTCCTTGGCCTTGGAATTGTTGAATGCCTCCTTCAAATCTGCCAGTGCTTTTCGAACGTCCTTGTTACTGCTGTCGATTTTGAATGCATCCATCAAGTCCATCTTGGCTTCCTTGTACAATCCTAGATGCATTCGTGCCAATCCACGTCGATACAAGGCTTTGAGGTTTGATTTTTCTTCGCTCTCAATCTCCAAGACTTGATTTGTGGCACGAATTGCATCGGCCCAGTTTTTGAGTTTGATGTAACACATGGCCGCGTTGCTCCAACAGCTCACATACAAAGGACGCTCATCTTCTGGAATATCATTGCCCGAAACACCCTCATCGACGGCAAAGGAGGCGGCCTCTTCGTATCTAGCCGCACCCATCTCGAAATTCTTCTTCTGAAATTCTTCCGTTCCAGCTGCTTTGATTTTGTTAGCTTCTTGGATACGTTCCTCGGTCGTCATTTGCCATCGCTCCTTTGGTTTTTCTTTGAAATCAATCAACTCCACATCAAAGTACAAGTCGGCCTTGGGAGGAATCTTGGGTGGGGATCCTGTCTCACCGTAAGCATAATCGTATCGCACCTTCAAGATGGCTTTTTCGCCGACCTTCATGCTGGCAAAACCCTCATCCCATCCCTTGATGACCATGCCTTGTCCCAACGTGAACTTGAAGGTCTTACCACGATCACGGCTTGAGTCGAATTTGCTTCCATCTGACACCAATGTTCCTATTTGGGAAAAAAGTTCCGAGGAAAACATGAAAAAAAAATAGACAACGTTGGACACGTGACCGCAAATTCAAGTCGCTTTCAAGACGAATCATGTATGCGTGCTGTTTACCCTCAGAAAATGATATGCTTCTTCTGATTCTTTGTGCGCGTACCTGTATAATGAGCCTCCACCTCGTTTCCTTTGGGAGGAGGACCTCGAGCATCTTCCGGTGCAGCCTGCAAGATCTTTTTGCACACTCCACCATCCTTGGCAAAAGAAACGTCAACAAATTCGGCGTCGACCATAGTAGCGTCGGAGACTTCTTCAGTTGTCATGTTGTTCTTGGATGGGTTTCCCGCTGTAGAGATATCTCAAGATATTATTGATTTGATTGGAATTAGATGGGTTGTTTGTACTTTGTGTGCACAATGAGAGAGAGAGCCTCTTGGAGAAAGAGAGTATGTCGGATGTTGCCAATTGATGACAATGAAAAACGAGCGGCCATGTGATGATCGTCGTGTCGTGGTGGATGGAGGATCTTCGAAGAGATCGCAAGAAAAATAATGTTGGCCAGGTCTGAGAAGGATGAGGTTTCCTTACGGTCAGAAGAGTCGAGAACTTCTTGGGACGACAGGTATCATACGTGTACATACATCATGGTATCCCACCCGTCTACCGCAGGCAAAAGTACTTTTAGTTTTATGGAGTATGAAGTATGATAACGTAAGGGTATTGACAAATGACAAATGTCTTCCTATTTAAACGCCTCGACTATGAGAGAGAATTGAAAGAACAATGCATTTCATGAGAGACTGGCCCATTTCTGGCCAGAAACTCTATCATTCGCATAGAAATTCCAACCAGACTTGTCACTCGAACCGTCTCCTACTTTTACTGCCGATATACCCACGACACGACAGAATAGATCCAAGTCTGAGCACTCAATACAAACGCCATGATGTTCTGTATTTTGTCCGAGTTGGCCTTCCTTCCGGTCGCATCGACAAATTTCGTAAAGCATTCGAACAGTCCGACAACTCCAGCGGCTTCCACCAGCACTTCGGGTCCCAGTTTATCCAAAAGCTCACAGCGGGATCGGTCAATGACCTCTCTGTTCAAGGGACGGGTGGTGGCAGACAAAGCAAAGTTTTGGAGTAAGGCCTCTCGTTCCGAAGGCAAGGTTCCGTTTGTCGACGACTGCTTCATGGTCGCATGGACGGATTGTCAAAATCCACAATTGTACCCCTTACTGACGGCCGTGGCAACGGTTTCAATGTCACGACGGGAAAAATGTTCGGCACAGCGGAACTTTGGATTCAAGGCCTTGTGAGGTGCAAAAAAGTCCTCGACCGCCACGTACAAGGCGTCATCCAAACGTTCCATCCACAAAAAGTCAATGGGATCCCAAGTGGTGCATAAGAAGGGTGCCATTGGCAACATGCCCGTGCTGAAAAGTATCTCACGATGTTGGTCAACGGGTAATAATTTCAATAGCGAAGGGCTGTTCTCGTCAATGTCGGACCGGCTAATGTACGGCATAGTTGCCTTGTTCAAGTCAACAGTAGCACCCTTTCCTGACTTGAAAATTTTGGACCAATCCAAATAGGAAGGAGGCGTGGCATCTTTGTTGGCTGCAATCGGCTTAGGAGATGGTTCATTGTTTCCCTTCATGATGGTCACCATATGAAGACAGTGTACGGCGGCCGTGACCATGGCAATCTCTACAAACAAGCCGTATTCAAGATACTCTCGTTGTTGCTGCGAGACAAGCCCATCATTCTTCATTCGTGTCTCGTCCAGTAATGTTTTGGTGGAACGGAGCTTGGTCATTGTAGAGTGATACCAATCAGGATCTTGGGAAATCTTGGATTGGTGATTGACAATCGAATGGATCATATGTAGAAGAACAGCGTCGTCATCGTCAACTTGTTCATGACCTGTGGCAATGGCCTCATACAAGTCCGTTCCAGGTTTGAGACAGGATTCTTTTGGCAACTGAGCACATGCTGGACAGTCCAAAGTCCCATTTAGAGTAAGAGTGGCGATGTGAACACGTTGTTCCGCCGTCAAAGCGAATCCACCGTTGTTGGAAAGAAATTCAAAATACTCGTTAGTGACAGTTTCGATGATATTCCATCGTTCTTCCGCCGAAAGGCCACGGGCTCCCGGCACGGAGGATACCGTCGATCCCATGGAAAGCAAAGACGAGAAGGGAGAGAGATTATTTAGCTTGAAACGAACTAACGTAGTCGAGTGGAGATGGACGTTTCGAGTGGTGAGCACAAAAGTTATTCTCCCATCCGTTCCAAGTCGATGTTTGTTTGTTGAAGAAGATACTACGTTGTACTACCGGTAGTATTTGTACGTAGCGGTGTTTCGAACGAAAGAAGGAATATCGAATTTCTGGTCCAACGAATCTTCGACAATCACACAAAGATACTGTCGGTAGGTAGGACTTCATGGTACTTCTAGTACGACATAGCTGCTCTCTCTACGGTGGAGTCTTTTAGGTACGTTATTACTCCGAGTCCATGTTTGCACTGCACTTCCAATGGGAAAATTTCCGGTGCCAAATTTTTATTCGGGTTTTCATGCGTGCGTGCGCCTGCATCATTCTACTACTGTAGACTACCGGTTCATAGTTTTGTCGTCCGCACCTCCCCTTCCCGCGCTTCCAACACTCACTGTACTCCAATAGATGGTGTCCTGTATTCCTTTATCATCCTCATCATCCTTGAACTGTGTCACACCGGCCTACCTGACACAACTTGGACAGTGACAGCCAGTAGGGACCCAGACCATTGAGGTAACCACTATCATTATTTCTGCAATCGCAGTCAAAGTCAGAGTTCCGTTTCGATCATTTTTTATTGTCACTATGTCGGCATCAACATCCCCCTATGTCCACGGCGATTCCGGTACGACGAAATCCATTGTAATTTTGATTGGCAATGATGGGAGTTCCAAAAAATTGGTAGGAACGTCCAATCTTTCTTCCACAGTGGTACCTTTGGTAGTGTGGACTCTACAAGAGCGAAGTATCGCCGAACGTAGCGGTAGCAATGCTGAGGACAACAATGCTACCGGTAGTGCTCCGTTGGACCCGTGGCGATACACCTTACGATATTACGAATTTTTGGACGATACCGCCCGCTGGACGCATTTGGACCAGCTCCTGTTACAGCTTGTGGATACCAACCCATCCTCTAGCAGTTTTGCTAATGCTGATGGTGAAGAAAGCGACAGCGACGAGATGGGGGTGGAATTGCCGTCGATTCATGTAGGCACCAGTGAAAATTTGGATAAGGCTGCCGTGAAGAAAACCAAAGGCAACGACGGGGACGACAACGCTTCGCAATTATCCCAAAGAACGTCATCTTCTTCTTCAGCGGCTGCCTTGTCTCGTACGCACAAATTGGTGGAATCGTTGCAAACGTTTTTGGACACTCGATTGTTTGCCAACTCTCCATCAATCAATGCTCAACTTCACTGTTCAGTGCCTGTCGATCCACAAAAGGTCAATCACTGCCTGTCGCAATTGTTGGTAAAGACTGAAGAGGCCCAATTGGCGGTACGGGGAAACATCCAGCTCGATAAACCCATGATTCGCCAAGGCTTGGCATTGTTGTTGCAATCGGAAGGACTCTACGGTTCCTCCAATTCCTTGGCTATTACCTCGATGGAAGCTTCTATCAAAGTTGTGGCAGGGATCTTGACCAGTCATTTGGTCATGGACTCAACAGCCGCTCAAGCCATTCACTTGCTGCCACCGGCCAATGATGCCGTGGCGACCGTAGTAGGTGGTACGGTCCACACCAACTCGCTGTGGGGACTCCTTAGCAAGCCATGTTTGACCGTAATGGGTAAAAAGTTGTTGCAAGTGTGGTTGCGACAGCCGTTAGTGGACTTGACACGCATCCAGCAACGACAAGATGCCGTGACACAACTCTTGGGCATGGCCAAGGATTCTATTCGAGAAGGGTTGGCATGCTTCAGTGGGAACGGGGCGGGAAATTTGGCACGATTAGGACCAGCGTTGGCCAAATATCGGCAATCGGACGACGAAGACAGCGACGGCGGACCGCAACAGACAGCGACTCGCGTTGTGGATACTAAGAAGCCCTTAGAGACGCTGTATCATCTATACAACTTGGCGTCGCGCCATTTGCCCCGTTTGTTGGACTGTATGGAATGCATTAAGGGCAACGACGACAATGACCAATCCTCGCCAATCTTGTTGGACTTGTACAAGCAGATCGAGGGTTTAGTGGCAGAACTAGATCGCTCCATTGGACTTGCAGAGGCAGTATTGGATTTGGACCATGCACCGGAAGAATTCCTTGTCAAGCCCGAATATGCCGAAGAACTTGGCGATTTTTACCAAGAGATTGAGGCAGTCCACAAGGCGGTCAATGAGGAACATCGAACGATTCAAGAAGCGTGGGATGACATCCAACCCAACAAGAACCGATCGTCACAGGTCCGATTGGAAAGAGTCGAAGACAATATGGCATGGCAATTCCGCCTTCCTGATACAAATGATTCTAAACTTGTTGAGAGTCTTGGCCCAAAGATCAAGATTCATCGGATCCTCAAGAATGGGGTATATTTCTCCAGTTTGGAGTTGAGGCAATTGTCCTCGAAATACCAAGAGTTACATACAGACTACAATCGAGTTTCTCGGAAGATTGTGCAGGATGCCATGGGCATCGCTAGCACTTATTCGACAGTAGTCGAAAGAGTTGCGCAAGCCGTAAGTTCACTGGATGTCTTCTGTGCTTTGGCGTATACTGCAGCCATGAGCCCCAACGGATATTGCCGCCCGCACATGACGGACAGTGACGATGATGGAGCTGGAATCGTTCTTAAAGGAGCTCGTCATCCATGTCTGGAGCTTCAAGATGGCTTGGATTTCATTCCCAATGACATCCAATTGACATTTCCCAATGCGCAATTGTTGGTGAGTGGACCTAATATGGGGGGTAAGAGCGTATATATCCGCTCTCTGGGTGCCATCGTATGTATGGCACAGATTGGAAGCTATGTACCATGTGCAGCCGCAACAATCAATGTGTGTCATTCCATTCTGGCTCGGGTGGGGGCTGGAGACTTGCAGGAGCGCGGCATATCCACCTTTATGGCAGAAATGTTGGAATCTTCTGCTATTCTGAGAGCTGCCACAAGGCGCAGCTTGATTATTATCGATGAACTTGGAAGAGGAACTTCAACCTTTGATGGATATGGTCTAGCTAGGGCCATCACCGAATATCTTCGAGATCGTGTACGATGCATGGTTGTGTTCGCAACTCACTTCCACGAACTGACGACAATCAGAAGTATCCAAAACTGTCATGTCACAGCTCAAAAAGGGAATCAGGGGCTAACGTTTTTATACCAAGTACACCCTGGCCCATGCCTCGAATCGTTTGGTATTCAGGTTGCAGAAATGGCACACATGCCCAAGAAAGTCATTGAAGATGCCAAGAAGCGAGCTCTAGAACTGGAAAACTTCACGACTGGTGTAGAAGATGAGATAAAATCAAGCAAACGCCAAAAAATTTCGAAAGACAAACTAGTGCTTCTGCGATTTGCTAAAATGACTTCACCCTCAAGTCAAAGAAAGGGGGAGTTGCTTTCCTGTCTCAGAGCCAGAATCATGAAGTCATGAAATCGCTTCATTGTCTTGTTTATGATCCACTCTTAGGGTTGGTTGACTAGATCTGAAAAAAATGGTAACATTAATAAAGGTCTATTATTATTGTGTGCCGAGAGAAAAAGATCGACCAACATTTGACTAATTAAATTACATCAACACACACACACACAGTACCAAAGGCAACATAGCTGGCACATGCACAGATTGGTGACAGCACAATTCGAAATTGCACCCAACCATGCCAACAGCCTCAGATCAAAGCATGTGGTCCTCTAGAGTTGGAAGAATGAATTCATGATTCTTGCTCTCTCAGATTCCTGTGTCCATATCCATATCCTGGCTTTCCATGGCTTGGGTATCCGTACGCTACACAGACATCTTCACATTCTTCTTCAACATCATCATCATCATCATCTCCCTTCTTTCCTCCCTTCTTGCCAGAGCTGCCTTTGCCCTTTCCTCCCTTCTTGCCACCATCATCATCATCTCCAACAGGGTAGCAGATGGTCTCATATTCAATGCATTCAGGTTCAGGGGTAGGTGGGTATGGCTTTCCATAGCTTGGTTTTCCGTAACTGGGGTATCCATAGCTTGGCTTTCCATGGTCTGGCTTTTCATCTTCAGTGCAGACCCATTCACAAATTTCAGAGCTGTCATCATCATCTCCTCCCTTCTTGCCAGAGCTGCCCTTGCCCTTTCCTCCCTTCTTGCCTCCATCATCTTCAGTGTAGCACACATATTCATAATCAGCACATTCAGGCTCAGGGGTAGTAGGGTATGGCTTTCCATAGCTTGGCTTTCCATAATCTGGCTTTCCATAGCTTGGGTATCCATACTCAACACAGACCTCTTCACATTCTTCTTCAACATCATCATCGTCGTCTCCCTTCTTGCCTCCCTTCTTGCCAGAGCTACCTTTGCCCTTGCCTCCCTTCTTGCCTCCATCATCATCATCATCTCCAACAGGGTAGCAGATGGTCTCATATTCAATGCATTCAGGTTCAGGGGTAGGAGGGTATGGCTTTCCTGGCTTTCCGTAGCTTGGATATCCATACTCTGGCTTTCCATAGCTTGGCTTTCCGTACTCAACACAGACCTCTTCACATTCTTCTTCAACATCATCATCGTCATCTCCCTTCTTGCCTCCCTTCTTGCCAGAGCTGCCCTTGCCCTTTCCTCCCTTCTTGCCTCCATCATCATCATCATCTCCAACAGGGTAGCAGATGGTCTCATATTCGATGCATTCAGGTTCAGGGGTAGGAGGGTATGGCTTTCCTGGCTTTCCATAGCTTGGATATCCATAGTCTGGCTTTCCATAGCTTGGCTTTCCATATTCAACACAGATCTCTTCACATTCTTCTTCAACATCGTCATCATCATCTCCCTTCTTGCCTCCCTTCTTGCCAGAGCTGCCCTTGCCCTTTCCTCCCTTCTTGCCACCATCATCATCATCATCTCCAACAGGGTAGCAGATGGTCTCATATTCGATGCATTCAGGTTCAGGTGTAGGAGGGTAAGGCTTTCCATAGCTTGGCTTTCCGTAGCTTGGATATCCATACTCTGGCTTTCCATAGCTTGGGTATCCATACTCAACACAGACCTCTTCACATTCTTCTTCAACATCATCATCGTCGTCTCCCTTCTTGCCTCCCTTCTTGCCAGAGCTACCTTTGCCCTTGCCTCCCTTCTTGCCTCCATCATCATCATCATCATCTCCAACAGGGTAGCAGATGGTCTCATATTCGATGCATTCAGGTTCAGGGGTAGGAGGGTATGGCTTTCCTGGCTTTCCGTAGCTTGGATATCCATACTCTGGCTTTCCATAGCTTGGCTTTCCGTACTCAACACAGATCTCTTCACATTCTTCTTCAACATCATCATCGTCATCTCCCTTCTTGCCTCCCTTCTTGCCAGAGCTGCCCTTGCCCTTGCCTCCCTTCTTGCCTCCATCATCATCATCATCTCCAACAGGGTAGCAGATGGTCTCATATTCAATGCATTCAGGTTCAGGGGTAGGAGGGTATGGCTTTCCTGGCTTTCCATAGCTTGGATATCCATAGTCTGGCTTTCCATAGCTTGGCTTTCCATACTCAACACAGATCTCTTCACATTCTTCTTCAACATCGTCATCATCATCTCCCTTCTTGCCTCCCTTCTTGCCAGAGCTACCTTTGCCCTTTCCTCCCTTCTTGCCACCATCATCATCATCTCCAACAGGGTAGCAGATGGTCTCATATTCAATGCATTCAGGTTCAGGTGCAGGAGGGTATGGCTTTCCTGGCTTTCCGTAGCTTGGATATCCATACTCTGGCTTTCCATAGCTTGGGTATCCATACTCAACACAGACCTCTTCACATTCTTCTTCAACATCATCATCGTCGTCTCCCTTCTTGCCTCCTTTCTTGCCAGAGCTGCCCTTGCCCTTTCCTCCCTTCTTGCCTCCATCATCATCATCATCTCCAACAGGGTAGCAGATGGTCTCATATTCGATGCATTCAGGTTCAGGTGTAGGAGGGTAAGGCTTTCCATAGCTTGGCTTTCCGTAGCTTGGCTTTCCATAATCTGGGTATGAAGGGTAGACAGGTGGCTTAACAGATGGAGTATCATCAGAACTTTCATCATCATATCCTCCCTTCTTGCCTCCTTTCTTGCCTCCATAGGAATAACCTCCCTTCTTGCCACTGCTGCTGCTGTCATCTTCGTCTTCTGAAGGAACGCACCAGTCCTTGCAACTGCAGTAACGTCCATCGTATCCATCGTAGCAGGAGCAGTCCATGCAATCAGAATAGTAGTCGTAATCGCTGCCACCTAGTAGTCGTTTGACGTCATCACTCAAAGCATGGTAATCGCTTCCTTTCGAGATGACAAGGAATGGACTCTCCTCCTGAGTGTCAGAGATGTCAGCTACAACAGCCGTAAGACCGAGCAACAGTAAGCTGGTGGAAAGCTTCATCTTGTCGCGTTTCTCTTTTATTTCCTGTCGAGCAGACGCAAGGAAAGAAAGGGTAAGCGAACGAATTGTCAAGTAAGCTCATTGCTGTTTGTCCAACATGAATTTTTTTCTTCTATTGACGATCTACTCGAACATCCACCCCGATTCCAGCCCCTGGACCAGCGGCTAAGGTAAATTGTGGTCATGGCAAAAGATCGCATCATGGTCCGTTCTTTTGGAATGCGTTTGGTTCGAGTGGATGGGGTGGAAGATGTTGGCTGTCATCGTCGTTGTTGCTCATCGTGAACTTACAGATCAGAGAATCGCTTGGGTTGAATTGTGGGTGGATTGTGGAAGTCCTTTTTGTGTTGCTGTGAGATTCTATTACTGTTGTACAGCGAATTTTTCAATGTTATTTCACAAGAGAAGCCAAACATTCGTTTTGGAACTATCTCGAGAGGCCATAATTCCGCTTGGTCGCCAAATATGGAAATTTTCAACATTTTGCTGGACCTCATTTTTTGGCCTTTGATTGACGACACCATCTTTCAAAGAGGACCCTTTTACTGCGAGTCAGCAAGCCTCCTCGAGTATGGAAGGCAATAGTTTGTCGGGGGAAAAAGTCTAGGTAGAACGCTGAATCAATCGTCTTGCAGGTCGAAAAAATGAGACGAAGCAGCGGTTACAATTGGAAACGTTTGTGTCCGTTCCCGAAATACTTATCATGAAAGCACCAAAAACTTGTGCCACCGCCCCACAATTTTCGTCGAGAAATGTCGTACGAAAATGATCGGCACACTCCAACAAAATATTGGAGCGAAACGACCCAATTTCGTCAATTTGACCCATTAAAAACGACTCTTCATGAGTCCGAAAAATCTTGAGTTGGCTCGTCATCTAAAAATTGGCTTAGCTGGACAAATTCTAGTGCTTGGTAATTGAAGCTCAAAATAGAATTTCGTAGTACTTCGAAGAACGCCAGAGAACCATCGATACTATTGCTTCAACAACATCGGTGGGCCACTGCCAAGGGTAGGTAGATTTCCATTGTTCATATGTTTCATATTTGCAGCTTCTTATATGCAATCAGCAGCAATTGGGTTTGAAAATGATGACCGAAGCAGGCGATACAAATAATAAAATTAATAGTAATGGTTTGTCGTCAATAGATTCACCTTATCAGCAACGCAATGTAGTCTACAGTTTTTCCGAGACCAGAAATATCAAATGCCGTCGTAGTGAACAAGTATAAAAATGCTGCTTACGCTTCCCTAGAGGAGTGCTATGACAATCTTCTACAGCTCTAGAGCCTTGGTGCAGTTTCATAGTTTCTTCTCCCGGGTATGCGTCCTACTAGGTAGCATCAGAATGCTTCATGATTACACAGGGTGCTATGAGGACTCTTCTAGAGCCTTGGTGCAGTTTAATAGCTTCTTCTTTCGGCTATGTTGAAGTGTACAGTTGGCGCTACGACTCATCAAGGCCGCAAATAGTCCAAAACCTCCTTGCCCGTACGAGATGCAACTTGCATTCGACATTATTAAGATATCGACGAAGGTGGCATAGTAATCTGATGGTTGAGTTTTCCAACCAGGGGCTTTATCCAAATGAAGTGCTTCCTTCTCCGATTCGTTTGCAAAGGTAATAATAAAGGGACCGTTGGTATAATCTGCATTGTTTGAAGCATATTCTCGAACGGTCTCAATTGCGACTTTGGAGTCGCTTGCGAAGTAGATGGGAACCCCAGGACGGAGAGCAGCCGCACAATCCACGGCATGCCTGGCAAATCTCCTTAATGTACCTTTGGTTTTGGTTTGTTTCTGATTTTCAATGCCATAAAAGGCTCGATAGTGTGCTGCAGTGTAATTTCCAGGTATTAGGTTGGCAGAAGTCATTTTTTGATGTATCAAACTTTGAATTGGTGGAGTGGGAACAAACAGTGTTCCAAACAAGTCATGGTACATCTCCTTGTACAGATGCCACCCGGACATTGGATTCCATGCACTCTTATTCTTCCACTGGGCGAGATTGACGCTGTTTGATACCACTTGTCCATAGAGCGAACATCCTCCAAAAATGTCTTGGACTCGCACTTCCCATACAACAACTCTACGGAATTTTCGCATATTTCTCACCATATTTTTGGACCCTTTGGTTTTCTCGTATGATGGGCCCGATATCTCCTTCATCACGGCTTCATCGTGGACAGACTCTTGCTGGGCGAAACTGTTAGAAAGATTCTGCAGTTGTGGGCTGAGCCACTCGGGAATGGACCAGTTGAGATGCAGGGGCAGCAAAAACTCCTCCAGCGGAAACGGTCTTGTCCATCGAATGAAGACAATACGATTTGTCTTTTGGGCTACAGCTAAGATAAGGGGCAATGGTTTTAGGCGGTCTGCTAGCCCACCACATTCTCCGTCTTCGTTGGTGCAAGCCAGAATTAGAAATTTGTGTTGTTTCCAATTGGTTTCGTTCAACAACTGAAGTTGACTCTTGTGCCACTTAAAATATCCTGTTTGATACAAGGAGATGAGGTCAAATTGTTATTGGGAGGATAGAATAGCGGTTAAGCCTTCCTTATTCTGATTCGACTTACCTTTCATCCATTGAGGCAAGTTCGTGGTAGCAAGATGATCAATCTGATCTGGTTCTACAACTGCTGCTGTCGGTACTGGTGTGTTGGTTCGGAGATCCTCAAATGTCTGAAGCGAGGATTCTATCGTCAGTTTCCACTCAGTAATAGCAAGTTCACTGTGATTGTACGGTAGATTTTCCAAAGCGACTCGGCGATGTAGATTATAATATGGAGACAGTTGCAAAAGGAATGAATGGCGTATCGACATCGTCCAAAGGTAGGCACATGCTGCCATCAAGTTTATCGATAGAAATCGAAACGTTGATACATTTTTCATCCATCTCGTACGTTCGCCATTGTTGTCCAGGACATGTTGCCGATACTTTTCTCTCCTGTTTTGCATCGTGATGGGGTTATTCTTTGGAACTTGTTGTGCTGCTATTTTGGAATTTCGACGGATGATGGTTAACTGTATGATAATTGGTTGATTGCGTTTGACCCGAAATGAACTGTAAAACCAACGTTGTTGCCGTTTACCTTTCACGTCATAAAATTCAAATCCATGCCGGCGCAGTCGCTGCTTGTGACCTGTGACTTTCAGTTCTTTACAGTTATTAAATAATAGTCAATCTCATGCAAGACTTGCCCCAAATAAAAATCTACCACAATTATAATATCAATAATCAATTTAGACTACAGTAATAAAATAGAAAGTTAACAGTAAGTAAACGTCGTAAAATAATGTGAACAGAAACAGGCAGAATAAAAAAAAAAGACAACATCATGTTGTTGTCTTCATGAGCCCTTTCAATTTTGCTCTACACCCGTACACTAACTATCTACTGGCTGCTTATTCCTCTAGTGGTTTGCAACAACTACCGTAGTAGTAGAAATACCTACCAAGTCTATCGTCGGTTGGGAGGCACTCGTTCGCACAAACAAGGAGGAACATAAATGGCACCATCAACGAATTACTATTATTTGTTTTCGGTCGTCGTCGTTCTCTTTACGACTTTTCGTCATGCGATGATGTGTTTTGCATTGACGGGGTGGTCTGTTGTGGTGGTTCAGTACGGTCATTCATCAGGAAATAAGCTTCGACATGTATCGACAGACCCTTTCGGTTGTAGATATTCTTCTTCTTCTTCCTCCAACACTCGGTGCAAGATGGTTCGAAACATTGATCTTGTCGAGGCTTTGATTTTTTATGGTGCTGAAAGTATTTTGGAAAATGACGGAGATGCCACATCCGTGGGAGTCCCGTCATTACTTCCGGGTGTGGAATCCTTGATAGAAGAGTGTCGACGCGACGATACGGCCGTCCTTGCCATTGTCGAAACGGAACAACAGTTTCAAGTTCTGTCCAAAATACGAAAGAACAATGAGATGATTCATGTTCGACAACAATCTGCGCCGGCTCCCAATCCCCGTGATTTGTACGAATCCATTAGAGTGGTGGAAATTCAACCGAAAGGTTTTGGGGGGTCGTCTGGCTTTGGCACCAAGGCACCGGATCCCGAGCGGACGCCACTGCCGAAGCATTGCGTAGTGCTTTGTTCCACCGAGGATCAGTGTCGAGCGGCACGCTACATGGGAATGCGAGTATTGTGTATGACAGACAATTCCTTGGCAGATGCCGTGATCGATGACGGAGATTGGTCCAGTATTTGCATGGATGACATCGCCACACCAGGCTCGTTTTGGCTCAATCCACCTCATCCCCGTGATGATGAAGGCAACGCCGTGGACCCGATCGTGGTGATGGAACGTTACGAAAGGGATGTAGAAAGTGTGTCTACCACAAACAATAGAGAGAAAGACGCTATTGAAGGCACAGACGAAACGGTAGATGATGACTATTTAGCAGCGATTCTCGCCGATATGGATCCTCTATGAATACATCAAAGTTGTAGAATACCGTATGATGGTTCTACATCCCCAATGGTAGCGGCGGTAAGTGATAGCTCCGGAACAAGTACCGGTGATTTTCCAACAGGTCTTCGAATTCGTGGACACCAATAGAGCCAGTATTATCATGATCGATCTCATTCAACAACTGACCCATTTCGTCAATCGTGAAATCGACATTGAAAGTCTCCAGTACAGCTTTGAATTCTGACAAAGTGATGGAATGGGTATCGTCCTTGTCAAATTGATGAAAGATTTGATGGGCCAGCTCTTTCATAATATTGTTGGTAGCGCGTTCATTTTTGTCCTCATGTAGGAGAACGTTTTGCTGATAAAATAAGGTAAACTCTTCCAAGGTTATGATGCCATCTCCGTTGGGATCCAATAACATGACAATCGCCTGGAAGGAACTGTCGGTAACTGGTGACCCTAGACGGTCCATCAAAGTACGCAGTTCAGTCACTTCGATTTGACCGTTACCCGATGTGTCCATCGCGTGAAACGTCTTCTTTGCAAATAGCAATTCGATCTCTTGGCTCAAACTCAATACAGCTGTAGCTGTCGGCGTTTTCGTAAAACCTTCGGAGGATCCAGCAAGGTACTGCAACTTTTGCATCAAAACCAGGGATCGAACGACCCGATCCGTCTTCTCTTCTCGAAGCACTTGGGCAATCGTTTGAGGCATTCGATGCACGCCAATACTACAGACCATCGTCACGTGAGCAGCGGACCTCCGAAGAGTCATAATCAAGAAGAGGAATGGCAGCAGTGACAAGACAATATAGATGATAGCCGTGGGCATCGGTCGTTCTTGAAACATGTAGGGATAAAAAGTGAGCAAAAGAAGAGTCACGTAGGCTGAAGAGCACAGAAAATGAATCTGATTCACCAGTCTGTAAACTTCTGGGCCGTTTCTTCCCCCCCAAAACAACACATCTTGCCGTGTAAGTTTTTTCCCTACGGATCTGTTGCTATCCGAGGGTAGTCGCTCTTCTCCAATTTCAGTCCAGCTGGGAAGACGGGAGTTCGATGGAAACAGTGGAGTTTTTTCTCCATCGTAATCTCTCTTCGTTCCATCTTGCAAGTGCGCAAAGGATACCGGAGAAGACATATCATAGAGAATATTTAGAATATGATAATCAAAGTAGTTTCGGAAAAGAAACAAGACCCATCCTGACCCAATCCATATCCAAGCAAAGATCTGCAGACGAAGCATACCCAAGTATGAGTGATTGTTCTTTATCGTCTCCAAACCAACAGTGACACCTTATGTACTTACGTGCATTTTGCAGTTCGTCAGTGTGAGAACAACATAGTATAGAATGGTCAAAAGGCCAAGGAACAACCATGTCTTGTCCTCCAGCTCAACAATGTGTGCCAAATTGTGCCCAAGGCTGTGACTAAGATATGAACTAAAATTGAAGTCTTGGTCCAGTCCAGTATTCTCGGCCGGGTCAAACGGCGGCACCAGTGCCCGATCCAACAAAAACTCGTTGCGGATACCAGCAAACAAGCCCAAATCGACGTAAAAGTTGGAAGAATTTGTAGAAGTGCAGGTGTGCAGTAAATAGGAGAACCATGATGTTGTCGATACCTTCTGGGCCGACGCCATCTTTTGGGCCGCATGCAATTTGTCGGCCACTCCTCGGACGTGATCTGCACTGCGACAGGCCAAATCCATCAAGAACCAATCCTCCTCCGTCTTTTTTGTACCATGGACTACTCCCAAGACACTAACAACGAAAAAAACCATCACGCCAAACAACATGTAATGGACCAGTTCAAAGATTTCTAAGAGTTCCTGTTCCTCTTGTTGTCCAAAAATACGCACTGACAGTCGTTCAAACTCGCCCATTTGCGTAACACAAAACGTAAAGAGACTCAAAAAGCCCAATACTGTCAATTCTCCAAACAGCGATTGGATGATGGGCTGGGTGTTTTTGGTGGCGGCATGGAGGATCCTGTGTTTGCCTTCTTCAAAGGCAATGGTCAATAGTATAAGGAACAATATAATCCCGACGACGGACGTAGTGACGGCAAACTGCATGAGTGACAAAGAGATAAATGAAAAAAGAAGAGGGTCATGAGCCAAACGGACTTATAATACATCCTCGAGGAACCCATCGAATGGTGGCAACGCGACGAACACTCACAGCATTTGGCTCTCCTTCATCCTCGCTCTCTTGTTCTCGATTTTCCACGATGTCCTCGAGGACTCTTCTCGCTGACTGTGATATATCCATTTTTGCTAAACTATGAACAACTTACGGAGATGTGTGGATCAATTCCAGACACTGCATCGGTCGATCAAAGAGATTTCGGCTCGATCGGTTGATGGGAATGTTCAGAATGTTAAATGTTGCGCCAGTAGTGTGGAACAGTGTCGTTGATGATTGTTGATTTTTCTTGTGAGAATCCATCGAAACAAAGGAATGAATCGAACGGATGGAATCAATTGGATCTTCGTCACTATGTACTATCTCATACGTTCGACGAAGCGTGTACTGGCCCGTGCGTTACTTTTTCAAAACCTTATCTCTAATGAGTCCTACCCATAATTTCTATTTTAACCCTAATTGACTTGCTCCAGCGTGAAGTATTCGGTCCGTCTGATTCGCAAAACCTCTATCTCTAATTCATGAACACTTTTTTTTTGACATTTTAACCCTAATAGAGTTGACAATTTTTATCGAACCCAGTCGTGCATATTTTTTTGTATGTGTTTGCGGATTTCAAAATTTTGTTTGCGGATATGTTTGCGGGTTAATATTTTGTTTGCGGATCGTTTGCGGATATGTTTGCGGATCGATTTTTTGTTTGCGGATATTCCGGGGGAGCATCATCCCTCTACATTTAAGGGGAATATAACAATACGTAATTGAACCTATAAATACGTAGTAATAATTTTAATTTTTCAATAATATTGCCAAAAATATGACACTATTGTTCTTACTTATATTGCATCATGATGATGCTTGATCGAACGTTGTTGTTGTCAATGATGTTGTCTCAGTCATCCATTCAACAAGAGTGTGACCATGGCGAAGAAAAAAGACTATTCCCCGGCATTGGGGCAAAATGTTCCATCTTACGCGATTCATGAAGCCTAATAATAAAGGCTTGCCAAACGACAAAGATAACCGCGCTGCGACGGTGTTTGGAAAAAATTCCAGTACGAGGGTCATCGATTGTGCTTCCGCTTCAAACTAGATGGAGGCCACGAACAGAAAATTTACCACTCGATTGCTCGATATGTTCGGATTGACAGTGGGGGATATTGATGACTCGTCAATGCCATTGACCATTGATACAGCTGCAGCAATACAACTATCAAATGGCAACAGGGCGCTCGCATATAAAGTACCCTTGGATGCAAAGGACGACACATCGCTCAGTCTCGAAGATGAATTTTCAATGCATGTGGAATACAATGAGTATGACTTTGACTTATTTCAGTGAAGATTTACGTCGCTCCGAAGGATTATTTGTGCTCTGAATGCAGTATCGGAGTTCAAGCCAACCAGTCTCTTTATAATCCCTTTTCAAGTGGAGAAAATTTTCTGCCCAACTGATAATTTTGGCAACGATATTTGGTCTATCACTGTCGATGGAGTTCACTATTGGATCCAAGAGCCAACTCGCAAGGAATTCTCCAAAGACCTGAGCTATTTCTGGACTTTGTTACGAACTTGAAATATCTAGAGGCTCGAATCGACTTGTATGGATAAATGGTCCAAATCCCGCGGGCAAGAATGATCTGAAGATTTTAAAAATGATGGGTTGAATGCTATGCTCATTGCTAAGAAAAAGATGTGCAACATCCACCAGTGTAGCACACCCAATATGCACGACAGTCGTCCAGTTAGACGCTTTGAAGCAAGAACGCTTAAGAGACATGAAAGACTTATCAAAAATTTTCATTCTATTGAATGTTGATTCCGCTATTCAATTGGGAAGTTCAAGTCTGTCTTTGAAGCCATCTGCGTGATCTGCCACTACGAAATCGAAACTGATGAGCCACTGCACTATTTTCTTTTTTAAGGTGTATTGCTAGAAGACTTCCGGTGGTACACCATAGTAAAAATACCTCCTACTGACGGAGTTTTGGTGATAACAAGACTGAATGCATACTTTCAATCCCTAACCTCAACCCTGTTAATCGTTTTGGGGGAAATGCTCCCCCGTTTGGGGAGTTGTTTGCGTGTTTGCGGATATTGAGATTTGCTATTAACCTGTTTGCGGATCGTTTGCGGATATAGGGTTTTTGGAATAACCTGTTTGCGGATATTTGAATTTTGTTTGCGGATATTGCATTCTTGACGGGAAAATTTTGAGACGTGGATGTCTTAACGAACTTTTCATTAGGGGTTCCTTAGCGTTCAGTAATTAGAGTTAAGGGTGTTTCAACGGAAGCCTGGCAATTAAGGGCAACCTGTCTCTGAAGACGAAGAGACCATTAGAGTTCTTTGGGGTTCTAATCTTAGGGACAAGGTTTTAAGAAGTAACGCACGGGCCCGGTATGTAGAACTATCATTCGGTATGGGTTCCGCACCGGTACGTCGTCGCACCGGTGCGGAGTACCGTATCGTTCACCCGTACACAAGTCATACGACTTAGTAGATTCAAGATACAACAACATCATGTTCATGATGGGCGATGGGCCCGACGGTACTCAACGGTTATTTCTCTATGTATTTCATTTAACTGTAAGGAGACACTAATACCGGTACCGTAGTACGAAGTACGGTAATAAGGTCACAGTTCGTGCGTCCTCTCTAGGTAGCTAGCTATTACCGGTAGGTAGTAGTAGTAGTCTAGTAGGGTAAATGAGGACGATGTTGTGTGTCGTAACGTCGTGTCTACTATCTACCGGTACTACCAAGTAGTAAACGTACGACGTTCCGGTAGTACGTCGTAGTACCTACCGGTAGTAGGGATAGGGGTTCTATTCGTTCCATAATTTTGCATGCATTCTTTTCGTGCTTCTTTTTTTTTCTTCTGCCTCACTTCCGAAAAAGGACAACATGCTGTTTGAGGAGCCACTTTGAAAAAGTGCTGCAAGTTCTCCTACCTTTCTCTCTTCCCTGTACGTCGTAGAGTCCTATAAGGTATACCGCATCGAGTAATAAAAATGAAATAATAGTTTTGCTTGTCGATGATTTTCTTGTCTTCTCCATCGTTATAGTGCGATGAATTCATTGACACTGAGCTCCTATTCTTGTTGTTCTTCTCCGTCAGAAGACGGCTCAGACGGACATCACGATATCGCCTCCCAAGACACCTCCCACTCCGTCCTCTCTTCTGAAGAGAACAACGATCGGGATTATTTGAGAATTGATGATGTGAATGATGATGACGACATTGCTGTGGCCGCCGAGGCTGCTGCCAACGCAGTCGAGGAGGCAGATGCCGCCGCTGCCAACGCACACAAGTTAATGGACTTTGAGGGTGCAGAGGATCCGCATAACTTCTCAGCAGGCAACGAAGACGTCAACGATTCCATCAGCAACAACGACGATAACATTGACGACGAAACAAATGTTCTTCCGATTTGCCGCATTTGTTTTCAATCCTCCTTATCGACCTCAAGTTCCAACCGACCATTGCTTCACTTTAAACCGGCCAAAACTGTCCCATCCACAAGTTCAACGTCCAAACTGTCCTTGTTCGAGCACGTTCATGTGCACATCTTTTGTGGAAAAACGGCTGGAATACTCTTTCAAAAGAACCCTCATTCGGGACGTGCTCATACGAAGAATACGGCCCAATGGGAAATTATGTCCAAGGCTGGAATCAAGAACAAGCATGGGATAGGAAAGGATGTTTGTACGGCATTGGCACTATCGCGTTGGGCCATGCTACCGGACGATCAGCCATCGCCTGCGTCAAAAAGGTTTGACTTCAAGGCAACCGTCAAGAGAAACAGTCGAAAAAAATCATCCCTGGCCACGCGACAGTACTTTTTGTTGCGCGAGTTTGAAGCCAATTTGGAGATGGTACGTCAGGAATCTTTGGAACTAGATCATTTGCAACATCAACACAATCAACAACTGATGGGGACTCCAGGTAGACCGGAATTTATAGATGAGGATAAGACGGCTGCAATGGAGCGACAAGTCCTGGATAGCTTTGCTACCTCCTTTCCAGGGCCTGATGTCATCCATCATCGTCACAACTCAGACTCACAAATGATCGACATTGACCAATTTGAATCATCTACTTCGATCGAAGTTCCACAATTTGCCGCTGTAGCTCAGCAACGCCAAGATTTTGGGGTGTCAGTGGCAACATCACCCACGACCACAGCTACGACTACGACTACCACCAGCCCACTCCCGGCCTCTCCTCCTTTAGCTTCGACTTATGCGCATCCTTTCCCTCCTTTGTTATTTGGTACAACCCTTCCAATGACGACAAGTGAAACAGCAGCAGCAGGGATTCCCTTGATTAATTTTGCTACCTTTCCCAATGCTCCTTTCGTCCATCCTTTGCAGGGACGACCACTGGCTGCCCCGTTGAAGGGGTCGCTGTCACTACCACCAACGCACTCCAAAACGAAACTTTCGCCCATCAAGGCCGGAAAAACGAAAACCAAACTGCATCCTGCCATAGAACATGTTCGTTTCGACAAGCATAGCAATGTGATGGACGAGAGTGGCAAAATCACGTGTCCGTGTGGGGGACGTCACAAAGTTGACGATGGCTCGGCGACGGCACGACAAAGTTGGAGGACGCATGCTTTGACCAAGCAACATCAGCAGTGGTTGTTGAGAAGTACAACCTGATTCGACCGTGGTGCTTCGCATGAAAATGTATACTATCTATATCGCTATTTGTATGATATTCCTACTGTAATAGAACGTTTTTTAATCACCATTTACTACGTAATATAGCACGATTGCAGGCACGAAATAGGTAGTACCGGTAGTCTGCCGGTATTGTATGATACTCCGTAGAAATTCTGTGTATCATAAAAGTACCGTAGGTCTTTGATATTATGGTCCATGGGGTGTGAAAAAGTATGATAATCCCTCCCCTTTAGCACACGTGCATACGCTAGGTAGATACTACGGTGCTGTAAGATGAGTGTGTACGAACAATAGCCCGTCCATCCGACGACTGGAAGAATCGGCTGGTAAGATGACATCTCGTCGCGTCATCTTCAGGGATGCTATTCCCATTCTCCACCTTGTATCCAATAGAAGGAATCTGACAAACATCGAAAGGCTACTAGAGAGGCAACAATCAGTGCCCCGTCAGACGTCAATACACTGGCTCGACTCGTTCGCAATTTGGTGTTCTTGAGGGATCTGGACTCCTTGAAGGTTGAAAGACTGTCGTTGTCTCCACTACGACTACGACCACGAAGTCTCCCCTCCGCAACTTGAACGCATATCTTTTATCTTGTGAGAAAAAGAACCCTTTCCATCCTTTCTTTAGTGTCACCGTCGAAAATAACAATTGAATCCAAACAAAATGATTTCCTTTCTAATAATACTGCAACTTTGTCTCGTTTTGAGGTCAGTCAATACATTTACGCTGCCTTCCTCATCCAGGAGAGTTTCCAATACGGCACCAAGGAATCAGTTGTTACAACGGCACCTCACGACGGCTACGACAATAGCACCATCGATGATTCTTAGGAGATCAAGTTCCATCGTATCGCCAGGAACATTCCGCTTTCACCGGTATGGCAGCTACCACAAAATGACATCATCGTCGTCGTCCGAGGAGGAAGTGGCAACTCAACTGACACCGCGTCCACCGGACTACCCCCCACGGGTCGACGTGCAACTGGAAATGGATCTGATGGACGCCGAACGACTCATCATGTTATACGAAAAAGAAGTGGAGCTGGTCCGGGAACAACTCAACATGAAGCAAGACGAACTAATGGAGGAACAGAATAAGTTTCGACAAGAAAGGAATATGTTCATGGAAAAGATTGCCGAGTTCACCAGGTTGCTTACCCAACGGGACGAAGAATTAAGCATATTGTCGGAGAAACAACAAGGAGAACCACCCCAACGATCTCAACAAGATATTGAACGGCAAGAAGCTCTTGAGAAAGAGGTCGACTTCTTGAAGCGAGAATTACAGAATAAGATAACTGCTTTGGAAAAAGAGCAAGAATCGACCAAGGAAATTCGAAAACGCTTTGAAGACGCACAAGACGCGCTCGAGTTTGAACAAATGAACTTTCAAAAGGAGAAACAATCCTTGCAACAACTGGTTGCCGATGAACGCCAACAGCTCAAGGATTTGGAGGGAAAGTTTCAGGACAGCGCCAAGTCCTTTGAAGTAACACGAAATGAACTCATCAACAAGATCAAGGCAGAAGAGAAAAAATTGAGTGATACCAAATCGCTATGGAGTCAGACCCAAGAAAAGCTACAAGAAGTGGAACAAAAGCTACAAACAACTCTGCAGGAAAAGGCGATCGCCTTGAAGGATACTCAGAAACAGCTGGACGCCCAAAAATCCGAGTTTGCCGTGGAGAAGGACGATCTCCGACGTCAAATCAAGGACGAACAACGAAAAGTTGAAGAAGCCAAGAGGGACTTGGAAAAGGAAAAGAAAGAGTTTGAAAGGTCTAAATCGCAACTTGAATCTGTCATTCAAAAGGAACAAAAGACAGTGCAAACTTTACAAGACCGGCTGACCAAGGAACAAGCCAAGTATGAAGCTGAGAAAAAAGCTTTGGATGCAAAAATTATTCAGGTGTCAACCGCTCTTTTAAATGTCGAAGACGAACTCGTCCAAGAACGATCGCAATTCTCCAAAGAAAAGAAAGCACTAGAAGAACAGTTGGCCAATGAGATTCGAGTGGGGAAACTCAAGAAACGACAAATGAAGGACCGTTACGACGAAATTAGAAAGGAGATGACAGCTTTGTGGGAAGGTTCGAAACGGGATGCACGAAAGGAGGAGGAACGGTTACGATCCAAGTACGAAAAGAAAGTCAAGACGTTGAAAAATAAAGTCCAGAACTTGGAAAAAGACCTGACATCAGCCGTCAATACCCAGTCAGAGCTGCGAACAACTCTTGAAAAAATGAAACAGGAGAAGGAGCGTGTGGTTGCCGAGTCTAAAGCTATGGAAGCCAAATTTTTTGATGAGCTGGAAATGCGTGACTCTGCGATAGCAAATTTAGAAGGCAATATTGTCAACTTACAACGTATCATTGTCGACAAGGACCGCATTATCCAGAACCAGAATGAGAAACTAGAAAAGTACGAAACGAGCATGCGCCAAGTGGTACGTTTGGGATTCACCGTGACAGGGAACAAAATCAGGGGGGTGGGCAGGCCGTTTCGAAGGTTAATGCGGAACAAAGCCTCCATTGAAGATTGCGACGACCCCTAATAGAGGAATACATCAATATCCAACGCTAGCTAGCTTTTCATTTACCAATATTGTTGTGTTCTTTTCACTTTTATTTGTTTACAACATGACCAAAAACATCGTTCTGTGGGCCAATGACATTCTCATTTTTATTTACTTTTTGTTTTCAACATCATCATTACCAAAACAGCTTTTTCTCCTGGCTCGGTATAACTGTTCGTCGTGTTCTGGGGCGATGAAATCCTTGCTGATTGGTCGGTGCAATACAGCACTAGTAAAAATAGGAACAAGACTCATGAGTGCAGTCTAAAATCTTTCAAGATAAACTTGCTTTTAGAAAATTGATTATCTCGACAAACCAATCGGAGCGGCTCGACGACCGTTGACCATCCAAGGATGCGCCCTCACTTGATCTAAACTGAGTCTATCTTTCGGATCAATGAAAAGCATACGTTGAAGTAGGTCCATTGCATCACTACTTAGGCCAATTTCCCATTCTGTCAGCATTTGTACAAGGTACCCAGCTGTCATGTAGTGGAAACGTTCGTCAGTTTGACAGGCCCGTTCCCAAGGAGGGAAACCCGTCAGCATGAGGAACAAAATGACTCCTGCTGCCCACATGTCCACTGCATAACCGTCAAAGGGTTCTTTGTTTTGATAAATTTCGGGAGACATATAGATCCACTTTCCACACGTCCCTTGTGGTCTCATCAAACATCTTCGTCGTTGCCTACCAGAAACGATCATTGGTTGCTGCGTTGGTGCGCAATTCAACTGTTGCAATTGTGGTTTGGATTGTTGTTGCAGATTGTCGGTGGTATTAACTTGTGCTGCTCCATTCATATTCATTTGGTTGAAGGAAGTAGCGAGAGTGGACGCCAAATTATCCTCAAACGGCACCATGAGACACATTCCCATGTCAATGATTAAAGCTCCATCTTGGTGAACCAAAAGGTTCTCCAAACTCATATCACGATGACATATTCCTACGTGTTGCAGATTTTCAATGCCCTGTGGCGAGAGAAGGAATAATGTAATCATCATGTGAGCAAATCATTCGTATTGATTCAATACACCAACAGCAACATCCCCAACATTCACTGTCGTAATCCAACTCACATTTAGTACTTGATCCATCCAGTATCTTGCTTCTTCTTCCGAAAATCGCTCATTCATATCCAGTCTTTCAAATAGTTCGCCACCATCACAGTAGGGCATGATACTGTACAAGTTCCGCTCGTCACTCAGTAAATCTAGCGGCATCATAATGTTGGTCGCTTGCATCGCAGCAAATGACTCGTCCACATTGGCATCACTGCTACGTTGCAACTGCAGCTGTTGTTGTTGTTGCAACAGTAGCATCGCATCCAGAGATTGTTGTTGCTGTAATATCGCGGCAGCTGCAACGAATGTTCGTTGCTGATACCATTTTTGGATGTATTGCATGGCCGATACTTCCTTTATGGGATCTTCGGCCAACCTTTCGCGCTCCTTTCGGATGTGCTGCCAGGACATTTCTTTGACGGCACAATGCTGATTGGTCACTTCCCATTCGGCACCGTCTACGGCCGACAACGCCCTGGGCCGTCGCTGTAATATTACCGCAAATAACACGCGACCGTAAATGGCCTCACGGATTGTGCGTTGAATCCAATATGCGTTCTTGATTTCGTTGGGACCTCCTTCGTCTGGGAACGCTGCCGTATTCCCGGCACCAGGAAAATTGGAATCGTCCAAGTTCATGCTGTCATCGTCCGAAGATGATGACGACGACATGCCACTACTACTGAACGAATCGTTGATGGAACCGCCATCGGCATTTCCGTCCACTGCTGTTGCTGTTCCAGGAAACAAGAGCGTATTGGTGGACGACATAGGTGGTGCAAAATTCATCGTCCTTACCAAGACATTTTGGACTGTTGCCACTTGATTTCTGTTGGGATGAAAGACTCTCGTAGTGATTCGAGCGCATGGAATCGGCTGGGCGGGGGGGAAGTCCAGTGGATTTCGTGCAATGGCTTCAGGAACAACGGAAGGTTGCCCAAGGTTGTTAAGACCGGGATAATCCGAGTTGTATTGAAATTGCATCGTGTCAGTGGTTGTGCAGCAAACAGCGGCAGCCTATTACCGTCCCTCTTTTTAGGGTGCCGTATCGCGTTGCTATTAAGATTGAAGGACCGACCCCTTTCTACACTGTTCACTGCTCGTACAACTGAATGAGAGGGTAGCAGAACTTTACTTGTCACTCTCACTCCTTCTCTATGGAGCCGACCGTGAACAACCTTTGAGCGTCAATATTGGTTTCCAACCTAGCTGCTACTTTAGTGTAGGAGTGGAGAGAACAGGTGCATTCCACCGAAGTTCATGGAAGAATCGAGTCCAAACATTTTCTGTTTCCAACTCTCTACCTTCAACTGCAACTGACATGTTAAAAACCTTGATGATGAGGTAGGCAACTACCGTACTGACTGTGAGTACCTCTAGCTAGCTAGTAGTACTTCACCCACGCGATAGTCGGCCGCACAAAATTCAAGCACGAAGTCCACTACTTGCATAAAATCAAAAATCAAATTGCTGGAATGCTTTTTGTAGAGGAAATTGTTTTACGACACTCATCGAGCTCGAATTTTATTTACAGAAATAGAAGTAACTCTTACCGCCTCATTATTATTGTCGTTGCAGTCGAGAGTCGAGAGCCGTGCACGAACTACCTGTATAAAATAACGTAACCACTGTAAAAATCATTTTTATGATAATATATATTATATATAATAATACATACACACAATATAAAATTTAACAAATATATAATATATTTAACATTTAATATATTACGACTTATATTAGCTAGCTACCGACCGTAGTAGAATAGCTTTGGGATGGTCTATTTTTTGTCTTGATAGCGTTTCCAGCCATTTACAGAAGTTCAAAGGACGATGCATCATTCTCTTCCCCGTCGACATTATTACTCCCTGAATCATCGTCCAAGTCATCATCGTTCGACATAGTAGTGGCTACTTCCAGTCGGGCTGGGATCAATGGTGGGCGATCCACCGCCTGGTCCGGGAATAGTTCCAGATCCAAAATGCCGTCTTCAAAGCTCCCCAGGGCTTTACCAACTGTTTCAGGTAGGCACCATGTGAAAACGGCCGTTGAAATACTGACTAAACACATGACAATACCAATGGTACGTATGGATGTGCTCCCGGAAATGATAAAAGGACTCGTGATGCCTCCAATGCGTCCCATGGCGTTGGCTGGACGATAACATAGAACAAAAAGGTTTAGAAGAAAAGGAACAAACGCCATGAAACCGCCAACAACACCAGCAACGAGGACAACAAATTTCGTACCTAGTCCATGTCCTGTGGCACGAATTTCCGTCGGTAAAAGCTCTGAGGTATGCAGCCAGGTAACACTAGTGGCAGACATGATGAACATTCGTGCCAAAAAGGCAAAGGCAATCAAATGTCGTCGCTTTTCCTGCTGGTTTTCTTGTGCGGTAGATGATGCTTGTTCGGCTGCTTCGGCCATAAGCCCTTCGTCCTGGACGCCTCCTCCGCTGTAAAACTCCAACAGTCCTAGAACGAGAATACAAAGCCCGCCTGAAACGTAGCTCCACACTTGCGTCCAAACGCGGCCACATCGATCCACCGTTAGAATCGCGAGGGTCAATCCGATTATTTCTGATGAAGAGCTAATGAAGATGGCGCTGTAATCAAAGGAATACCCTCCACTTTCTGCGCCGTCAGTATGATCATCTTGGTTCTTCGAGGCGTTCGAAAATACAATGGAAACGGCCATGATGGCACCGTAGTACATGAATGCTAATCCATACCATTGTCCACACAATAGTAATGACATCTTCCGCCATTGCGGATTGGAGCAGAGCACCCAGCAGTTGTTCTTTTGAGGTTCTTGGCGACGTTGTTTCTCCGGAATTTGGTCTTCTTCAATGGACAGTGTCACTGTTGACATTGAGCGCTCTGAAGATGAATTATGATCCGTCAGTCTGGTCCTCGCGGGAAATGTCAGGAAGGGATCTCTTCCGTTCTTAGCAGCGGCTTGTCGTAATATTCTCAAGGCCTTTTCGCTTTTCCCTCTCGTCAGTAACCATCGAGGGGATTCTGGTACCAAGAAGATGCCAAGGATAGTGGAAAAGATACACGGGATTGCGCAAAGAGCGACGAAAGCCCTCCAAGTACCTTCAGTTTCTCCACTACCGGCACTTCCTAGCGTCATCCATGCAAAGAATGGCACCAATAACGACCCACCGGTCCAAAAGAAACTCGTTGATAGCAAATTGGTACCTCGGTACGAAGTAGGCATGAATTCGCTCAAGGCATCGTAGGGAACGGTAAGACCCCCCACTCCAAATCCCACTAGAAATCTTGCCAGGACCACTTGCTCATACGTCGTGCAAAAGGCAGTAGCCACACCAAAGATGCTGATTAATGCTGCCGTCAAACTGAAGACCGGTCGTCGTCCCCATCGATCTCCCAATGAACTCAGAACCAGTGTCCCTAACATAGCCCCAGCAAATACAACACTTATGATCGAATCGACCTGACCCTCCGATAATCCCCATTCGGCTTCTAATATTACCGCCAAGAAACTCAGCAGTAGAATCTCCATGGCGTCAGCTGCAAAGCACAAGCCACAAGCAAACACAATGGAGTACTGAAATCGTCCCATGCCCAATCGATCAATGGCATCCTCAATGTCCAGATCTAGAGATGGTTCTTCGTTGCTATTCAAATGGTCGTGTCGATCATTCACACACTCTGTGTGTGGCGCTTGATTTGGAAGTACATAGTCATCGACTTCTTCGTCACTATGGAGTGGTGGCAGATCGGATGCCGTTGTTGTTGTTGTTGTTGTTGTTGTTGTGCGGCTCAATTCCATGGTACTGGTGCTATATGGCTCACCGTCATCGTCTGCTTCATGATGCTGTGGCTCTCGTGCACCCCCAAATAAACTGCTGTATCCTCTCCATCTCCTCGACATGCTCAAGGGATGACGTTCACTTCCTTGCCGCTGTAGCATTCACGAAGTGAAAATGCCAAAGCCCGGATTCGATGATGATCTCTCACACACAAAAACGAATATCCAACGTCAACCTTTTCTCTGGTAAGAACCGGAATGTACACCTGATGTTCCGTGGAAACTTCTCGACACTGCACTGCAAAGAAAACTAGAATGATGATGATGAAGTGTTCTATTGTCGTGAAGTATGATACGGAGGACAAAGAGAAGATCTTGCGCTGGAATCATATCTTCCTACCGGCACGGGTAGAATACTGTCATACGACGGTACAATACCATTTACTTGACATTGCTGTTACGTCGTATCAACAATAACGTCCAAGCTATTACGGCGTAGTAATACCTACCGTAGACACAATTACGGTACTTACGTGACACGACGTAAGCACTTACTGTGAAGTAGTTCGAGCAGCTGCATACCACTTTTATGTCTACTTCTTTTTTGCTAGTTTTTTGGCCGCGGCCTTGAGTGTCTTGGTAGCTTTGGTGGCATCTCCGTCGGCTTTGATTCCAGCAGAAATCTTTTCCAGGGTCGAAACCATTAAGGTGCTGGCCGCTGCTTTCAGATCTCCCGGATGCAGCGATTCGTCGGCAAAACTGGCTTCCAGTTCCGACCGAGTCTTGAACACCACGTCTCCGCCGTTCTCGGCAGACCGCGAAATGGTCAATTCGCCGGTGCCGTCCACAGGATTCAGACCGAAGGCAAAAGCGGACGCAAGGTTGATGGGAGGGCAAAAGCTGATATTCATAGGTTCACAGAAAGCCTTTTTCATCTTTGCTTTTCCGTGGACCTGATCGATTAGAAGTAAAGAAAGGACAGGAAAACTAAGTTTAGAACGTACAGTTCATCATCATGACAGCATGAAATTCACGACTTCGTATGTCGTACCTTGGGGTCATCTAGCAAGTAGTATTCATCATTCTCTGTCTTGTGTGCCTCCAACTCTCGCTCCTGTAGCAACAAGCTTGGACCATTTCCAGATGATACTGAAGGTTGAGTCAAACCTGGAAGCTTCTCAGAAAAGAACTCCGTGATTAGCTTTGTCTCTACCGTTTTGGATGAGTCGTCTCCCAACAGAGCTACAGACGCTGGTTCAACACCGGCAACATCAGCGACCTTCATCAGTCTGGCAATGACATTTCCTACTCCTTCGGAATCCTTCATATCGGGTCCCATGACATCATTTAACATAAAATGACGACCGACATTAATAACGCTGATCCAGTAGTTGGAGGGGTCTGCAAGAATTGCCTCGCTTTGGTAAATGACTTGTACTTTGTCCATGGTATCTGGATCCAATGCTCTCAATGATGTGAGGAGGATTGAGTAATAAGCCGCAATGGACTTGATATCGGCATCGCAAGCATTTATCACCCGAGCCGACCAATCCAATAGCATCAAAACACATTGCTGTGACTCCTTTGCTTGCTGCAGGGACGCCAACACGTCCACGGCTTCTTGCAGTGTCGGTGTAACGTTCGGATCTGGTGCAAATACCAAATGGCTTCCAGCTGGGACTTTAGATAATTCTACCAAATTCAATCGTCGGATCTTGCTATCCTTGGGCAAAGTCTCTTTCTTATACTGACTGACTTTGGCCAATAAGCCCTTGGCTGTTTCATCCGTGGAAAAGTGAGCTCGCACAGGTTCCAACAAGGCTTTTAGTGCATCAATCAATCCCTTCTTCAAATCCTCCTCAGATAATTCGCCACCCAAAAACTTGTCACGTACTGTTTCGAAGTCTGTGTAGGTTTTTCCACCTGCAGTAAATGACGCATCGGGAGGACTGAAGATAATATTCTTGATGTAGTCCAAGCATGGATTCTTGACCTTGTCTTCTACCAAGTGTAACGATGCTTTTCCCGCATCTTCACTGTCGTCGTTCTTGTCGTCAGGTCGCTCTTCCTCTCTTGTAGGACAGTATGCATTCATGATCTTACGTTCTACATCCTCTGCTGAATCTTCCATAAACACGGCAGAGTCCGGGTCGGATTTTGACATTTTTTCTTGACCAGCTTTCAAACCATACAGCATATGATGACTCAAGATAATTGGCTTGTTCTTGATTTTCGCTGCCTCGCAGTATTCTCGTGCCAACATGTTGACCTTGCGCTGATCGACACCAAGCTGACAAATGTCGGCCCTCAAAAAGAAGATATCAGTACATTGCATTAGCGGGTACAAGATTTGTGCCGATGTCAAACTTCCTTCCAACCGTCCCATGATTTGACAGCACTTTTTGATTCTAGTGATGTTGAATCGTCGGGCAATATCTAGCATTTTCGGCCAATACAGATCAGCCTTGTTTGTAATTTCTTCGGAACACCACTTGAAGACGACATTGGTTAAATCCATGCCAGCGGCTTTCCATACTTCAATCAAATAGGCTCCAACCGTTTTGATTTTGTCGAGATCGCCACCCATTTTGTCGTTCATGAGAGCAAACCAATCGGCCACCCAAAAGATAAAGGTAGAGTTGGTGCCCGGAAACGTGCACTTGTTGACATTCATTGCCTTGAAAACGCCTTGGGCAATGTGCATGCGACCACTTGGTTCAAAGCCGTCGTAGAGATTGAATCCCAGATCGGTTCCACGTCCTTTGGCAATAATGAGACCTTTGAGTTCAGAGGCAGAAATGCATTCTTCGCCGACACTGAGAATGCGTTGGTAATCAGCCTCCATTTCAGGCGTCCAATCTCTAGGAGGAGCCTTTTCTGTTTTGCCGCCGCCACTACCGCCTCCCTTGCCTTCGGACGTTACGCCAATTGAATTTCAGAGGGACAGCCAAAGATAAGACGCGTCGGATGAGCGTGTTTGCATGTCGTAAGAATAACCCTGCACGAATGACACGAAAAAGCATTGGAAGGAACAATGCCAGATGGCGTGTGGTGGGCTTGTCCTGTCGACAAAAATGATTCACGTACCTCCTCCTTCGGCCAGCTTCATTTCGCCCATCTTTTCTGTCACTTCGGTCATGTTGATGTCTTTCATTCACCGTACACTTGATTTGTTGCAGCCGGGGATGGAACTTACCACGGTGGCTGTAAATATGACGGTGCACTATTAACACAACTCATTTTGACAGCCTTTCGTCCTCAATACGATGGACGGACGTCCGACGTCCGAGGGACCAAAAAGGGGAGGGTTGTAGTTCTCACTCCCCCAAGACATGAAAGGTCATAAACAGCTCAAGGTATTCGTTGCCACGCGTCTTTCCTCTTTCCTTACACTTACAGTTAGTGTCATTTTGAGTCACGACTTCCATTGGCAAGTCTCAGAGGCGATGACTCAAAGAGTCATAGAGGAAAGGCCCAGTTGTTTTTCTTTTTTTAGTAGAACTGACTGTGAATGTGACAAGACTGTACGAGTACCGTACTACGTAGCGTAGTCTATTCCATTGATAGATCTTGCTTCGTTTTCACACCATCATCGCAACGTAAAAAGGGGAGACTATTACCAACATCTTCAACTCGTAGGTAGCTGCAACAACAACAAAAGCATAGTAAACCGCAAGGCCAAATCTTTCCACTCTTGTCCCTTGACCTGCTGAATCGATTTTGATTCATTCACATCTGATTCGCATCAGTGAACTGTTTGGCAGTAGAATCACCGATTTCGCCCCCATACTGAAGCGTAAAAGTCTTCGCATAAAACGCTATGAACTCCACAAGGAGTGATTACAGCGATAGCGTGTACAGTGATTCGTACAATGATAGCTATCGCGACAATGAACCAATGAGCTACGACAACAATGATACAGACAACTACGGATACGAAGAACCCTACAGTTATGGGGAGGAGGACCCCGATGCGAATCCTTCGTACTACGGAGAGAATAACGACGCGGATCCCACGAATGATGCCGAAGGAGAAGATGAGTACTATTATGATGGAGAAGAGGAGTATTACGACGACGAAGGCAAGCCGTTGAGTGAATCCAATCTGAGTCGCTCCAACCAGGATGGAGATCCCAATCAAGAATACTACAAGGACGAATACGATGACGACGATTACTACTACGACGAACACGACGATGAAGAGCGTCGTCGCCGGGCTCGTCGTCGCCGGGCCTGGTGCTGCTGTTTGATCTTGCTGTGTTGTCTCTTGCTATTGATCATCCTCTTGATTGTCTTCTTGCTGAGTCTGCAAAAAGATAATAATGAACAAACGGATCCTCCCACGTATGCTCCATTCATTGATGATTCGGACGACGACTACTTTTACGATGATGACATTGTCTTGACTCCTGGTGTTGTGACTACGCGAATGGCACCTTTCAACCGAGATTGCAAAAAGTCGGACGGCCAAGACACTGGTGAAGCTGGCTACCGCAACGTGTTTGATCAATGCGACTGCACGGGCGAAGTTTACTATGTCCCAGAAGATGTGAAGGAAATGCGAGAGCTGCTTATCGAAAGGGTGGCTTCCAAGTTCTACGACGATGAGAACTTTACAATCCCTTTGAATTCCTGCGACCCCGTCAACATGGCCCTCATTTGGTTGGCATCCGGTGATAATCGCGATGCCGGAGAGCCGCGACAACGTTTTGCCGCTGCCTTGACCTTTTTCCAACTCAACGGTACCATTTGGGACTTCAACGACGAATGGTTGGGTGAGCTGAACGAGTGTTTGTGGCTGGGACTCCAGTGTAACAACCAAGATACTGTGAATTCAATTGCACTGGATACCAATAACTTGTTTGGACGGGTAAGAGAACTTGGCGTAGGTGACAACTCTTTGCTCTGCCTGAAATTGCTAATGCTGCCATTGTTTTTCCACCTTGTTCTCAGATTCCAACCGAATTGAGCCGTTTGTCTGGAGTGGCGACAATTGCAATGACGCGTATTCACTTGACCGGAACGATCCCTACGGAGTTTTTTTACATGCCTCGGCTCAGAGAACTGCGTCTGTACGCAAATCGACTCACAGGAAGTATCCCCCCCGACGTTCGGTTCGCCACTGCACTGCAAAGTCTCAGGGTTGAGACCAACTTTTTGGGTGGAACTTTGGTTACAGAAATTGGAGCCGTAAGCACCTTGACGGATCTCAACATTGGATTTAACGACTTTATCAGGCACATACCCACCGAGATCGGGCAGCTGAAACGTTTGAAATACTTGCGCATGAATCGAAACGCCTTTTCGGGTCGCTTGCCGTCCGAAATTGGGCGAATGGATGCTTTAGAAGCCTTCACTTTTCAGAAAAACCTGTTGTTCGGCAGCATCCCCTCTCAGTTCGGTCTGCTTTGGAATCTGCGTGATCTGCGTCTATCCAAGACTGGTATCGGCGGTTATTTGCCCACCGAGCTAGCTCTCCTATCCAACTTGGAGAGATTAGACATCGCCGAAAACAATTTCCGTGGTACCCTCATGACCGAACTTGGTCGGATGACAAATTTGTGTACGTTTGGAAAATGCTGATTGTGCGATTAGTATTGCGTTGGGACCTGTGCTAACAAATTCCATTTCTCTCCATCGTCTTGCACAGTCTTCCTGGACATCCGAGACAATGAATTTACAGGTCAAATTCCATCGGAAATTGGCTTTATGTGGAACATGACCCGCCTGCAAATGAAAAACAACAAGCTCTCCGGTACTGTCCCACCCCAATTTGGCCGTTTGGATCAGCTGCGACAGTGGACTCTAGAAGGTAATTACCTGACGGGCGAAATTCCTCTTCCTGTTTGTGACTTGCTGAAAGAAGAATTGAAGCAATTTGTGGTGGATTGTTACAATCAACGAGACGGGACTGGGTTCAATTGTGAGCCGCAATGCTGCACAATTTGTCGAAACGTGAAATAAAAGAGGAACGTTCCATTTTGCAGGAACTTAAATGCATTTTTCTAAATATATCATTATCATTATCTTGATGAGCACTTGCATGTTCAAAGGAGCACATGTTATCTAATGAAAAGCCCTCAAGGCATCGCAGTATCGTTTTTGTTATGACTCGCTCACGTTCGTAGAGAGGTAACAAATGTTGTTATTTTTTCGTGCAACCTTTGTGTCATGTCATGCAATCCACGTCATTTTGACATTGGCCTCTTCCATAGAAAGAATCATCTTCGTTGGGATTATACAAAAACGTTGATTTTTAAAATAATATCGTCGACAGATTCGTATCCCTTTCATTCCGTCGAATGAGTTGGATGCTATGGGTTCGATGGCCGGCCACACTAGAGGGCCAGGACGCCTCAGTCCTACATTTATTGCAGAGAGAGAGAGAGTATAGAGGGATTTGATTGTGTCCACGTCGTTGTTGTCCCCATCACCATGAATAGTTCGACTGATGTCGTAGCCATCCCATGTGCTCAGCAGCCAACAATCGTCGTGTCCAAGTTGTTCAAGGTAGAAGTTTCGATGATTCTTCAATGGGAACTGTACTAACTGTATAGATAATCGAACACACGAGCTGTGGTAATTTCCAACAAGAAGGAATACAGTGGAATGGTATGTTATATTGTATAATGTAATAACCTGTTGTGGCAGTACGACTAGTAGTGATGAGAAGGGACGCTGTCATTGCTGGTCGGTGAAAGAGGGATTCCTTTCCCTTCATGTTATTGTCCCCTCCCCAAAGTCATTTGAAATGTCAGGGAGCGCGAGCCGGCCTCCTGGTCTAGTCCGAACGAATTTGCAATTAAAACGAAGCATTTTGAATAAATATATTTTAGGCCTGTTGTGGCGTGTCTTGTGTTCGTGCTCAGTAAACTACAGACACTCCTCCGTACGACTACAGTAGCAAAGCACGGTACCAGTAACCAGCAGCCATCGCTACAACTTCAATCACACCCATCAATTGTTACGCAACACAAAAATCAACCCAACTCTGCCCTGAAGGTCTTGCCGAGTTGCTCTCCATCCACAGGCAGACAAATAATCTCAGCGATACACTGCTATTGTCATCTTTGAGAGCAAGAAGTTAAATACAGTCAACGTATCATACAGTCTCTTTGTTGACCAGGGTTTCCCTACTCTCTAGCGTGTATCGTCACACATACACACACCGTCACACCATTTACTGTTACCAGTGACACTTTCTTTCACTTTTAGACAGAATATCATACCAGTACTAAGTATGACCAAGCCAGCCTCCTCCACTCCGTCAAACAGCAGTGCTACTGCCAGTGGTACTACCCCCATCCGTACTCCGGCACGAAGCAACTATGCAGCACCTCACACTCCCATTGCTTCTGCCAAACGGCCTCGGTCCAGTGTCGACAAGTCTCAAATGCTCGTGAGTCCTGGTGGTCGTCTCCCAACATCCGCACCGCTCGATGAAGACAATGTCGTCTTGGACGATCACATTCCCGAGACTCCACGGGCATCTACTAACAATACTTTGGATCGCACCCAATTGAGTCCCATGCATCCAGCCCGACCAATGGTCATTCACGAAGAACCTCGCAAGGAGGATGCCGCCACGGCAGGAGAGGATGTTGAGGGTGACGGCAGTTCGTGGGTAGGTAGAAAAGTGGATGCTCTCTTTAGTCCCATGTTGAATCTCTTGTCGGGTAAGGAAGATAATGACGACGGAGAGGAAGAAGAAGAAGATATCGACGCCATCAAACCTCCCGCCTCCGAATCAACCCAAACCACGTCCCAAGAAACGTTGGACGAAGAAGAGGAGGAGGAACAACCAGCAGATGAAGCGACGGCTCGTTCGGAACAACGACGACAGCAGAAACAAGACAAAGAACAGGACGAAGTCTTGGTCGAAGATGACCATTCGTCTCAGGCGTCCGAGGGAGAGGAGGAAGAAGACGAATTCAACCCATATGCCTTCATCAAGTCCTTGCCCAGCTACGAGCTGGTGGCACCGTTGCGTCCACCCATCTCTCTTCCTCCCAAGGACGATCAGGCTCCACCCATTAGTTTGGTCTTGGATCTGGACGAAACTCTGGTGCATTGTACCGTCGAACCGGTAGATGATGCCGACTTGGTCTTTCCAGTGGTGTTCCACGGAATGACGTACCAGGTCCATGTACGGTTGCGCCCACACTTGTATGAATTTTTGGAAAAAATTGCTGGGAAATTTGAGGTCATCGTCTTTACCGCAAGTCAAAAGGTGTATGCAAACGAATTACTGAATCTGATCGATCCAGGTACGTTGACAGAAACTGAAAAAGAAAAAATGATATTGTTGGAAGTCACTTACACATACTTTATTCCATGTTCCGTCTACTGCAGATGGCAAGTACATTCAGCATCGTCTCTTTCGAGAATCCTGCCTTTCCGTGGAAGGAAACTTTTTAAAAGACTTGAATGTCCTCGGGCGGGACCTGTCCAAGGCTGTCCTGGTTGACAACTCTCCCCATGCATTCGGATATCAAGTTGACAATGGCATTCCCATTGAATCTTGGTTTGACGACCCAAACGACACAGAGCTGTTAAAACTGGAACGGTTCCTCAAGTCTCTACACGGTGCCGATGATGTACGAACCGTTGTACGAAAAATGTTCCGAACGCACCAACTTATCGAGCAGTCGTAAAAGAGGGGTAACGGAGCGAAAGCGACGTCGTTACCCCAATAAATACGCTACTGACGACGTTTTGACCGCTTTTCAAGTAAGCAAGGGGCAATGTACTACTATCACGTCTACTACTACTAGTACGCATACGGTACAACCGAATCACTTCTTCCATCCATCATACGACACCATTGTCAAATGTCACTCCTACCACATTACCAATATTTGTCCACTGAAAATGATTAAACAGTAATAATATATTTATGGTTATTGAAACATCATTTCAATGTTACAAAATGAATGACTACGGTACACCCACTTGCATCATAGTTGAGCAATAGTTTCATCTACTCTGGGCGCCATGGAAATACGTAGTAATGAATAATACTACCGGTATTATGGATTATCTTAAAACAATTCAGAGCAACATTATCATTTCGTCCTGAGACCCTACCATGAAACATACACCGATTCGTACATATTGTACATACACTGAAAAATTGATTCGGTACAACAACACCACATGACGTCGCCACCGCCGCCGTTCCTGCAATTTTGCATAGACTTTGATGACTCGCTCGTGCGGCTGGCTGCTGCTACCCGCGATAATAGACCAAATTTACATTTCACGAGATTCCATAATGCGGTCACCCTCCGAAACCCGTTGAGAACTGCCTTCGTCTGATCGCGCCTCCGCTGTTTCGGTCAAGTCTTCCGTAGGCATGGCTATCATCTTGGAAGTATGGACAATTTCCTTCATGATGTCTTCCAATTTCTTGGTTGGAGTGACATCCATTTCGGGGCCTTCCTCCGCAATGTCAGTCTCGGTAATCATGATCTTTTCTTCTTCATCTTCTTTGGTTTCAGCAGTCATTGTCGGCGCAACAGCTTCTGGTGATGACCCTTCTTCCAAAGTGGATCCCTCCATTTCCTGGGCTTCCTTCTCAATAGGGGAAACGGAATCCTCGTCTTCATCATTGTAAGAAGCACTCGTTCCTAGTTGAATACCTCCCATGATGTTTTCGAGGGCGCTACTCATCGTGGTGCTCATTTCCTGAACGCAGGCAAGGATAGTTTCACGAGCTTCCTTGGTTTCAACGAGGTTCTTTCCCTGCATTCCGACAATACTAGACACCTCCTTGCGCTTTTCCATGGAAAAATTGAAAGCGGTTTCTTGCTTGGCCAAGACCTCAAAGATGATAGCACGTTCTTGCTTGGCGATTTCAAGTTCACGCTCTTGTCGTGCAGCATCGGTGACAATTTTGGCATGAGCTTCCAAGGCCTGGCAGACGATGTTCTCGTGAGTGATGGCACCGTCAATAATCTTGAGTTGTTGCTCGTTCATCTTTTCCATGGCACGGGCAGCATCCTTCAAGCGCTGTGTCAAATCCTCAACGGTTACCCGAAGCGATTGCCGCTCCTCTTGAAGTTCGGAAATTGTCTCGTCGTACTTCTGGATCTCAACATTGGATTCAGCGGCAGCTTCGGCCAAACGGCTGGCCAAGTTGCTAACTTGAGAGGCCAACAGATGTTCGTTCTCCATACGCTTCTTCAATTGAGCTTCCAAAATGGCTGCATTGGCCTTGGAATTGGCCCACTCGACTTCAGTTTTGTTGAGCTTTTCTCGCAATTCCTTTTCGGTGTGGGTGTACTTGACGTCCTTGTTGCCCATCTTTTCCAATGCTCGCTCTAATTTACTGCTGCTTTCATCGTACTTCTTCTGGAGTTCGTCGACCTTGGCAGCAAGAGCATCGCGCTCCTCGATCAACTTGGACTTTTCAGCGGACATGGCAGCTTCGTTTTCAGCCTTGATACTCTCGGTCTGCTTGAGCTTCTCATCGAGGTTGGCAATCTTAGTCGCTAAGAATCGTTCCGTGTCAGATCGAGAGGCCAGCTGAGCCTCCAAGGAGTTTACATGGTCTACCAAGACTTGAGATGTTTCCATTGTCTTTGAAAGATCGTTTTCCAACTCGGCGATCTTTTCTACCAATTCATTGCGCTTCTTCTCTTCTTCGATCCGCACCTCACTCACCTCGTACTCGTGGACGGTGCGTACCTGAGAAAGTTTCTTTTCGTAGATTTGTTCTTGTTCGGCAACAATGTTTGCGCGAGCTGCAGCAATGGCCGCCACCGCGTAGTAAGAAGGTCCCTTTTCCAGTGCTTTGATGAAAATGGTACGGTGTGGCTCAGCAGCTGCATGGGCCAAGGTGATGGGTTTACGGCCTTTGCGGTCAGGAATTTCCACGGATTGGGGGTGAGCAGTCAAGAGCAAGTTCACGACGGCCTCTGAAGCCCCGTTGCGGAAGGCCAAATGGAGTGGGAGCATTCCTTGATCGTCCTTTGTCTCTGCTCCCTTTGGGAATGCAGTCAAAAGGCTTTCAATAACATCTTCGGATGCCTTGAAAACAATTGCAGCATGGAGGGGAAGGAGACGCCATCGAAGCTTACCATCCTTTTCTCGTCGAGATACCCAAATGGAAGCTTCATCAGGTCTTGTCTTGGCACGTTCAACAGCTTCCTTCCAGATTTTCTTTTGAACAAGGGCGTACAAGACGGTAGGATTTTTGTCAAAGTCACGTTCCTCCTCTTCTTCGGTTTCATCGGCGACAACTTCCTTGGTCTCAGTGACGACAGCCTCCTTTTCTTCCATTTTTGGTGCCTTGGGAGGCATGGAAGTCAAAGGACCCTTCTTTTTGGTGTTGTTGAATTCTACGTTGATTGGAATCGTATTGGCAGCCGATGGTTTGTCTTCCTTACCACTGTCGTTTCCAGCGATGGATGGAACTTCGGTAGTTCCATTATGAACAATTTTGCTGCAGATTGTTCCATCGTCGTTGTTGACATCGAGAATGTTTTCGACACCTTCGTCAGGGACGTAGTCGATTGTCTCCATCATGGTCCTTTCCGTTCTACTACTGAAGCAAAGATTTGCAGTTTCTGCAAGGATACTATGACTGACTCCACAGCGATGGTGTGATTCGATTTAGCACATTCACGGTAGCGCAAAATATTTTGTTACACTGTCATTTCATCCTTTTTCACGGCTGTCATACTCCCTCCGTCTCACTTCTATATTACACTTTCACAACTTTAAATAAAAAAAACCGCCAACAAGCTACTTAGAACATATGGCTGTTATCATGTTTAAATTCACATTATAAGCTATATTTCCATGTATATATTATATTTAGAATTATTAAGTCTTTCAGTCCGTTGAGCCGTTCAAAGTAAGGAAGCCGCCAACAATCCACCCTTTTTCTTACGGATCTCCCCAGCAAGTGAAAATTCGACGATCACACCAGCACAAATCTCTTTCCTCTGAATATAAGCAACAACTTTGAAAATGGTGACAACAAGGAAAAAGAGGGTTGCGATGACCGAAAAGCTGAAAAAAGATGTATTCATGGCGTGCGTGGTGAGGGTGTCGCGAGAAATTTTACCTCACGGAAGTTTTAAAGCTGTTGGCGAAACACACAAAATCCATCCAAGAACTGTTGCTAATCTGTGGTATTCAACGCTGAAGCAAATACCGGGATATCAACCCAATACCCCTCTTGACCCTGTCTCTCTTCTTGCAAACGTTCCAGAAACGGCATTTACTACGAAGTTCGAAAATTCTGGAAGAAACCCGAAGCATGACCGAGACATGCTGTTGCAAGAGATCAAGAATATTGATCCTACCGCTAGAAGAACCATCAGATCTCTTGCTGGAGCTGTTGGTATTCCAGTTATGACCATCTGGAGAATGAAACAGTCGAAGAAACTGAAGGTTCATACCATGGCTTTGAAGCCGAAGTTGAACGATGATCATCGCCTCAATCGGCTGTTTCACTGCATCGCAAAGATCGACAAGAACACTATCAATTCTGTGGCTGAAATGACGTTCAAGAGCATGTATAACGAGATTCATATTGATGAAAAATGGTTCTTTCTTGTACGGGACGGGCTTCGGTGTATTGTGACCCAAGACGAGCCACCGCCTAAGGCAATATCAGTGTCCCACAAGAGTCACATCACTAAAGTCATGTTTCTTTCCGCTCTTGCAAGACCAAGATTCAATCATACAACGAGACAGGAGTTTGATGGACTAATTGGAATCTATCCAGTAGGAGAAATCGACATGTATGTGAGAGCAAGCCATGGTCACCAACCAGGAGATCTAAAGTGGTTTAACGTCAACATGGATAGGGATTTGTACCGAGATATGCTTTTTAATTTTGTGTTACCGGACGTGAAGAAGAAGATGCCAATAGACAACAACATTATATTATAGCAAGACGGTGCCAAAGCTCATCTACCAGATGACGATCCGTTGTTTGCAGCAAAGGTCACAGAACTGTTTGGAGATCCAACTGCTGTGAAGCTGTACACACAACCGGCACAGTCACCAGATTTGAATGTGAATGATCTTGGCTTTTTCAATTCTCTACAGTCAAGATACTACCAGACAGCTCCAAAGGACGGTCTTGAATTGATTGAGATGGTAGAAGAAACTTACAAGAACTATCCAGCCAAGAAACTCAATCGAATTTGGTTGACACTGCAGAGTGTGATGAATCAGGTCATCAACCAAAGAGGAGACAACGACTACACAATCCCTCACATGAAAAAAAAAGTTCTGGAACGACAAAACCAATTGCCACTATCGTTGGATGTAACTGCAGAGGCAAGCACGTATCCACTCGACATCCTGGTTGATTGATGCTCTCAATAATAGTCTCTGATAGAGTTCTGTTTCCTTTTGTTGATGTTGTCACAACGTGAAATGAAAAATTTAGTTTCTCTAATGCTTTTTGAAACAGTCGTCGAGCATTCTTCTAAATATTCATAAAAAACGAGCCGGGTCATATAAAAATGAGTCGCGCCATCCCCTGTGGAAATCCTAGGAGGTCTACACAGCTCGGCACGCTTCATTTTTGTTTTCTGACTGGCACGGCATCCTCAATAGGAATATAGAAGTGAGACGGAGGGAGTAGTAGCAGCAGTAACGAGCGATCGCGCATGTCTTGGTTGGCGAGCCATGGCGATTCGAATAAAATGTGACGAGGTTTTGAGCGAGAGTGACTGTCGCCCGACTCCGGATTCGCGACGTCGAACGAATCTTGAAAGCTCGTTTTTCCATTTTTTTGATTAGATTGAACAAATTAGGGTTTATCTGGTCGAGCATAAAACTCTCTACTGTCGTAACTGTGTATTGTGAATATTATTACTGTTAATAAAAAATATTTGGCGACCAGTCTCGTTGCATAACCTACTACCAGTCGAACGCATCCCTTTCATCCTATCTATTCGGTTTCAACGGCCGTCAACAGCCGAAGTATCAGGCAACAATTACTTGAATGGGAGATATGTGCGTTGGAATAGGGCAAGCCGTTGTCGGTGGTTGGACAAAGACAATAATTCATACTCATGATGTTCTATCAGCTGGTGCATATCGCTCGCTATCTTGCTGTCGGGTAACCACCATCCACATGACAAACACAGCTAACAAACCTGTCTTGTTGGCTTCAAACTTTTAGTCAGTGAACATCTGAGTCGGATTCATCTTTAAATTTTGCTGAGAGCAGACTCTACGCCTTCTTCCCGCACGTTACCATGGACCCTTTTTGCTGCGACCAGTTAGATGACCGTGATTCTGCCAGCGACGCTTCCCTGACCTGCCACGACGACAGCATTCTGGAATGTGATTACGACACGCAATGCACCAAGCTATACAAACTGATTGAAAGCAAGCAATGGGAGGAGGTCTTATACTACATTGACACAGGGAAATTTTATGACACTTCCATCTTCACCTCCTTGTTTGGCAAGGAGCCCGACCCACCTTCCGTGCAAGCCAGAACATGGGTAACAGCTCTGGATGAGTCTGGTGATGTTCGATGGTGTCAACTTCCTTTACATGCAGCAGTGACCTTTCGTGCTCCTCATTCAGTCATTGAAAAGTTGTTGCAAATCTATCCCAAGAGTGTCCGGTGTGCCGATGACCAAGACATGCTGCCATTACATTACGCTTTTCGATTTGGTGCCGAAGACGACGTCACCGCCTTATTGATAGAAAAGTTTCCTCAAGCCATTGGAAAGAGAGCCGTCAAGGACAGATTGCCGTTGGATATGGCGCAATATAGTCCCAAGCCGGAACGTGGCATCATCATTGACTACTTCATTGAAAATGCTGTTCGAAATGCCAAAACGAAATGGGACAGTGAATACCAGAAGCTGATGACCGGCGTGAAAAATCAAGCCGACACGTCATTGAAGCACGAGCTTGTATCTAGCAGAAAGAAGCTTCGAGAAACAGAAAAGCAACTGGTCGAAGCACGGGAGGAGATGGTCACTGTCAGAAGTGGAGGAGCCAGAGGAGAAAGAATCGTTGCTGCGGATGGACGCGATGATTGTGTCACACCTAATCGAAAATCTTCAAATCGAAAGATAAAGACATCCCTCTCCAAATACGAGTCGGTTGCGGAAACAGCAGGAAGTTCTCGAGCTACGGGTGACGACCATCCCTACACTATCACAACTGAGGACAAGCCGATTGGAAGCAGGCTCAGAGGTCTTTTTTCGAAACGAAAGAAGCAGCAGCAAAATTGACGATGACAATTTGTTGTCGTAATGGATACCTTTGATCTTTTATCCATTCACCTTCACTGTTGTATCATACACATCCGCCTCCATCTGTTTTCTGTCGATATAACGGTGGAATATAATGTTTCCAACGAAAGAAGCACCAGCAAAATTGACGATGAGCATTGGTTGTAATTCATACTTTTAATCTGTGCTTCCATTGAACGTTGTGATACATACTCCCTCTTTTCTCTGTCGATTTAAAGGTTGAATATAATGGCTTTTTTCTAGTTCATTTTATTTTTGAACTTCGGTCTGTAGTGTATAAGCTGATTCATCCCCCCTGCACTTATTCAACAGTGCTGTTGGAAGAATTGAAAAGAGGTTTTCGTGGTCGAAGATTCTTTCGATGAGCTGTCTTTTTCTTCTTGAAGGAAAGCGTGAAAGTGAGAGGCTCGGTCGAGTCTTCAGCAACATTTTCGGCAGCATTTTCTGGAGCATCTGTGTCCGACATGTCCTCATCACCCTTGCAATCTTTCTGTAGCGTCGTTTGCTTTTCACGTTTGTGAAGCATTTTCTTAAATTGTTTGAGTTCTTTCTCCAACCTTTCAATTCTTGCATCCCCTTTTTGTTTGCCTGATAGTGCGCCATTCAACTTGACCTTGAGATCTGATATTACTCCTTCGAGAGTATGGACTTCCTCCTGATGATCTCGATTCATCCGCATCATCTCCTTTTCACACTCTTCAACCTTGTCCATGAGTTCTTCTAGCTGAGATTCAGCTCGGTCCATCTTCATTGTGAATGGCGTCTTGGACGCTTCTCGTGCCATTTCGGCTTGAAGCTGACGGTATTTTTCCTGGTGTTTTCGACGTGTCTCACGAAGACGCTGTTCCATTTCCAAAGCTACTTCCGAACGAATCTGATCTTCCTTTGTCTCGAGTTCTTCTTGAAGCTGACAAAAATCAAATTCCAGAGTTTCAATTCGACGACGGGCTTCGAGTAGAGATGCTTGCAATTTCTCAACTTCATCTCGACATGTAGTTGATGTCGGGATGGTATAGTCATCTTCCCCTGCCATCGCATTCTCAGGGTGAGGAATCTTTTGAAAGACCCTTTTCGGAGAGAGTTTCTTCGCCATTCGAGAAAACAACGTCTCTTTCTTTTTTCCAGCACATCGCTTCGTCGGATATGATATTGATGTTGTGGGCTTCACCTTTTTCCTGCCATTAGCATCGTATTCTTCACCGAAATACTGTTTTCGCTTTCGATTGTATTCTTCCGGATCCATTTCAATCAACCTTGCTTTCGTTGCAAAAGCCAGAACATGTTGTGTCTCGTCAAAGTCGTCTATTGCTGGATTTACATTGACCACAATGGCTGTTCGAGAAGCAGATTCACTTGTAAGGTGACTCATAAAAATGTGAGTAAGCTTGCTCTCACGAAAAGGCACGATGCTTAACCCATATCGACCATTGTCTTTGATAGCATTGAGACACCGCATGAGCGTCATCAAACTCTTGTTGATTTGAGTGGACTCCTTCTGTCGCAAACTACCAACTTGAGTGCGTTTGGAACGTTCACTTCCAGCCAAGTCCACGATCCAGATTGTACTTGTCCTCTCTTTGGATTTCAAGCAGACTCCATCATCTGTGGATGTAATCATCGATGCATCTTCATCGTCCTGCACTGTTGCGGCACCTGATACTAATGATGCTTGTACGAGTTCCATTTGACACACAAAATGCGATCTACTCGAACCGGAGTTGATATTGTTGGAGGATGTATGGCGCTTGTTATGAGCAATCTTCGTAAGTTCGATCCCTTGCGAAGTGCTTTCAACTTTGTGTCTGGCCAGTCCTGAAACCAAAATCTCTCCGCGACATTCACGGACTTTGAGCGGATGAACATCCCCCAACGGATACTTGGAAACAGTCTTTTCCGACGGAATCAAATCATACACTTGCTCATTGTAAATTTCAAAGAAGCTGACGTACAGTTCAAGCTGAGATGTTTGATGCGACGATATACGAGCACTGGAAGAAGCTGCTATCGAATTCTGTTGTTGGTGGTCAAAGACTTCGCTGATTGCCCTTGGAATGATCCCCCAGTTGGATTGATTTCTCGAACTCAAATCGCCTAGGACCGTATAAGTCTTTCCTGCATTGGTGATTCCATACGAAAACAAGAGAGCTGACGCATTTCTGGAGGATATCGATGGAGGTATTGTTCTGAAATGTTGTGGTTGACCGAGGGACTGCAAAATATCTTGTAGCATTGGAGCTGCTACTGCAGAGTAAACTTTCCGTTGGGAGGTCTCCGGACCCATAATACAATCAAAAGAAAATTCCTTGGCGTATGCCGAGGCGTCTTTCGGGTGACGGTTGATGTTGACTCGATACGAGTTGCTGACGTTAGGAGGGTACGTCCGAATTCGTGTGGGAAAACGTCTGGGTTCACCTGATGGATCCAAAATTTCAATGGTATTGTTGTTCGTGGTATCCATGCTGGCGCAATTGATTGTTTTATTAGGTGAAGATGGTGGTCGGATCCGCAGATAAACGGCAACCCTTTTGTTCTCCGATGAAGCCATGCTGCAACTTTGTTCGATATGTCGGCGAGACGAATGATTTCGGTGAAGTGGTGGTCGATTGGAGGAGTTCTCCTCGGGGATACAGGCTTCTTCGGTCAATGAAGCCGCTACTCCAGATTGAGTCACTACATGATCGTTTGACAATCGTGCTACTTCCCGGTCGAAACTCTCCTTTAGATTTTTCCGCGGGTTGAAGGAAAAGTTGAAACCAGAACTGCTTTCGGATGAACTTCGACTCTCCGTGACAAAATTTGCAAGCTGCGCTTCATCTTCCAACATGAATGTTTCAGGATTCATGGTGATATCAAAGAATAACTCAAATCTCAACCATTAGGAGCAAGTGTTGCAGCAGGGTATACTATGGAAGCTTTCCACGCAAGAAGGACGGTAGAGATCTAACAACATTCGTAATCGGAGTACAACGTGTGTCTTGACACAGTACCGTACTCCAAGCACCAAGAAGCAAAAAAGATCATCCTTCTTCTCCAGGTACATACGTCGTAGACTACCCACGGTTGAAGTCTTGTTTGTAATGTAGTTACTGGCTACGGGCTTTTGAAGGTGAGTGAATGGAAGGGAGTGGTCGCCCGCCTCGCCGTTTTGTCCCTTCCATGATCGCGAACGAAAACGCGAAACGGTATTTTGTAGTCCATCGAGTCAGTGATAACGTGACGCGTCTACACAACAATAAATTTCGTGCCAATTTTAAATATTTTTGACGGTTGTGCATCATAAACAGCGCTACGTAGCCTCCCACCACCTTCGAACCTACTAGTAGAAGCAAGTCCTACGTCGTAGTAGATGATCGAAGTGGACTCACAGTCAGTTTTGGAGACGGAGAATCTGCTGCCTGAAGTGGCAACATTTATATTTAGGATTGTCTTTACCTCCCCTGATCCTAGTAAGACACTCTAGCTCTAGAGCTTTAACAAATAATAAAGCACATTATTGCGATGACCAGGAATTGAATTATTGATGTAGTTGTGTTGTAAACGGTGAGCTACGTAAATGTATGAGGATACTGTATATGGGAAACCTTAGTTGCCCGTCGGCCAGGGATGGAGGCTTTAGTAAGGCAGTACGTTACATCCGGGTTCCAGTCCGGGATCAGCATGAATCTGTGAGAGGATTAGCTGACAAGATTGAGAGCAGATGACAACTGGCATCAGTGCAATTCAATGCCTCACTTGCGATTCCCGGGGTGCTCTGACAAATGGTAGACATATTGTGGCATTACAACACACCACATGAAGTACAAACATTTGTGGTCAATATGGAAAAAATTCTGTTGCAAGCTGGTGGACTGTCACAATGTTGGAAATGGACATGATGCAATCTTTGGTTTTAATGGCTTTGGTGGATCTGTTCTGTTGGAACTCATCAGGTCGTTGACTGCATGTGAAATGGCAATGATCGCTCTTGCACTTCTGTTGCTTTCCATAAAGGGGTCTGTGATAGCCAAATTTGCCCAATTTATTGTCTACTTAGTAGCAGATTCCTCTCTTGCCTGGCAAACTTGTGAGTTTTTCTCCATTCTGCTAACTATGAACTTCTAATCTAATGTCGAAGACACCACTATGCAGTTCTTTACCAGATTGGACCTATGATATCCTCGCAGACTCTTGTTATGTATGACCAATCTTGTTAAAAAAAAATCAGATAAAAATTTGATTCCCTAACCCTTTTAATAAAATGCTAAGAATCAAAACAAAATATTTAAGGCTGTACCAACTACCAACTACCAGCTGCCATTAATTCCGCATCCGAGAGGTTGGCTCACCTATTTGGCCCCCAAGAGGGTGGGGCAAATCATGCAACAGCTTTCCATCCACTCAGTACTCTGCTGCCCACAACTCAGAACTGGAAAGGCGAAAACCCTGAAGTGAGGAAAAGTCCAAACAGTGAGTGTCAGATTTGGCGTAGTCTTCCAAAAACAATGCTGGGAAGGCAGCAATAACCACACTAATATGTTGGATGTGTTGATATCTTTTACCTGTTGCAACCCAATAGGGCAGATTGTACGTGTAAAAGAAACCTTCCATGTTAAGAGGACACCAGTAGCATAGGTCAGACACTGGTTCTGTATGATGCCATGCATAAGACAGTGGCTACGATCTCGTCTATTGCACTGACAGATTGTCTGTGGATTCTTACTAACCCAGGCTTGCTCCACCTAACCACGACAAGGTGATCCACTCAGGGGGGAATTGCTAAGGGGAAAGTGAATACAGCCACCATGTGGGGGATGGAGCTGGTCTTATGCCTAGGCACAAAGTTGCTAACACCCTCCCCTCCTCAGTCGGTTAGGAGATCAATAATTGATGGGTCCAATCCTGAAGGTAATAATAGCCTCTAGGGACATTTTTGACAACAGCCCTTCTTTGTTCCTTTCAAATAACCCAATCTTATTAGGTTAAGAGCTTCTTTCCTGGTTATTCTTTTGCATGTCTCCATTTCAATAGTGTTTTCCACAATTAAAACAAAGTACTGGATTTATGCCACATAATACCTATCTGAGGGTTGTAGTGTGTGTTCCTGTTTTTTTCCTGTAGCATTGAAGACCAACCTTGGCACAAACTTGAATCTGACCTGTCCCACTCCCAGAAATAGAATAGACAATTCCAAGCACACCCTCTGCATTGGTCATGCCTCAAGCACAGAGAAACGTTTGCAGTCCATTTTCAATGATCAGAGAATAGTATACCCTTGAGTGACTGCTGTCTATTGTGTATAAACTACTGAATGATGGCCAGCCCTAATCCTGAATCCCAAAGTTTATTCATGATGTTATGCTTACGAAGTTGTAATAGAACTTATAACCCCAAGTTTACCAGTACCCCTTCAATATCTGCGACCTGTACAGGCTTGGACAGAAAGCCTCTTGCTCCATGAGCCTCGGCCTGCTTTTTGTACTCCTCCATTGCATGAGCTGTCACAAACACAATCTTTGATTCAGGGTCCCTTGTCGTAATGAGTTTGGTTGCTTCCATCCCATCCATGACAGGCATCTGCATATCCATGAAAATGCAATCAAATTGAAAATTCTTTGCAGTATCAACGGCTGTCTTCCCATTGTCAACAATGGTAATGTCTGTGATTCCAGCCCTGTTCAAAACTCTGGTCAGAACCTTCTGGTTAATGATATTGTCCTCAGCATACAGAACTTTCAGATTTCTGGAGGGGATTGGCTCTTTGTTTCCTTTGAAAGAGCTGCTCTTTGTTACTCCAAGTTTGGGTGATTTTGAGGTGACACTTGGGGCCAGGGGAGGTGGAATCATGGTTGAATCTGTAAGAGAAACCTGCACTACTGTGTCATCCTTCACAAGGCCAGAAAAGTGCTTCATTCCTGTGTCTGACATTGGAAACGATTGTTTTCCAGTTGATGTGGTTTGATGCATTTGGTTGACATTTTGTACTATTGAATTTGTCTCATCTTTGCTACTCTTTAGTGTGAACAAAGGCTTGACTTCCATATCCTGTTTCTGAGACAGTGCTGCAAAAGAAGGTTTTGAAGTGGGATTGGCTGATACCAGTGCTTTCACTGTTGCCTTGTTAGTTTCTTCGTCCAGTGCATCTAGAGAAGACGGACTGTCGGGTGAAGTCAAACAAATACCAGTTTTCTCCAGTGCTTTTTCTATGTCATTGAGTCGAAATGGCTTTGAGATGAAACTGGTTGCACCAACAGCATCGGCTCTACTCTTGAACTCATCCAATGCATGGGCAGTGACAAAAATGATCTTGGAACTTGGATCCCTTTCCATAATAATTCTTGTTGCTTCCATGCCATCCATGATTGGCATTTGCATGTCCATAAAAATGCAATCAAACTTTGTGGTCCCAGATAAATCAACTGCTTTCTGGCCATCATCAACAATGGTAATGTCAGTGATCCCTGCTCTGTTTAGAACTCTAGAGAGGACTTTCTGATTCACAAGGTTATCTTCTGCATAAAGCACTTTGACATTATGCTTTCTTGGGACTCTTTTTGCTTCTGCCACGGGCGTTGCAAGTCCATCTGCAGAAGCAGAACCTCTCAAAGTAGCACGAACTTCTAGAGATTGATGAGTACCTTGGGAATAATTTCTTGAATGAGCTGCAAAAATCTCAGACTTATGAGCTTCAACATTCCTTGCAATTGAGATCAGCAATGACACTGGAAAAATTCTGGAAAGTGATTTGAAATGTCTGTTTTTCGTGCTTTCAACCAAGTAATTGGGACCATGTGTCATAACAGTGTACCCAACCGTGCCTAGAAGTGCACTCAAATTTGTATCTGTATCTTCCTGGTACAGATTCTCATGAACAAGAAATGCAATGTGGTCTGAAGACACAATTTTGCTTGATGCAAGCCGTTCAAAGGCTTGGTCCAATCTATTGCACTTGATAACATTGAGGTTATAGATCTTGATAACTTCAGGGCTGAGAGGATGGGATTCACTTTTGATAGGATATTGGCTGACTGGGATGTCAAAATCCAATTCAGGCTCAACAAGGAAAATGATTATGTTTTCCAGACGTTTTGATACACATTGAACATCCACAAGATGATCTTTTTTCATGGGTAAATCCACAGTGAACTCTGCATATCTGTCCAACTCAGAATCAACAGATATTGTTCCACCTAATCTGTTAACAAGCTTGGACGTGATGCTTAGGCCAAGACCAGTGCCCCCATAAACATTTTGGGTTTCCTTGCTTGCCTGAGAAAAGGGCTTGAAGATCTTTTCGAAGTCCTTTGAATCAATCCCCTTGCCATAATCTTTCACAGAAAATCGTATGATATCCAATGAAACCCCATTGTATTGCTCATCAATGTCATTCAAATGGACGACACTAACACTGAGATCAACCACACTGTCATTCTTGGAAAACTTTCCAGCATTTCCAAGGAGGTTAAAGAGAACTTGCTGCAATCGTCTGCTGTCAGTTTCCAGCAACTCTGGTAATGTTGGAGCATAGTGAGTTCTGAGTCTGATATTTTTCTCTTGAACTTTCTGTGAGATAGAGTGGACCACACTATCAAGAGTGTCTTGCAACTTGGTGGGCTTTATATCAACCAGAAATGCACCAGATTCAAGTTTGGCATAGTCCAAAACATCATCCACCACTGCCTTCAGTAGTTCTCCACTTGTATGGATCATTTTGATTGATTCGGCATGCATAGGATCCATTTCAGTCTCCTCACTATCCTCCAACAGAAGGGAGGACATTCCGACAATGCAGTTCAGTGGAGTTCTGATTTCATGACTCATACATGCAAAATGCTCCAGCTGCCTTGCTGACTGCCTTGCAAGCTGGTTATTTGCATCTTCAAGCTCTTGGTTTGCAGATGCAAGCTCTGTTGTTCGCTCTTCAATCTGCTTCTCCATTGAATTGATCAGATCTCTGTGTAGATGATCAAGGTGATTGGTTAATTTAACTTCTGACTTGCTATGCTCTCCAAGGAGAACTGCTTCTCTTTGACAGCTGTGGAGAGGTAAATCCACCATTGACAAATTCATGTCCTCTAGCTCTGCAAGATTCTTGACATTGGGAAACATAGCAAACATGACTTGGTGTGGTTCCTTGGACAGCTCGATGATGGTACCTTTGATCTTTGCTTTTTTTTTGGAATAGTTGCACACTATACTTTCAAAAAAAACTGTGCTATTCTTCATTTTGTCCAACATAGACCATTCCCATTTTCCAAAGGAAGGTATGGGACCAGTAATCTGAAAGATGTCACTTACACACTGTCCAATCAAAGAGCAGCTGTCAATCAGCAATGACATTGAATTTCCAACTTGCAAAATTTGGAAATCATCATCCAATACAATGTGATATGGAAAGACTTCCTTTACAACATCACCAGGCATTGAAATAGTTGGTTTCATCAAAGATGAAGACTCCAAATCTAAGCCTCCATTGATGACTGCGATTTCAGCAACTGGAGGGATCCCAGGCACGAATTCGTGCGATTGTATGCCCCGATTTCCATGTGGGCTTAATTTCCCTGATACAATATCAGCAACTGAATCTGCTTACCTATCACCACCCCTGTCGTTTCTCAGAGACAAATCTGATTGGCTCCTTTTCGCGCTGAATTGGAGGAAGCGACTTATTCTATCTGTTCCAGGATTGGAAGTTGTATGCTGGCTTTCCTTGCCCAAATGATCTGTTGAATTCAAATGATCGTGGTTTTTAACACCCAGCGCAGCCACTGGTACCATTATTGATGCAAAAGTCGGAGTAGACTTCAAAGCATCAGCATCGAGTGGCGGAAATGTTGCATTTTCTCCTCCATTCTTGGACGCCTCAGCTGTTCGTTGAGAATAAAGTTTCTCTCTGCTTTGTTGTTCTGGACCTTTTTTCGACCGACAAAGGCGCATAAACTCTTGAAGTTTTTGCTCATGACCGGTGCTTTCAACTGTCGATGTCTCACGGGGCCCACTTTCCCTCGATCTCACCGGTCGCTCGCTCATAGGAATGGTAAATGTGTTTGCACATTCGGTCTTGGTCATCAGTCTTTCACACTGGGAACCATTTGTATATTTTTGTAGTAGCTGGACAGGATCAAGACATTCGCGAGATTGGGGCGACCGCATTTTCAATTCTGGTTTCGATTGTTCTTTGTTACCCGCAAACGGCGTCAGCCCAGTTGCTGACAAGGTCGCGTCACTGTCATGGAACGAGGGCACTTTTGAATTGCTTGGCTCTCCCTGTGACAACGATGCGAGAAACTTTTCTTTTGTTCTGCTGCCCTCCCGTGGCTTCTTTAGGTTTACACCGTCTGCCGAAATTGAGGATATGATACTCTCTTGCGACTGCGGTGCTGCAACTTTACCATTTGAGAGTCCATTATTCTGGGACAAATCAATCGAATGCTTAATTTGGTGCATCGGTCTGACAGTTGCTGAAAACGTCGCGTTCTTCATTTCCGACAAGTTCATCAGGTCAGGGCACGATTTTTGGAGTGCAGCAAAACAAGGTTCACTTCTCGAATTCGTAGAACTCAGAGCCCTCTTTGTGGTTTGTGCGTGTATCTTGCCCCTCTCCAGGGCCAAAGAAAAGTTGAAGTTGCTGTCAATGACAGCACGACACTTTTTGACACATTTCAAGACCAATCTCACCGGATCGCTCTTCGGGCACATTTCTCGCAAATCTTTTGTACTTGTTTTCTTCAAGTCATCCATTGAAAACGAATGGGATACCTTGCCGTCGTCACCATTTCCCTCAAGTACCACGCACTGGATTTCGGCCACCTTCTTCTTGACATCTCGAACAACAGTTGTTCCCCATTTTCGGATATGTGCATTTTTCAATGCTTGGTGTTCGTACACACTTTCGTACAATGTAATGTTAGCCCCGATGTCCACTATCAAGTCTTTGAAACGACCCGACAATTCATTCGAGATCCGTATTCTCATGGTCGATTTAGAGGCCTCTTTCACACTATGATCGGAGAAATGAGTGCCGTTCATCAACAAAACGTCATGGATGGATGGGGGTGTTAAAGTGTTGTCGCTCTCTGCAACTGAATAGTCGGAAAAATCATTTGTTTCAACGAATGGTGGTGGATTAGGAGTTCCTGAAGATGAGGATCCACGACGATGACCGTGAAAATTGTAAAATCGTGGCGTCAAATTGTTCTTGGTAGATGGGGATCGATCTGGGGCGCATGATGCTTGTCGACCATGAGCATAGAGAGTCGATGCTGCGCTTTCAAATTTAGCGTGCGATTGTTTTCGTTGCATTTGCGCTTGAAAATCATCAAATATTTTCCCATCGACAGAAATGCCCGAAAAGGGACATCGAACTTTGGCTTTGATAGGGGAATCCGGAGATTGTCCTGTTGGATTTTGATGGAGAAAACCTGACTCAGGTGACATCTTTCGATTCAGAGAGCTTGCTGCGGAAGAGCACGTTGAAATCTCGTCCGTTTTCAAAGGTACGATGATATCCCCGGAAGGGAGGGCGCTGCAACTTTTTGTCACCAGTGATGCAGTCTGCGCACTGGCCAAAACAGAATCTGTATCGGGCAATATCGCAGAAGCAGCCAAAAAATATTTGGAATATCTTTTTGACGACAACGGAGACGCTGATCTTCCATTACCACCATCTCCGGCCGACGTCATATTTTGGACATCAAAAGCGCGACTGCTGCTCGCACTAACTGTAAATAGGTCCGTATCCTTATTACCCGACAGTGGCTGACTATATTCCAAAATTGAAGTTTCGACACATTGCAACACCAGCTTGACGATATCCGACTCGGGTACTAGTTGGTAAAGCTGTCTTGTGGACGTTGATTTGAGTTCCTCCACGGTAAACGAGTACACGGGTGATTGAACAACATCGTCCCACACGCTGCACCGGATTTCCGCGTCTCCATTTTTCACGTTTTGCACAATATCAGAGCCCCACTTGCGCACATGGGCCATTTTGACAGCGACAGAATCGTAGACGCAGTCGTAAAGCATGATGTCATCATCAATGGAGATGAACAAGTCTTTGAAGCGTTTGGACTTTTCGTTCACTATCCGAATGCGCATATTGGCCTTTAATGTGGGTAGGTTGGGAGTGTCGCCCATGATGAATTCTTCGTCTGAAGAAAGGTTACAACCGTATGGGTTAATGGCCAATGAAAGGGTTCTGGCAGATTCTCCCAAGGTGGAGGAAACAATCTCCGAGTTGACCGAAAAAGTGATATTAGATAGTAAACTTGGTTGTGATAAATGGTTGAAGGAGGGGGGTTGGATGTTGGACATTGCAGTTTGTTGACGTTGTTGATTGTTATTTGGACGATGTCAGCAACTCCTTGCTGCTGATCTGGTTGTTGCGTGGAACCCAAGGACAAGTCCTTCGTATCCGTATTGGCAACAATCTTTGTAATGCACCTCGGTCGCCTTTCTGATGCCTGAATACTGGTACGCGGTATACTACTAGTCGCCTGAGAATTTGCGGCAGAGTTAAGAGGGACCTCGATGATCAGATCGGCGGTCTTGCAGTAGCGATGGGTATTACCGATAACACCTTCACTTGGAATGCGTCTTCCGACTGAGGAGATTGAATCGGACAATACATCCGCTGACGAGTCAAGTTTAGGATGATATGAATGCGTGTTGGTTCCTCGTGTTGGTTCCTCAAGTCAAGAAGATGAAAGAAGTTTTTCTCCCTATTGAAGGAGATGAAGGAAAGAGGTTCGTAATATTTCAGATGGATGAACTCACACATAGATAAAGCCGTCCTATAAGTGGTATCGCAACAGACTTCAAGAAGATTAAATATTCAACAATATCAAGACCTTTTATCAGCTCTCATTTATTTTTTATTTTTCACCACCGTAACTAGACCTACCGTAGCTATCATACAGGTACATTGTAGTAGTAGCAGTATTGTACCTAATTGTAAGTGAAAATTCCAACCCTACGTACCTGTCAATTACCGTACCTGTTAACTACCCGACGTACTGGTAGATCATGGATGTAGCATAGACTGTGAAATGAAGCACAGAATTTTCTCAATCTCAATTGCTCCATTCCGTCGTCTGCAGTTGTTATATTATTAGCTGTGGCGCGAGGACAAAAAAAGCAAGAGTGCAGTATCCATCGCTCAGTCACGATTCATTCACGAGTCTACTGCAAACGTCACAATCTCCAGGTTACTTTATGTTTGTATTCATTTGAATCGAATTCTTGAAATTGAAGAAATCTAGTATCTTCTATCTTTGCAGGATTCCAAAAAGATGATTCCTTGTTTTTGAAATGTTTTCATCTTTGGCTTTGAAAGGTTTTATATAGTTTTTATCCGTTACTTAGTATCACTCTCAACAAAAATATCAATTTCACCGCCGTGAGCTACGGCAAAGAGTTACCTTTAGGCCTTACATTTAAAGGCAGTAATGTTCGCAATAATGCACAGGACCATGAACACTTTTTCTCCGATAATCCGGAGTTTCTGCTTGTCCTTTTTAATAATTACTCCGATGACGGAACAAAAGAAACCTTTCACCTTGAACTGACTGTGATTCGTAGCACTCGCACCGAATTACGAAGTATCTCACTGGGTATACGACAAATACGACTACCGTAGGTAGTAGTCTAGTCGAGGTACCGGTACCGGTACCTACTTACCGTACCAATGCGGTACCTCTCTACCGGTAGTAGAGGTACGGGTACCGGTAGTCTACTACTCTCTACGACAAGCAAGAAGCGTGCAGGCAATAGAAGTGCCTATGACTGCCTGCGTGCTCGGGTCTTGTCCGACGTTGGATTAGTGTTTGGAGTCGGGATTCGAGCGGTAGGCAGATGGAGGACAGCCACCAAGTCCAGAGGTCCAGAGATGCAGGCATCGCACACTTGGAAGCAAGCCATATCTACATCTCGTTCCTTTATCTCTACTACTAGTAGAGACACGAAGTTTCCGCCACCACATCTGTAGCAACATAGAACTTGTCTATGGTGGCACACACACGTGTCTAGAGCTATCGAGCACATGACGTCACTGGGGATTGCAGAGAAGCTGAGGCGGCGTCGGGGAATACACAATATTCTTGGAGTAATTCTTTTTGCCGACGTACGACCGTCTACCCGTAGTAGACTGCTAGCATGCTGCCGTATTTACAACACCTACGGTAAACTTTCTTCGGCATGGTGGTCGCTTACCCCGTCATGGTGCGTCGTACTACTGGCTCTATTGTAGTGGAGTTGTTGCTTTAGTGTATAATCTATTATTTGGTCGTCACAATCCTTCGTATCTTTGGAAATAATGGAACTGTTGGCTCTGTAGACAGCATCCTAGCAATGAATCTAACAACTGTCTCGCTCTGCCGGCGCTCTGTGAATGTAGCTGGTAAGACTATTGCGCCATAGGTAATCAAAGGAACTCTTGTTAAGATGAATGACTGGTGGATGGTTGGTGGAATATCCTACTTGTTTCTTCTACGACAAGCCAGAAGCGTACAGGCAAGGGAAGTGCATGATATCATTGCCTGCAGGCTCGGGTCTTGTCCGCCGTTGGACTAGTGTTTGGAGTCGGGATTCGAGCGGTAGACGGACGGAGGACAGACACAAGACCAGTGTTGCAGGCATCACACACCATATCCAAGCACACAATTCCTGCAACACTGCAATCCCCTTCGCTATGAGATAGCAATGGAGATTCCGTGTTTTTTTCAAAGCAGGATACAGTAACAATGAGAGTTGATTGGCATGTTAGCCCTATGCTACACAGTGCTGGTGCGTCACGTCCGCCGCACAGTCAACCTCTTATTGTTTTTCACTATCGATTGGTGTGTTAGTTGCCTGCTACACTGTGCTTGTGCGTCGCATCTGCCGCACAACCGATGGTATTGTGTTTTTGCTGACGGTGTTCCCGTCCCTCAATGGTTCTGCCCCAAACTATGAGGATATTGGCCTTTCATGGCCCTGCTATCTCCTTTCATGGCATTTCCCTCAAAATCGGTTCTGCCAAAACCTGCGAGGATATTGGCCTTTCATGGCCCTGCTATCGCCTTTCATGGCAATTCCCTCAAAATCGGTTTTGCCCCAACCTGCGAGGATATCAGCCTTTTTCGGCCCTGCTATCGCCTTTCATGGCATTTCCCTCAAAATTGGTTTTGCCCCAACCTGGGAGGATATTGGCCTTTCATGGCCCTGCTATCGCCTTTCATGGCATTTCCCTCAACATCGGTTCTGCCCCAACCTACGAGGATATCAGCCTTTTTCGGCCCTGCTATCGTCTTTCATGGCACTCCCCTCAAAATTGGTTCTGCCCCAACCTGCGAGGATATTGGCCTTTCATGGCCCTGCTATCGCCTTTCATGGCATTTCCCTCAACATCGGTTCTGCCCCAACCTGCGAGGATATCAGCCTTTTTCGGCCCTGCTATCGCCTTTCATGGCACTCCCCTCAAAATCGGTTCTGCCCCAACCTGCGAGGATATTGGCCTTTCATGGCCCTGCTATCGCCTTTCATGGCACTTTGGTCGTGATGACCCCTTTTATTTTGACGGTGCCCACGCCCCTCACAGTTGGTTCTGCCCCGTTCCTCAATGGTGTTGCCTAAACCGGCGAGGATGTTAGCCTTTTCAGGCCATCTATCCACCTTTCATGCGATCCCGACACCGGCACCATTGGCTTGTTTCTTGTCCGTTGCCCTTCTTCCAGTGGTACCTCGGACCCTATCCTGGCGACGTTCCTCGCGCCAGGTCGACATATCCACCTGTTTATTCCCGCCTTCCATGCCGCCACAAAAATTTCATCCTTCCATAAAGTTACAACGCATTACGAGTAGATTCTTTTGATTCCCACCGTCGTCTCTCGCCCGGTCAGCGTGCACCCATGATGGCCGTTGGTCAATGCCAAACCCGCGCAAATCCCTGCCCTTCCGTGCCACTACAAAATAATTATTATTTCATCCTGGCTGTGATCCGTTCTTCTGATTCCCACCTGCCTGGGTAGTGCGCACCCACGATGACCGTTGGGTCCCACTTATACCCATTCCCTGTTGCAACGGAACCATCTCGACCATGACAGACCTTGCCACTTCCGTTCGACTCGAACTACCGGTAGTTTCGTCTGCCACAAGACCATTGAACTTACACCCTCTCTCCCCGGTTCCCTCCTATTTCCAATGACCAATGCCAACACCTGTGCCCCAACACGGCTATGCCTCCTTTGACCGCCTCCGTTGGCAAACTTCCCAGGACCCTCGCAGACACCGCGCCCTTTCCCACTTTCCTCCCGCCGCACAACAAATTGGTTGCTTTGTGGATTGAAGTGCTACCATTGTCCGTCCCACATTCTTCCTGCCGCACAATAAATCAGTTGCTTTGTGGATTGAAGTGCTACCATTGTCCGTCCCAGGGCCCTTGTGGACACAGCGCCCTTTCCCAATTTCTGCCCGCCGCACAACAACTCAGTTGCATTGCGGATCGAAGTGCTAAAATTGTCCGCTACACGGCGTTGACTGTCCGCTGCACGATTGATCAGTTTCTTTGTGGTATTTCTGCCCGCCGCACAACAACTCAATTGCCTTTTGGATTGCAGTGCTAAAATTGTCCGCTACACGGCGTTACCTGTCCGCCGCAATCAATTAATTTCTCGTGAAATTGACGTGTTTACTATCCGCTGGTGCTGGCTATCCACCTTACATTCAATCAGTTCATTTTGTGGCTTGATGAGTTAGCTGTCCGCTGCATGGTGATAGTTTTTCTTGTGTGGCTGTTGCCCTGCTGACACGCTGACAGATTGATGCGTTTCTTTGTCCGCTACACAATCTATTACGCCTATTTTTTGTTGTTTTGGTTGTCTTCCGTCCCATTCCATCATCTGGATTCATGGTCCCACTTCAGGAGACCCCATAGTCCATCATCCCTTGCACCCCTAATAACCCTACACTCCCAACACCATCCACTTGCGTTCCACTGTGCGCTGGACGAATAATTATTTTTTTCCGTCACCAATTGCACACATTGCATGCTACTCCTTTTTGCGCTGCCACGCAGGCCAGCCCCACGAAAGTTCCATCCACTCCACTTTTGAGTCCTGTCGCACCGAAGCATCTTCATCTGATGATATCTTTCTCGTCGTAGGACATCTCCTATCGGAAACCGACACACAACCTATCTTGCACTGTTTGCGGCAGTTACAAGGGAAAACTCATCATACCTAGTGATCTTTGGGTTATCATGCATACCACAATAGAAATGCCATCACTCGCTTGGATTTCTTTCATGGGAATATCTCATCTCGATTGAGGTCAACTTCAACATGCTTCAATTTACCGAGATACGTCTCGGGTCCATTTTACACTTACACCTCAGTAACACAATGTGGACGTTAGTTTACGTAACTTTCCCCGTATTCCAAGGTCTCTCCGTGGGACCACATCTCCACTTTTTCATTCATGGTAACCAACAAACCATCAATGAAGTTCTTCGCAGAGCCAACAATTTCCTCTTCTTCCATGAGTTTCTATCCCCGGACCCGATCAAAACATTGCTCTATGTGGGTGTCCGCAACTACCTTCAGGCACTTTATTTGTCCTGCGGCAAGTATTGGTTAGCGATAAACACAAGCCACAATTTCCCCACCTTTCCCACACCCTCCTCGAAGAGGGGCAAGAATTCCTGTTCCCGTTTGCCTCTATTGCTTAGGACGCCCCTACCGTCACAGCCCACCTCCAGAATCTAGATGTGCACACATCCCCTGTCTTCGAGGCCCTAGAAGGCGCCACCACCAATGTGAACGATCATAAGGCTCTCCTCTTGCTCATCATCCAATTGAATGAGGACGCCCGATACAGCTCTCCCCGCCCTACTTGGCTGTAGTTCACACCGTCTTTGGCGCGCCGTCCGCAGTTATCCCACCCAGACGACCGACATCATTGATGTCCCCACCACATCTGGTTTTCCGAGTTGACCCACCCTCCTAGCTGTTGACGACCGTCAGAAACAGCTGGGAAAGTTACTCTGCGACCAAAGTCGGCTCCCTCATTGCGAAACTTTGTTTTCGTTGACTGGTGACAAGAAAGCACCACTCTGCTTCAGTTGGACATTTGTCAGCCATTCCTATCGTTCCCTTACAACTTGGAAAGGATGCAAATTCATCCATGCCAGCTCGATCCAGGACAATCCTGTGACGCTCTGCCAACGGTTCATTGATTGGGTGTCCATCACCTTGAATGTTTCCTTCGCATCCAACAAAGGCTCACCTCCTGAAAGGAACGGCCTCCGGGTAACCTATTTGTCTCTGATAGTCGATCCCTCCCCACGGGGCGACATACACTATGACTGCCTTCCTTTGCGCTTTGAAGTGCTGAGATGTCATGCCCCACACTTTCACAGTGTGTGTCCCTTCGTCCCCTTTCACCTCACCGGACCTATCGGCAGTCGCCATCTTGTCTAGCAGATCCGTCCCAGGGCCTGCGCTGCCTCCTTCTATTCCCGGGCAGGATTTCTTCCCTATCGGAACTGTCTATACTGCCTATGCATTCCAAGTTGCTCCCCTTGCCCAATGATCCTCATCTACTCCTGCCTGGATCTTCCATCCAATGACCGTGACCGTCTGGTCATGTCTTCAGACCCTGCTGTCCAAGATGCATTTAATTGTAAACAACTACATCCATTTCCATCTCTCCTGAATATGTGTTACGCCACGTTATCCCGCACCTTTCCCCTCCATATCCCTTGACGAGACCTCGACTGGTTTACTCCTTGCCACTTGGCCGCTTTACCGCCTGCACAGGGAGCTAGTCGACGAATTCTGCCCATTTGACCCTTATTTGGCCCAAGGATACAGTCCGTACATTGGTTTCAGAGATGAGACCGAGATTAATACTTCCGGAGGGTATCATGTTTCTGCAGCCCTTATACACTTGCCACACACAGAAACGTACCCAGGATCATTTCCACCATCCGGGACAGTGTCACCCCACAGACACTCAGGGATTTGGAGTGTATCTTCACTGTCGGTTCCCCCAACTGTGCCAGGCCGCCTCCACCGAAGCAAACTTCCTTCTTTCATGCGATTCGGCAACCATGCGTCCACTCGGGATAACCCCGACCAATCAATGCAAGTCTTTGTGACAGATGCTAAAAGGGGATTTGCCCTAGTGGTTGACGACCGCCTACTCCCTTTTATCCGCGACACATATCTCACTCCAATTGGTATCGTGGACCTGGAAAAGCCTTGGAAGAACGACCGTCTAGTTTTTGATACCAATTTCCAAACAGAGTCATGGTGTTTTGCTATCAATGATTAGACTGACAAGCGCAATGCACCCGACCGACAATTCCTCGGTTCGTTTCGACACAATTTGACTTGGATTTGGAACTTATTACGCATTTCTTTTCCCAGTGAGCCCATCCTTATCGACGACAACGATACCTGCGGTGCTTTCCGCCTAGTCTACTTCAACCCTGAAGTTGTGTCAATACAAGGCTACCGCTTTGCCCCTAACCTTGGATTCGCTACTGGCCAGACATCTGGCGACAATGTATCTGCTGCCAATTTTTCTTTGCTATTGCCCACCAGCAAGATGGATCTTCCCTTTGGAAACATTCCCCGACGGTCAGGCTGCCTCTTACGTCCACCGCACGAAGTTTCCCACTCTTCCGGACAATATTCCCATGTTTGCGTCTTGATCGTCAGCATCCCGGCGTGTTCCCCCCAATGGAGATCGCAGGGAACCACCTTACACGCCAAATTGATGCCTGCTTGTTCGCTGATATCCGTCACTACTTCCCGCTGACATCCGCTGCGAGCATTGTTGCCTTAAGGGGTCTTTGGATACACCCAACCTTGCCAGGAACATGTCCTCTCAATGGACACACGCAATCTGGAATATACCAAATCCGGCCTCGTCGTTGGTCATCTCCTCAATTCCCGCCGCGTGGTTGTAGAGTTGTCCTCTCGTCGTCCTTCTACACTCATTGCATTTTGAGTCAAGAGAAGTGGCTTCAAACCACGTATGGCAGCCTTGGTGGAGATCGCTACCTTTGTTGGTATGATCGACAGTGCTGCTGAGTTTTCCCTTGGGCACCGGTCCAAGTCCTTGTGTTATCTGGTCTCCTCTGCAGCTGCATTCGACAGGAATACCATCGTGCTCTCAAGTCCCGCGCGCTCGTCACCCAGCCGCAGAACTTCCAACGCCAACTTTCATGTTCCATATCCAACCGTTTTGAACAACACTGGTGTCGAAAAGTCGTTGAGTTTATCTGGCGCAACCGGCAGCTTGTCTAAATTAGCCGTGCCTGCATCAACGCCCTGAATATTATCTGCGACTACCTTGTTGCCGAGCATCCATTGGAACAGCTCATTGGCCACATTGTGTCTCGCAACCCGGCTTTACAATCTACCACCGAAGCCTCCGCACAAGCCGTTGGTGTAGCGCTCCCATCCCTGACTCTCTGATGTTTCTTTCCAGCCACTTCACCCACTTGGAAATTGTTACAGCCACCAAAGAACGGTCGAGCTCAGCTGCATATCAACGCCCCCGATTTCATCTGTATCATACTGGGATTTATTATGATAGAAGCATACATTCGGTTTTCTCCTCTTCGTCGGATAACACCTCATGTCCCCCCTTGGGCCGGCAGTCCAACACACTGCTGGCCTTGACAACCCTTTAGTGGACCTTATCTCACGTCCATGTGCTCTCTATTCGCCTCTACTCGCTCATGTTACTGAACGCTGTTTCCTTACACATTTATGCCAGAACTCCCCTCTGCGGAACGAACTGACGTCCTGGACTATCTTCCTCCCAAGTCAAAGCTGATCTTGCTTTTACGCTCGATGCTTTGCTCTAGGTGTCTGGGCGCGATCAACACATTCAAAGTCTTGCGGCACTTTCCAAGCATGCGAGTTCATTTTGTCTGGTTCCATCAGAACATGAACCCACCAAATTAGTGCTCCCTGGAGTTATTCTGCCTTTGGAACCTCTGAATTATATTTTCGCGTGTTATGCTGCTCACCTTGGTTCCGGTCAAACCCTTAGCCGCCGTGCAATTCGGAGCGACACCATCCATAATTTTCTCCTTGCTGCCGCTACTATCGTCCAGCTGTTCCACTTACATAACCTTGACCCCGCAAGGAGAAGGGCACACAATCACTCTGCCCAGCCATTGATAAAGTCTTGCAAGAACCGACACCCTGGGAGGATATCCCCGATCGTCGCGAACCGTACACAGTAGCCATGCAACTCCTTCTTTGTTCCGCAACTCCTTCTTTGTTCCTAAGTTTCTGCTTCCAAGCCTTATTCCAAACTCGCTGCTCTCCGCGACTGGTTCTCTGTCATGGTCCACACGGGTGGTCGCCATTGCAAATGGGCCCAGCCACACCACATCTCTGACTTACAACATACTCTGGAGCTGAATGTCCGCGGTACTCCTGCGGCCTTTTGCCTCGACGACATTACCTTATTCCGTCCTGGAAAGCGTTTGCTTACCTTCGACATGGCCCTAGCCCACCCTCACCTACCCACGATGGTCACGGCCTGTTACCGTGTCCAGAAGAACGGTGCACATGGAGAGACCCTACTTTTCACACAAAACACCCATGATCCGAACCTCAGCCCTGTTCGTCATGGGTTATCTATCGTCCAACTATTTGTTCACCTTACCTGTCGTGACAAGTATGTAGCATTAGCTATATACAAAGACACGACCTCGCACTGTGACATCGAACAACAGATACGACTATTGGCCAGTGAACTTTACGGCTTGGACCCATTACGTTGGCCCTTTTTCTGCATACTCCCTTCGGGTTGGTGCATGTTGCGCCCTCCAAGCCCTTGGGTTCGAGGAACACGAAATCGAGAAACTCCTTGTTGGAAATCCAAGACGTGGCAATTGTACACACATAACCTGTGTGTCATCTCCCAGAAGCACAACAAGGCTTTCTTTGATGCTTCTACAATGCCTCAATTCTGAATTTCTTTTCCCTTTTTTTTCTTTTTTTTTTTTTTTTTTTTCCGGTTTCTCTGCGCCTCCCAGTGACATGGCGCCTTCGGACTCGTCTGCTCTGCGACTCGTTGTGAGGCGCATCTTGTGGCAGGCCTTGTGCTCTTGTGTGAACTGTAGCTCTGGCAACTCATGTTACGTTAGTTCGCCATAGCTACATTTCGTTCCCTTGTCTCTAGCTAGTGTCTATTCTACCGGCCAAATTCTCAGCTGAGGTCCGAAAATTCCCTCAACTGAGGTCCACTATTTCTGACGGTTGGACGGACCGTTCACAGTACAAAATCTACATACATGGCGAAAATAAACCAATCCCAGCTACAGTTGAAGCTAACTACTGTAGCAATGAAAAGACTTCAAAGTTGGAGACATGTACTAGAGTGGATGCTAATGAGTATTGAGAGGAATGGCATGCAGCCATATGCTCAGCAAAACAGTTCCGGCCATATTTTGAGTGGCGAAGCCATACTTTCGATTCGGCAGCCGTGGAGTCCAATGACTCATCATTGCATATGCTGCACAGGAAAGAGCTCTTGAAACCCTTTCTTTTTTGCCCTTTAAACTTACTAGCACAGACTACGCACTGACTTTGATAAAACTGATTCTGCATAATGACTCCCTTCACCTTCCGCTTGCGTTTTGTTGGAGTGAGATGAGCTTGGATAGCGGACCGACCAGCACCTGTTCGAGAGTCAAAGAGGTGCTGCGGAGGACTCGCTTCTGTCACTGAACCGGTCGACCGCCAAATTGGATCTTTGTCATAAGAGTTGTCAATCAGCTCTTCTGCTAACCATGAGTAGAATTCTGACTGTGTCTCCGATGTTCCTGTTGCTCCCTTGTAGACAAGCCAAGCATCGACAATGCACATTCCCAAAATAGTCGTCCCAACCCTTGTCGCCCAATTCTTTGTCTCAATCTTCCTCTCGATCTGTAGATTATCCTGACGGTGACGATTATTCTGATCGATTGCAGCACAGGTATCATAATAAATGTTGCATACCTTTGGGGTAGGGACGGTCAACTCCTCTCTTCTAGGTCCGGCCTCCATATCATCGCCTTGTCGCCAACGATTGCGTACATGCGGATCACCTTCAACCAACGAAGAACAGTTAGAAATAAAGTATCTGCGTTCCCTATCTACCCAGACAAATGCCATCATATCTGGGTTGCCATCAGTGTCCAGATGAACAAGGCCTTTGTGGTCTCCACGATTTGACAGCTCAAGGGACGAAAACCAGGTCATCGAATAGTGGCTGGATGCATTCTTGACAACACCAATGAAACGCAACCCCATGGATTTCAGCTCCTTAGCTGTTGCGACGGAAGCAAAGAATGAGTCGCCGCAAACAATACGATCAGTTCTTGCCCATTGTTCCACCAAATACTTTGCGACCCTAGTCCCAAGCGTCAATCCGTCATCTTCCCGGGCCTCCAATTCTGTCTTGACAAGTTTCAGACGAAGTATGACACCGCTTTCCCCATCAGCTGCATTTTGGACTTCACATCCTGCTTCTGGTTTCCTATCCATCTGAACATAGTGAGGGAGTCCAATATTTATCCAATGGCAGCCAAGACCATACCAACGGGAGAAAGACTCGTCGATGCAAAGAGTCATTCCCGGCATGAAGTTGGAAGCTCACATTTTGTTGAAGCTGTCTACAAAATCGTCTACAAGCATCCAGCGAAACGTTTCGTGCGCCATACCAATCGGACGAAACGCTGGAGGATAACTAAACCGGAGACATCGGAAAACAAGATCAAATCTCGTGCGACTCATGCTGGTGCCTCCAAAACAAGGTGCAGGAATATACTTCAATTTTGCTGTTCGAGACCAGAGCGACCAGAGCGATGCTCTGTTGCCAAACTCGAATTTTGTACACAAGATAATAACACCGAAGAATTTCAGTAGTTCACCTTTTGTCATGGCTTGGTGCGTCGCTGGCGTAAAAGTGTTGATCTTCTGAATTTCTTCGTTCATCAACAGATGCATCAAAGTCAACTGCGATGGCGGGAACATCAGAAGAAAGTAATCAAGGCGAGACAGACGTTGCTGGATGTCATCTCCAGGTCTGATTGTTTCGCCTGCAATGGTAGTACGCACTGACCACGAACGATGAGGGACTGGACCATTTACCTCCAACAATGTATCAGGATCGCTTTCCCTCCACTCGGTACCATGACAAATTTGACGGACGGGACGAGGATCCAACATGGGAGCAACCGGATAAACATTGACTGCTCCCTAATTATTGCCCGCAAATGCACCTGGAGAAGCAACTGAAGCATTGTGAGTATTGGTTCCAGTGGGGTTGTCATCATTGTTGGTTCCAGTGGGCTCGTTTGGTGATTCGGCGGGCGCAGGCTGCTGATTTTCTTTATCCGGCGCAACGGCATGAACACTACGAATGTTGAGAGATTTTCTCTTGGTAACACCTCCACCAAAGTCATATTCTGCAACAACAGTAGTGGTGGAACGATTGGTAGTAGGATTCACGGCGGTGTCGACTGATAAAACTGTCCCAAACACCATTTTGGTCTTGGAGAGCTGACCATATCGACGCGCAGCTTCGCTCTCGCTTGTGACATGCACAGCTTTTGCCTTGACACGAGCGCCAACAACCCGCCTTTGATCAACATCAACAGTTGGCATGATAAACAAAGAAGCAAATGCAACAAAAAGAAATCAAAACGATTGTAATATGAAGACAAACGGCTTAGTCGAATGATCGACAAGAGATGAATTTTGATGTTGTTTCAGACGCGCAAAAATGGTGGTCAGAGCTTTACTGCGGCGTCCGTTGCGTTAGAACGGACAGAGATTGAGGCCTGAGATCCGGTCCCATGAGGTTTTAGACATTGCTGAATCCGATGGTGTCATCAGAAATATATGTTTATATACAGTTATGAAAAAGTAGAGGGGGGGGTCAAAAATGACCTCATATGAGGTATACACCTCACATGAGGTCCGCAGTAGAATAGACACTAGACACTACGTTTACGCCACCACATATGTAGCAACCTAGCACCTCTATGGTGGCATACGTACGTACCTAGAGAGCTATCGAGCACATGAGGCGGCGTCGGGGAATACACAGTGTATGATATATTCTGACCTCTTGGCAGCAAGTCAGACGATCACCACCATGCCGGCGGTTACCGGTAGATACCGTGTACTCTAAATGGAGTCGCTTTTCGATCTCTCTGTCTAAAAAGCGAATAGCTTTTTGTGAGGCCTACCTCTAGCTGGTAGCTAGTAGTAGTAGAGTGCAAAAGCTAATACAATCATACTACCTGTAATAACAAAGCAATCAATTCTACCGGTATGATACCACTACGAACTCCGTAGTACTACTCTACGTACGGTATACGGAGTAGTCCGTTTTACTTGCTTTAACCGTATAAAATAATCAACCTCAAAATGGATGATATTCATTTTTTTCTACTGGAGTATCTCTCTCCTCTCTACGACGTAGTGGAGTAGGTAGTAGAGTAGTATTTGAAGTGGAAAAATAATCATCTCGGCAGCAGGAATACATCATAGTTTTTTTTTACTACTCCGAGTAGCTAGGAGTACCACGTGGTGCTACCTACAGTAAGTTCTAATTAACATACTTAAGTACAGTGCAGTGTACTTAAAGTACTACATTGTTCACGGAAAAACACTGTTGAAGAAAGTGATGCGGAAAATGTCATCGGAGGTTTATCGTCGCCCTTCACTACAACGCAGTACTACGTACTATTAAAACAACACCCTTCGGATGTGACACAGTTATTACTATGATACGTAGTACAACGTACTCCAGCATAACCTCTCTGTCGGCAATTCTGCCGCTGCTCTCCTCCTTTACTCCACCTCTTCTCCTTCGTCAACTTACGTCTAGCTAGTTGTTTTAGGATCCGACAAAAACTCTTTTTGGAGATTGTCCCAGTTGACTATTAAAAATTTTAGTTCTTACTGTGACCAATCATGTTCGGTTGGATCAACGATTGCACAGAGTGTCTTGTCTTGAGCAAATTCGGGCATAACACCTGGCGTGAAATCAAATCCAAAGCCAACTGCCAAGTTAAAGACGGCGGTTTCTTGAGGTACAAATATTACCCCGATAGTGACACCATCGCACTGGTGGTCGCTGCATCAGAAGTTACGGGCCTTTCTGTCGACGAAGTTTTGCACGCATTTGGCGATTACTTTATCGATTATGTGCAAGACAATGGATATTCCAATGTCTTGGAATGTTTGGGGTCGAATTTGTGTGACTGGCTGTCCAATTTAAATAGTCTACACGATCACTTGCAAGCCTCGTATCCGAAAGGCTTTGTGGCACCCGTCTTTTGGAGCGAAGATGACAACGCAGAAGCGGGCGATGCCGATGGCGCGATTTTCGTACATTATTTTTCACATCGGGGGCCCTTGCTAGTGCCACTGGTAGTGGGGTGTATCAAGAAGCTATCGAAAGTGTATTTCGACATTGATATTGAAATGGAGCAGCTGCAATTGCAAGACGATGCCACAGGAATCAATCACACATCTTGGCGTGTAACAACTGTGAACCCGAATGAAGCCTACAAGCTTCGTGGGAGGAAGCTGCGGCATCGTTATGGAAAGGACAGTAGCGGGGATTCCATTTCCGGCGAAGATGAGACGATTTCGACAGAATCTACCACGGTTTCAAATTACTACAGAACATTTCGAGAGGGAGGTACCCAAGCATCTAACTTGCGAGTTGAAGAATTCGTAAAACGTTCCTTTCGAAACCCAAACTGTGAATTGTACTACGCCCTGACGAAAGAACATTTTGTGTACCTGGTCGATTATTGGAAAACAAACAAGAATAGCAATGGGTTGTGGTGCTATGAAACTTGGGAAATCCATGATGAAAAGAATGATTCATGGGCCAAATTGGAGGATTTACCTCCCAAACTAAATCCCGCCACAATTCACGAGGATCATTTTGGTGGAAAAACACCTCAGACGGGAGCGTACCCACCAGATGAGAACCACAAGCTCCAATCGTTTCCTCCCAAAGTTGTTGTCGTTAACGACATAACGGGCAAATCCGCTACATTAACTGTAGCCAAGGACCCATCACTGACTTTGCAAAACGCCATTTATGATCATCCAGCGCTTGATGACCATCAAATAAAAATATTTCCTCCGGAATGGGAGGAAAAGCTGCAAACTCAAGATTTCCATATCAAAATTGTTGTTTGGAATGATGAGATTGACGATGCGTATCACATCTTTTCCCAAGAGGAACTACCTACAATATCCACCTGGCAACTGTATGAGCTCATTCCAAAGACATTCGACCCCATCAAACTGTACTTGCAATGTGATGAAAGGGCGATAGCGGAGGATGACGAGGAAGATATATAATAATAAATCTATTTACGGCTGTACCAACTATGATCTACCGCTTGGTTCTGTATCTAAGTAGTTGACTCACCCACCGGACCCCTAGGAGCAAGGCAATGCCAGGAGTAACGAGAGATCACTCCAGGAAGGGGTGTGTGGTATAAAAACTCCTATGGGAGGAGAAAAAGTTTGTTTGGTCCAGTAGGTAATCAGATGTGGTGGTATGTTTCTTGTTTGTTTGTTCTTTTCTGTAGTAGCTACGTGTTGTTTTGTTTTTTGTGCTGTTCGTGGTAGTGTGGTCGTTGTTGTTTGCGTTGTGGGTGGGGCTGTGGCTCTTTTGGGCAGAGGCTGCAATCCAAAATGCCCTGACTGATGTTGGGGTCCTGTTTGATCTTGGGTTTGGAAGTTTCAACCAAGTTTTCCATGGACCAGCCAAAGGTGCCTTGACTTTTTGCTTCCGAGCCATTATACGTCGATGAAAGGTAGTGATGGCTCTCCTCGAGCATGGACACAATTTCCTCTTAGGAGAACTTGGACTGCAGGGCGCCGCCCAGCATGTCACAGCTGCAATCTGGTTGAAGGTCTAAGAAGTCGTTGAAGGAGGTGGGGATAAGGAAGACAGTATATGATATGTAAAAAGGACATTTCCAAGGCTCTATCAACCACTCGAGGAATTTCCAAATTAGGATCACTCACTGAGCCCCAAAGGAGTGGACGGGTGGGGTGACCACGCTTGTCTGGCATCTCATAACAAGTGTATATTGCAGTTAGTCAATAAAAACTCAAAATACAGTCTGTAGGAGTGAGAGGGCAGATGTGAGATAAAAAGGACTGTGATTTTATTTCACAAAATTCTACCTTCTAGTGCAATATCCACATGGGACCTGTATGAACTCTTTCTGTCTTAAGACAATTGACTTCATCAAACTATTTGCAATTTGATGAAAGGGTGTTGTCTGGCATCTCTTAACATTGTGTGTATTTGTCAATAAAACGCAATGAACAGAAGAAATAAGATCAATGGAAGTGAGATAGCAGATGGGAGATGAAAAGCACTGTGTATGTTATACTATTGTGACTCCTCTGAATTGATTTATTTCCTAACAGTAAAACTCAAGAAAGACTGTGGTGGGATTGTTGGGTTTTCATCGTGTCTCTTTGCAAGAGTTGTGAAGCCTCAGGCATATTTCTTCAGACATCTTTGATAAAACAAGTAGTACTTCTAGATGATTGGTTTTTGGTCAATGGAAAATGAGTGTGGCGAGGCAAGAGGCACGGCAGATGTCCAGTTTCAGTCCACAAAGCTCGTTTTGCGACTATCCATTGGAACAATACTTGTCTCAAGAATTTGAATTGCCTGATTACTGTACGACTTACGACCTCTAGCCAGCTAGTAGAGTAAATGAACATTTATGGCTACGCAAAATATTTCGACATGGTAGATAAAGAGAACACAGGTAGGACCACCGGTAGACTACCGATACAGTACTTCGAAGGACTATAGACTGCCAGTAGTAGTATGTAGTAATATTTTACTTGGAGGCCTTCGAACTCCGGAATAGACTACCATAGTACGTTACTCTGAGTTCTTTGTATTTGTCAATGCAACCAAGTAAAAGTGGGAAGACAAAGTGTTATTTGTCAAAAGAAAACTACGAATGTTATTTCTCTGGGTCCATTGATGACTGCAATGTTGTTGATTGATAAAATTCTAGACAATTCAGAAGTGGATATGTATATCTGTTTTCAAAATGAACTGTCCCTTATTAGTAGTCTACCAGTAGTCTACAGTTGTAGTACTACTAGACTGTATTATTCGAAGTCTTATTCATTCCCCTCACGACCGCGCACACCAGCATTGACAACGTGCCCCATACTTCCGCCCACCAGGGTCACCGCCCCAAATGCAACATTGGAAACAACGATCACAATAACCTGAACAAGCACCACACTATACAAACTGACCACCACAGAAACACGAAAACATTAACAACCATCCAACAACGATTAGCATTTAAGGAGCAAGGTGGATTTTCACAAATGCTGCATGATGCCCAAGCAAACCTGTGCTGTTCAATCGTTTGAAAAGTGTTGGAGTCCACTCGAAAGTGAGTTTGAACAATTGAGAATGTTTCAGTGTTGACTGTGAGTCCGATTTCTGCAATTTCTTTTACAGTTAGCGTTGTTCATGCAGTTTTCTATCACAAATCACAACATGTGCCACTTCAAAAGATACTAGTACTGGTCGAACATGCTTCCCATTTTTTCACTAATGTTTATGCGGTTAGTTTCTCTTCTACTAGCCAGCTGACTTTAAGTGTTTTGAATTTTTATTGTTTTTATTATTTTCATTTAATAATCCGGTGCATGCATTCTACGTGCGCACTTTTAGAGGTTTACTCGTCGAACATGCTTCCCATTTTTTCTATGAGATGCAAACACTACTACCGTGATGATTTTATTTCATGACAATAAATGATGCCGAAAGCTATGATACACAGGCAGTTGTGAGTAGTGCATCGGTAGTCAGGTAGGGTGAAGGTACCGTAGTCGTAGCCAAAGTAGCTAATACAACTTACTTTACTTATTAATTAACAAGTGTTACTTTTTTCATCCATAGAATTAATGATAATGTATAAACGCTCTCAAGCAAAGTATCTATGCATCGATGCGGTTTTCCCAATTGTCATTGTAATCACGATGATACTTCGATAAACTTACTGATGAAGTCATAATATCATCATCAATAATAATATTATTTATTCGTTGTTTCAAAGATTGCAATCATGATCATTAATTGCTTCTCAACATGTCACTTCAGTACCGTAGCAATGATCTCTTTGTTCTTCATTTTCTCCATAGCGTATGATAGTGCGGTAGTCTACCAGCTAGCTACCTACGACGTAGAGTAGCTCTAGTAGTAGAGTACTACAATAAATATTCTCTTTGTTCTTCCTACTCGTATCTCGTATCTATTGGATCACGGAATTTTCTGATACGACGTAAAAAGACTTCTTTGTCAGGCAGAGACTTTAAAGAGAGAGGTGTAAAATGCATGAAGTAGTCGTGAGCACTCCTTTTGGCGTCGTTCCGTTTTACCACTCAGTTTGTTTGAGGCAGCAACAAAAGAAACAACGAAGTAGCTCTCGAAAATTTTTCCTCAGGTACGAGGATTAGCACAGATGCTGAATCGTTGTTTGTCCTTGCATGATTTACTTCGCTCACGTTTGCATCCTCCAAAACATAGAATCAAAATAGTTCTCATGACGCCTAAGGGAGAGACCACGAGTATTGAAAACTCATCTTCAGGTTCTGCGTCTTGCAGATCCTCGGATGCCGGGAAGAGCTCGTCTCTGGAATCATCGAGCGCCAATACTGGTGATTCTCCCAAGAGCAGCTCTATCAAGGCCACCAAATTGGAATTGTCTGGGAAGGAGACGAAACATGTCAATCGATTGCGCTACCTTGTTCTAGTTGTCCTGATCTTTGTCTCCATCGGTATCTCATGCCTCGTATACTTTTTGGTGGATCTTGCAACTACTGCCGAAATGGAATCTGGCTACGAAAGATCTGTCGGACGTTTGACCACTGCATTTGAACAAATTCGAACTCATCGTATCGCATCATTGGCAAGTTTAGCGATTGCTACCAATGCTCATGGAATCGACCATATCCGTGATTGGCCCTTTGTGAGTCTCTCCTTTTTTCAAAAGCGTTCCTACATTCCAAAAGTGCAATCAGGAGTGTTGCAGGTCAGCATTGCCCCCTTTGTTTCAAACCAGCATCAAAGCGATTGGGAGGCCTATGTTGTCAGTGAAGAGCCTCAAGTTGCATGGATGGAAGAATCGATGAAGTTCCAAGAGGAGACTGGTGTCAGTGCATTCATCACGGATTATGGAATGAACTGGCGCAATGAGTCGGAGCACAAAGTCAAGACTTGGACTGAGGAGGAGGTCGTTGATAACACCTTCCCATTTACGATGATTAATGAAATTTCCCACCAACACCACTTTCCCTTTTGGCAAATGTCACCTTTTATCAGCTTTGATGGAGTTAACCTTGACATCCTACAAGACAGCCGTGGAAAATACGCTCTGGAATGTTTTGAGCAGAGAGCTGTGGTCGTTGGAGGAATGGCTTATGCTCCAGCAGGTGGTATGACTTCAATCAATCACTACACCGCCACCTTTGCACGCCTACTGAGCATCCAAGCTAAGGAAGAAGTTGACTATCAAGGAGACCCTATGTCAAACTTCTTTATTCCAATCTTTGATTCTTTTGAACCGGAAAGAAACTCAACCGCAGTTTTGGTTGGGGTATTTAATTGGGGTACATACTTCAGGGATGTCTTGCCAACCAATTTTGGAGGCATCGATGTTGTACTTCATAATACTTGCTATGAGAGCTTCACCTATCGTCTTGGCTTTCAGGGGGTGGCCTCTCCACTTGGAAAAGGGGTGAGTTTAAATCAAATCAACAAATTTGTAGGTCTTACTATGCCTTCCAAAGCTGAAGCATTTTCTCTGGTTACATTGTAGGACCTTCATGATAAAAAATTTGATGGTTATGGGCATTTTTCAGATGGTTTGCAAAGTGGGATCACAGAAGATGGTACACGATTGGGCCTTCCTTTTGCAAACTCCACTTGCCAGTATACCATCTCCATCTATCCTACACAGATTTTCATGAATGAATATCACAGTCTTGCACCACTGATTGTTTCCATCATTGTGCTTGTATTTTGTTTCACTATCTTTCTCTTCCTGGTTTATGACAGGATTGTTGAAAAGAGGCAAGCACTTGTACTTGAGAAGGCTCTTCAATCAACAGCAGTGGTATCTTCTCTGTTTCCAAAGAATGTTAGAGATAGAATCATGAAATCTGCTGGAAATGGAAATGTAGATCATTGTGAGACTGATTTAGCTGGTGCTTCCATCCGCGAAAAATTGCAGAATAGTAAAATTGGCCGAGAAATGTCCATAGGGTTTGGTGGAAACTCTGCAGAAGGATACAGAAGTGGGGACACTATAGCTGATCTTTTCCCCAACTGTACTGTTCTCTTTGCTGTAAGTTATGAGATGTTGCAGATGACATCACAATATTTCGCATTGGATCTTCTCACAACAGTTTGATCTTCAGGATATTGCTGGTTTTACAGCATGGTCATCAAGCCGCAGTCCAGAACAGGTCTTCACTCTTCTCCAGAACATCTATCAAGCTTTTGATAAGATTGCATCCAGAAGAAAGGTATTCAAGGTGGAGACCATTGGAGATTCTTGTAAGTGCTTTGACTCAAACTTCTTCCATCAAACTGGAAAATTTCTCATAACCATGATGCGTTTTCAATGTCCTTGCAACCTTGTAGATGTTGCTGTCACTGGTCTTCCAGAGCCACAGGAGGATCATGCTCTCATCATGGCAAAATTTGCCAGGGAGTGTTTGACAAAAATGAGTGAAGTAACATGTGCATTGGAGGTACTGTTAGGACCTGATACAACAGAGTTATCAATGAGGGTTGGAATGAATAGTGGTCAGGTAACTGGAGGAGTTTTAATAGGTGAAAGAGCGAGATTTCAACTCTTTGGTGACACGTAAGTCCAAATGATTGAACCTTCAAGATCTCCTGTCTTCTAGCCTTCTAACTTTTGGTTTGATTGCTCTAATTTGATTAGGGTGAATACTGCTGCTCGCATGGAAAGTACAGGTTGTCCTGGAAAGATTCAGCTGTCCCTGAGTACAGCAGAACTTCTAATTGCTGCAGGGAAAGACAACTGGATCCAGCCCCGTGAAGATGCTGTCACGGCCAAAGGCAAAGGAATTATGCAGACATATTGGCTTACGCCAAAACACACCAGTCAGGGGAAAGGTCCCAGAGGGATTGCAGTAGGGTATGGAGGAAGTGTTTTTGCTCAGGAATCAGATGCTGCAATATTGGTGCCCAGGTCTGTAGACCATTCTCATAAGGTTGTCAGAATGATTGGTTGGATGTCTGAGGTGCTGATTGATTATGTGAAGCAAATTGTAAGTTCTTATTATTCAGTTCTGGCTTGATTACGTACTTTCTGTGCTCACAACAATGTAAAACAATGCATTCAATTAGATTGCAAAGAATGAAGCAACAGGTATTACCTCTGCCAAAGAATTTGAAGCAACTTTTGAACCCAAAGAAGGTATCTGCCTGGACGAGTTGGTGGAGTCATTCAGCCTCATCAAAGTAACTAAGGAAGAGAAAAAACTTGTGAGGGAGAAGTATCTCACTGTGGAATTGAGTGAAGACATTGTCAATCAACTCCACCTTTATGTCCAAAAGATTGCTGCACTTTATAATGCATCCAATCCTTTTCACAACTTTGACCATGCCTGCCATGTAACAATGTCAGTCCACAAGTTGATGAAAAGAGTTGTCACAGATGGAACTCATAGTGAGGAGGGAATTATGGTGTCCTTAGAACAAGAAAGAAAAGATACCTATGGTATCTTGACATCTGACCCCTTGACGCTGTTTGCCATAGTTTTTTCTGCATTGATACATGACGTTGACCATCCTGGAGTGTCCAATGTTCAACTTGCTAAAGAATCTCCAGAGGTTGCTGAGCACTACAAAAACAAGAGCATTGCAGAACAGAATTCTTTCGATATCTCATGGGACTTGCTAATGGGAAATCAATTCAAAGCTCTTCGAAAAGCAATCTTTCCCAGACGATCTGATTTGTTGCGATTCCGACAAGTTGCCATTAACATTGTTCTTGCCACTGACATATTTGACAAGGAGATGGGTGGCATGCGAAAGGAGCGCTGGGAGAAGGTGTTTGGTGACAATTGTTCCAGTTGTGGTCTTGGAGATGATGAGAAGATGCAAAACACCAGAGCCACGATTGTGCTTGAGCATATTATTCAAGCCAGTGATGTGTCGCATACTATGCAGCATTGGCATGTGTATGTTAAATGGAATAAAAAACTGTTTGAAGAGATGAGTCTGGCATTTGTCCAAGGAAGAATGGCATTTGACCCAGCTGTTTTCTGGTATCAGGGAGAGTTGAGTTTCTTAGACAATTATGTGATCCCTCTTGCCAAGAAGATTGGTGAGTGTGGAGTCTTTGGTGTATCCAGTGATGAGTACCTGCAATATGCAATGTCCAACAGAAAGGAGTGGGAAGTGAAAGGAAAGAGTGTTGTAGCAGACATGGTGGCATCCCTCCAGAAACATTGTATCATCGATTCTCATTGATTCTCCTTGAGGAGATGGTGATGCAGGTTTCATGCACTGGAATATGTAAGGTGCAAGATGAGGCATTGGTGAAGTGAAAAGGAAAATGGAACATTCAAAAAGTAGTATAGTATTGCCAAGCATAAAAAAGAATTTCTTTTCCAATTTCTCCTACAGGAGTAGACTACTGCAGCTTCTACCTACGACAGTACTAGTACGTACGAGTAGTTCTGGTTTCCGGTAGTTTTGTGTCACTATTACTCCGCAGTAAGGACTGTCGTAGTCTACTCTACTAGTACCTAGCTAGCTAGCTAGCTAGCAGGCTAGGTAGGTACGAGAGTCTACTCCGAGTACGTCGGTTAAAATAATAACAAGGAAAAGGGTTTTAGGAAATCAACAGCGTTTTGTGAACGGTACTCTACTAGCTCTAGTCTAGGTAGTAGAGTAGTAGAGGTCGTAATCGAAGCTAAAAAGTTACAATTAACCCTATTTTCCCCTTCCTCAATTTTTCGGTTGGTCAATGAAGTTCGAGAACCAATGCATGCGTCACAGTACTAATTGGGACAGGATTCCATTTGTGATGTCTCTCTATAGTAACCGTGAGATTAAGAAGAACTATCGTCTAGTCGAAAGCACGATGATTTGGATTCATGCTATTCGTTTTCGCCTCAACAACAAGACGCAACAATAGAGCTACGCACTGGTTCAAATCATCTATTCATCACGGATTTCATACTACGTGCGAGTATCTACCGGTAGAAGATGCATCCAGAGCTGAAGAGTATCTACTCTCGTGGTGGGTCAACGACCTGTCCATTCTTTTGATGGGTTGAGCGCTTGTTTCTACTGCGTTTTGGGCCGCCTGTTCCTTTCTTCATATTGTTTGCGTTCCACTTCCCTTCCTCCTTCCTGACCTCTTCAATGGTGCTCGCTGGCCCATACGTATCCTCACCCCCCGAATGCCATGGATTTGAATTGTTCCCATATTTGTCAACCAGTCTTCCCCAGCGATTTTTCTTTCCATCCTTGACTCTCAACTCCGCTGGACCATGAGCAAAAATGCATTTGTTCTTCTTTCGCATGGTGCAGAACGTCCCGAGGCTTTCGTCCCAGTGATTGCATAATCTAGTTCTAAATTTTGAATCTTCCATGCATCGCTTTAGTATAGGATCACGCTTCTTGTATATCGGTTCGATGTGCCTCGACCATTCGTCATCAGATCGACTCCACCCTCGACAGTTGAAAGCCTTGGCTGCAACACTTCCTTCCCATACTATAATATCTGCACTCTCCGGAAAAGAAAGCAAATTCGGCTCAGCTGTTGCGCCTTTTTCATCTGAAGTGGAGTCAATGCTTCTCGTTTGACCATTGGGCAAGTCTTCGTGTGGTGTTATGTTGACGATGTTCAAGTCAGATGCACTAGAAGAAGCTTTGACAACAGAATTGTCCTCATTTGAAATGTCCTTGCACATATCCGAGCTAGATATGTCATCCTGGGTAATACTAGGGATGTGCTTTGTCGAAGGCACCTTGGACGTCTTTTCAAATTTAAGCATTGGCCGGATCTCGTATTTTGAGAGCAGGACGTCGTCGTCCTCTAAAGTAGTCCGACAAAACTGGTAGCAGTGCATCAACATAGTAGGGAATCTTGTCTCAAAATACTCACAAAGAGCATCTTGGTCAGGAACAGTTGTTGTTCGAAACTCCTCCGGTAACTCTTCAAAGTGATGATGTTTGTTCCTAATGAGCCGAAGCAAGTCTCTCACGCATGAGTAATCATACGTTCTGAACTTTTGAACATTATCGATAAGTGCTCCGTCAAGTTTAGATTCCCACGATGTGCCCACCACACCAGCAGCTCCTCGTTCAATTGCTAATGCATTGAAGGATAGTTGCATTTGTTGAGGATTTTCAGTTTCTAAGCGATCAGAAAAATCGCAAAGGAACATCGGTTTCTTCTGTAAGCTCCAGAAGAATGGATGCTGACAGACTTCTTTGGCAGTTGGTCTTAGTCTAGGACTGCGATCTAACATTGAGCGAACCAAGTCGTAGGCCTCGATCGAAATATTCTTTAGTGGTTCCAAGTTCGGACGATTGTGAATGATATTCGCCTCCCTTTCAAACCACTCTCCGTATGGATGAGATCCTGGGATAAGAAGGGAATAAAATATGCATCCCAAGGAAAAGATATCTACAGATCTGCTTGTTCGTGGATTGGCATGTGAATCATCGACAAGGTTCTGTTTCATTTCAAGAGGATTGGTAGTGCTGTCATTCGACTGTATGGAGATATCCGAGGTCAAACGCATCGCCATAACCTCTGGTGCTTGCCAACCTACACTTCCTGGTCCTACACCAATGGAGGTGGTACCAATGCCTTTACTCCCTCGAAAAGACGATTCCCCGACGAGGCTAGCACCTATACTGCTTTGCCCTAATAGCTGCTTTCCAAGACCCATGTCTGATATTTTGGCGTCATAGTAATTATGAAGGAAAGTGTCGAAGATGGCATTCTCAGTCTTTTTGTTCTTCTCTCCCCGCTTTGAGACGGCACATAGTATATTTGCTGGTTTCAAGTCCCTGGAAATTGAAAAACAAATTGGATCAGAACTAAATTCCTGACATTCAAATGGCTCGTCTGTTATTGACTGATCAAACACAATTGAGTTTTGTTGACTTACCTGTGGACTATTCTTAAAGAATGCAGATGTTTCACCCCGGAAGCTATTTGAAACAGTATCCGCTTTGTGGAAGCAACAATGTCGGGGTCGCATGAGCGGGTTTCTTGTGAATTTTCTTCCATACACGATGCAAGTTTTCGCTGCTGATGTTCTCGAAGAACTCCGATTAAATCGTGTAGAGAAAGGTCACACAGTTCCAGAGCCAGGTATACAAAGTCCCCTCGCACTTCTTTGAGAAAATATCGAACAACATTTGGATCTCCGTCACTTTCGATTAGAAGAGATATCTCACGATCGGCGCTGGCGTGATATGCCTTGAGCATTCGCTTCACTGCGACGTTCCTACCGTCTAGTACTCCTTTGTATACGACGGTTCCATGGCCGCCGTACCCAAGTACTTCCTCACTCACAGAAATCACATGTTTTTGTTCGACTAGGAGCATATCCTGGGATGGGGCGGTTGCATCAGTACCATGCTTGCCCTCTACCAGGCTTAGATTTGTCAGCTCAAGTTGCAATTGCTGCTTTTCGTCTCTCATCCGTTTTCGACGCCCAAGTTCAAAGGAGGCAACGAATATACACAAAATAGTAGGGGGCAACCAGGATGTCAATAGCCACAGGATTTTCTTGTAGGATTTGCCCTGGGATCGCTGCTGAAACCGATACAAGTCGTCCGGAGATACGTAACCAAAATCAGGATGGTAAAATCCGCCATCTTCCTTGTGGTATTTGGATGTCATGAGTGAGACAGCTCCCTCTGAATCTGAATTGTGAGGAAGAGCGTACTTGTGGGATCCAGTACCAAGAGGAGGCATTATTTCTGATGAATGCTTGGTTCGGCTATTGTGAGGAACGAGGCACGCCGGAAACGTTGGTGAGGAAGTTGTACAAGGCTTCTTTCCAATAACTAAACCGGATTTTCCAGAAGTTTGAAAATGTGCCTGGGTCTGCAATGAGTCGTCCGGTTCATGAGCTCGATGCTGTTGGTGACGAGGATCGTGAAAATTGGCATTTGGACGCCCTGGTAGTTGAGACACCTGAGACGTGTGTCTCTTATTTGTGGCACTAATGGAAGCTATCGCAGCAGCTGACGATGTGGATGATATAGATGCGGATGTAGTACTCCCAGAGTGTGCAATCCACTTGGCCTTCTTTCCAAGCGGAAGGGCATAGAGTTGGCCGTTTGGCATGGCGCCGACGATAGTCTGGTCTTCTGGCACGTCTTTGTCGCCAACAATTTCCGTCAAATGGCGTTGAATCTCCCGTCGCACATACTCGTTGTCCCCATTGGGATCAATCACGTCAGGTATGATATCCACTCCGACAGACAGGCCTGTGCCTGAATCCATGGCGTAAGCAACTGGAGAGTCGAAAGATTCGTTGGTCACCCATGAAACCTGCTTTCCTTGTACATCGTACAAAGCAACATTGCCGTTCGGAGTGGCTACGAGTGTGGCTGCTGTCTCGCCTTCTCTTTGCGATGTCGACGGTAATCTGGCGGCAGACAAAATGGATGCATCAAACGCAGTTTCATCGTCCAAGACCGGTAGGCCTGTGCTTTGATCGGAATGACTTCCCTTTGACCTTTCCGGCGTCCATGCTTCTTTGCGGGCCATTCCATGCATGTCAGCCACGCTCATTACTTCTGCTACAGAAAATTGAGCATCCATTATTCCTGTTCGTGCGTCCTGTACGGAAACACTATGATCTACTCGACCAATCCACAGAACATTTCTGTCGTGAAGCGATAGAAAATCATCGGAATCGTTGTCGACGGGTTTGATTCCATTTCCACTGTAGACAACACGCAATATTTCTCCCGTTTCTACGTCCAGCGCCACCGCTGCGGTCTGTCTCGATCCAACATAGAACCGACCACGTGGGTCTAAAAACGGTGAACGGGCTACTAGCTCCTTGACCGAGGTGGACACTGTCATGTCGTTGGAGGTGGTGAAGACCGTTCCATCAATTGACGGGACGACCGCATAGCTGGCGGTCGAGGCCGACTTGGTTGTTGTGGTAGTAGATACCAGGGGTTGGAGAATTTGTGATGCATCCACAACGTTGTCATTGTCATTGAGATTGTATGGATGATTGTTGCCTTTGAGGCTGTTGTTTGAAGAGTACGGGGCAGTAGCTTCGGAGTGTTTCCACAAAATTTGCCCATTCTCTTTGGAAATTCCTGCCATGGTCCCATCAACTGCGACGACGACGATCACTCCTGGATCAATGGTTTGCCTCCTATTTGGGTATTTATCATCATATTTGTGTCGCTGAAAATGCTTTTGCAAATCGTCCAGCACTTCTATCGCCCCATCTTCCGACACCACGAAACCCTCGTCCAGTTGGACTGCAGCGGATGATTGCGCTGTTCTGCCCGGCCGGTGTTCTGATGCCACGACTATCGGGTCTGCAGCTGACGCGAGGAACGTCCGAATTGTTGTTTTGCTGTTGCCTTTGCTTTCCCGTATGACGGCACCTGATAAACTCAACCAAACCAACAGTGTTGGCAACAGCCGCAAAGTTTTGCGAAGGATAAAATGTTTCTTTTGTTGGCCTTGCGGTGCATGTGACTGCTCCATCTTCTCCATCGGATTGCTGATAGGTAGTCGGCTTCTCTCCTCGTTCCAAAATATCTTGTAAGAAGTATCGAGTTTTGTATTAACCAAACTTATTTGTGGCCATCCTCGTTGTTCTTGACGGTACACGCCAAAAGTCAATCTCTTTCCAAAAGCTATATTCTGAATGAACCTCACTTCCACTTTTAAAGAGTCAGTCGTATCGGATACCAGCTGTGATGTGATCACACCAAGACGAGACATGTGATGCAATCCCGGAGCAAGATGTGATTGAGGCTGTGAGGTGTTGTTGTTTCTTCATCATCGATCATCATCGCATCTCTTCGACGGAGTTACACTGTTAATTAACTGTAATAGAACTACCGTATCAGTACCGTAGTATCATACGATATGTACGACTTATTGACGTACACCGATTGTAACTGTAAACTCTACGGTATACGGTACGAGAGTAAGGTATGTTCACACACGGGTAGGTACTCGAGTACGAGAGTACTGTACGGTATGATACACCCACAATGACGAATGCTATGAGTAGCGGTAATACGTTGAAAGTACCGGTACTTCAGTGTACTATTAGCAAAGCAAAAATTTGAGGAACAGGATATTAGCTAGATTGAAAATATTGGAGGGAAGTAATCTATGCAACAACTACCTTCTGGTAGACTACTACATTAGGAAGTCCGGAGTAGTAGTGAAACATACAATTGTCTCTACCACTAGTATACCAGTTGGAACGTAGGAACTAGAGCAGCGACATTAAAGATATACTACGAGCTTCTTATTGAAATGCTTCCTTCAATCTTTTGCAGGCTTCGATCACCGAATCCTTAGGTGCAAACGCACTTAGCCGCAAGAAGCCCTCCCCTCCAGGACCAAAACCAGCTCCTGGAATTGTAACAACTTGCGCCTTTTCCAAAATCATATTGAAGGCATTCCATGACCCGCCAACAGATTCGGGCAGCTCAACAAACACGTACGGAGCATCAGTACCTCCGTGTACAGGAAATCCGATCTCTTCAAAGGTTTGTCGCAACAATTTGGCATTCTCCAAGTAATAGTCAATGAGTGTGCTGATTTCCTTCTGTCCCTCCTCGTCCAAACAGGCCAATCCTCCCGATTGCACAATATTGGAGGCACCATTGAAGGCCGTGGTCATGACACGATTAAAATCGTCTCGCACCAGACTACCGTCCTTGAACTTGAGACCAGATGGAACGACCGTCCACCCCAGACGCACTCCAGTGAAACCAGCATATTTAGAAAACGAATTGACCTCAATGGCTACATCCTTGGCACCCTCAATTTCAAAGATAGACTTGGGAACACCGGGGGAACGAATGAAGGGTGCATAGGCAGCATCGAAGACCAAGATGGATCCACGCTCCCGGCACAATTTGACCATGGATTCCAATTGTTCCTTGGTGGCGGCAGCACCGGTAGGATTGCTGTTGTAAGCAGATGAATAGGAAAAACGAGTCATGTTAGACACAACCAAAAACAATAGTCAATCATAAAATTCGTTGCATCCCTTTCTTGCTTGTTGATCACTTACTTGGGAGAGCAGAGATAGACAACATCGGCACGGGGCATACTGGCATAATCGGGAAAGAATCCATTTTCTGGACTGCATCGCATGTAAACGATGTTGTCGTATTGCATGGTGCTGGTATCTTGATTCCCCGTTTGTCCCATCATGACCGAGGTATCGACGTAGACAGGATACGATGGATCTTGGACGGCGCTGATGACCTTGGGTCCAAACATTTGCTGAATGCGCATAATGTCGCATTTGGCACCGTCACTGACAAAAACTTCCGAAGCGTCAATGAGGTCGTTGTACAAGACTTTGGCAATCTTTTCTCGCAACAAGGCCTGTCCCTGTTCGGCACCGTATCCGCTGTATCCTTCCTTGGTGCCCAGCTTTTTTGCGCCTTCGACCAAACCACTCAAAATATGAGGTGGAATGGGTTGCGTGGTGTCTCCGATACCGAGAGAAATGATACGATCGGCCATTTCTGGATGCTCTTGTACATAGGCATTGCGACGGCGGCCAATCTCAGGGAAGAGGTACCCACCGGCCAGCTTGGCAAAGTTTTCGTTCCGCTCGACTTGGGAGGTGGCGCCTTCAACAGCGGTGGAAGAAAATCGGGCGGTAGTTGTGCCTTGAGTTTGAAGGGGAACAAAGGCCTGGGTTGCGGCAGCCATGCCGACCACGGCGTATACGACGACGGAAGTGAACTTCATGGTTGATTTGGTTGGAAATTCACTGGGATAAAGAATGAAGAATCAAATCTCTGTGACGAGAGATAGTGAAGTTGAAAGATGGCCGATGTTGATGACGACTGACGACACACTTGATGTTGTGGTCGTCGCGGTTGATAGCTGTGAGAGGACTGAGTGGTCAGGAAAAAAGGGGTCGGATGAGGGCGGTGGGCGGTAATATTACGTATGATACGTAGTACAGTACTAACAGTAAGTCGCAGTAGGAACAAAGTACTGTAATAGTCGTAAGAAGTCTACATCATACAAATACGTAGTACGACGTAAACTCGTATGTCGTACAGTCATACAGTCATACACCATGGGCTCATTTACGACTATCATACCGTATCATAGCTAACGGTATCATACCGTCTCTACCGGTAGTCCTGTACCTCTCAACCGTAGAACCTGAAACTACCGTAGGTAGTATGATACGGAGGATAATACGTCGTGGTGCGGGAGGGAAACCTCATCCTTGAGGCCCGAGCTCATTCCGACAGCCAGTGTTATGTCATAATACCGTAGTCTAATAATAATCGAACAAATTCCACTCTTGAGAACGATCTTTGTAAATGATCGTAACCAGAAAGATGATGTAAACAATCCACAAATCTATTTCATACTTTCACAAGCTGTAAGTACTAAAAAGGGATTAACCCTATTGAACGGGTCTTCACTGACATCGCCTTGGAGCCCACCTCAATAGAACGGCTAGCTCCTATCGCCGACGAAGAACGCCAAGTCTTTGTTCTTGCGTCGTCATTGGAACTGCAACGATTCGGACATTCTCGATCGATTTTTACAGCGATGATACAGCGTTTGCCCCCATTATTACCAGACATATTACATCGGAGTCATACAATGGTTTTAGGGACGTGGCAATAAAAACACACTTTGAGTCTGAGGAGAGGCGGCGTAACTATCTGTACATGACAGCGATGCTCGGTTTGGGTGAACTAATGCGAATAAGCACCACTTGCAGAGGCGCCCAAATGGTGACATATAGCAGCCTTTTAAAACACGCTTTTGAACCATTTCAACCAACCAAATTCGACATCGTTCACGAAATCTCACTTTTAGTTTACCTTCATGATTTTGCTTTCATAGATTCTTGCTTTTTGGTTACGACATTCTTGGTATCAGCATCTGCTATTTGTCATTACTCTATCCCCTGTCATTGACGTTTCGAACACACAAGTTTTGGCACTTATTCGAGCTTCTGTATTTCACCGAACCGGAAACAATGCCAGAGGTTCATGATCCCTTTCACGGAAAACGCCGTCGCCGCCGCAAGAGAAAAACGACCGGAGAATCTGTTGGTGCCCCCGACCCAGTCAGGAAAGCGGTTCGCGCCGACTCTACGAGTGGTGACATCCCTACTTCTTCTTCTTCCCTATCCCGCCTTCCGCTTCTAGCCCCACCACCCAAAACGATTTTGAAGAAGAATCCCAAGCATCAACCAACTGTGACTACGTTCATCAAAGACCCCTTTGAATTTGATGCCACATCAAGTCAATCTACTAAACCGCACACCGACGACGACGACGACAACAACAACCCAGAATTTCAACAGTCTTTCGACCGAGATTCAAAAGCTCCATCGATAACTACTCCGACGACAAAGTCATTGTCCGTGGCTGTCACTGACTGGAAGGCGCGTCGCCCAAAAGAAGACGTTTCGTACTCCCCCATGCTCTCGCACAGCCTACTCACACACGCAGTGGCACTTGATACTCGGTTTCTGGATACTCCCGAAGGACGAGACGACTATCAAATGTTTAAACAAGGTGTTCAAACCTTCCTTTATGCGTGTAGCTCGCGGGGGATACTTCCTTCGCTGCTGGTATGGAAAGGATATGATGCCTCACTATCACTGGGAGGACAAATGGATGATATGAGAACCATTTTAAAGTGCGAAACACTGTCGGAGGACACACTGGCAAGCACATGTCGCACGGCCCTTTCAGGCATCCCAGTTCTTGGCCTCGGTGGAAACGAGAAAAAAGATGTTGGAATCCGTGTACCGGAGGAAGTATCTCCGGCGACATCATGGAATTGTCTTTTGGAAATGGGTAAGAAATATTTCAAATAATTATTTCCACGTTCCATCTATGTAGGATCAAGCACTCTGCTCTCAACTACCAATTTCTTTTCAAAAGTCCGAACAATCGTTCATCGCAGGAAAGGAAAAGAAGACGATCCTATATGTGTGACGATCCTCACAAGGGACCTTTCCTTTCTCTTGGATGCTGATACCAAGTCGCACCATGGAGGGCTTGAGCGCTTTATGGAGGGAACGGAACAACATTTCTTGGATACCAAGCTGCAAACTATTCGAATCTGTGTTGCAGTGGGAAGGGTAGTTCCTTTGAACATATCTGAACGTCAATCTGACAGTACTATCGATGATGAAGAGATCATGATGAACGAACAATCCTCCAAAAGAACTGCTCAAGTATCTTCCCTACTAGCTTCTTTACAAAGTCGAATTGAAAGCAAAGGAGAGGAAATTTTCAAACGAAATCGGAGCCAAATTCAATTTGATTCCAAGTGTGTTGCTAGAATGGACATTCGCATCTTCTCGATTGACATTGCAAATGGATTTCAATCCCTACTTCAAACAGTCTCACAGGGTGCTCTCTCAACTTTTCCACGGGGCTGGCATCAAACTCTTTCCCTGGTGCTTCCCGAGACAGCCGATTTTGATGCTTGTGTGGTGATTGTGCAAGCATCATACAAGAGCATGCCGTTCCGCTTAGATTCTACTCTGGCAAACAGCCTTCGCTGCGATCTCGTTATTCTCGGTTGCTCTAAATTTTCTGTCCTTCAATTGACACCAATTGAATCGATTGATGCCTCGCTTCTCTATGGGATACCCATTTCCATTCGCGCTGGGCTCACCGAAAGCACCGAAGAGCACCGTGAGAATTTGATGATTCTGCAATCTATGCTGAAGACTCTTGCTGTGAAGGACTGCGCTCTTTTCTTGTCGGCGAGACTCCCAGAAAGTGTTTCAAATGATGGGTGGGAAGGCAACCCACTTTTCCAGGACAGCAGAAATAAATTCTTTGTTTTGATGCCAGAGCTTCTTGGGTCCAAAGTTGGACCACCTACTTACAACGGAGTGCTTTTCCGGGTTGCAAGTTCCGATTGCATACTTGACCAATATACCCCCGATGATGCACGAAAGTCCGTGCAATCCTTGGACAGCGAAATCGGGCAAACGAATGAGTACCAAGATTTTGTGGAAACGTCGCTGGAGTCCTTGGCTTGTTCCCCGTTGAATCCTCTTTTGAGCTACGAGGTGAAAAATTCACCAGAGTGTGAGATTGCGTCTCCTGATAGAAAAAAGGTCACATGGAAAGAGGGCTGCTTACGAACGACCTCGGTTCTTTGGGGTCGCACCAGCGACGAAGTCCTCGAGGCATCAAGTCCTTCAATGGCAGCGAACGATGCTGTTTGGAGAGATGATTCGGGCATTGGAATGGTGATGACAGAAAGAGAGAAATGTGTTGATTGTGAAGCATCTCAAGAGAAGAAAACACATAGGGACGACGAGGATTGGAGAAAAGGCGATGCTGGGTTGACATGCACGGTGAATGATTCTGCGACGACTCTTGATTCTGCCCGCAGCTCGGTCTTTCAGAAGACAGGAACCAATCTTGCTGCTGAAACGAGGCTGGACATTAAGCTTCAGGAGAACAGTTCAGGGGAGGATGAGGATGGCGACACAAATAAGTGGAAAAGTTTGATAAGCGTGACTTTAAGAGGTAGCAGTAACAATGACAACGAAAGTGACGACATTGAAGAAAGCGACGATGATCCCATGATTGCGATGAAAATTGAAGAAAGACCAAAGCGCAAACCAACAGAAGTCTTACCATTCCACGGTGTGGCTCAGGTTAGTAGCGAAAACGAAGATGAAGTGGAGTGGACACAAGAGGACGGAAAGGAGAAATATTGTGATGGTGATGACGAGTTGTGTGATGGCGATGACTCCTGCAACTCGTCATCATCATCATCTTCTGATAGCTCGGCAGGAGATGTTTCGTTTGGGAGGTTTGAATACTCATCATGATTTGTTGAAACTTTCGAGTAACATTCATCGTCACTTTTCTGTCAACCTGTAGTAAAGTATCCATAGAGAGATACTATTCGCACTTTTGCATAGATAGTAAACAAAATTATATATTATTATTGGTAGTAGTAGGACAAATTCGATTGAAACTACATGATTGAGATGGCAACATGAAACTGCCTAAGCAACCAATGATGATTGTAGCATGTTAGTTGATGGTGCAACGTAATCTGTCTCTTCTTTCTTGCTCTCGACAACGGATTGGCCATGAACAGAATGGTACCACAGTGCTGTCCTGCAGATTCCCTCTTCAAAGGAAACCTTGGATCTGTAACCAAGAAGTCTTTCTGCCTTACTCACGTCAGCACAGGTGTAAGGAACGTCTCCAGGTTGATCTGGCAAGATCTTCTTAATTGCCTTCTTGCCGGTATGTTTCTCTACTAGTCCAATGAAATCCTTGAGAGAAGTTCCATCCCCTTTGCCCAAATTGAAGATTTGGTAGGGGTAGGGCCTGTCAATGGCTCTGACAACTCCATCCACTATGTCAGAAATATAGGTATAATCCCGGCTTGATTTGCCATCTCCAAACTGTTGAATTTCTTCACCCCTGCTGATTCTGTCAATGAATTTGAAAGGTGCCATGTCAGGTCTTCCTCTAGGTCCATATACCGTGAAAAACCTCAATCCAGTCACATTCAGTTGGTATAAGTGATGGTAAGTGTAGGCCAAAAGTTCACAGGCCTTTTTACTAGCAGCATAAGGGCTGACTGGATGGTCTACAGCCTCTTCTTCTGAAAAGTAGGTAGACTTTGACCCGCCATAAACGGAGGAAGACGAGGCAAAGACAAAGTTTTCCACGCCATACTTATGGGAGAGTTCCATCAGTCTAGTCGTTCCCTCAATGTTGCTGTGAATGTAGATGTAAGGATCTTGAATCGAAGGCCTCACACCTGCTCTGGCAGCCATGTGGCAGACCCACTTGGGTTGTTCTGTTTCAAATATGTGGGTCATGAGGACTGAATCGCAAATATCACCCTTGTAGATCTTGACTCTTTCTTCTGGATAAGCCTCTTGCAGCAATTTCAAATTGGTTTCCTTGATGGATACGTCATAGTAATCATTCATTTCATCTATAATAACAACATCATCACCTCTGGAGAGGAGGTACTCAGCCACATGGCTGCCAATAAACCCTGCTCCGCCAGTAACGAGGACTTTCTTGTAGCCAGTATGAGGTTCAACCAGTACTGTATCCATCCAGCTAACCGAGTGCGAGGCAACCGAGGAAGCGTCGTCAGTGTTCGATGACAAGGATGAGGCCGAATCGGCCGACGAGGAGACCTCGGCAGTGGGTAGTGTCGTGATGCTGTCGTCGCCGACAAATTTTTGGATTACGTCTGAGGGAGTCGTCATTTTGTTGTTTCAGCACGGCTAGTAGTGGTCGCTAGTATAAGGTGTTTCCGATATTTGCTTCTGAGGCGGTTGAAACTTAGAACTTTCAATCTTCGTCTTTTTCTGGATTGTGAGACAATTGGTTCGGTAGTTGAAATCGTTCGTTCGAGGGTTTCTCCACGACAATAATAATATTGTGAGGCAGTCGAAATGATGTGGTTGCCGATGATGCAGAATTTTCTTTTTACATATGATAACCCATGAACACCATCGAAGATCTCTTGATGCTTCACGAGCAAGATTGCAAGAAAATAATTAAGGCTTGGGCATGTTTCGTGGCGGAATTTCCAGACGCGATTCATTCGTGCCTTGGCTAGCGCTGACTGTATCTTAACTCTCAGAATTGCCCTCTGACGAAGCGAACCGTCAGAGAATTGCGACCTCACGCTATTCTCTCCTAGTTTCAAGAGTTCCAAACGTATCATAGCAATGCGAGTACATACATACCTTATTTAAAGCCATAATTAACTGTAAAACAGTGCTACAGGCCACCTACCGTACGTAGTAGTACATAATATTATTATCTACCGTACTCCGTATCATACTTCGTATGAAATTCCTTTTCATTCGTGCGCTTTTGTCATCATCGTACGTACCTACTACAGTAGGTCCTCTAACTGTAAACGACCGATCAGAATTACGTACAACTACTAGCTACCGGTAGTAGCATGCTACTGTGTATTACAATGAAATTGCATGACAACTAATAACAGCTGAAAGTTAGCTCACCCGCATGCCCCCCTCTACTAGGACCAATCGTGCAACAGCTCTCCGTCCACTCAGTACTCTACTGCCCACTGCCCACCGCTCAGAACTGGAAAGGCTCATGAATGACGAAAAGTCCAAACCAGTAATTGTCAGATATGGCGTGGTCTTCCAAAAATAATGCTGGTGGGAAGGCAGCAAATAACCACATTGATATGTTTTGTTTGTTGATATCTTCTATCTGTTGCAACCCAATTGGGCAGATTGTACATTTAAATGAAAGAAGCGCTAATAGTATTTCCAATGAAGTAGTATCGTCTATCTGCATTTGGTGACACCACTCTGCTATGTTATGATGCCATTTCTTCCACGGAAATGTCAGTGCCTACCACAACTCTATCAGGAATCTTGCAAAGGCATCCTTCCTTCTCTCCTATAGCTCCACTTCCAACTAAATGAGCGAAACACAATCTTTCCTGCTGGACACCGATTATGCACGTTGCCATGCATAAGTCAGCAGTACCTTGTAATACTTCTGGGACCATGCACTAGTAAATTGTCTATGGATTCTTAGTTCCGTAGGCTCTGACAAACCATTTCTTCCACGGAAATGTCAGTGCCTACCACAACTCTATCAGGAATCTTGAAAAGGCATCCTTCCTTCTCTCCTATAGCTCCACTTCCAACTAAATAAGAGAAACACAATCTTTCCTGTTAGACACCGATTACAGAAGACAGCGGTAGCTTGTAACACTTCTGGGACAATCTCTTCTATTGCACTCGTAAATTGTCTATGGATTCTTAGTTCCCTAGGCTCTGATAAACCTTTGCTGACAAACCTTGGTTGAGTCCCCTTGATCTAGAATTTATCTTGACAAGTGGAAACGGTTCCATATGAAATGTTGCACGACTTATTCAACCTTATTCATGAAGTAAGGGTGCAGCGTCTTGTGATGTGACTGCAGGAATGACAGATTGGCTACATCGGATGTAGTGAAGAAGATGATAACTGGAAGCAAGCAGTGGAACTTCAGCTTGAATACCCGTGATCAGAATGAATCATCTGAATGCTGTGATCAATCTTTCTGCCTTAAATGAATTTCATGCTGCTGCGACGGTCATGGTTTTAACAAACAGTTCGGGTTTTCGTACCTGGGGTGTCCCATTTTGCTTATTATGGAGACCCATCGTCCTACTATATCGGAGGTTGAATAGTGTCGTGCGGAATGAGCTCTCTTAGCACTCTGGTGGGTCCAAAATCCGAAACACGATTCACCCATGTCAGATCATAACAATGTATTCTAGACATTTGTGCATACCCCCGTAACTATTGACATACGTCGTATTTGGTGCAATGATAACATCATAGCAATTCCGTAGGTTGAAACCCATTTTGGTTCTAAAACTAGCTTGAAAACCCTACGGAATACTGATAATTAATAGCATTGTCTCTATATTATCTTCATTTCACCAAGGCAACCGTGGTATGCAACGTTATACCTCATTTTGTCTTTTGGTTCCGACGTACGATGGTATTTTGTTATTGTATGTAGTGGATCTTCTATTCTTCCTTCTTGTCCTCTTCTTTCTCGCCCCCATTCGCAACTTCGTCAACTGTCTTGTCGTCTTCAATCGAAGAATGGGATGGTTCATCCTTGACGGAATGTTCCTCTTTCCCCTCGTTCTGCTCGGACTGCACAAAGTATGATATTCCCGACCCATATTCCAAAGGTGATTGCAACTGATTGTTGCTGTCGTCCGACAAGGCAGCAAACGGATCATCACTGGGGTCGTGCGCCTTCATGATGTTTTGGGGGATTTGATTCATAAGATTCTCCATGGTTGAATTTGATAATACTATATTCTATTTTAAATGTCTTTGGTTGTGGAATATGACAGTGTTTTGAGATTGCAGGAAAGTGCTTGGCTGTGTCTGCACTGTTTGTAGTGTTGTGTAAACGATGTTCTTGTACTCCGTCTACTTCTCAACTTGTTGGTTTGTGTGTTTGTCTTGCTGACCGTTGAAACATTACTTTTCCGATCCATCGAAAGTCGCAAGGTTCCGGTGCAACCATCGATGGCGATGTCACGGCGCAGATGATGTCGAAGATTATTAGGCCATAGGACATGCGCCGGTTGAGAAGCACGAAGCAAGGGAAATACCGCGGTATCTTTATAATCCGCGTGACTGAACGTCGTTCCATCGTCCGAACACGATTGATTTGTCCGAAGTCCAAAATTATTAGTGTAGTAAAACGACCTCTCTCCAAAAAATAATGAACTCGAATTACCTAACTGTAAATAACGTACTACAGTACACATTGTCGCTCCATGGAATCGGTTGAATCATTTCACACCATCACATTACGACGTAGAAGAGCAGAATGTTGATTCCAACAAGACGCCATCTCCAGAGGAAGGCATCAACAACAACCTTGGAGGATGTGACGACATTCTTTCTCATTTGGTGCAACCCTGGAAAGTATTAGTAACTGTTAACCGTCAATCGAAGTTATAAAATGTCCCATCTAGGTTCGCGGGGAGTGTTCGTCCTATAATTTCTCTTTCGAACAACTGTCTCTGAACATCAAGTTCTTTTGCACCGCCGGTAACAAGAAGGGGGAATCGGGACGATGCTGCGTAATACCGGTCGACAGCATTGACTTTCTGGCTGGATTTGTTTCAAGACGGGCTGTAGTTCCTTGTCTACAACTAGGTACGACAGTAGCGCGTACTCGGAGTATGCTAGTACAATACACTTCCATCCATCCTCCTGAAGCTGATTTCATATTTCATAGATTGAATTACGACTACTATCGGACGACCGTAATACATTTGTATATTTTTTATACGACTACCGGTAGTATACTACCTACCTAGGTACTAGTAGAGAGACACTATCATAGTCGTACTGTCTTACATCGTACTAACAGTACCGAAGTATTTATTACGACTTATGTACGGTAGTCATACCGGTAGTCATCACAATCAAGGTGTCATCAAAATAATATATTTTCACTCTCTCTACAAAAAAATGAGAAAGAGCGTTAAAAAGTAAAAAGACAAAAAGACATCCAGCCATATTTGAACATCACCTTAGTTGTTTGCTCCGAACATCGGAATGCTGTACAGAGTAGTGGTGGTTGTTACATGAAGCGCCACTGCCATCGTACACAGCTACTGTGTTCCGGACTTTGCCAAGAGCCATCGGGAAACTTGTCGCTGCTGGTCACTCGTCACCTCTTGTTTTTCATTCACATTCACAGTCAGTCGATCGATCGACTGTTGAGATGAAAGAATAATCGAGTCTTTCGCAATACATTCCAGAACAAAGCTCCGAAATGACCACGACAGTGATCAAACGGAAGACAACCAACAGCAGCGGTAATGGTGCCAATTTTCGATCAACTTCATTCCACAGCTCTACTAGATCGCCCAAACAATTGTTCCTTATTACTCCAGCTTTGGTGGTGGGAGCTTTGTGCGTTGCCGCCTACATGTTTTCGGAAACATCTTTGTTTCCGTCTCCACAACCGAAACAGTACAAGGTCCCCGAGGGTAACAGATACCCAATTGAGAACAACGTCGTGCTTCTATTGGATTTAGACGAAGGAAGTGAAACACTCGGTCCCCACCGTGCCAAATTGCTAGCCGGGAAAAATGACTGTCCCAACCTTGGGTTTTGGCTCCGTCTGGAAGGAGATGCGTTGGAGACTGTTTTATTGGAGGAATCAGGAGACTCATGGGAGGGTACATTTTCCTTTCCCATTGCTGGGAAGTACGAAATTGCCGCCTATTGGAAGGGATGCGACCATCCCAGCTCTGACGTAAAGAGGATACCCATACTCAACATCAACGTGACAGGAAGAGCAGCGATCTCGGAGAGATCTGCAGCGACAACCAACGATTTTGCCACTCTATTCCCCAAAGCGGCCTGGATATCGTCGAAGAAATTCCACAATGTTCCTAAAGTAACCCCCTACGTGTGGCACGATGCATCTATTCCAGCCACTGACGCCACATTGATTACAACATCCAACAGCACCGTTTCCAAACAAGGAGCGACATTCGCAGACAACGGATTCTTCTTGTTTCGGAAGCTATCCAACTACGAGCTTGTTTGCTGGGTCGGTTCGCAGTCAGCCGCAGATTCGAGAAATGTCTTTTTGGAAGAACGGAGGAGCATTGCTGCAGGACAACGTCCCTTCAAATTCCATATTTATTCTTCCAACAACTTTCTCCATCCCGCGGAGGACTGGCCCGAAAACGAACAATCGCGCTTTCGCAAGTGCAAGCACATTTTGGTATCGATTGACCAAATCAAGACCCCGCTGACACAACAAGAGTATGCTACTCAAGTGACCAGGTTCATCAATCATTTGTTGAGAGCGTTTCCCGACGATACATTTCCGATTTGGATGTTCACAGTGAATGAATCTCCCATGAACCCCACCAACTGTTTTCCACCATACATAGCACGACGAACATCCGACCACCCCTGCAATGATGTACTGAAAGAATTATTCTTAGGAGAAAAGAAGGTATTTCCGGAGCGTGTCCACTTTCTCGACAACACCGCTCTTTCACTCCCTCAGCTTGGAGAAAACCAAGAGGACGTCACGGCAGCGATTGCCATGAGAATTTTTGTGTTTGTAGGGAAAAGGGTACAAGAATGGAGGGAAAGCGGTCAAGAGGGCAAAATCGATGGCCTGCATCGAGGTGGTGTTGTCGAACCGAATTTTGATCTCGTGCCTTATATGGATTGGCAATAAAACAAAACGCTACAGCAGGAGCATTGAGTTACGTTTGTTTCAAATTAAATTTTAGCTAAGCCAACAACACGTGATCAATCTACAAGCATTCGTTCAACTCAGCTTGTCGAACCACTCCAGTGTCGCGCACATGAGGTCCTTCCAAGTATCGTATGACTTGTATTGGACACCAAATTCCAGGCAGGTGGCCTTAACGACAGGCGCAATGTGGTGCAAGTGACAGTGGTTCAATCCAGGAAACAGATGGTGCTCAATCTGGTGGTTGAGGCCGTTCGAGAGGACGTGCCAAAATAATGACTGAGAGGCAAAATTGTTGGACGTCTCCACTTGGGCTGCGGCCCAGGACTGGGCCAAACGTGGATCACGTCGAGAGGTTGAATGCTGTTTACTGTTTTCTTTCTCGTTTCTACTGATCATGTCAGACTCGAGCGAGAGTTCGTTCAAGTGGTTGATTTGCGAAAAAAGGGCGAACACCAGTCCCAAAGTCCCGACGTGCAGGTAGCTGGCACAAATGGCACTGAGGAGAGAAGGGTGCGTATACATCGGTACCACAGCCACAATGAATATGTAGAGAAAGAAATGGAGTTGCATTCCGGTTGATTTTGTGCGTCGATCCTTGTCGCTCCACTCAATGATTCCATACAAAGAGTTTGTTCGAAGAACTCCCCAAGGAATATAGAAGCACGTACCAAACACCACGAATAGGTAGGCAAACATAACATAGAGTCCATTTGATTGGTAGCGATAGTGAGACTGGCGTTGGATTCTCTTGTGTACACGGAGAAATGTGTCAAAGTGATGAAGATCTGGATCGTGACCAAACTCGTTGGTGAAGGAATGGTGCCCGTACGTGTGTTGGTGTTGCCACAAAATGGGATTGCAAATAAACGACATGCCCCATACTCCCCATTCATTGATCCAAGGAATTCTACTCGCAGAGAAATGGCCTGCATCGTGACCAAGGGCTCCCATTAGCCAACCTGTTATGGCGAACAAAAAGGATCCAAGGATTCTCCCCTGCATGGGATTACGTCGAGTGGAAGATGGGAATTAGAGATATCATGAAAAGAATGGTGGAGATGGAGTCACTCCTGAAACGTACCGACAAGTGCAGATAGCCTGTGTAGATCCAAGAGGCAAACACAACGCAATAATAAAGCGTTCGCGTGATAGTAGCCCCCCTATCATCTTTCGGATCAATTCCTTTTGAGATCAAGACGGTCGACACTCGTTTCTTCAAAACCTCGTAGAAAAAGTCCTTTTGTTGTTGCAGGTCGTTGCGATCCTTTGTCGATATCTGTTCGTCAATGTTGTCCTCTTCTGGTTGCTCGACCAAGTACTTTTCCAGAACCTTCCAATGCTGATTGGTGAACGGGTGATACGATTCCACCAGAGCCGTGCAATCACGTCCCTTTCCGAGGAGAATGGCTTCAACTCCACCCGGATGCCGTTGTACAAACTCATCCAAATCGTATCCTTTGTCATGTATCCACCACAATGATGAAGATACAGAGGAAGACTTGGAGGAGGAGGATGAAACAGAAGTCGCGGATAAGTCGGAGGATTCGCTAGCGACGGAGGAAGAACCAGAGCGTTGTTGCAGCAGAGCTTCCGACTTTGCCATCACCACGTCGCTGAGCTGGGGGCGGCTTTTCCTCATCGTCGTGGTTGTGGTGTCTATTCGCTGCCTCATGGTCCTGGTTTCTATTTGCCTCATGGACTTTGATGTGGTAAGTTTGTGCACAAGAAGGGTACGACGTAATCATCGAAGCCGATCGGCTGATTTGTCGTATTCGATGTGCTCCACTGCTCCACGCATCTCCGTGTTCAGCTTCTCCTAATCCAGGAACATCGCGGGCGAACAAACTGCGTCATCAATCCAAAAAACTTTTAAAGCCCTATTTCTAACTGTAAATGCGGATATTGTGATGACAATAGGTTGGTAAGAATCGGGCGTAGGCATGCGCTACGTACCAGCTGCCTAACATATGGTAGCTACCGTAGTTGTCATTTCAATTCGTCTGCGATCTGAAAGCTATAGGTAAAGGATACGTCGTAGCTAGCTAGCTACTCTAGGTAGTTAAGCGGAAAATAGAGTTGCCTCCCTCCCCAACCGTGATACCGTCAATACATCACAAAATCTCGGCTCGCAGCAGGAGCGTACCGTAATTTGTTTACTGCTTTCAAACCTAATTTACGGTTGACACAAACTCGTTCTTTGGAATGTAGCTAAAGGTGTTCCCGACTATTCCGGCTGTTTCGAGACATCGATTTTTTTCCCTCCAGTCAGCATCAATCTGGATGACGCTACTAACTGTAAAGCACGACGAAAAAAGTCAATCTTTAATCTTCATTCAGAGTCAAACTCCTGGCATATTTGGGAATGAGAGAGCCGTTAAGCCCACGTTTCATCAATTATGCCTCACCAGAACCACATTTCAGTGCGTGCAACGCTCTTTGGCAAAAAATCTGCAATATGCGGGTTGTTTTTTCATAATTCTTTTTGGGGTCATGTCCAAATCCAAGTTGAAACAGGATAACTCATCAACCGTTTGGGTCAAATGGGACTCATTTTTTCGTTCCTCTTTAGCAAACCTCGCCGATCCCAACGGAAAAAGAGGACGTGCTGCAGCGTAGCTTAACAAGGAGATGGATCCGAATGACGTCTCGAAGACTTGCCCACCACGACCTTCAGTTGATCCTTCCCGCACTGAGCATTCGAAGTCACCGATGTCGTGTACGACTTACGACGTAGTAATATGATGGCACGTTGCCCTAAGAACGGATGGGATGTTATGATTTTCAATGAGTAATCTCTGGGATGCTTAACAGGATCATATCTGGTGTCCAGTTTTCAAACCGAGAGACACCCATTCAGACAATTGACCATGAATTTGTGAAGAACTGCCCTCATTCTCTATTGACTCAGCCTTCGTGACTGTGCCAATCTATTTCAGTACAACCGGCATCAAATATCTGAGTCTCATGCTGGACGAGGATGTACCAGCAGTCTCTGGGGTGTCCATGCGATGTCGAGAGATAATTAGGGTATGTCTGTCTCTCTCTCTTTGATCTTTGGAATTAACAGTAAAGGGTTTGTGTGGATTGACAGTGCTGTTGCCAGCGTGTTCACTGGGTTGCTGGAATAAATTATCTACGACGTAGTACCGGCATGTACTATTATTACAGTCAATACGTACGTACTCGGAGTCTTTCTTTTTTTGTTGCACGTCTGAATCTTTGTATGATACCTCCCTTCCCGAGAGCGGAATCCAGGGGACGTGCAAGCAGTTCGTAAGCAATCCTCTTCGTCAAATATCATTCGTCGCGCCGGTCATCAACGGAAGAAACTTTGACGTGTCGGCTCGATTCGAAAAAAAACTGTAACTGTAAATTAAAAATCATAAAGAAACGTCGTACTACGTATTATAGTATTCACAGTCAATACGGTATATACTCCGGAGTAGTAATAATATCCAAACCTACTTTTGATCGGAGGAAACTTTTTATCGTACATCATGTTGATGGAACGACATAGACGAACGATGGACAGCCTTGCAAAGCTTCTATTACAATGCGCAATTCTCACCGCATTCTTGGTGAATTCTCCACTAACAAAAGTTGAGGGAAGTTTCGATGAATCAACTAGTCTACCCGAATTCACCGCTCTGGTCGATTGGATTCGTTCTCACGAAGGAGGATTTGTGGACGATCGCCTGGCAGTATTGAGTATTCCGTTGGACAACAGTAACTCCACGTTTTATCGTGGAATCTTCACCACCGGAGTTGTTCGCCCTGGAGAACGTTTGTGTTACATTCCATGGGCTACGATAATCGGTCCGGGGGGATTCCGACCGGAGTTTGACGCTCCCCTTGTTGACACTGTCTTTCACCTGTCTCATGAATTAAAGTACGGAGAAACATCTCCGTTTGCCCCGTACCTGAAGGTCATTGGTCAGCAACAAATCACCAACCCCAGTTCCTGGTCCCTCTCAGGTCGGGCTCTCTTTCAACAAATGCTAGGCGACGTGTTACCGCCTCATCATTTCGACCGCAACGTAGAATGGTTCGTCCAACACTACGGTATGCATTCTGATTTGATGAAAGCCTTTTTTTGGGTTAGCAACCGAGCCATGCAGGCTGATACCGGAAATCAGTGGTTGTTAGTACCACTAGTGGATCAATACAACCACCACAGCGATGATGGCAAGGTCAATACTGCGCGGTTCGCCTCCCGGGGAAATGGGTTTGAAGTGATTGCTACCAAATTTGTGCAGGCTGGATCAGAACTCTATACCAAGTATTGGGGCGATCATACGCATTTCTTTTTTGAAGAGTTTGGATTTGTGGAAGAATATCCTCAACGATGGGAGTTTGATTTGCGTCATGTTGGTGGTAGCGTGTTGGAGGTTCGATTATCGCCGATCCAAAATGCCACCAACCCAAAACAATTCCTCTTGGAATGGTTCACTGATACGCCTGATACAGCTTCCATGGATATTATGCAAAGAGAATTGATGCGATTACAGGAATTCGAGCGAGTGTATTTGAAAGATCTCGATAGCTACCATTCTGTCCCAAAAACTGAAAAGGATCTGATCCTGAGATACCATCGGGCTCTCATGACTGCTTTGAATCAGGTTGTAGTTGCAGCCTCCGCCGGGGAGAGAAGCGAAGAGGAATGTATAGTAGAAATGGCTGTTACTTGTCTCGGCGAGTCACGAAGAAAACTCTCACCTTGATTAGCTAGCTAACGAGAAGCAAGATGAAGCAAATAATGATGCCTAGTACGGAGTACGTAACTACTCTACCTAGTCTTGTTTCAGAGTAGTCCCCACTACTAGACTACTCGTCGTACCGACAGTCCATGATGGATGCTATCTTCCTACCGGTATACTAGGTACCCTGTCGTAATAACAGTAATACCGTAGACGGTAGTTATTATTGTAACTGGTAGTAGACCACCGGTAGGTTCAAGGTACCAAACTACCGTACCTATCGGTACATGCAGTCGTAGAGAGGAAGAAGTCGTATCATATATACTCCGGAGAGTACCGGTACTATGATGGGTATTTCATAGCGGTACCCGAACTTCCAGGTGGAGACGAAGAAGACCGGCATCTGTCGTCGTTCTGTCACGGTAATTTTTATTCTGACTGGTCGGTCTCATACACACGCGACATACTCGGAGTAGAACTCCGTGTGCATGGATTGTTTTTCTTTTTGAAGATTCCTGAACGATGACGGTTCTGTACATCATTTGAATCTCTCTCAGTGGACCGGCAAGCTGCTGACAGAATTACAAGTCAAAAGGGATCCAAATCCTCTACCAATGCGAAGCACAACCATAACGCAAATAACGTAACAAAAGAAAAAGACAAAAGAAAAATTTGTCGAGTGACTGATTAAAAGGACCTGCAAGTGTGTATCCTTCTTTCAAATTCACGAAGAAAATGCAGTTCCCTTCCCCATCAAGAGCAAATCGAATAGGACACTGCTTGTGCGGACGGCGATTCTACCTGCTGCAGTGCATGCTTTCCATTTCAAGTTTGCTGCCCCTAACGGCTGGCTTTCACTGTCAAAAGTATGTACCGTCCCGACTACTGCTTTCCCGAACACTTGCCTTTGCTCGACCACTTGGATGGCACTACCAAATCGAGAGACACGGTCGACTGTTTCTGTCGTCATCCTCACTGGTTCCACTGAGCTTGACACACCATAACATTACTGAGTACTCCGAAATCTCCGAGTGGCGTGGAGACGACGATGTATCGTCATACGAACCACGGCAGGTTTTAGAAGACGAAGAGCACGGCTCTGAGCTCTTGGCGGAATACCAACAGTGGTCGCAAGCTTTGGATCAAGCCGTGACGGCTCTACAAAAGAAACGAAAATCGCTTCAATTGGAACTGACCAAAGCACAAGGCGCCGAAAAGACCATGGCCCGGGCGCAGCTGCTGGTTAGCAACTTGTATTTGTTTCAGGATGCATCAATCAAGAAAGCCACCGTGATGGACTGGGAAAATGACGTCGAAGTGGAATTGGAGTTGTCAAACAAGTACGATAGTGCCTCAGCTGAAGCAGATGCCTTGTTTGCACAGGCTCGCAAGTTGAAGCGGGGATCTCAAGTGGTGGCGGACTTGTTGGAAGAAACGGTGTCGGCGGGGGAGATTTTGGAGGGTGCACAAAAGGATTTGCATTCGGCGTATGACAACGACCTCGTGGATGAGGGACGTTTTGCACTTGTCAAGGACCGTTTGATTCGAACATCACATACCACCAAATTTCAAGTTCCCCGAAATGTTGACAATCGTGGCAGAAGCGACAAAGGAAACCAAAGTAACAATCGAAGAGAAAGAAAGCCAGAGCTGGGCACTCCAGCTTCCAATATCCGCAAAATAAAATCACCGGGTGGCTGCACCATTTACGTCGGCCGAAATCGGCGGGGAAACGAATACATCAGCTTGACCCTGGCCCGGGGAAATGACATTTGGATGCATTCCAGGGGATGTCCGGGAGCGCATGTATTAATTTTGAACCGACGCGGTGGACCGCCCGTGACGGACGCGTGCCTTCAACTGGCCGCGGATTTGGCCATATTTTATAGTGATTTACGAAACGAAGCAAAAGCACAGGTGACTGCAGCAGAACCAAAACACATTCTGAAACCAAGAGGCGCTCCGTTGGGAGCTGTAAAGATACGAGAAGAATGGAAGACATTCGTCGGTCGACCGGATCAAGTTCCGGATGAGTTGAAGATGGCCCGTGAAGAAAGTGGACAAACAGATGAATATCACATGATGGACAAAGCCAAGCATCGACGCCGGACGAAACAAGCCGCAGAGGAGGATCAAAACAAAAGACGGCAGAGACAAAAAGAGCGACGGGCTCAGCACTAGTAGCCGATGAAAACCTAAAGAGGCAATTGTTGTGAGCATCCAACCCAGATACGAATACGTGTGATTATTAATAGTCCCAACTGTCTTGGTTGGATTGCCACGCATTCGTGCGACGCGTTCTTCTGCCTGCTGGTGGATCCCAAAACGATTGATTTTCCGCTTGTTGTTGTTGTTGCCAAGCGTTCATGCGACGTGTAGTTCTCATGGGAAGAGGAGCATACTGTTCCAGATTGTTCGATTCTTGAGCAACAGCTGGAAGCCCACTCTTGATCCTATGCGCTTCTATGAATGCCATGGTGTTGCGGCAGAGTAATTCAAATGCGAGGGAGAGAAATCCAATGGTTTCACATTCTGTAACAACAATGAAAATAATAATAATAATAAACAAAAACAAAAAACATACAACAAGTGAGACGACAAAGGATTATTTACTCGATGGAGCAAACGGAAAATCATTCCAAAACTCACTGGAGACTATTTCGAGGAACACATCGCGACTTGCTTTGGAATTCCAGAGTCCCGAAATCGTCACATCCATTGATTCCAACTCAATGTCCTCTCTTGTCAAGGGATTCTCCAACAATTCCTTTGCCGTTTTATCGCCATCTGGATTTTCCTTGAGAGTTCCCCCAATAAGTTCAAAAAATGCTTTCTCTAACGTGAGGAGACCCTCCTTCACTGTTTGGAACTCGAAGGCATAATCTCTCATGGACGTGATCCAAGCGTTTCGGGTTCCGCTTTTCCCGCCCCAGTTGTTGTCAAGAGAAATGATCTTCAATCGTTGATAGAGCTCCGCTTCTCGTTTCACCATGTATAATCCAAACCGGATCGGAAGCATAGCTTGGGGAGCTTCAGCAGCCTTCCCACAGTGACGACCCAAATTATTCCTATAGGACAGGAATGTCGAATCGTGCTCGAAATAGTCTGCATCCTGCCGCTTCCATTTGTGAAAGCGAACGATGCATTCGATGACTTCATTTCCTGACATCCAAAACTCCATAGAATTGTCAAGTGAGATACGCCAATATGGAACCAGCACGTCTCTCATTTGGGGTTCGAATTCGGTCTCTCCATTTGTCACAGGGATTGCTTCTTTCTTCTTCTTCCATGCTGTGACAGAACCATTTTCGTATCGAGCAATTTCGCCTTCCTTGGTCGATTCGACCACTATTCTGACTCTCGCTTGTTGGCCAATGGCACTTTCCTTTATCGACTGCAGATTTTCATGATCAATGATGTCAGAGTCAAATGATACAGCAGATTTCTTGGCCTGAGCAAAACAATCTTCATCTCCAGATGTCTCAAGTCCCTCTTTCGTTACCCCCACATCATCAGTCTTCTCTTCATCAATCTTTCCTTCGTCTGCTTCTGAAGTTTCTTTGGGAACAGCTTCAGCGCTGGTGGTTTTCTCCTCAAGCGCTTCTTTCAAATTCTTTTTGAGACTGTTTTCCCGGATTCCACGGCTATCAAGCCCTTTCATAAGTGCACGAATAGAAGATTCATTTACGTGACAACCCCATTCTCGTTTCACCAGAGAAGCTGCCGCACCAGATTGGTGGTACTCACGCCTGCTAAAGATTCGGAACCGGTCCTTTGATTCCGACGCGTCGGTTGGAGGGAAATCTTCTTCGATGTCGGCAGGCCCAATTACAATTTCAGAAACGTCATCATGTGCCAACTTGAGATATCCAGGCTCGTTTTTCAGTTGCATTGTAGCATGGTTCAGAACTGGATTAACTTCAACCCAGATGTGAGATTGGTCTCCGTATTCAAATCGCCAGAGAGCGTTCCTGAATCTGTCAGTTCCAACTGGATCAGTCCTAATAAAACATTTGTTCATTTTTGACACCAAATCTTTTTGTGCGTCTGCGACACGCTTCAAATGCTTGGCATTTTCCAGTTCCATGTGGGCGTCTCTCACGACGTCAAGCGCCACAACGCCGTTTGTCTCATTATCAGGAAAGAACAGCTTGGCTATTTTCGCTTGTCGAATTGCCCCCCTCAGACTCTTAATGGTTCCATCTGCTATGGCGTCCTTCAAAGCTTCCGTTGCTTCAGCTCGCATTCCCGGCAGATATTCTGTGGCCTCTTGAGCTTTTTGAATGTCTCGACGAAGCTTTTCAATCTTTCTGACCAAACTCCTTTCAGTTCCAGGATCCATCAGGGCTTCCTCTCCGCCGAGTTCCTCGAGGTATTGCTCCATGCTCGCAATATTTTGTTTCTCCTTCTCCACAAGCTCGTCCATCGTCACAACAATAAGTAATTCAGTCTCAAAAGCAGCAGCTTCTTGGATTTTTGCAATACGATCGACAACTTCGGCCTTCTTAAAACTCTCAGGTGTGGGTAGCGCATCAAAATCAGCTTTTATGTCTTCGTCAAAGTCCAAAATATCTTGTTCAGTCAGAGTTTCGATTTCTTCTATGGTAAGTTCTAGGTTGTTCTCATTCAGCTTCCGAATCTCTTCCCTTTTCTCTTCCAAGAAGTTATTCCTTGCTTCTGCCGCAAGGTCCTGTCTTGCCGCAGCTTCATCTGCTGCGGCTTTCTCTTTTGCTTCCTTGTTCGCGCGACGTTGCTCGGTGAAAAGTGCCTTTGCAGCATTCGTTCTTTGCTTGTGGTTAGAGTCAACTACTTCATAGATCTTAACAGTGTCATATGCGGCTTCGATCAACACCCGTAGCAGGGCCAGTCTTTCCAATGGAGATAATTCGAGGTAGTCTCTCCCCGCATTCAAAAGCTCGCAAGCACGTTCCGTCGGCCCATCCGATCCGTTTACAGTCACAAATTCACTTAGAGTCCTCCCAGTCGACAGTCTTTCACGTTGTCGTCGTTCCCGCACAGTCAATTGTGATAGCTCTCTAAATCGACGAAGAGCATCATCCACTTCATTCCGTAGCCTTTTGTATCGATGGATGATGCGGCAGCCTGCTGCTCCAGCGAGCTGAGGCCACGTAGCCGGGCCGACCAATTCGGTCGGAGGTATCGGTTTTCCAGGGGGCAAGAGAAAGTCAACAAGAGACGGAGATGGTTTCGGGGGAATATATGATGCGATCTTATCTTCTTCGTTGCTCTCTGCAGGTGATATCAATCGTTCCTTCTCGTCAATTTGTTGCTCTTCTTCATCGTCGGATTCCTCCTCTTCATCGTCCTCTTCTGCATCCGACAACAGATCATCGTCTGTGACAGTCAATGCAGCAGAAGACAGCTTTTCCATTTGTTGGGACACTTCTTCGACAATTGTCGCTCTCTTCTTCATCGCTTCTGACGTCGTTCTGCTCCCGCTCCTTTGTTTCGACAATTCAGGTTTGGCTTCAGTGACCTTATCGTAGAGCCACACCATTGCACGTTTCATGAAGCCTGGACCACTCGTCCTTCCAAGCTGGAGTGCTTTCCTGGTATATGCAGATGCCCATTTGTTGGCCATGAGCTTCTTGGCAGTGTTCAAGGCTCTCTTCAATTCAACAGCATCGCTAGCCTTGATTTTCCGAATCGATTGTAGCTCTTGGAGCCAGCTAGACGTCAGCGATGGATCTTCCTCATCGGCCAACAATGCAGCAAAGTTTACCTTGATCAGTGGTAACTCGCTTTCTTCTTCTTTCACAGTGACATCGACATTGGGGTCCGTCAATACGGCGTTTTCAGTCTCTTCGGTCTCCAAAATGGACCACCACCATTCATCACTACTGGCGTCCGAAAATATCAGCTTGAGCAATGCCAAGTGAGCTTCCCCCAAATAGACCGGAGGACATTTCCAAATATCACTATCCGACAGTTTTGAGGGAGGCCTGTAGGTCAAGCATTGAACAAAGTCGTCCAACGGAATTGGTTCCAGGCTGATGGTTCGTGAAAAGGTACATAAAAAGTCCCAGGCCTGCAATACGTCGGGTATGCAATGATCCGGTAATCCAGAGAATGATCGAATATCCGGAATTCTCGCCGCGGGGCAATTCGTTGGGAGGACACGGGGTTTTCCGTTTTCGGTATCTTCCAGCAGCAACGCATCGTCGACAGGATATTCGAATTCCTTGTCGCCCGTCATGAAGTCATCCAAGGACTTGGAAGCTCGGGAGAATTGTTTCCGCAGTCGATCCAATTCTCTCCGAAGTTTTTTCTTCTCGGCTAGCGTCTCTTTGGCTGTCGGGGCCGACCCCCGCTTTCTCTTTTTCATTTTTCCAACTGCCGCACTTCGAGTTGCAGTGTCATCCACCAAGTTCAAGAATCGGCCGACTTCCACCATGGAACGGAACCGTCGACCTTGTTCGTTGTAATAGTTGATATCGTATCGACCATCCGAGGGCTTTTTGGTGACGCGACAACGGTAGTTTTGGACGAGGGCCGCGTCCCCGCCTTTGCTCTCAATGAATTCCGACAGGGCCTCCAAAGCTTTGGCCTCCCGTTCGGATATGGTCAGATCGTTGGTGTTCTCCTTGGAAGCACCTGCCGAAGTTTTCTTGTCGTTGTTGGCACTGCTGCTACGTCGCTTGGCATCTCCGCCGTTGTCGGTACCGGACTTGCGTTTCTTGCCACCTGACGATGAGTCTTGCTGACGATCCCTTTCAATGGGAGCCGGTGCATTGCGTGCCACTTGGACCAGGGAGCTGTCCTTTTCTGCCAGCATGGCACAGACTTGTTGGAGGTGCGTCTGGGCGGTCTTGGCATGCTTTGTTTTTCTGTAAATACCAAGAAATGGGTGAAACAAAACGATGAGAAAGACATCAAAAACCATGAATATCCAAAAATGGAAGGAATAAACCAAAGAGTCAAACAAAAGGACCTTTCCCAGACCGCCCTTTCGAAAGCAATATCATGTTCAGGTTACAGTTACGACGTACCGGTGCAAATGCCGATTGTAAATACCACCGATATCGCGGGCAAAGTCTTCCCACCCATGCTTGCCATAACTGTACCGCTGCTCGTCGACTTTTTGTCCCAACGAGGTCAGGCACAAAATGGAGCTTGTCGACGAATGTTTCGCCATTTGGAAGGGCTCCGCGTCGGACAATTCCCAAGCTTTGGTCAAAATCTTTTCCATACGACGCAATGCCTTTTGACGTTTCTTTTCCTTTTCGGCATCAGTGTGATGATGATGGTGGTGACGATGCTTTTCAGGAGTGTCCGCCATGATAATGATGACGAAATGATGATTTTCTTTTTACAACTGTGTGAGTGAAAACGCAATGAAAAAGTAGAGTAAAAGGGAGATCGGTACTTGTCTCAAGTAGTGAACAACAAACACTGTTGTTGTAGCAGTGTAGCTGCTTCGAGAGAAGACAAGAGAAGATTGTTTCGGGCGAGACAATAAAAATAACATCACTGTGAAAAGAGGCGAAGACTGCGTTGTCGCTAATCCCGTACAAAATCTACGCAGAAATTCTACAGCGAAATGATTGGTCTAGATTCCACACCTCAATCTATCTACCTCTCTACTAGCTAGTAGTTTAGTCTCCCTTATGCCCAACAATGGCAACTTCCACTCCAGAGTTGTAGAAACAAACAGAATTCAAAAACGCAGGATACTTGTCCGATTGTCGAAATTCAAAACGAATTGGACTTCTGTCACGAGATATTGCCTCAAAATACTGGTTGATTGTCGTGATTCCTGGTGAGGGTGAGTCGGGGCCCTGGGCAAGGCAGATGCGGTCATTCAAGGTCATTGAATTGTTATATCAATGGAAGTACGTCCAGATTCAACTGTGTTGTCGTTTGGTTCCATTCTGGGCATGAAATGCCAGGATGAGATGTCAATTTGGGGGCGAGGCCCAAACAACAATAGATCGAACTGTTAGGATTTCCAAGCTTCACCAGCCTCTTGTGCATTGCTCGACGAGACATTGGACCAACCGGACGAATTTGGCGCTGATCCCGACACATTCGACCGCTCGACCCATTTCATTGCGTTCCCAAACGATCCAAGAAACGACTTTTCAGTTTTTCAACAAGCTGAAGAAGTTTGAGCTGTTCTTCTTAATAGAGAACGAATACTGTGGATCAACCCTTGGACGAACCCTCCACTTTCAACGACACGGTCGAGTTACGTGTACGACACCATGCAAGACATTTCTCGACCAGTACGAATCATTATACAAACAGATTTGCTCACTTTTAAGAGGAGAAAACGGAGCTCGACAATCGACGCCATGCGAAGGATTTCTCATCCACCCGGTCACATTGACAAATAATCAAACAGACGAATGCTGCGGGCAACGCAGACAAGAAGATCATGACAAGAGCACATATTACGAGTCCACCAAGTCAGTGCGGTACGAATTGCATACGTGGAATTGAATGGTCTGTGGAATATCGTGACTGGGGCCTGTTTCATAATGGCTTCAACCTCCAACCACAGCCTCACAGAGGGGGGAGGAAGCACTTGATCCTTTTGAAAGTAAAACGTCACGAGGAGGACTGCCACAGGTTGCAGATCAAGATCGCATCAATAGTTGCAGGGGCACCAACCAATAACCGTAAACTTGAGTGTGTTGGGTCGCACAGATGCAAACAACGGAATGCTGGAAGGGCTGGTTGAAATTTCCGAGCCAACAGCTAGGAGGGTTGAATTGGAACCGTACCCGAGGGGCACAGTGTCGTAGGAGGGACGATGCCCGCCAAAAAGCTCGTGGTTTAAGGCTTTGATGGAACACTTCTCTTCCGAGTGGATCATTATTTTCGTTCTTTTACAAGGAAATAATGATGGACGGAGTGCGATGTGTGGTCAAACAAGCAACGACCAGAAGGAGTACGGCGCCATGATAACAATCCATCGCCATCTACATCGTCGGTGATTACATTCAAAAATTCACCTACGAATGTGCGGTGGAAGAGCTCGTAAAATCAACTGATGACTGGGGAGCAAGAAACAAGGGCTCGTTTCAATCGCAACAGAACTGCCTCATTGTCAAACATGACTTTGATGCACTCACCAGTGTGACCAGTGTGACAATGGACAACCTCTCGTACAGTCGAATGGAAGGAAGAAGTCACACAGCAGCACAACAGCTAACGCAAGTGTGGGTCATCATCGTCTCCATACTCTTGTGTGGCTGTTGTGTGGCTGGCTGCACAAAAGCAAGAGCCACTTGTTGAAGTTTCCAATTTTGCTGTTGCGTAGGAATTAAGTACAACGCATGCGCAGATAGAATTTCTGACACCAGCGAATTCGGAATGGAATCTGGAATCCAAATATCATCTGATAAAAATGAAAGGTACTGAAACAGTCATGAATCGAATTCGATCCGTTGCACACGGATGATGATGATTCGAGAGGAAGGTCATCGTCGACCGATCCATTCATGCACACCGTCCCAGCATGTGGTGCACCTCATCACTACGGTATTTGAACTGCTGTTGACCATGATATCCAACTTTTTCGTCCTGTCTCCTCGCGGAGACACAATCATTGCCAAGCAGTATCGTAATGATCGAGGCGATGCCGGAGCCCACGAACGAAGTCATACCGAAGCCTTCTTCCGGAAAGTCAAATTTTGGGACGAAAAACATCAAACGCCGGGCGGTAGCGGCGACGGCAACGGTGCCACCGATGAAGCTGAAGCCGAGTCCAAAGCCACAGGAGATGCTCCTCCTGTATTTATCATGCCAGATGGCTTGAGCTATTTGCACGTCAAACGCAATGGACTCATCTTTGGATGCGCAACGGCTCGGAATGTTTCGGCCGTCACTGTCATTGAGGTGAGTACAGCATTGTTGTTGATTTCCGCGCGCACGCAATTTTCGTATTCCAAACGAATATCTAAAATTCAAATTTTCCAATTTTATCTAATGAAACCGTGATCGGCACCATTCTCAACACACCTCTATTTGTCTTTGCACAACTTTCACCCAAAAAAATCCAACTACTACCACAACACCACCCACAATCCACAATTACTCCTGCTACACGCGCAGCTTCTCTCCACCATTGCGCGCGTCTTTAAAGACTACTGTGGGACGTTATCCGAAGAGGCGATACGAAAAAATTTCATTTTGCTATACGAATTGTTGGATGAAATGCTAGATTATGGATATCCGCAAATCACTCGCACACAAAACCTCAAATCATGCGTCTACAATGAACCGATCGTTGTTGAATCCATCAGTACGACCTCCAATATGGTCAACCCGAAGACAGCATCGGCAAGTGCCGTTCACAAACCTGTCATTTCCTCCGTCAATGCCAATGGACGAAAGACAGATGCGTATGCACAACAAAAGAATGAAATATTCGTCGATATCCTGGAACGACTCAATGTCCTCTTTTCGGCGAACGGATATGTACTTAACAGTACCATTGATGGGTGCATTCAAATGAAATCGTACCTGGCGGGCAACCCAGAATTACGACTAGCCTTGAACGAGAATCTAGTCATTGGCAAGAACAATGGATCGTATGGGTCAGCAGCGGTCGATGACATCAACTTTAATGACATTGTCAACTTGACAGAATTTGAGAGTTCCCGGACGTTGTCCTTTGTACCGCCAGATGGAGAGTTTGTGGTTCTTAACTATCGAGTGACGGGTGATTTCACAACGCCCTTCCGCATCTTCCCAACGATTGAGGAGGTGGATTCTACAAAGCTAGAAATCACGATATTGATACGTGCGGAAATGCCATCGAATCACTTTGGTGCCAATGTGTCAGTCGAACTACCACTGCCCAAATGTACCGCCGTAGCATCCTGTACCGTTATTGGAAGTCCGGGAACTGGACACACCAATGCCGAATTCGTCCGTGCTGACGGTAAGATATTGTGGACACTAAAGAAGCTGCCCGGCGGGTCGGAACAAACCATGCGTGCCAAAGTGACGTTGTCTCAACCATGCACGACGCAGATACGACGGGAGATTGGACCTATCAACATGAACTTTGAAATTCCCATGTACAACGTGTCGAATCTGCAAGTCAGATATCTCCGTATCGCCGAGAATATGGTCGGATATACACCGTACCGATGGGTACGATATGTCACACAAAGCAACTCGTATGTATGCCGCTTGTAGCATGAGAATACTAATGATATACGTAGTATTATGATTAACAGTATGATGATAATACGAACAACAAATTCTTGGCATGACCTGTGGTCATTGGTCATACTACGCTAGAGAGTGGACGATTGATAATCTAAAAGGAACTTTCTTGCGTAAAAGGTATGAAGGCTCTCTTGCTAGCTAGGTAGCTATCTACCTCTACCTAGCTACGGCGCAGTAGCAGGTAGTAGTGGTGGCAAGCTGCCCAAGGCTCAAGGCCTAATTAACAGTAAATAAGCGGAGGCAAGTCAAATTCTCAATGATCAAGGGATACGTCGTATTACCTAGGTACCTAGCTACGGTATGTTCCCTACCGGTAGTCTGGGTTTAGTATTTTTTTCACAGTCATCGCACGAGTATCATACGTCGTAGTACCGTACTCCGAGAACGACGTAACAGTACGGAAGTACGGCGTAAGTACTTTTTGGCGCGAACGTCTGCCCTTCTCCTACTGGTATCAATGACACAACAATGCATTCGACGTTGTTTATCTTTTATCGTCTAAAAATGGTTCACTGCGTCGACTGTTTTCCGTAAGGCTGTATGTTCTGAGTTCTGACTGCATCAGTTCCAGGCACCAATCCCACCAACCGTAGAAAGTCATTTTTTGCCAGTGGTAGCAAAGAATACCGAGTCGATCAACCTACTGGTGGTTCTGTTTCATTCGTTGTGATACCATCGAACGTGTCATTGTTGGGTGCCAGCACCAACACCCCGAAACATACGAATCCAACCGGGGTATCCGCACCTGCAATTGGGAATTCATCGCTGCAAAGACAAGTGTCATCAGTTCCTTTCTTCTTTGGCTGTTTGTTTTAAATACTCGTCACCATGGCCTCCTTGATGGAACAAGCCTTTGGCCAACCAGATGTGGATTTGTATGCTGACGTCTTGAAGGTCCCTAAGACGTGCACCCCTGCCCAATTGCGCAAGGCCTATTACAAACAAGCCTTGCAATATCATCCCGACAAGAATGACACCCAAGATGCCAAACTCAAATTTCAAGCCATCTCTTGGGCATACAATTACTTGAAAGATCCCGACAAACGACAAGACTACGATCAAGAGGGCATTATACCACAAGACGATCAAAATGACGATGACGACGATGATATGGAAAGTAGTGCCCGCAAATCGTGGAAGGATTATTTTGACACGATCTTTGGCAAGCTCTCTGTGGACGACATTGACAATTTTGCAATGAAGTACAAAATGAGCGAGGAAGAGGAAAAGGATGTTTTGGAGAACTACACCAAATTCCAAGGCAACTTAGTCAAAATGCTGGAATTTGTCATGTTGAGCGAAGAACGGGATGTGTCGCGGTGGATGGAAGATTATATACAACCAGCAATTGCGGAAGGAAAAGTAGAAAATTACGAGGCGGCTGTGAAGAAGGCCAGGTTGACCATTGATAAGAAGCTGGCGAAAGAAAAGAAGAACCAGGTTGTATCCATGGAAGATTTCAGTACTGATGAGACTGAGACGGAAGAATCTGACAATGATCTAAAGGAGTCCAAGCTCAAGGTGTCCAAAACGAAGACAAAAGCAGTCAAAAAGGCCAAACCGACTCAAGCAAAAAAGAGGAGCCAAAAGAAGAACACGGGATCTTCCTCGCAAAATGATTTGATTGCCATGATTCGAAACAAAAATGGTCGTGGTAATCCACTGGCTTCCATAGCGGCCAGATATGGGGTATCCAATGTCGATGAAGACCCACTCGATGATGCGGCCTTTGCCAAGCTGCAATCCAAAATGAAAAAGGAGGGGAAATGATCATGGAGAAAATATCGGTCCTTTGGGAGAATGAATATATACATATATATTGGAAAGAGATGAAGATAATAAATAGTATCATCACTTTTTCACCCCAAAACTTGTACTACAATGTGTTCTGTTCCGCATAACGTATTTTCAGCCAGAGGTTCGCTGACACTTTTTCATTCTTCTTTTTCATTTTCTCATTTATGAGAACCTTATTTAGAAACTCGGTCATTCTCAAATATGCCCGATAGGTTTCTGATCTGCTACGAGTAGCAGTGTAATGGAGCGACAACGTGACAACTCGAAAGCCGAAAAGACTTTGATTTTTGTCATTCTGACCAAGAAATAATTGTCCTTCATTGTCACAATTGTCATTCAATTCTCAATTCATCATCTACAGTAAAACAGTGAAGCCACTCTACTACTACCTCTACCGGTAGCTACGGTAGGTGGCTCTATGACCGGAGAAACACACACGACGTAAAAATTGGAGCACAATCGAAGCACGACGGAACAATTCTCTTGTCACTCTTTCAACATCTGTCCGGAACAAGTGCTTCCCACGAAAGGATTATTTCTGGCCAAGACTTTTTTTCAAAAGTGGAAGGTCAACAAGTCGAGCAGTATAAAGAATCGGATACAATCTGAAATTCCTCGTCCTCGTCGTCATGTCCTCTGGCTTCACTCGAAAGCAACAGGCTGCACTAGCTGTCATTCCGAAAATTTCGGCATCGTTGTCTTTCTTAGGCTCGTCCTGGATCGTCATTGAGGTGTTAACTCGGAAAAGCAAACGACAAAATGTATATAATCGCCTCTTGTGTGCCATGTCCTGTTTTGATATTGCCTCTGCATCATGGATGTTCGCCAGTACCTGGCCCATTCCACAGAATTCACAGGATGTGGCATTTGCGGTTGGAAACCAAACGACCTGCGAAATACAAGGATTCTTCATTCAAATAGGAATCATCCCGTTTCTGTGTGAGTGTGTACGCCGGAGTGAATGTGCATCGACGATGTTCCAGATCTCATTTCTTCTTGATGTTTTCTTGCAACACAGACAACAGTTGTCTAGCAATCTACTTTTTGTTGGTTGTCCATTACAATATCCCCGAGGAACGACTCCGCTTCAATATAGAGCCTGTCATGCATATTTTTTCAATTTCTTTTGGGTTGCTGACAAGTTTGTCCGCACTCTTCATGCGTCTATACAACAACGCCAATCTTTGGTGCTGGATATCTTCCTATCCAAGTGCTTGCGTGGGGGATGAGTGCGTAAGAGGAAGAGATGATTTTGAAGTTTTTCGGTGGGGATTCTTTTACATACCGCTTTGGTCATGTGCTTTAGTTGTCACTGTCACTATGATATTCATTTATCGAACTGTCAGGCAACGAGAGTTTCGGGCGATTTCCGACTCTCAAAACGCGAGGGGGCGAAGAACCTCCCTGATTCGGCCATCATTATCCAATACACCGTTCCACCAGAGCGTTGTGTTCGGCAACAACCCATCGTTTCGCTTTTCCATCTTTTTGGGCGGACGAAATCCATCGTCTGTTCCTTCAAAACAACCACAAGCTGAAACAAATACAACGACAATAAAAGGACGCCTGTCATCGAAAGGAGTTATCAACACAGCTGCACAGTCAAATGATAGGGCAAGCTCGGTAGCAGAACGACGGTCCTCTATGATTATGCCAAGAAAGATGGCCGAGATGTTCAAGCCCATGAATTCGAGAAAAGTGAATGAAATTCACGAATCTGATGCTGAATTTGTTCTCCAGACAATCGAAGCCCTGCCCTCTGCCAGAGAACAGGCAGTAGAGATGAACACGTTTGGATCTCGTGCTGTGTATCAGCAAGCACTGTATTATACATGTGCCTTCTACATTACCTGCACTTTTGCATCTGTCAACCGACTCTTACAGCAATTGACGGGCAAATTTATTTTCCCATCATCTTCCTACACGCCATGCTGCTTCCATTGCAGGGATTGTTCAATTGTAAGTAGACCTTGCTTCCCGCGGTGAGAGAGTATATCCTATTACGACACGTCCATTCCTCATAAGCCGTTGCAGTCATGGTATATAGATACTACTTTTTCAATCGCCTGAGGCAGCGCAATCCTCACATGTCTTTTTGGGAGTTGATGCGCTGGACTTGCAGATGGACGTTCTTGGGTCCTCCTCCGGGAGCAAAACCCATGTCTGAAAGGGACAGAAGCCCTACCCCGTCTAGTAAAATCAGAAGCTTGTTTTCATCGAATGGCAAATCGTGCAAGCAATCTACGAAGGGGCAAATAGTTCGGGAGAACCATCAACGTGACATGACCTCTGAAAGTGCAGGAGGAGAAATTGGGGGCGTATCATTTGGACCTGACGGTAGTGTAATGATCAATAATGACGACCCTAACGTTCTCATTGATGATCTAATGGGTCAAGAGCAACAATACGATCAATATTTAATGGATTTTCTATGCGGTGATCTTCTGATGTCCTATGGGGAGTTTCCAAATACATTGACAGAAGATCCTGTTGTGGTCACGGCGAATTTCCCAACCATGATAGAACGCGATTCTTATTCCCACATACCGGCATCAGGTTTGGCAAACGCATGGCAATATGATCATGCACCGACACTCGATGGATGTGCTTCGCCGTATCCAAACATGTTTCTAGATGATGTCTATGACTAATGAAAGAAGGGAAGATCCCTCAACGCTGTTCTGGCCAAAGTATTTCAAATTACGATAGCTACTGATTTGATAAGGATGTCTGTCGTAGCTCGTGCTATTTGGTTCCATTCATGTAAAGGGTGCGCCGCATTGCTCTAGACAGTGACTTCCGCTACGGTAGTACGTGTTACGAGTGCGTTGTGCTACCGATAGCTACCGTACGATTACGTACTCTCTCTCTACTACTGAAGTAGTGATCATTAGTTACAACTCTACATGCAACCGTGTAGGACATAATACATGTTGTACGTAGACAATAAACAACGCGAGAAAATAGCAAGTAAAAAAACGTTTCATTTTCCTATGTAAAAAATATATATTGAAAAAAAATGCAAGTCCCGAGAATAGTCCATCGTAGCATTTACGGTTCAAAATGCACGCAAAAAAAAAACATAAAATCGACTCCTGAGCCCCTTGCCATTCTTGATCTTCTAACTTGTCGTGGCTGCACTCCCAAGGTTGGATGGTACGTTGGTTGCACTTTCCCCTCCTTCTGTCAGAATCAATAATCTCCAGTCTCTTGTTTGGGGGGCCACCAAGAAGAAGGTCCTGAGAGGGGAAACACCACCTGGTGTTGTCAAGACCGAAGAGCCGTAGGCAATTTTGGAATTCATAAATGATTGTAGCCTTGGAGCAGTCTTGCAGGCACAGTTCAAATTCTACTAATGGTGCACTGTAGGAGATGGACCTGATCAGCGCAGTAGTTTGTGAGCATTGTGATGTTGTTCTGTGGCAATCAATTTGGAAGTGTGAGAATTACACAGAAAATAAGATTGGCAAAACAACCATACGACTCACATTGCTGCTGTATCTCTGCTGGTATTTCCTTGATATCGTTGTTCTGAATCTGCAGTGTACTGTAGTGCTCAAAGGCAGGGCGGGCCGAGCCATCCACACCATCAAGTCCGCCCCGTGGCAAATCAGACAGGCAAGTCAACTTTTTAACGCATGTTTGATTTTCCAGACTAAAAACATGAAAAGGGACTTGCTCCACAGACTACAGATATGACGGTTTGCAATGATGTCCCCTTTTTGTCGTTTTCACCGGTCACGAATCAAAACATGGAATCTGCTTGCACTCCTCATTTTGCGTCTTCTTTCATGCCATGATGTCAAAATCTGTGGAAGGCGAACTATTGCAGTTGCGAAGAGTCGTACGCAGCGAATCGTCCACAACTGTCAGCAGCAGCAGCATCTGCTTTTTAACGTAGAACACATTGTCGTGCAGCGTAGAAAGTAACCTACGGATTAATCGTAAGAAGAAAGTTTTATGTTAACATCCGAATGTTTGCAGAGAGATGAGAGACACTGTAACAACATCATCCTCCGATTTTCGTGTTTCCGCGCAGTTAAATCAAATAACAGTATACACGATCGCGACAATCTTTAAATCGAGATGATTCAAAAGAACAAATGACGATTTAAAATGGATGAGAATTTCCGTTAAACTAGAGATTTAATGATTTTTCGAAAATTGTCCCGCGCGGGTCTACGACAGGAATACTCCTATGTAGTAGGCAGTATCTCTCTAAATGTTTGGTGGGCAATTGTTTTTTAGTTACCTTTTGTTTTGCCGGCGTCATTAATTTCCTAAGTACCTTGCCATGCGCAACTCAGATTTAGATTTCTCTCGAAATGGGCAGTTGACATACGCCTACATCTTTTATTAGGATTGGCAACGGTACAGGCAATCTTCAGTTACATTTTAAGTAGGAACTACGGTGAAATTCGGTAGAGGGATACCAGGTAACTCCAAACAGTAGTTGGTCCCATCCAGTAGAAAATGGTAGAGATGTGTGGTTGCATAGTCCTACATACCGGGGGGCGTGCAATGCGAGTTGCATATGAAATTTATTACTACCGTAGAGAGAGTACCTATGTATGAGTCGACCCAACGGCAAGATGTCATAATAAAAAATAAATAATGTGTATTGTGTATTGTGGTATTTACACATCGCCTCCGCCGGAGTAGCTTACTACGACTAGTAGGTACGGTAGTATCTCATTATCTCCAATTTCGAACGAATCATCGTTAACAGTAAGTTACCATTGTTTCTGTGCTTGACAGTTTATACCTCCCTCTCTGTGAGAAAGTTTTGCTACCCAACTACCACTATTAGAACCACCATGCCATCATCAGCTTCTCCCCTTACCTCACGACATAATCGGACCATTCCGTGGGCACTTCTGGGTGGGATCTTGTCCATCTACGCTTTGTACGTCGAACACATGGTCCATCGACGACAAACCCATCCCGAGGCCGAGCCCTTTGTCGCGCTATGTGATATTGAACAGATTGGGGCCAGTTGTAGGTAAGAACAGAGAGGATGGAGTTGGCGGACGCGGGCTTGAATTGTACATGGCGCGCTCAATGTTGACGTACCTGACGATTCTATTTCCGTCATCAGCAACGTTTTTCAATTGCCTGAAGGTCGCATGTTAACGTATTTTGGAATTGTCCCCGCCGGAAGTATACTGGATGTTCCCAATGCCGCACTGGGTTGGGTCTACTATACCATTTGGATCGTAGTGGCACCCAAGTTGCCCCCTAAATTCGTATTGTTAGTGGCATCCTTGGCCATGGCGTCGTCGGTGTGGTTGGCAGTGCAGTTGTTGATGTTGAAGGAATTGTGTCTGTTGTGTTGGTCGACGCACGTCATCAATTCTCGGCTGTGGTGGTGTGCCTTTTCCAATAATCGCACGAGTGGAGCAGTTTCGACGCCGAAGGAGAAGAAAATCAAAAGGGTGTGAGGAATAATTCCAATGTTATAGAGGGATTATGTGACAGCTTCAGAGGATATCCTGCTAATTCCTGTTAACTGTTAATGACGTCGTAAGCATGTATGATCCACACCAAACAATCCAACAATGTTGTCGTAATTATTCATTATGCGTTGGTACTTGTGCTATCTTCTGACGCTGAGTTTGTGGTCTCCGCATCTAGGTCTCCTTTGTTGTTCGCAAGTACTTTGGATTCGACTTTTTTCTCTTCCTTTTCTTCTTCAAACCATGGGGCCACTCCTGCTTCTTCCGGATCCACGCCGAGCCGTTTCGCTTGCCATTGTCCTTTTACCGCCGCGGCAGAGAAAAAGTTCCACCCTCGAACGGTACCTTGCGTGTAGTAATAGTCGTTCACTACACCGGCCCAAATATCCTTGCCCCAAAGTTGTTCCTTGCTAAAGCTCAAAAACTGGTTGGCCACATCAAAGGACCAGGTGCCTTGCGAATTGTCACCCCAAATGGCCACGTTTTTGCCATCCTTGTCGATTGCAAATCGGACCCATGTTTCGGCTATTTTGTTGGGATTGCTGTCCATGACGGTACCGATAAGCCACTCACTGCCCATGAATTCAGGTTCTGTCAGAATATCGTATTCCACGTATTCGTACTCTCCTTCTTCTTCGTCGTCGTCGTTATCCGATGAAGTTGTATCCAAGGAATCGGCGGTGGCTGCGACAGACAGCTGGGATGAACGACGATCAAAATGAAAGGGCGACGATTTTTGTTGGTACAGTTGTTGCCGACTATTTTCCGGTGTCATCCTGGATGACGTTGTATGATGTATCCAAGCATGACAGCAAATGGGAAACAGAACGCCGACCATTATGGCGCAGGCTATTCTCAGAGTCTCTCGTGTCGAGGCGTGCATTTTTGGTTCGAATGTTCGTATTCACAGTCAATCGAATGGATGTTTGAGACTGAGTGTTCACTGAGTCTATCTTTTGGGTCCGAAAGAAGCTTCAGCCTTCACGATAAGACTCTATCAGGAAATATGTCGAGGACTGATTGTTGGGTTGGCGATGAAGCGGATCATCGCGAGAATGAGACATCTCGGTGTTAACTGGTTCTGTTCTCCCGTCATCATCATCATCATCGCGAGGATGTTGAACACAGAAGTGCCACCTGGAATTTTTTCCTGTTGACTCATGATTCAAAGATCCAAGACCGAAATGTCTGTCATGCTTCAGTTCCACGTGGCCACTTTTCGCCTGATCTCCACACATCAGAACTTTTTTGTGTTTGACTCGAACTACCCCCGTACTGACTGTGATAACGATCGCGATACTACCGGTATTATTATCACGACGGAGGACTCCGCCGACTGACACCTCAATGCACTACAATCTGTGGCAAGTTCTTCATCACCCTGTCGCGGACTCCCTTTTCTTTGCACTGCAGCCTAATCTCCAGAATAATCAGATCAGTGCTACCATTGCGTTCTAGAACACCACTGTGACCAATTTAATAGGGTGAAAACAAGGGAAAGACAAACGCAAAAATACATCGGCAATATCTTGTCTAGGTTTTTCATTCTGAAAACGTCCACAGACGACAACTTTCACGATGTGGTATTTCTTGGTTCTGGCATCAGCATACGTTCTTCAAGGCAGCAACGCTTTTGCACCATCTTTTAAAACATGGTCCTCCCCCATACAGACGGCAACAACTGACACTAGGTCGTCAATATCTTCGACATCATCGACGATGCTTTTCGGTATCCCGAAAATGTTCCGTTGGCTCACTGGTAAGTAACTGTCAAAGTATTCGGTTCGGCTCTTTTATCACATGCGGACAAACGCACTCTGATTCGTCACTACAACGATTTTACGACAGATCAATACCCGGACATTATCAACAACCGCCTCGAGGAAGGATTGGCAGAAGATATCGAAGTCGACAATTTCTATCTCGACATGAACGGCATCATTCATCCATGTACCCATGGAAATGCGGACGGCGAATTAATCTTTTTGGACGAGACAGCCATGTTCAAAAAGATTTTTCTATACGTCGATCGGCTCTATAAAATGGTCCAACCCACCCAAGTTTTGTATTTGGCAGTGGACGGGGTGGCACCACGTGCCAAAATGAATCAGCAACGATCCCGGCGGTTTCGTAGCGCCAAAGAGGCCGAGCAATTGGCAGCCGAACTTTCGGCGAGGGAAAATTTCATGGGCCACGAGCTTAGTGTCAACAGCGACAAGCAGAGATTTGATTCCAATTGTATTACGCCGGGCACAGATTTTATGTTGAAGCTGTCGTTGGCCATGCAAAAGTGGGTAGAGTACAAACAGCAAACAGATCCCTTTTGGAAGACGGGGGCGACTGTGATTGTCAGTGGACCAGATGTGCCGGGAGAGGGAGAACACAAAGTCATGGACTTCATCCGAGAATCACAAGAACAATACAAAAAGGATGGTAAAGCAACCAACATGTATGGTCCACGCCGCACACATGTTTTGTACGGACTCGATGCGGATTTGATCATGGTGGGTTCAGCGACGAAAGAGGGTCTTGTCTCGCTGTCATTTCTATTTATTTCTTCTCACGTCTTTTTTCTTTCCTTTCACAGCTTGGCCTTGTCACTCATGAGCCTAATTTCATGTTACTGAGAGAGAAAATGTCGGTTGTAATGGCTGGAAGGGGGAGGAACAAGTACCGAAAAAAGAAAGACATGATGGAGTACACCCGTCACGATTTTGAACTTCTGGAGCTATCCAGTCTACGAAAATTGCTAGCCATCCAATTTAGAAAGTTTTCGGACCAGCTGGAAAACTATTCGTTGGATCGAGTTGTAGACGATTTTGTTTTCATGTGTATGCTTGTTGGAAATGATTTTCTTAGTCACTGTCCACACCTGGAAATTGACGGTGGTGCCATTTCACTCATGATGACAACGTACATTGATCTGCTTCCAGAATGGCGTGGCTACTTGACGGATCGGGAGAAGATCAATCCTGATCGCTTTGAGCATTTCATGTATCATTTGGCAGTGTACGAAGAAGAACATTTCAAAAAGAGAGGGTACGAAGAGAACGAACCGGGATGGAAACTCTCCGCCGAGAACGAACACGACGAGAATGATTTTTATGGTACATGGTATAACGGTCAGCCTACCCCTTCTTGTGCTGTGGAAGCAAACTACAAGGGCAGTCACCCTCCTCCATCCCGAATTGCGACAAACGAAGGGATTGATGAAGGCAATAACCCGGAACTAGACGACGTCGCTCCTGTTGAAGGCTCGTCTGGGAACCGTGCGTTTCGAAGGAGGCACCCAGACAGTCTTGCCCGTTCCTATCGCGATTTCTACTACGAGTCTAAGTTGGGTTGGAAAACAGAGGATCGCGAACGGACGCTTTTTCAACGGCGAGCGCATGTCCGCGACTACATGGAAGGTTTACACTGGAACCTAAATTATTACCATAACGGCTGTGCATCATGGGATTGGTACTTCCCGCATCTCTACAGTCCTCTTGCCACAGATATGGTCAACCTGAACGAGTTTTACCACGACGACCCAGAAGATGCGGAATTTAAGAGTTTCAAATTCGAAATTGGCGAACCTTTCCCAAGCCTTGCTCAATTGCTGTCCGTCCTTCCTCCACAAAGTTCTTCTCTTCTCCCCTCTGCGTTGGGAGAGCTGATGCTTCATCCTTCTTCTCCACTAATCAACTATTACCCTCCAGACTTTTCCTCGGATCCAAACGGCAAGCGGCAGTCTTGGGAAGCTGTTGTTAAAATTCCGTTTATCGACGCTGATCTATTGCTCGAGACTGTCGAACAAGTGTTGGAAAAAGATGACGCTGAAGGGGCTCTGCTATCGCCATCAGAGAGAAGGAGAAATCAACGGGGCAAGACTCACATCTATATACCCGAAGGTATTGACAAGCTCCCAAATGATGATAGCACCAAAGAAAAGAGAAGCACCAAAAAGCCCTCGAGTAAAGTCAAAGGAAGCTCCGCCAGAAAAAATGCGACATCATCTGCTCGGTCGACGAGCCCAAAGGTGAAGGGAGCGCGAAAAAATGCCGTTCCAAAAACTACCGCAAACAAAAGGTAGGTTTTCCTAAGATTAGATCTTCTTTGGATTTTCTGCTCATTCCCAGTAGACAGAAAGCTTTCTCCAAATTACAGAAATTCTGTGCGTTTTATAACTCTACTCTTCCTATTTTGGAAAATATTTGTACCACAAAAAGCACCCCATCAGCATTCTTGTACGTGCCAATACCGAACTGTTGATAGGACTCTTGTAAGATGCGATCTCTTCCTTTGGAGCTGGTCGTCATGATTCTGTTGTGGATTGCCCGGATTGATGGACCTTGTAAGATAGTGCCATCGCACTTGAGTTGACGAAACATCTGGTTCGTGGACACATCTCTAGGTTCCACCTTTTTGGCCGCTGCGATCGCAATCTTCCTCGCCACTTCGTCAAAGGCGGTGGTACGCATGAGAGGGGCGATCCCGCGCATCATCCTCTCTCGATTGATGAGGACATGATTGCTCGAGTAGTACCAAGTGTCGTGAGGTCGTTCAGACCTCCCTTCCTTGTCCTTGTTCCTTCTATTTGGCTCCGTCATCGAATGATGTTTCTTCGAATTAGAAGCCTCGCGGTTGTTCATTGTAGGAATGATGAAACGATTCAGGAAGAAACGACCCTCGGAGCGAAGTAATTGGAACGATGTGAGAAAAGGAGAAACGGCAAGAAGTGGGAACAAAAAAAGCGAGATCTTTTCTTTCAAGAAAAGCTCCTTCTCCCATCATGAGAAAGTACGATCTTATTCATCGCCGTGAAACGAGAAGTATCAGTGCCGGGCGAGTCTCACACTGTCTTCGCATCATCTAAATCGCTAGATACAATAGGAGCCGAGGTACAACTGAACATAGGTGTCGCCCGAGTAGGACAGTCTTGCCAATCGTAACAAGATGCTCCAACAGACTCCGAGTGGAACCGGGACGTGCTCGAACGGCCCGTATCGCTACGCTGCACCTCTGTTGCCCGATTTCCGCATTGGACGTAGGAATTTCCCGATGCAGTAGAGCAATCTCCACTGAAGACTGTATTACGTCGAAACACTGTAGAAGTAAGTCATGTGTGCTATCGGGCTTGTGTGATACCTTTTCAGATTCGTTCATCGATTTCGATAACGAAAAAAAAAAGAAAACAAAAACAGCAAGGACCGTCGTTGCGCGCCAGAGGAACATAGACTACGTGCCTGCATGCATTCACAGTCAATGATCAAAATATCCTTAACACGCTGGAATTCTTCTGCTTGAGACTGGGAGACTAGTACTATCGAATCGTCACATTCTGTTTGGTGTTGTTCTCTTATACGAAAATAGATGATCGTTGCTAGTGGTGCAATCGATAATTTGATCCCACACCTTTTGAACGCGATGTTTCTCGCTGGTACGTCGCAACGAAATGCTGACTAATGAAAGAAGAAAGACGACGTAGTATGCTCTCATCACAGCCACGAATCTCTTATCTAGCTAGCACGTGTCATATCTAATTTGAGGGCGTGTCGTGAGAAAGTTCTTTCCAAAACTACCGCATGGCACAACTGTTCATGATGCCTTTCCAAACGTCAACACAAGTCCAAAGTGATCACTGGGAGTCACGGCCATTGGTTTGCTTTTGCCCGTATACGGATTCTTCTTTTGCCATACCAATCCTGGGATGGCCTCTTGACCAATCTTTCGCAGTTCCAGACATTCCAAGCTGTTGGAGTAGTATATGCATCGATCAAAGCGGCGTCGGAGATTGCCTCCCAGCATGGGGTTTTCTTTAGCATCATACGTGTAGTCGAACGGTTCACCAGCATCTTTCCACCCACCCGGCAGCAATGATAGCAAGTTCTTGTTGGTAGCTTCCGACCGCTTTTGCTTGCGTTCATCGTCCCAGTTCAAGTCTCCCACGATGACCGCAAGCTTTAACGAAGACGACACTTCGAGTTGTGTCTTGCAAAAGAGAGCCGCGTCAACTATTTGCTTTTCTCGCTCCTTCGATCCGTCCGATTGCTGGCCGGTATAACTCTCCAAATGCGTCGTACCCAGCAGAAATGTGGGTGTCTTGATGTATAGGAGGCCGCGTCCTTGTTGCGTGTTGGAATACGGGATGAATTCGTGTTTCACGATATCCAGGTCTTGAGGCACGGCCACACCAACGCCGTAGGAAGAACCTCCAAATCCCAGAGGTTGCGTACATAGCTTGTATCCTATCTGACCGAGGAGCGGCTTCAGGTAGTCTACCAAGGAGGGTGTCAACTCTTGAAAGCCAATGAACAAGAGAGGATTGTCGGTACTCTGCGTCATGCAGGCGTTTTGAATGCATTCGACAATTGCCGTCATGCGTTCTTTCGGATAGAGTTGACCGACATCTGGATCGGGAGGACCAAACCAGACATTGTAAGATGCAATCTGAAAGTTGGTAGGACTGTCATTTGTGACGAACAAGCGACTAGTACCGGTGGAAGACGAAGGCGATTTCTTGCGGGACGTCACATCAGTCGTGGAGGCTCTTGTGGGAGAAGTTGATCGCTGTCTCTTGCGAGGTAGTTGCTGATCACTGCTAGATTTGCTGGCACTTTTCTTGAACACGGCATTGCTTTTGCGAGGTGGACTGATCAGTACAACCGAGTCTTCGTCGTCATCGTCACTGCTGCTGGCCAACAATTCTACAATTTCTTGTTTCTGTACATGAGTCTCGCCACGAATCTTGGAGGAGGGCATCATGGGATTCCTGTTACAAGAAGATTGTTGTTGTGTTGGTGGTTTTGGTGGAACGTTGCGAGTCATTTTATTCTGAACGAAATCTTTTCCTGTCGAGATGTCTGTTCTCTCTGCCTCATCTGGCTGAGATTGTTGTCGCGTTTCAGTGGAAGAAGCAGCCGTTTCTTCCCATCTACAGTAAATAATGGCTCCGTGGTCAATACCTTGCATCTTGAGTGGAGCTTTTGTATCCAATGGGATCGTCATGGCGACATCAAAACTGAAGGGCTTCGCATATTGGTAGTGTTCCAATTGCGGATGAAGCGTTTTGAGTTCGTTTTGAACGTCCTCGACGTTCGCGATATCGTCGTTGTGTAGCTTCACTCTCCACAAGCCAAGGTTGGAACGAACTCGAACGATCATCATCTTGGATGGATCACAGAGCAGTAACAGCGGATACAGGAGACGATCCAATGGGAGTAATCGTTGTCGCAGCGATGGCATGAAGGATGTTAAATTGATCGTACCCTAGTCGTGCCGCTGCCCAATACTTCACTGTTAGTAGGATGTGACACTTCGAATCTCAGTACGGTAGTTCTCCTCTAGTCGTATGATACTTGTACTGGTGTATGATAACGATGTTCACAGTCAAATCCCTTTATCCATCATCATCAGAAAAATCCTCCTCCCAAACGAGATTGTTTGCGCGCGCCGCCCAAAGTAACGCCGCACATTCGTACATAAAAAGATGGAGTAGACGAGTACGACGTAGACTTACTGTTAGGTAGGAGTGGACTTTTTATTAGAATCCCTTCATCCTCTTTGTTACAAGCAATTGGTATTATGGTAAATTTCTTGCTGATTTAGTGCTCCAAGACCCATTTTCTTTTTCTCTAACTAAATATGCAAACTTCGGAAAATCGAAGTATTTGAACACTAGCAGCCTGATCGTCGAAAAGTTGAGAGAAAATCATTGTCAGAAAATAGCCTGAATCATCATGTGCTGAAACTGTATCGTACGGCTTTGTACACTAAGCAAACGTATAATCTTCATTAAAGCCGCAGAATTATCCTCAAATATTGTTTCAGACGGTAATTCCAATGTAAATGCATTAATCCTCAGACCGTTGTTTTGCCCCACAAATTGAAAGAGTGCTCTTATTGACTCACCTTTTAAATCAGCATAGAAAGAACAACTACGGGGAACCGTTTGATTTTGTAGATGGAATGGCACTACTTGAGCAGTCGTCTATCATGTCCTTGCAAAAAAGGCGTTCCTGCCATGCAAAGACACGATCCTGAGTAAATTTCGCGACTTCATCGTCAGACATGCATTGCTGCTCTATATCTTGGCAGACTTGGACTTGGACAGCAGAGAACACTTTGTCAAACCTTGTGGCTACCTTACTTTGGACATGCTTCGAACGTTGCTTGATTTGGTGGATCATGTGCTGAATCATGGGAGTCGGGAGGAAGCGCAGCAACGAAGAGGCGTCCAAGTCATCCCCGACACACTGTTCATCAGCGGTAGTCGTACTCGGTCTTCGTCGACATGCCCGTCCAAGATGAAAGTCACCGCGCTTGGGTTGAAAATCACATAGACACACTGGCTCGCATCGTCCATGTCGCCAGTTCCATTGACATTCGGGATCCGATGTCGGAATAAGCTTTTGCGTCAAAAACTCTTTGGCCATTTCTCCGAATAGGTCCAGATAGGTTTGATCGTCCTGGATGACGACTTCTTCCACACTGCTATCCTGCATATCTTCGAGCTGAGACAGAACTTCGTCCTGCGGAACCAGCGCGGGTACTACATCATGCTTCTGTATAAGATGAGGATGTGACTCAGAAAGGTCATGACTTTCAATTGGTACGTCATCATGCACGTCGACCTGACGGTCTTTCGTAAAGATTTGATCCTCTAACGAATCGACGTCAACAGGAGCAGCTGCCTCCAAGCCGATGACAAATTGCCATCTCAGAATCAATAGGAGGAACGACGTGAACACTATTACGAAAGATTTCATATTGTTAGCTTGACCACAAAGCAATGATAGTGGCGTGCACTAGGCATGGTCGAATCACAACTCTTTTGTTGGTGTATTGCCATGGATTGCACGTGAATCCATGCTCCGCAAAGTCTGTTTCTAGATTCGGAGAGCGGCCGTCGAATTTGTCTCTGACGTTGTGACGCACCGCGTATTAAGATTGTTGCGATTCTCTGTCACCCCACCAGAATTCATGGAATGTAGCTCAAGAAAACCATTCAGCTAGCTAGAGGTGAGATATTGGTTACTTCCGAACTGACAGTGAACTGTGGTACAAAATCAAAATACGTGCCGATTTGACTGTGAGACGAGATTGACAGTGAAGATCGCGAAGGATAAACATGGAATGTGTGGTGATGAGACGATGAGACGTCAACCTTATTTCTAATTGATCAATTATTGAGTCATGTGTATTTTCATTCCCGGAAAGTTTTGATTGATGATACGTACGCACCACGAACCTGCACTTTCAACGCGACCTCCACAAAGTTCCAAGACGCGAGACATCATTTTCCTCTCGTCACATCATCATCATAATTATTTCGAACGGATGATTTCGAAGAGGGCACCATCACACCTGCTGCACCATCTTCCACCCAATGCCACACCATAAATTGGTCCTTCAACCAACAACTTTATTCCTGCGAATCTTTTTCTTGCTGCTCTCTTTGCCGTCGCCCATTTTGACTTTTCTGTACCAATCGCATCCTCTGCAGCATTCCGCCAAATCTTTGGTTTATCATTCTTCTCGTCGTCATTCCCGCTCGCTGATTCAACGCCAATTACTCAACAAAATAAACGACTTCATGTTTAGTGGTATGAGACATAACCCAAAGCCTACTACCGAAGTGGGAGATGTTACCGTTTCCATTTCGGATGCTTTTGATGGTGGCAACATCAAGTTCATTGGCACACGTCCCAACGAACTGGATCCCAAGAACACGACGGATGTGATTTTGCATATTAAGCCCGATCGATATACGGAACTGGAAAAGATTGGACACATGCAATACTTTTGCTTTCGTGCTACTATCAGTGGACTGAAAAAGCCTCACAAGGTCAAATATTGTATTGAAAATGCCGAAGCGACAAGTTATCCAGAAGCGTGGTTTGGTGAGTTTACGAGATGACACAATACGTCTTCACTCTACTTTGTCGGCTTTCTCATCCCATTTCTACCCATTCCTTTCCCTCTTCAGGGACGACCGTGTGCTATTCCTCAAACATGGGTGATGTGGACTCGTGGTATCGCAACCAGGATACACACTACACGGACGGACAACTCTGCTGGGAACACCAACATGTGAAGAACGGTGCCGTATTCTTCTGCTACTTTCCTCCATTTTCGTATTCCCGTCATTTGGACTTGGTGTCACGCTGCACGCAATTTGCGAACGTAGAAAGTCTGGGACAGAGCTTAGAGGGGCGAGAAATTGAATGCATTTCGGTAGGCAGTGGAAAATCTGTCTGTTGGATCATTCATCGTCAACATCCTGGAGAGACCATGGCGGAACATTACGCCGAAGGACTCCTTACGAAACTCCTAGGCTTGGATACCAAGGGAAAAGTTGGCGAGGACGTTCAAAAGATTTTGACCAAGTACACCTTTTACGTTGTCCCTTGCATGTGTCCCGATGGTGCCGTTCGGGGCCACCTTCGTACGAATGCGTGTGGGGCCAATCTAAATAGAGAATGGGCAACAAAGCGATTTTACCAAGCTCCCACCAAGGAACGAAGTCCCGAAGTCAAGGCAGTGTTGGACAAGATGGATTCTACGGGTTGTGACATCTTTCTGGATATCCATGGCGACGAAGAATTGCCCTTCAACTTTATTTCGGGTGCCGAAAAGACTCCCAACTGGGACAAGCGAATGGAGTCGTTGCACGGTGCCTTTGTGGCGGCCTACTGTCGTGCCAGCGATGATATGCAACAAAAGATCGGCTATCCGGCTCCCCCAACGACTGCAGACGCCGAAAAATATTTGAACGTGGCTACCAACCAAATTGCTACCAGATTCAACTGTTTGGCCATGACCTTGGAGATGCCCTTCAAGGATTGTCTCACGAAACGGGATCCATCCAGGGGATGGTCTCCTGCTCGTGCACGAGCTCTCGGTGCTGCGGTGCTTTCTCCCCTTGAGTATGTCCACCCTTATCTCCGGGACAAGACTGAATTTTGGAGGAATCTTCCTCCAGAAGATGACTATGTTGACACGACGGATGACTATGAAGCCGAGTTACGAGCCGAACAAGAGTTTGTTCCCCTGATGAAGTCCAAGCGGTACTATTCGGACGTGCACGAGATCCATCCAAGTAAACAGGTGCAATAGTTATTACGTACTGTTACTGCAATTTAGACGCATTAGTAAGAATAATCATTTGGTCATTTGGTATATTATCTCCGTTTCAAAATAATCAAAAAGGATCTTCTTCGGATTCGCTGTCGTCCATTCCAGCCATGGCAGATCCTTCACCCGGTGCATTGAATGTGGAATACATCTGATCACTCTCCTGCCCGGTTACAGAACCAGAAAAGGAACCGCGGTTGAACGAGGACCATGCTGCAGCCATGTACGGATGCCGTACTCGAGCAGGAGAATCATCATCGTCTTCTTGTTCGTCGTCCTCTGGTTCCGAATTGAGCTCTGAGTCATCGTTTTTAGGAAGGGGCTTCGATTGTAGCATCGGATATGAAAGAGCAGTCCCAGCACCGTCATCATTTTCGCTGTCATCGTCCATATCTTGATCGTCCGAATCCCTCCCAATCGCACTAGTGTCCCTTTCATCCTCTTCCGATCCTTCCTGAACCGCCACTGCCACGTTGTCCTCATCGTCATAAGCATCACTCAACTGATTGTCGTTTTCTTCTTTCGGTTTTGGTTTGAGTTTCAGTGAGATCTTCAGTCGATTCTTGGCTTTGGGTGGCGGGTCCTTTCCGCCAATTTTTCGTTTCGTAAGAGTTCCTGTTGTCATTTTCAATGCCTTTTTATTTTTCAATACGCCACTTAGCAACTTGCTCCCAGTTCGTCGTTTGAGTCCCTTAATGATGCTCGAGGCGCCAGACTTTTTCGCAATTTTGGCCTGTGGCTTCTTAGTAGCTGCAACTGGTGCCTTCTTTTTGGGGACAGACTTCTTCTTGGGTGATTTCCCCATGATATGCTTGGTGAAATTTCGCAAGTCGACCGCGGTTGGGCGATTCCACGTAGACTTGACGGTCAACTTTCCTTCAGAGGTCAAGTTTGCACAAATCGTCTCTAACCAAAATCGTCGTTGACGCTTTTTGACCTCAACAGCCTGTCGGGCGACCAAGATGGCCTTGGTGAGCTGTTCGTGCACTTGCTTCCAGGCTTCTAGTTGCGTTTGTTCGGGTCCATCATCATCGTCTGATTTGTACTCGTTGGTATTGCTATCATCGTCATCGGCAGAACGGTCCGCCAATTTTATATGATTACCGGCGCTGCTGACACTCGCTACAACTAGCTCTTCCGCATCAGCTGACTCATCCACTTCCATATCATCATTTTCATCGTCATCCTCCTCTTCTTCTTTCTCATCATCAGATGCGTCTGCTACACTTACTCCTTCAGTGATTGCTTCTGAATCACCATCGCCGTCGTTGTCTTCTTCATCTTGATCCCCATTATCACTAGTGATATCCTGGTCCTGATCTTCATCATCGTCTTCTTCCTCGTCACCGCCATTGTCATCGTCGACGGATGAATTGGAATTATCACCACCCATCATTCCAAAACCGAAACTGGTAGCAGGAGTCGTGGATCGGGAAGATTCATCATCGCCTCCCCCTGTATCATCGTCATCATCATCATCATCAGGAAAATTGGAAGAGTTGCCACCGTCCAATTCACCGTTGGAAGGATCATCTTCATCGTCCTCGTCGCTATCGTCCAACTCGTCGTCGTTATCGTCATCTTGCAGAACACGAGCCGTGGCCACAGGAATCGCATCGTCGTCATCGTCGTCGTCGTCGTCATAATCAGCCATTTTTGGGAAATATTGTTGCTACTTCTGCTGCTGCAGGAATCTCAAATGTACTGCAGATCCTCTCTCCCTCTACCTACCAAAAGTTGTTGAGATGATTTTGTGTGTGTGTGTGATGCTCGACTGAATTATTATTGTGGATTTTTATATTTTACAGTTGATACAATGCAGTAGTTTAACAGTTATTCCTTTTTTGGCTGCCATGAGGAGATGAAGATTGGACTTGGCTTGCGCGCGCACAAAGGCATTCTCGCCTCGTTTCTGGTTTTTAAGAGTCGCGCAGTAGTCAAGAGAGTCAAGCACACACTCTTTGGATCGCCGAAGCGGGGCACATGGAACTCGAGAAGGGCGCCGAAGTGAAGGGAAAGTTTACGATTCAATATTATATTCCCAGTCAATCGTAAACACACGCTGTGCGAAAAGACATCATCTGAAAAATAAGAGTACGAACTCGTATCATATCAATAACGTACACATACAAGCATCACCACGCCACAACAACCCAAGTAGAAACCAACAACACATCGCTCCCAAAAATTTTGAGTGTGTTTTGAGTGTGACATGTTTTCACATTCACACAACTGTCTATACAGAAACATTTTTTCTCCACAGACAATAGTATTATTGTACCATTATTTACACGAGCGAAGCGATTCAAATCAATTGTAACAAAGACGTCCTCATCTTCTCGGACGATGAGTTTGGATCCGAAGACAGAGGGATCCATGTTGGCAACCGAATCCTTCTCGACGCTTGAGCAGGACAGCAAGCCAAGCGCTGAGATTGCCAGAAAAATCAAATCTATTGACTCGGAAAAGGTCTTGCGGCAACTCTGTTGTGGCATTTGTTTGGACGTGATGGTACATCCACAAACGGTGGCCCCGTGCGGGCACTCCTATTGCGCCAAATGCTTGGCCTGCGTGGATACCAATCAGTGTCCGGAATGTCGCTGCACAATGATTAGCGTCGTTCCGGCCCTACAGCTGAAAGGCTTGATCGAGATGCTAGTAACGACCATGCCCGATATGTTCGCCAACGGAGACCTGGATCATTATCACGAGCGATTGAAAACGGAACGATGCGAGGGATTCAAGGTGCGTTCGTGTTTGTGTTGGATTCAAAATCGTATGCGAATGCAAAAAAAATGTGTAGAATTTGTTTTTCAATCACTCAATATAATGGTATTTCCACGCAACGATATTGAAATTCTGTTGTGAGCAGAAGCTCCCATTCTCAGACAGTGGGTCGAGGAAACGAAGTCGCAGCGCTAGGCGACGAGTGACAGCCGCTGCAGGCCCGAATGATCCATGGGAAGTATGGGGACGCCAATTCGAGGCCGTGCGGGAACAACAACGACGTACGCGAACTAGACAGTTAGAACCAAGTGGAGCCACTCCGTTAGTTAGTTTCGCACCATCTGCAAACAACACGGTGACAATTTTTGGGCAGGCTCCACTCACGACAACGACCAGTACGACAACCACCACGACCACTCGCCATTCAGTGGCCAATCCACCTGGCTCGATGTGGGACAGTTTCATGAGCGGAATCATTGGGTCAGAAAGATCAGCCGAGGTAGTTGCAGAAAGGGCCGCAGAATTTGCAGCCTCGCAAATTGGCCTCCAACCCGCTACTAGGAACGCGGCTCGACAGCAACAGCAGCAGCATCAAGAACGGCAACAACTACAACTCCACGGGCATTCTGTGGAGGATGCCATTTGCATCGATTGAGTCGAACGACGGTTCAGACTTTGGTCAGACTTTTGCCTGCCACAAAGGTGACTCATGCTGGTAGATAAACTTGTTTTTCCAAATAATCCAGAGAGTAGAAAATGAACCTTCCCTTGAACTGCATGTGCTGTAATCGTTTTGTTTGTTTGTATGTATGTTTATTTTTGTCGTAGAAAAAATACACAGCCGGCTTGATGGATACAGGCACACCGCGTTTCACTCGTTACCGATGCACCATACCTTCTTCATTTACACACCCCGTTCGTACTTCTGCGAAAAGGACAGCTGCTGGACGAGACGTTAACAGCAGCTGAAATCTTCGAAACTTGCGCTCTCTCTCGACCACATTATTTTTATTTGCTGCCGACAAATTGCATGCCCAAAATCTGGCCATACTCGTTTGGTTCAAGCTTAGAGCAAAAGCGGTCCTGTCCTTTCTTCCAGGAAGAAATAAAAAAATAATACAACTACTCCTGAGTACAACATTGGAGCTCTCCATAGCTAGAGAGATGCTAACTGCAAATTCCAATATTATCGCTTCATGCGAGTCTTCTACGACGATCCTAGAGTAGCTACTACGATAGCAGAAGCTACGTACCCTTAGTATTGTGTACAACGGGAGCATGGGCTAACTGTAAGTCCGTAGCTACCGTGCTCCGAACTACGGTAGTACTGCAATACCGGTACTGTACTTTTACAGTTAACTGTAAGTAGAAGCTCAATTCATTTAATGCTCCGAGTATTACTCCGAGATTCCGAGTGTGTTGTTTTTCGGTTCCGCAACAAAATCCCGTGTCGTTGAAGCTCTACCGTAATTTCGGTGGTATAATATACCCCTGGGTTTAGGAAGCACCCCTCATTTTCAATGTACTCCGGAGTACATCGGAACTTGCCGTTGAAGGACAGACGTACTTCGGAAAAACTTTCCAAAATTCCGAGATTCCATCAGGGCTCAAGGACTGCAGTCAAATTGGTCAAATCAAAGCCACAATGTTGGGACCAATTGCAACACAAAAACATAAAATAACAATGAAGGACAATACAATCGGTTCTTTGGTACCCATTTACGGCATCGCAAGCCCAGATCTTGGTTGTTCCTGTGAACACCATGCTATTTGAGGTTCGCTGGTGTACATAGAGATGCTGGTTAGGTTCAAAAAGATGGTTGTATACAGTGGTAAGTGGTCAAAAGGTCACTTTGAAAAATTCGAAATTTGTTGTTTTCTTTCTTGTTCCAGAAAATAATAACTAAAAGACAATTATGGCTGCTGTTTGGGTCACAGAAGGATCGAATCGATGTGTAAGTGGCCATGTGCCTGAAAAGCTCTCAGAGTACTTTCATCGTTTGGAAGGACGAATCGCCCAAGTCTACATAATTTATCAACATTCCAAGGACTACAACAGAATGGCGTTTTCCAACAAGAATGATGGTGTATGCCATGCTATTTTATTTGATAAAGGGATTGCGTGTGACGAACTTCTGGATGATCTGCGACAAACACTACTACCGGTAGTAGGAAGTAGGAAGTGTGTATTAGCGATTGCCTTCGGCACCACTTGAAGTTTTTGTCTCCATCCAGCGTTTGTGCAAACGGGGCAACCATCTGCAATGGAACAAACAGTTGGTCGTCCAGATGCCACCAATAATGTTGCCGTCAAAGCAACGTATTTCATCTTCCACGACAATGCAGCTACCGAAGAATTTGTCGAGGTTGGTGGTAATAAACATGAAAATGATCACAATGATTCCTCTGCTCTTTCCATCTCACCGGGTGGAAAATCAAGATCAACAAGAACAGCAACAACATCAAGTAGAATTTTCAACGCCTCCAATACTGCCGAAGGGATAGTTGGACTTCAGAAAGGAACCAAACCCGTTGCACCTCAACCCGGAGACTATTCCTACTGAAAAGAAGAGAAATGTGAATGATGATAATCCAGATTATAATCATTACATTTCTAGTGCAAAATGATGGAGAAAAACAACATGAAAAACCAAAAGATGAAATCTGACCGAATGATGTAAGAGGTGACGTAAGAGGTGGATCTGAAGTAAAGAGGTAAAGAGATCGTGAATCAAAGATATCACGGGACTGACTCTCAACTGACACCGATACACCTCAACACTCCCTCTCAAGCGTAGATTTGCATCGCGGGAGGGGCAATGCCGCCAACAGGGCCGGGAGGAGTGCGACGCTTCAACTTAGCCAAGGAACAGGCAGCACAGCACGGAGGAGAGGCGGTGGAACAAGTCGTCTTCGTCGTGAGGATGTGACGGCGGTCGGTGCGAGGAGCACTGGCCAAGCGCTGGACCCAAGAGAAATGGCTATGCCCGAGTCTCCAATGCCAAAGAAGAAGTTCTTTTTGAGACGAAGTGAGGTTCTGGTTTGTTTCATCCGCAACGGAGAGGGCGACGGTAGGAGCACTGCCAAGAAGCGAGGCATCATCCCGAGTGAGACCAACAACAGGTTGCCAATCCGGGAAGAGATACGGCAGGTGATTATCGGCAAAGGGAAGAGACAAAACAGAACCATCATGCAGGGTCAGCTCGGTACGATCATGGGTGACAGTGAGACGACCACGGAGGCCCTCTTTGAAGTACGTCTGAGGGCTGAGCAGGCGGACTGGAGCGGTCCGGACAAGATAGGCTTTGGTCCGGATAGTGCGTACGTTACCAAGGAAGTCACGGACTTGCCATTCAACGGTGCCAACTCCCTCCACCACGGACGAACTGCCCAGACCTTGAAGGGACGGGAGATCGGGAGGAGAGATGGGACCGATAAAATCGTTGATGTCGGGCGTGATGCTAACAGAGGCACCAGTATCAACGACGACAGGAATGACGGAGTCGTCAAAGAGGTGAAGGATGTACTGATTTGTGAGTGACGGAGGAGACCAAGAAAGATCGGCAGCCTTGAAGGTAGAACGTAATGAGGCGGCGGCAACAAAAGCAGCTTGGGTAGAACGGCGCTGAGAGACTGTCTGAATAAGGCGATCACCGTGTAGAGCCTGAAAGTGTTGGAAGTGCTGTAAGGGAGGCAAGCGGTCAAGCAGGGAATCAGCTTCGCAAGAGGAGAAACGGAAGGGAGCTAAAGGGGGCGAAGCATCATCCGAGAGCCAGGGAAGAGTGATGCAGGGTGGAAAGCGATGGAGGCGGCGCTCGACACGTCGGAGCAAAGAGAACTGAGCCAGGCGACGGCGAGGAGGACGGTAGGTATGACGCCAAGGGGGAGCGGAAGGAAGAGCAAGACCGCAAGAGATTTCCCAAGGAGGGGCAGCAACAGGACGTAGCAACGGACTTGTACAAGGGCCAAAAGTTGAAAGGCACAAGGACAAACTGAGGATAAGGATGAAGGCAGAGAACCAGAGAAGCAGGGGCGAGAACACGCTATCATAGATCTCAGACAAAAGGACATGCCAGAAACCATCGAGTGCGGAAAGTGGGTTCATAGTGCCAAACATCCAACCAAGCCATTGCCACGCCCGTTGGCGTCAGAAGCCAAGCTTTTGAAAGTCTTCCTGGAACTTCGCAATGAGCATTTGCGCATGAAGACGGCGAGCAGCGAGAGTAGAGTCATCAGGTTCAGGGGCGACAGCAGCGACAGCAACAGTAGGTGCAGAAGGAGCGACAGTAGGCGCAGAAGTAATCACGGAGACGGGAGCAGATGGAGCGGCAATGTTCACAGAGGGAACAGGTGCGGCCGTGACGGTGGGCGGCGCAACAGAAGCCGAAGCAGAGCGAGTAGAGGGAACCCAGCGTCCTTTCTTAAAGTGAAAGAAATGAGGACGACCGTCGATGATGGCATCGGTGGATTCCCCTCGTTTAGGACGGGGAGGCCACTTGGTACGACGGGCAGGGGTTGCAGGGGCAGAAGCAGGAGCAGCAGGTGAAGCAGTAGTAGAAGCAGGAGCAGAAGCCGGAGTGTTTTTGCGGGCGAGTTTGCGAGTCTTGTCCATACGTTTCCTGTTGGCACTAATGCGGGCCTCATCCCGAGGGAGAGGACAGGAACGAAGCAAATGAGGGCCATCGCAGTTGTGGCAATGAAGGCGGGTCAGGAAAGCAGCAGCATCAGTGGGGGACGTGAACACGGGAAACGTAGCGTGGTTCTGTTTCGTGCCGAGCCAATCACCATTAGTTAGCAGATCTTGGTAAAGGCGTTCAGCGGCAGAGAGAAGGAGGTCAGCCTCAGTCCAGACGTAGGTGCGAGCAACATCAAACAATTCCGCATTGCGTTCCTCAGTAAATCGGTTGGCGAAATACGAGGTAAACGTGGGGCAGGAGGCAGTGGCAAGGATTTTATAGATCCGTTTGGTGAGATCACTTGGAACGAAGGAGATTTCAAGACCGGAGGCGTCACGACGGCGGATGGCCTTCAGACTGCGGACCAGAGCTCGAAGATGCGCGACAACCTTTGTGATATCCTCACCGGGGTAGGAGGAGATAGTCACGGTGTTTAGGCGATCGACGAGAACACGGCCGACAGATTCGTTGGCAGCGACAACTTGGTGGATGAGCAAGTACAAGAGCAAGGGTCCGCCTTGCTGGGCGGACGGAAAGGAATCATGCTTGGCCCGGAGAATAGTTCGGAGGTCAGGGGCCATGCGAGCGTACAAGTACGTCGCCGAAAGGTCCAAGTTGGGACAAATCCAGGGGTCAGCAGACCAAGTGCGAAACCATGCGTTGCTAGCAAGAACATCCGTGATCTGGAGAGCGCCATATTGTGCAAACAGATCGGGGCGGTCGGAAGCCAAGTGGGCGGAAACTGTAGATGGCGTGGCGGACATGTCAGTGAAGAAAGCAGGAGGAGGAGCAGGGAGGGGCTTGACCAAGCGAAACACTTCATAGAGATCATACTGGAGGAAATGTCGCGAGACAACTTCCAGATTAGCATGAAGATCGACGAGAGAGTCAAGGTTGGGGGTATGCAGGTCCATAAGGGAAAACAGTTGCGGGGCTGAGTCGGCAACAATGTAGGCATTCGTCTTGAGGAGCTCGGTACCAGTCTGCTGGAGGCGAGCAGCAGAGGTGATCTGAACATAACCTGATTTTGGAGGAGCAGTGATGGGGACCGATCGGACTCGAAGCGGCGCTCCCACGTCGAACTCGGCAGTTGTAACGATGGTGGCCGGAGTAGGAGCAAGGAGGTCAGAGGGCGCAGAAGGAGCAGTGAGGGAGGCAGCTTCGAGAGCAGCCTGAAGGTCCGAAATAGTGGCAGCTTCTAGAACAGCTTGAAGATTAGACACCATAGGACGGAGACCGTCAAGAGCAGAGGCGTCTTCAAACTCGTCATCGGAATCAGTGTCAACGCCAGAGATCAGGACCGAAGGTCCGTGCAAGTCGTCAGCGTTCGTATGATTCATGGTCGCAATTTCTTCGCCTATCGATGAAACCGGGCCGGCTGTCAGAGTCAGGGCACAACTCCTTCAGCACAAGCTTTCTGTCAATCGAAGTCGGGGACAAAGATCAGAAAGGTTGAGCGGTGCCCGGCCCAACTTGATTCCGATACTTGGTCTACACAGAAAGCGTTCGCGAGACGCTTAACTGCTGCAGGCAGGGTGTGGAGCAACACCGAGAAGAACAAAAGATCAAGCGTAATGCTTGGGCTCGTAACCTGAAAAGAAGAGAAATGTGAATGATGATAATCCAGATTATAATCATTACATTTCTAGTGCAAAATGATGGAGAAAAACAACATGAAAAACCAAAAGATGAAATCTGACCGAATGATGTAAGAGGTGACGTAAGAGGTGGATCTGAAGTAAAGAGGTAAAGAGATCGTGAATCAAAGATATCACGGGACTGACTCTCAACTGACACCGATACACCTCAACACCTACAGTGGAATGCACGACCAGGGTCCGTTGCCAGATTTGAAACAGGGCGGTCCCATGGCGTTGTTGTTGGGATGTGTAGAAGGTGCCAAAGAATACAACAACTCTTTCCTGACGACATTGATTGAGGAGGAGAAGGAGCAGACAATCAAATTGACAAAGTCAGACAATGTCCTCCAAAACACATTCGATTTCCTCCGCTGATTCAGGCGGACCGTCTACCAAAAAAGAGCAAAACACAAAAGGATGGTGACGGTGGTTGTTTGACAATTACATTTTATGGGAGCAATACGGAATCTAGGTAATGGCTAACGACATAAGAATAGGATTCACTCCTCTTCTGGGAAGTAGCTGAACCCAGTCTTCCTCCAGGCGTTCCTAATAGTGACTTCTGCGATTGCCTCCCAACTTTCGCTTACCCACTCGTACTCCTGAAGACGACCTTTGGCTCCGCGAGAGGTTGATTTCTTTGTGGATTTCGTATTGGCAAGAAGGAGCTGTTTGTCATAGCTTCTGGCTATCGAGCGCAAGGACTCATTATTGGCCAGCCTTTGTTCGCAATCACGCACAATTTGCAGCTTTTGACCGTTTGTTAGTCGTTTTCGTGCCATTTTGATGTGTTACGAGTTGTTGCAAAAATGACAACTTGATGAGAAGACAGATAAGGGAGAACGACATGAGTCCCTGATTTCGCGTCAGTCACGACGGAATTTCAAATCGATCTAAAAAGTAATTTAATTTGAATAGTACATCTTCTACATACGTGAAGAATTCGTCGGCTTTAGTAAGCACCCCAGGATGGCACTGTACATTTGGCGCTTATTATACCACCGAAACTACGGTAGGTTTTGTCGCCCTTGTCTTTGCTGGAAAACAAGGAGATTTGGTCGCGTATCGAAACGTCATGGGCAAATACTTAACAACCCCAGCCAAAGAACCGAGCTGGAAGACCAATCTGGCCCGTCTGAAGAAGGTGGGCTGAATCATCAAAATCCAAAAGGAGAGGTGGTGCAGATTGCAACGACACTGTCCGCAGCAGCCGCTGAGGCGGTCGGATGGCAGTGTATCATGCACACACTTGTGTTCACCTCATTTAACCACTCTACTGTTAATCCCACGATGCAACCTCTAGGGAGTCGAAAGTTAGTCATTCACTTCAAAGTTCTGTACTTGCTTTGAGACTGAATCATTATCCGTTACACAAGAACAAAAGTAGTGACTGCAAACCAGAAGTGCAGTATACGTCAGTGGCATAAAATTTCAGCGACCACAGAGAGTGGTGTAGCTGAACTTCTACACGTCTTCACGACTGCACTTCGTTTGCCTTTGTCATCGAAATAAATCCAACATGAGCAGCCGAAGCGGTGGCGACTCTGCAGCTTTGTACGGCCTGAAGAGTCTTTTTAGCAACGACGTAACGAGAAAACGAACCCCGATCGAATCGCCGATGTCTTCCATTTCCGTGAAGCGGCGAAAAATCTCATCCAACAAGGCTGACAATGAAAGGAACCAAGATAGTACTGCCAAGCCAAACATTCCTGATCCCAAGAAACACACTGGGACACCGACTGTTTTTTTGTGTGATTTGTTCCAGGCCATGCACGGCATTCGATTGCAAGTGAAGAAGACTTCCGAATTGGAGGACGGCTTTTTCTATCACGCTTCCCAAGACCAAATTTCGGCCTACACTACCGACATTGTCAATGCAGTTCGCGAAAACGACGTTTGTCAGCTGCGAATGATGTATCAAGCCGATCCTAGGAAAGTTCATTGCACCAACCAATTCGGAGAATCACTGTTACATCGTGCTTGTAGATTAGGTCATCAAGAGATGGCCGCATTTTTGATGCAAGATGCGAAAGTAATCGTTAGAATAACCGACGATTGTGGAAGAAACCCGCTTCATGATACCTGCTGGAATCCCAACCCGCAACTGGAAATTTGCGGATGGCTGATGCAACAGGATCCTTTTCTCTTTCTATTGGCGGATAAACGAGGCTTTACGCCGTTTGACTATGCTCGGTCGCAACATTGGCCGACTTGGAAAGAGTTTTTTCATGAACACCGCGGCTATTTGGATGCGATTTTGGAAGACAAGGAAACGCTATCGAAGTTTACGAATGACAAGATGCCTGGGGAAGCGTCCATCTGATACTGAAAGTAGTTGTATTTCGTCATGGAAGGGGATTGCAACTAAATTTGCCATAGAATTAATAAAGTAAAATACCATGAAACTAACTGTAAGAATGAGATGTTCAATTTACCAATACGTACTTGTCTACAAAAGTGTGAGGCAATGAATACGTAGTTGTCTACATGACTGTAAATGAAACAAAAGACATGCAGTGTGAGGCAATGCTAGTTGCTACCTGCTACCTGCTAGCCACCGTAATTTATTTACAGTTAACGGAGTAATTGTATCACACAAAATCCCAATGAGGGGAGGGGGGCATTAGGCTACTGGTAGTTGGATGATGACGAATCGCCAGCTATCGACGTCGCCGTTGCCAGGAGGCATTACTCTCTCTGTGAGTGATAACGATTGACTCAGAATTTAACTGACTGTGAATCATCTTTGTCGTAGAGAAAACTAAGATGCGAATGAGAATCATTGGTGAGCGACACAGTAAAGAAGCACAACACATACTCCAAGCAATACCACGCTGGTAGTTGGGCCAGACGACTGTGTGCGGCAACAAGCGCAAGTCGCCACTCGGAAGAAGCTAGAATACTCAGAGTAGTTGGCTGACTGCAACGGTTGATCAAATACCGGTACTCCGAGTAGGTCAGAAACAAAAATAGCTGGTAGCTACTAAAGATAGCTACCGTAGCTACTAGGTAATACTCCGGACTCCGGAGTAGCTAGAGTAATACTTCACGTCTAACTTACAGTTAAGCAATGCTGACTCGATTGGATTCGGGAGTGAGTGGTGAGTGGGTACATACAAGTCGAGTCAGTCAGTCAGCGTTCTGCGATGCTGACGTATCGGCGCCAGATTGTTTTCTTTGCGGGGATGGATCTGGTTGGATGAGATGCCCTTTTAGCCGGAAGAAGCATTCTGGAGAACATGACTCATATATACACCTCAACAAAGAGAACATAACGAAATAATTAAAAGGTCGTGCAATAAGTTGAGATGTTTGAAGAAATCAGTGCCACGATCTTAGATGAATCATCGCAGTGCACAGAGAAAATGCCAACGAATATCGATAACAACGACGACAACGAAGAAGAGTGAGTCCGTCTACCTAGCTCATCAGCAAGGAGAGGAGCGACGCAGCGTCCACCAAGGGACAGTGAGCAATTGCACTGTGAGAAGAGGCGACGCAACCACCTTTCTTCGAGGGAGGTTCTGACCCAGAACTTATATGAATTATTACCATTAGGAAACCCCGCCTTCTTGCTCAGCCAAGGGGAAAAGCATCTTTACTGTTAACGTAACGCCAAGCTTGAAGACATGGACGGATACTAGTAGTCGTGGTCAAACGATTGTCTCCCATTATCTCATAGCTCCACAAAACCCTGACAGGTGAACACTCTCATCGAACCTTACTCCCCGTGAACCTTACTCTACCCTCTACCATGACAGAAGACAAGAAACTACAAAAGCAAACAACGAAAAGTAAGGTTAAAAAAGAAATATCAAAGCGGCGCCAGTAACAATAGGTCGCAGCATCTCCAGTGTCAAAATCCATCTCACACGTTAATCCCCCCCCCCCCGTACGTCTCTATTATTTTACTTGTAGTCACTCTGGAAACATCTCGAGACCACTGTTTCAAAGATGTGCCTCACAAACGATCAAATTCCAAAGTCATGACATCTGTCCTCCATGGAGTGAAGCAGCCCCTGAGTGGAAGCACGTTTTTCGAGGCCATGGCTAGATACAAGCAGCAGGAGAGTATCAGGGAAGAAAAGCCTGTGACTCGAAGGCGGCGGCTCTCGCTGAAGTCTTCGTGTAGTAGTACCGTTGATACTAGTGCTTGCACCGAATCGTCTAGCCCCAAAGATGAGGTAACTTCCGATACGCGCAGCCACCTGCCGGTGGAGGACGACGTGCCGAATCTGCCCGATCACACAATCCACGAAAGCCCGGAAATATACTTGCAAAAACTAGTCAAGGTCACCTGTGATGGACTGGAACTTGAAATCAAAAAGGCCCGATCACTGGAGGACTTCTTCGCCAAAGTAACGGACGCCCAAATCGAGGCATACACCACTGCTGTTGTGACTGTTGTCCGTAACAATGACCTCGCGGGCCTCAAAGAGCTCCATGCCAAAGGACAGGCGTTGAATTGCTTCAATCGGTTTGGCGAGTCTTTGCTACATATGGCCTGTCGCAGGGGATTCGAAGAAATTGTAGGCTTTTTGCTCGAGCAACCGGAAGTGGATATCCGCGTATCTGATGACAACGGCCGCACTATCTTGCACGACGCGTGTTGGAACCCATCGCCACAACTAAAAATATGTCAGCGGATCTTGGAACGAGATCCGACGCTACTCTTCATTGCCGATAATCGAGGTTGTTCTGCATTCCAGTATGCTCGTCCAGAGCACTGGACCATCTGGCGAAAGTTCCTGTTGGAAAATCGATCCTTATTATCGGCCTTGAAGCAACCTTCGATCCAAAAACAATTCGCCAAAGCAACCTAACTAACTGTAACGCGAATTTTGAATAAGCTGTGACATGGGTATCGTCTTATACATGAAATATGAATAAGCTATTTTAATACCGTTGTTTTGATTCCTTGATACACTTCTTTCTCCATCCAACCATGTCAATTGGATCAGTCAGTTCTGATGCGTCTTCGTCTTGTTTCCAAATTTTGATGCTCTTGTCAGCCTCACCAGTAATCAAACGGGTACCCGTTCCGTCAAACTCGGCGCAATATATGGCATTTTCAGCATCCAAGGATCCTGGCTGCACGATGGAGGTGCTCGACTGGAAGTTGTAGCCCGTCTTGTAATCCCAGAAATGCATGGTTCCATCGTCACCCCCACTCACGAGGACGCCGTCTTCATTTACTGCCATGGCGTTTACAACGGCCTTGTGTCCTGTATAGGACTTCAAGAAACGGCCGTCCTTGGCTTGCCAATACTTGAGGCAATCCGCAGCTCCGGATACAAATGTGCTCTCAAAAGCCGGTTCCACCATGGCTCGGATACTTTTTTGATGATGCGTCAACGTGGTCATGCACTTACCGGCCGCCAAATCCCACAGCTTTATGGTAGTGTCATGGCTACCGGTGATGACTTGGGGGTCGGTAGATCGACACAGCAAGGAGGCTACAGTGTTGTCATGACCGGCCAGTACATGGATTTGCGTCTTGGTACGAATATCCCAGACACGAGCCACGGCATCTCGCCCACCCGTCACCAACAGATCCAAGGTCGGGTGCAGTTTCAGACAAAAGACTCCACTCAAATGCCCATGATAATGACGAATGACTTGGTTGGTTTCCAAATCCCAGCATTTGACCATTTTATCTTCTCCTGCCGAGAACAAGTACGGGTGACGAGGCGAGAAGGCCAAGCCACGGACCGGAGATATATGTCCCGTCAAGGTTATTTTCAAGGCATCCGGCGCGCCGACACTGGCCTTGGCCAGGTCCCAAATTTTGATGGTCCTATCGGCCGATCCACTGGCAAACATGTCGTTGGTCGGGTCAAAGGCCAAACTGCGGACCCATCCCAAGTGGGACGACAACACGGTAGACAACTTCCATGGAGCATGCCAATCGGGTGTGGGAATTTTTAACTTGCCCGAACCGCCTCTCTTGTCGGATTTCTGTCACATAGAGGGGAGGACAAGGTCAGCCATACCATAGTATAAACATCAAAAACTACAATTGAATTGTGTACCAGATTTTTCCAAATAAAGTACATATGACAACGAAACGTACCACGAGGATTCCCGTCGCTTTCTTGGATTTGTCTCCATCGGAAGATTTTCCACCTTGCACGGTCAATGCGGTACTCGTGTTGGACAATTCTGAAGCCACCGGCATCATTTGAATGGTCGTATTATTATTATCATTGTGTAGACCATCATCGGGCAAGAGAGCTAACGCATCACTCTGCTTGGTCTCCTTCGTTTGTACTGGTATAGCGCTCCTTCGCTTGCGACGGTTCAGACTGGCTTGCAATATGGCTGGATCCGTCGATGGAAGGAATGTCGATTGGGGATCGACGCAATATAATACTCTGGCGCGCTTCAGGGAATGACGAGCCGATAGAGCAGCCAAAGAAGCATAGGATGGTTTGCTGGTACTGTCGGACATGATTGCAAATGGGATGTAGAAGAAGATGTTAGAAGATGGATCTATTGGAAGATGGATCTGTCGTGTCGGACGTTTCAATATATAATATTATTATGAGATATCGTCGTCGGAAATGTCGTTTAAAATTTCAATGTTATCTGACTCTCGAAGCTGAAAAAGAACGTCAGAGAGAATGGCTTTTTAATGACAACGAAGTTGCTTCGTTTTCCTTGCTGCCGGTTGGTTCTTTGCCATTGTCATTAATGATGCGGTCAACTGACTTGATGGTTGGCTGTTTGTTTGTCTGGAGTTTGTCTTCTACGACTACTATTATCATACGACGTCTTGCATCGCACCATTGAACCGTGGTACAAGTATCATACCGGTATTCTACCGCAGTACGGGCAACAGTTACGACGGTAAGTACGTAGTGTTAACATACGACACAATAGAGTACGGTAACTAACAGTAAAAACTGTAATAATACTAGTACACTATAAAGGTATTTTGTATGATACAGATCCCGAATACATACGTATCATTTTTTACCATCATCACATACATATCTTCGAATCTCGCGGCGGACGCTTTTTGTCTGTCCGCTCACATTGCTTGGACGACAACAACAAATTGGACCTCCTCTCGTAACACTAGGTAGCTACTAGCTAGAGTAGTAATAGCAACGATTCATTGATGCCAACGGTGCCGGAACAGAACCATCCTTGTAATCCATAGCGGTGCGGTGTGTTTAGCGTTCCATTACCTGCACAGCACGAATCAGAAAATTTGTCTCTCGGCAGGCACAACGTAGCAGCAACGCAAGAAACTTTCCATCCAAACACTCTTGTTGGAATTGTTTGTTGTATTTCTTTTCTCTTCATTTTTTTTCCCAACAATGAGGAAGCCCGCGACGTTGAACCGCAGCCGCAAAAAGGAATCGTCTAAAACGAAATCTACAGAGGAGGAGGAGGATCCCTTATACAAGTACAAGAACACACCGGATGGGTGTCACAATGGAGGATCCCCCGCGTGCATGTTGCTGGAAGATGCCATGTTGGAAATCTTCCCGGAACTGATTCCGGTCAAGCAACAAGAGACAGACTACAGGAAATTGCAGCAAGGCGAAATGCCGGAGTTTCCGTCGCACAGGGATCAGTCACAAGGCTCTCGCAAGCCACAAGACACCTCGGAAGACTCTATGCGACGACAATTGCCCAAACCAACTGCACTGGGAGAACTGCTCCGGTGGCGTTTCTTACGACTAGCCATGCAGCAGACACGGGATAAAAAAGATGGGGATAATAACATTGGGTGCGAAGAGAATGTAGAAGCAGCTAGCAAGAAGAAGAAGAAACGAAAAAAGAAAAAGAAGGCCGGTGACGATGTCGATGTCAATATTGCTGGTGGAGAAATGTCCAGTCCTGAAACGACGACGTTGTCTCCTGCTGTAGAACCGATGTCCCGTGAGATTTTGAACGGCAGAAAGAAGGGAGATCGGTACAATGACAGCAAAAACGGGAATAATGTTGTTCCAGTGGGTCAAGCAAGCGGGGATACAGAAACTGTACAGATGGAAGAGCTATCTGCGGGAAGTAACCAGGCGTCATCAAACGAAGCTGATCCAAATTCTGATTTTGTGGATGCTTCCGAGGAAGAACGTTTACCGCTTGTATTGAGGCTTCATCGTCGTACCGAGGAACAAGTTGATGCTCAGGGTGACGTTCCGGAACAAAGCAAGGCAGATGCTCATCGACAATCGGTCTTCCAGTGGATCGCCCAAGAAATTCCACACGACGACACCAACAAGACAGATAAAGAGTGGATGTCATTCGTCGAGTTTTGTAAGCAAAAAACGGCACCAAACGGGAAAGGGATGTTCCAGATTCCTTTAAAGGACGTGATGGAAATCGCACGTCAAATTCAGTGTCAAAACTGCCGACTGGAGACACTCGACATCATCCACCAACTTGCCCACAATGCTGACCAGTCTTTAACTTCGTCCGCCGTCGTGACAATGAACCCGCGGTATCTCAATCCTCCCGTGCCCTCTCTTTTAGATGAAGGAGATCTGGATGCGTCTCTCGGATACCATCTGATGGAAGAAGGAAATCTCCCGTCTACGGAGAATGACGAGATGTCGATGATGAACGACGAGGGAGCTTCAACTCCCTATATATCACTTGTTCTTGTAGCAAAGGAGAAAAGAAAGGTGGGAACAATGATGGACAACATATCGGCTTACTTCTTGCACACACAAAATCTCGATGTTGAGCATCTTGACAACTTTTTACCGAGCTGGCTCTTTTGTGGGATCTCTGAGAGCTTGTTGACGCATTACGAACTTGTCAGGAATGAAGTAGGGAAAACCTCATCCTCTCTATTGCCGGATGCAACCTTGATTAGCAAGAAACGAATGTCCATCATCAAGAGGGAAGTCATAGGAAGCTTGGAACAATACTGTGAACTACTCGACAGTGAAATGCGAGAGAATCTGACGGAGGAAATCAATGATGTTTCTAGAAAACTTGCTTCAAGCGATACCTTTCATTTCACTGCCAGCAGCATTTTGGAAAGTTGTGACGATATGTGTGCGAAATACATCACGGAGGAGATTTTGGAGATTCTACTGTATGTAGAAGAAAAGATCATCTCGGGTGGGGAACTCTCTGTTGAATTGAATATATGGAGGGCGTTTTTTGAAGGATTGTGGTCGGTATCAGAATGTTGCGAAGAATATTATAGCACCATGGAGGAAGAACTTGTGGATCAAAACGGCGTGATTGAAAATAAGCTGACCAGTCCGAGGGCAAGACAACTCTGCGCCGATTTTGTTGAAAAAAAGGTTTCTATAATGACCAACGTCGATTGTTTTATCAAAGCAACGAAAAACAGGACAATGATGAAAGAACGATTGACGGAAGGCTTATGGTTGCATTCGGAAGTGAATCAAAAGAGAAATGACGACTACATCGATCTAGCTGAGGAATGTAAGGAAATCATTCGATCGTTGGTTGACTGGACGAAAGAACTTCGTGGAAGACGAATGAAGGAATTGAGAAGAATGCAAAGGGAAAAAAGAGAACGTCTTCGTGATCAAATCGAGGGTGCACTTCCGACGATTTTTCGGCTTCAAGAGGAAGTTGAATCATATTTCACAGAGGATGAAAAGAAAGATCTTGATCTGTATCGAGAGAGCGCCATGAAAGTTAAAGGCGGAATGTCACTCAAACCATCAGAGGAAAACGAGAAAATTTGTGAGGCTGGAGCGAGTGCCATACTTCTATGGCGCGCTTGTCGGATCGGAGAGCACCGGCGGCAAAAATCGCTTGCTCCGGCACTTCCCCGACCTTTGCAAGAATGGGCGATGGAGAAGAAATCTGGGTTGGATCTGTGCCCTTCGGATGACCACTTAGCGTCCTGCTGGCCTGGAAAGGGATGCAAGCGCCGCGTCAGATGTATTTTGGCTGGTATCTTGTACCGCTGGCTCTCTGACATGTGTACCGAGTGGAGATCGGAGACTGCAGCCATGGAACTTCTCAGTGACTTTGATTCAGAGCTTTTGCCTTCCCCTCAGACAGGAGAAGGGAGCGCCAAATCATCGAGAAAGGGTAAAAAGAAAAAGAAAAAGGTGCTGGTTCAAAGCAATCCGGAACTGGAATCGACCGGCAGCAATGATCAGCAACCAAATACGAAAGGAAGCCCCGAAGCCGAAAATATTAGAAAGGATGCTATCGACAACGTTCCGAAACCGATAGAACAAGAACGTGCAAGGGAGTCTGACAAGGATATTGAAATCGATCCTAGCAAGGCCTCAGAGCCGCACCTCGAACCAAAGCCTAATCAATTCTTGGATAAGTCCAGTTTTGAATCAGAATCCGTGTTATCAGAGTTTTCTGGTGAACATGCCCGGATCGACCTGAATGGCATGGAAAAACCCGAAACTGAAAATCATGCTGCCCAACGAAATGAAATTGATTTTGACTTGTACGAGTCTGCTGTAATGATTGAAAACGACGAAGGCAAACTAATCTCAGCTGCAGATTACTTAATTGGGAGATTTGACGCAGTCATGGACAAAGTTTTGACAGGAGGTTAAGACAACGCTGTGATGTAACAAGTTCAGAACTCGCCATAGTTGTAACAATAAATCGCATGTCATAGAGAGGCATCAGCGCCTCGAATTACGATGTGTTGGGATCTACAACGTAGATTGAAGAAGATCTCTTACAGTTATTAATGAAACGTTAACTCTCGTTCTAATTTTCGAGTGCTGTGGTAAGCCCTCTAGCTCCATTCATAGTACGGTAGATGTCTACCGGTAGTATCTTCCAGGATATGTTAAGCACTAATTACAGTTAGTACAGTTTGCCCAACCTAGAAACCAAAGCTTTTCCACTATATTTTATTAGAAAAAGCCAGGGGCTCCCTTCTTTTCCTTGGTCTCGAGGGCCGACGCTTTGTTGAATCCAAGGTCCATCAGTTTGTTACCTTTGATCCCCTTGATGTTCAATGCTTCGTTTCTCAAGACGGCCATTTCTACAGCGGTCTTTCCCCAGTCTTCTCCGTGATTGTTGTCGCCTGTACTGCGTGCCTTGACTTGATCCTCAGTGAGACAATTCAAGACTCCATAAACGATTGGAGTTTGAGTTTGCAACTGGACGCTCATCAAACCCGAAGAGACAGCTTCGGAGATGTACTCGAAATGCAACGTCTGGTCGAATTCATTCAAAAAGTGAGATAGGGAATAAAAAGCGAACTTTCTCATGAAGCAAAGGTAGTTCCACTCACCTCTCCCTTGATCAAAACACCGGCAGTGATAATGGCATCAACAGTTCCACTCAAAGCCAAGAATCGGGCTGCCAAGGGCAATTCGTAGGAGCCAGGGACGGTTGTTTCAAAAATGTTCTCGTCCTTGACATTGCATTCTTTGAGTGCCTTTCGACATCCGTCTACCAAGTTCTTGACATGTTCCTCATTCCATCGGGTACGAATGATGCCGATACGAATGTCGGAACCATCCAGGTCGCCAAACGAGACTTCACTCTCCGCGGCCTACAACAACATATGGGGATTTGTATTGTGTGATGAGATAGCTAGCGAAAAACAACGCAACAATGACATTGGCAAAACCATCCAATCAACAGCGTACCCTTCGAGCAGTGGAGTAGGTGCCCGTTGACAACGACGTAGTTGGTGCGAAAGCACCAGCCATCCAGATACAACTGGGGGACAAGGCCACGACGCACAGCAGGAACTTTTTTAGAAATCTTGTCATGTTGCTTTCTGTAGGATTGTGCAGGAAGAAGGGGAACGAAAATGATCTCTATGCGGCAATGTTCAGTGCTGATGCTGTTATCGTCGTTGTGTCGGATCTTGGGAGAAGTATCTCCGTGTTGTTGTGCAGGTAATTCTCGACAACAGCTGCGTCGCCACTCGCCACGAACGCGTTCTGTGCGGCAAAGGAAAATGGCAAGGTGAAATAGCTCCTTGCGCGCGCCCATCTTTCCGGAAGCGATGTACCAACAGTATAAAAGTTATACTATTATACCTACTTTGACTATTAATTTACTTCTTCGAAATAAGTCGTAGTAATAGTATCTCGTGCCGCAGAACTACTGTACCTACCTAGTAGTTCATCCATCATGCATATTGAAGAATCCGGCCGACGGTATCACTTCTGAGAGAAACGAGGCTGTATTCTTTTTTGGTAACCAGTAGCATTTCAACTTGAACAAGCTCCTTCCAAAATGCTGCCCTCAATGACGCTCGCCTAACAACCTAATGCGCCCGGACGTGGATGGCGTGTCTTTTGGCTGGTGCCAAGAATGTCATTGAACATTGTTATTTGAGATGGATTGATAGAAGATGATGGAAGGCAGAAAAGGACCATGCTGGTTGAAATCATTTCGCGGGGGAGGTTTTAGAGCTTACAAGATGGTTTGACTACAATTCTCGCCTTCCAGAAAGGATCCTAGAGACTATCTTCTCGGAGTACTACAGTAGTGACGTTCAGATTCAGACTAAGCTGTAGTGATACAGTATCATACAAAATGATTACGCCAAATAGTTGTATCGATTACGATCCGCAGAATCTCGCTCCATGTATTCCCGTTCAATCAGAGTTTCGATCCTCTTTTTTATGTCAGCTGGCTGGGCTGGCACTTTGACTTGTTCCAATACCTGTGGAATCAACTGTTGATGCAAGATAGTCTTGCGCGCCTTCATGATGCGGACCAGTACCGCGTCAATCAAATACAGTCGGTCACGGCTGACACCTTGCACAGTCTTCTCACGATCCTCCTTGGTCTCCTTCATCATAATATTGGTAATTCGGATCCGGCGTTGATTGGACTTGAAATTGGACTGTACCTGGAATATATCTTGATCATGCACAGTCATGCGGGTCTTTTTCTTTTTCTCTGCATCATGATCTCGTTTGATCAACACACGTGTGCCCTCCTTCCCCAATGACAAGCTGAGCAAGACACGTTCCATTTCGTCCCTGTCCTCCAAGCCAATGCCGACCATGATTTGTGGTAACGTCAACTCGTCACTCTCATTGAATTGTAAAAGTGTCAAAGCCTGGCAAAGACTGACAACTAACTCGTACTTTGGTCCGGAATTGTCCTTTGGCTTGAATTTGACTACCAAGTGTCCAAGCGCATACTGCCATGTCATTCGACGACCTTGGTATTTGGACTTGTAGTACTCAGTAAATTTTTCTTGCGGATCCAGCAGCGACTGAGGCAAGTTGAGATTGGGATATTGCGGATAGACAGGCCAATACCCTGTCGTCAAGACTTGAATGTCCACTTCCAATTTGTAACTGTTGCTACCGTCGCTGCCGCTGTTACCCATGGCAGAATCCTGAAACTGAGTTTGCTTGTATCTGCTCATCGTCTCACGGCTCCAGTCCATGTCTTGAAACATGCCCTCCATTTTAGAAGTGTATCCAGCCCCACATTCCGCCTTTAAAAGCGAAACAAAATGACGCTCCACATCCATACTGACAATCCGATTCCACAACAAGCGCTTTGCCAAGTCTTGCTTGTAAAATGCTTCAAAGACATCTTTGGCCTGAAGGTAGCAAAATATACCAGAAATGACAGCTTCGGACCAATTTCCATTGTTGTCCAGTGGAGAGGTCGACGAGGATGACAAAAGTTGTCGTTTGTTGTCGCGGAGACAAGCGTCAACATACTTGGCCAAGGCCTCTGCCACCAAATTCGTCTCTTCTAAATCGCTGGAGGGGTTGACGACATCTTCCCAAACGTGTTTGAGTTGACAGTACTCGGCCGAGTGCGGTAGTTGGGACAAGAGTTGTCGGACCTGTCGTTGCAGTTCCAAAAGGTCTGAAATTTTTTGTTTTCCAGCCATGGCTGCACGATTGCTGCTACTGTTTTTGAGATTATCGGGGCTTGCCATGGCGGTCATGAGTGCCGAGCCTCTGGATCTGGCATATTGCGCAATGGCACCACCCACTAGTTTGTAGCCTCCGGGAATCCTTCCTGCCAACATCCAAAGCTGTTGAATGGTAGACGAGGAGGTCGTTGTGGTGGTAGAACTGGTGTTGGCGGCTACTGCTTGTGCAGCCATTGCAGCTGATGGCGTCGCCAAAGCCGCAGAGGAAAAAGCTTCCTCAACGATTGGGTCAAAATATTTGGGATTCAGGAGCCACTCAGACGTCAAGTGGGGCCGAAACAGATGATTTTCTAGCAAAAAGACGCAGGTGCTTTTGGGAAGAAACCGACTCCAGTGGTACGCTACGTGCATCCATTTGTCAAAACAATACGATATCACGGCCGTTGCGTTGTAATTGCTACTATCGGCTGTCATAGAAGTGTCACCGCTATCTCCCTTGGCAGACGACATTGTGAATGACGACGACTGTTGCTGCAACTGCAACGATTTGCTTTGAAACAACCCAATCAAATCGGGCTCCAGTCGTTGTGACAATGTCAATGCCACCACACCCAAATCTTGCCACATATAGAGAGTGGATTGCAACAGTGTTTGCTGATCCAGTGCCAGATCATCGTCCCAATCGAGTTGCAACGACGTCCACCATTTTTGATAGATCAAGTCATCCCATTGAAATTGTTGGAGTCGTTTGTAAAATTGCTCCAAGCCCACTTGCCATAAATCCATGACAATTACAGCAGTGCTACTGTTGTTGTTATGACTTTTGTTGTTGCTGTCGATGGGTAAACTCATACAAGTACTTCCGACAGCGGATCGTTTGACGACTGTCCCATTGGAAGTATACCCGTGGGCCCGATCGAGAGGCAAAAAGACGTGTTTGCATAGCAACAAATACTCGACATATTTCTGATATTGTGTTTGGATGTATCCCAAGAGTCGCGAGGCTTGGTTGCTATTGCTGCTCGATGACGAGACGAGGAGAGTATCATTGTCCTCTGGCAAGACGTAGTCTTGACAAGCTCGTTGCAAGGTCGCTACCAAATCTTGATACAATCGTGGTCCGTATTGATGACTGACCAAATTGACGACTTGCTGGTAGGAATTTTGCAAACTCAGTTCGTGCTGCTGATTTTGTTGCTGTTTTTCAGGAGAAAAGATTATGTTGAGAGTCCCCTCCAAAAGGTCGCAGCTCGTCTGTTCGTAGTAGTTGGGAGGCAATGTGGGTGGCTTTTGAAACGGTTTGATGATGATTTTGCGAGGAGCTGTCGCTCGCTTCGTCATGAGAGCCTTATTCCGGGGCATGTTGATTTTATATTATTATGGAATTGAATGTTTTTAAAAATCTTGTTGTAATAATGATGGTGCTCGAAGGATGGCAACAATAATAACCATCGAGTGCAACGAGTGCGGAGTGCGAAAGTGCGAAGACCAAATAATAAAGAGAGGTTCAGACAAGACGTCCTAGAGGTTTTTCGACTTCAAAAATGGACCGACGAAATCCGTGCAGTAACTATGACGGGGCAACAGCAAGACAAAGAGAGTAGGCAGAGGGTAAGGAACTAGGTAGTTGCTCACTGACTGTGAATCGACATCCAACTTCTCAAATATACACGCTACTTCAGTGTCTGTCATTAACTGTAAGGTCAAGCGAGACGGAGGCGTCTTCACATCACTGTCACAGTACTGACTGTGTAAAGTGATGCGAGGCTTGGCGGGAAATCGCGAAGAATCTCGGAAAAAATGGTCGAACGCGCGGAAGCCTGCATTGAAATCCACGTCTTTTCCTTTTTTCGTCCAAGGGGAGAGAGGAGAGAGGTCGGTAAATTGGAGCGTCGTTTTGTTGACGTCTCGAGCCTTGGTATCTTCAAATCTGTATTTGCAATCATCACTATTTAAAGGGATACGTTCTGAAATGTCACTCGTCGTCCAGCAGACATGCATGATGCACAGAAATAAATATCGCTCCGACGAATTTTTATCATACCCGATCTGCGTGGAGAGAGGTATCTTTCTACCCATAGAGGATTACACTCATCGCGTCCACCAATCAATTCAACATGTTGTGTCATCGTTCAATAGGAATCGAATCATCGAAAACGAAGAATCCGACGACCACCACCGACAACACAAAATTTCAAGCAGAGAGGTCTTGTCAAACAAATCCAAAACAAGTATTTCTACCTTTTCAGCTCGACACTTTCCCATTGCTCCAAGCTGCGTTCTACGGATCACAGCTCGCTACCCCCTACCCAACTACAGACAAGCAACATCTTTCCATCTAAACAATGTCTTCATCGTCGTCCTCCACCGATAACTCTACCACTACGCTACCAACTTCCACCCCAACCGCCACTATGGGGATGACCGGAACTCCCACGCTTCTCCAGTCGACCATCTTGGGTGGAAGTGCTGCCGTCTTTGCTGTCAACTTTACCCATCCCATCGAGCTTGTCAAGTCCCGTGTGCAAGTGACAGAGAATGGTATTCTTCAAACTTGCAGCAACACAGTGAAGAACGAAGGTGTCGCTGCCTTTTGGAAAGGTCTCCCTTGGGCCTATTGTCGAGAAGGGTCATACACGGCCATTCGATTGGGCGGTGAGTTACAGGAATAACTAGAGAAAAAGTTGAACCGGCAAGGTGGATCGTTGAGAGAAAGTTTTCAGTCGCTGTGAACGCTTGTGGGTTTTTTTCCAACATCTTGGCCACGTGCCTCATGTCTTTTTGTCGTTTTAAAATTCTTCTCTTTCAGCCTACGCTCCAGTTCGCGATGCCATTGGAGCTGGTGCTCCCGATGCTCCAATTTACTTGAAGTTCCTTGCTGGTGCAGTCACAGGAGCCATTGGATCGATAGCTGGGTGAGTCGTTTCAGCAGAGAGACGCGAACTGATTTGATACTCAAGCCCGAACCTGTCGTATCTGACGCATTTATGCTCTCTGTCTCGGAAATTCATGTATGTCCTGTTTCACAGAAATCCATTCGACGTATTGAAGGTACGGATCATTTGCGGACCATGCGCTTGACAAACACAAAAACGGCAAACTTAACTTCCCAACTTTTCTGTCGTCGATGCACATCCTGAACATCCAGACACTCAGCCAGACCAACCAAGGAAAGTCCATTCCACTCTCTACTCTTGTTAGGCAAATGTACCGTGACCAAGGAATCTCTGGATTCTATCGCGGCGTCAATGTCAATGTCATGAGAGCAATCGTGTTGAATGCTACCAATATGGGTGTCTATGACGTGGCCAAAGGAAAGGTGGTCGAGTCGACCGGTTGGTCTCGCAAGGATCCGCGAACGGCATTTTGCTCAAGTTTCTTGGCAGGTTTTTTCATGACCATTACCGTCGCTCCCTTTGACTTTATCAGGACCAAGCTCATGAACCAGCCGACCAATCAAAAGATTTACACTGGAATGACCGATTGCCTCGTCAAGACGGTTGCCAATGAGGGCCCATTGAGTCTTTGGCGTGGATTTATCCCCATGTACGCTCGAAGAGTTGTTGAACCGCATTCCAATCATTTGACTTCTGTTTCTCACACAATTCATCGCTTCTCTTTAATTTTGCAGTTGGGCTCGATTCGCCCCCATGGCTACCATCCAGCTGTTGACCCTGGAGGCCCTTTACTCCACCTTTGGTTTCAAGAGCATTTAATCCTTCATAGTTTTAACAACGACTATCACATTATTTGTTTATGTACGACGTATGTCATTTGGAACACAAGTGGTACAACGAAGTAACGAAATCACTAGAACTCGTTTCCTGCAAATACAGGGATGGAAATGGCTTGACGCTAGCTAGAAAGGAAACTACTACCAACTTCAGAGGACTCCTAAACACACTCCGTCTGAAGGACCAACTCCCACGAAAACTTTCTCTTGGTCGTCCACTTTGTCGGCCCGTGCAAGCGAATCATTCAGCATTAATCATTTGTAATCACCACATATCTTCTTTTTTATCTCGTCAACTTAGCAAGTATAATCTACGACGGCCTAAAGCTTCTTATGGGATTGTACGTCCTAGATCCCAAGAATGCCACTCGACTCCCATGCTCAGTTCATTTCGTATACTCTGGTGGTGCAACCTGCTTCCACTCTATGTTCGTGCCAGTTTGCATAAATGACTGACGGGTCCATCGAGGATCGTTTTCGGTTCCTGCTCTAACAGTAAATGATTGTCGCTTTTCAAATGCAAATAGATACATGATTTCTACCACACACTGATATTTCCAACGGCGTAACATGTCGCTGAATGCCAATGCGATCAATTACAATTTTTTACAAAGCATCCATTGTGCTACATAAACGAATTCCCAATCTTCACCTTCTTCATCGATCTTAGGACCAAAAGGAAAATGGATAGCAAACCCTTCAATTGAACAGGCGAATGAAATGTTCGAGGCAGGAAAAAATGTTTATTCCAAAGGCAGAAAGAGGCGATGGGTGCAATTGAAATGGAGCAGACTAGAGGACTTCGTGAATACTTGACTTCGTTATTAACTGTAACAAATACGACGTAATCATCTCACTAACTGTGAAAAGGGGGGAAAACAATTTCCCAATTTATTCATTTCTTTACAGTTAACCACACACATTAACTGTGAACATAGTATGTAATAGTAACAGAGACAATATGAAAATGCATGTATGAAAAGAGTAATTTTCATCTTGCTAGTTAGATTATTTCTAGATTATGCTGCATCTTATACAGCCTTCCCAGCCTTGTCCAAAGTGTCAATCTCAACCTTTGGTGATTGTTCGCCATTTGTCCAGGAGGAAACCTTGTAGCTGAATTGTCCTTGAGCCGCCAGCTTTGACTTCAGAGGTTCCTTCAATCCCGCTCTGACAGAGCCAGCTGCCCGGTTGGCATACTAATAAAATAGGAAAGGAACAGATGATGAGAATCGAGGCCGAGTAAGAGAAATCGGTCCACAGAAACCAAAGGGGATGTCATCACCCCCTCATAAAACAGAAAACTATCGGCGATCGAATTTCGAGTGACCATGTTGAACATGCTTTCATGCGATTGTTGTTTCAGCTTTCTTTCCGTCGAAAACCCTCGAACGTGCGCTTCAACGATCTTTTCTTACCTGAAGATAAGTCATACCGGCGATACGCCAAAAACTTGTTGCTGGAGCAGTCATGGTGATTGGTTTATTTGAATCGGTGACGACGGGGGTGCTGTTGGTTTGTGAAATAGCCAGGAGGCGAAGTGAATGTTTCTCCTCACAGTCAATGCGAGTGATTGATTCGATTCGATTGATTCTTTCATGCGCGCGGCGTCAGAAGTTATCTCTAACTTTTTCTTTCAAAACATTGAAAATCTAGCTCTCTACTACGGTAGTAGAGCTAGCTCTATTAATAAACATTACGACTAACTGTAAAATAGTGCTTACTAAGAAGCTGTGTGTAAGCAGTCCGACAACGATACGAGTCCCTGAATACCGACCCAGCCCTCCTGGACCTACGTCGTATGACGTACTACTGTGGGGCTTTATTCAAAGGCACTTCTATTCCAAACCACCGAGTTCCGGCGGGTATGTACCCGGCGAGAGGATCAGGTTGGCACCACCTACCGTACTCCTAGGCCGGTGGTCTAGTCAGCATTGGACCACCCTTCAGCTGCAATACCTCCGAAGAAACAACATTGAAGTTCGGAATAAAAACCGTGGCCTCTCGTGGTCCAGTAGCATTATACACCTCCCATGGGAACACAGCTACAAGGAATGGAACACCAGAAACAAAGCCAGACATGGAAAAGACGTGGACACTAGGACCCGGTTACGACTAGAAAAGGTCCATCGGAACATTCGGGCCCTCTACGACTTCGCGTCTAAGTGCTTCCTCCACGCCAAACAACATTGCTACTTCTATCCCACTGTGGAAGACCACTTCCACGCAGAGAACTATGTCCAAAACCGAAAAACTGGATTGAAACGAATACTTTTGTCCCGTTAAGGACCACGGCTCCAAGGATCACGTTACCAGCGACAACTGTACTAGCACGAACACCAGCACTAACAACACGCCCCCGTGACGAATACTTCCGTCCAATCAGGATCAGCACAGCCACAAACTCAACGTCAGCGACAGCGACTGCACGACCACTGACAGCAACAACAACACAGAATAAACACAGCCACCACAGAAAAACGAACAACCAATCAACCAACCAAATAAACAACCTCCATATCACCGCATCAGATCTTCTCCTCGACCAGATGATTTTTTCTCCTCCTGTAGGAGTTTTTATACTATAAACCTCTCCCTGGAATGACCTCTGGTTACTCCCTGCATTGCTTTGCCCCTAAGGGCCTATCGGGTGAATCAACTTCTTAGATAGGTACTAGGTAGGCAGTAGCTAGTGGCTGGCATAGCCATAAATAGAATTCATTGTATCGCTAACCACGACTTCGATTATAATGATCGATTCTTGCTTCCCATCGCTGCTAGACGACTCAACTAAGTCGTATGTAATGTACGGAAAAAGGCGAAAAGAAGAAGCTGTGGAGAAACAAAGCATTGTCAGTCACTGTCGCATATCCCGTCACCATTTGTTTCTTTCATGAATGGGGAGCACTAGTATTCCGATTCTCTGCAACAAGGACAAAAATGTATCACTTATTTATTTTTCTACTGCTGTATTCATTGTCGAATTTCTGCCATTCTGGTAAAGTTGGGAGGTTTCCTATTGCTTCGTGGAGCCGTATTGGTCACGACCATTCCCCTTTTCCATTGCAATGTACAAAAACATCTTTCTACGCTTTGTCGACCACTTTCTCCATGAAATTTCTAATTGCCGTGTTGACCGCTTCGGGCGCTTCGTCATGGGGACAGTGTCCTGCTTCAATGCTGACCCGTATAGCATCGGGTTTCAGCTTTTGAATCTTGTCGGCCGCTTCCGACTTGATCCACGGATCGTATTCTCCCCAACACAGCAGAATAGGGGCGTCGACCTTTTCAAGCAGATCATCCACATAGACTTGAGGGCCACTGCCATTTTTTGTAATGACTCGGTAGAATACTTCGGCAGCATTGGGATCGAGGGAGGGAAATCGAATGGATTCCACAAGTTCTGGATCGACATTTTTGGCGTTGACGGGGTACACTTGTCGCAAAATCTGTTCAATACGGGCTGGCTGCTTGGTGACGAGAAAGGAGGCAGCAATCACGGCTCGTTGGATGAATTTCTTTATGGTGTTGACAATACCATTAGGAGGTGCCTCTTCTTGAATGATCACGCCATCTCGAAATCGTCCGGCACCATTCATCAAAACGACACCCTTGACCATATCCTTGACGTCTTCCGTAGCTGCCGTGTACAAACTAGTGAATCCACCCAATGAGTTGCCTGCCAGTACGGCCGGTTTTCGGACCACTTGCTGCAAAAAGTCGACAGCTTGGTCCCTCCACACTTCGGCAGCATACTCTTGGACTGGTTTATCCGACAAACCGAATCCGAGTTTACAAAAGGCATAGACATGGTAGTCACGGGCCAGATCGGGCATGTTGTAGCGATAATGAAAGGCACTAGCGCCAAATCCATGGATCAAGACTATTGCCGGTTTGGATGGATCTCCCAATTCAATGTAATTGATCTTGTGTCCTCTCCAGTTCCATGTTTGATATCCTGACTCGATCCATGGGAGTTTGTCGTTGGTCTGATAGTCAAAATCCTTCAGAACGTTCTTGGTGGACGTCGTACTAGCAACTGTGGAACTGAACGCTTCAACGCGGAGGGCACCGTAGCCAAGAAAAGTGAGGAAGAAAAGGTTCCTCATCATGGTCAAGTCAAACTTCTTTTACACCGTAAAATGTGAACGAAGGGACTATCGAATCAGCTACGGAGTACTACCGAATGACGAAACGAATGACTATGCGAGTTCACGACGATGGTGTGAATATGGAAAGTTGAAAGGAGAAATGTAGGTGTTGTCACAAATGCCACGTCGAAAAGTGAATGGAATGAATACCATTCTGCGCACGCGCGCCCAACTTTTACCCATGTTTTCCTCATAATCTCTGGCCGGCGTTTTGGCCCAACACCACCCATTTTTCCATTTCCATCATTGACAATGTGCTCTGCAACAGTTGTTCGACCACTTCTGTCTCTCCTCCCACCATCTGTATCGTTTCCAAATGTCGACGTCGTCCAATGGCATATCCGACGCCTCCAAGAAACGAAAGGCCAGGGGAAGCGAGTCTTCTGATGGCAAAAAGACGAAGACGAACGGCAATTCCGATGACTCGACCGACTTTTCCATGTTGACATTGGAAGACATTCAATCTAAGATTGAATCTCTTTGCGACCGTGTCCCGTCAATTCCCGAATGCAATTTTGGTGTCACCAAGGAAAACAACGGCAACACTAGTCTCGACAGTCCTATTGACGAATCTTTGACCAAAGAATGGGCCGCCCAGCTTCAAGCGATATTGGAAGAATTCAATCTGTGCATTTCTTGTGTCGCTACGGCCACTTACAAATGGGGAACTGACCGCAGTGGGGCGGCCGATCAAAATTTGAGTTTGCTCAGTGGCGAAATGGCGGCCAGTCAAGATCAAATCTCCAGTACCGTGACGCCCCGCTTGACAAATGTCCTGGCACCTGTTGTCGATTTAGTCATTGAAAAGACCGTTACCACCAAGAATCAAGACGGCTCGGAAGTCAAGGAAAATCAGTTTACCCGCATGTTGGTGGATCCCGATTTTCTATCACTCTGCCACCGCATCTTGGCGCGGAATGCACCCATGTTGCGACAGGTGGTGCTCAGCAATTTTCACAAAACTGTCAACGCCATACAAGACTACCTCAAGGCACAAAAAAATGACACACAACATAGTCGAGGATTTACGTATTGAATAATCACGAGAAGAGAAGCGAAGAAAAACCAAGCGAAATGATGGCTGTGAAATAATGTGCAGAGAACAATGGGTGTGAACGATCGACATGATAACAAAGGAAGTGACGTCAATGGAAAAAGACATGACGTGTCCGTAAATCTCACAAATTTGCCATGTCTAATGACATTTTCTTCTACACATCAATATTCCAGAAGTTTTTTTTCCCTTCTTCCTACTTGTATTACTAGCTAAATGATGGATTCTCCTATGGCCGTGTCACTGTTCAAAGCGTTGGCCAGTCGTTTTGACCCTTCCTTTCCGATGTTGTTGTTGTCCACATACAAGTTCTTGAGGGAAGTATTTCCCTTCAGCTCCTCCAGGACCGTGGAAAAGGCGTTGGCTCCCTCCAATCCGATGTTGTTGCCTTCCAGATACAATTTGGAGAGTTTCTTGTTCTTGTAGAGCGACTGCGCGAGACAGTTAGCTCCTTCTGACTCGATTCGATTGGCGCCCAAAAAGACTTGTCGCAGTCCCATGTCATCGTCACATGACGATTGTTCTTCCAAAAGATTGGCCAGGGCCGCGGCCCCTTGATTCCCCACTCGATTGCCTTCCAGGTACAAATGTTTCAGTGCCGTTGGTGACAGTTCGTGGCAAAGTACTGTCATGCCTTTCGCTTGAATGTCATTATATCGCAAATCCAGTTTGATCAATTTTTGCGACCGTGACAGAAACTCGGTAGCAATAGCCGCGATGCCTTCATCTCCCAGTCCATTGCCGCCCAGATACAAGCACTCTAATGTTTGTGGCAGGTTGGGCTGGCGGAGAATTTCCAAAATGTGTGGTAGAGGCAAGTCGGTACCTGCCACGTTGAGAGTAGCCAGACGAGAGAATGTGCCAATGGTGTCTGGTATGGAACAGGGGTATCCCCGATGAAGGCGTCTCCCTCCCAGATCCAAAAAGGTGACGTATCCATCCTGGTCAAACTGCACAGCCTGCTTGGCTTGAGCGTTCCAAGACGAGACCAAGCTGGGCATTGGCGCAGCCTCATCAACTTTGCTCTCAGCTACCGCAAATGTTGACGTTGTTAGAGTATCAGGAATCAACCCCAATTTCCCTTGTTCATTCCACATGGATTGTTCGCTAGCGGCAGTGTAGGGACGATCGAGGGACAAGAGCCCATGTTGGAGCATCAATTCCAATCCAGGTAAGCACGATGAATGAACATACTCGCTCGTGGGGATTTGGTTCATTGTTCCTGGGATGCTTTCAGTGGTGTCTTTGAGTCTCGTCAGTGTGGACAGAGTGAACTGTAGTACTAGAGGAGTTTAATTGCGTTCTGGAGATTATTTGATTTACTACCAGGTCACATCGGAGTATCGGAGTGCTCCAGTTCATCATTCATCATCATCTCTTTTTACTTTTCACAGTTCATATTTTACACGTCGTAGATTTGAGTCTGTAGTTCGCGGGAATTGTCAGTCACGAGTACAACGGTTATAATGATTGCTGTCATGCGCGCGCGGTCCTTCCTATTATCGAATCGCTGAACGTCCAACAGTTCTCTTGCAAGCTCCGCGAGTCACTCTCTCCTTCTCGTCGTTGTTGTCTTTGCGTCGTTGTTGTAACAATCATCATCCCCTTCCTGTTTCTCTTGATGCTACAGTATTAACCATGACGTCGTTACTGATCGATCCCGAGACGGAGCTAGTGTTCTCCCTCTCTAAGAGTGAGGCTACACCACGATGCATGATGACTTTGAAACACCCCGGTGGCTCCGACGAGTTCGTTGCCTTCAAGGTACGCCCTCGAACGCGTAGGAATGCCGTAGAATTTCGTTTTTTACGCGTTTTATTACGTTGTAACGACGTACAACTGATGACGACAACGATCCAAAAAAGGATGCAGGCTGATGATACAGATACATTGAAAAGGAGATCATTTGAGGATCTCTCCACTCCCCTTCAATACTGCCATATGCAACCCGCTCGCATAACAAACCCCATGGGATGACTTGCTAAAACATAGAAAGTACGACATGTGTGATACTCACTCTTCTTCTCTCTCTTGTCTGACTATCGATTCGCGACGGACGATGAAAATCTCCTTTTATTTCACGCCTCCCAAACTAGGTGAAAACCACACAACCTCGTCGATACTTGGTACGGCCTAACCAAGGATTGATTGGTCCTGGGACATCGGAAACAATTAGCATTTTGTTGGTGGAAAAAGACAAGCAGGTACTCTTGCAATCCTATGAACGACTGGGACAATCGGGTCTCGATCATTCCAAGGACAAATTCTTGGTGCAATCTTGTCCGGTCGATAAAGCTTTTGCCGCCAAAAAGGCGGGGGACCAAACAGAATTGTACGAATCATTGACGACCATGTGGAATACCGTGACGGCGGGAGGATCGACCACACCGGTTCACAACAAAAAGTTGCATGTTCGTCATGTGGTCACACAAGAAGCCAGTGCTGCTGCTGCCACAGCTAGAGCGGCCCCGAAACTCGAAAAAGCTCCCCATTCCAATCTCAAAGATATGAATCCAGAACAATTGGCGACAGAACTTTCGGGATTGCGACGCAAATACGACGAACTGGTCAGCTTTAGTGTCAACTTGACAGCCGAGCGAGATATTCTCAGCAACACTCTAGAACAAACCAAACGAGATTATAATCGTGAAATGGCCGCCAGATCTGCTCTTGAAAATAAACAGGGAGGTGGATCTGCCCGAGGTGGATCTGGCAAAGGAGGCAAGAGCGGTGGTGCTAGCTTGTTTCAAATGGTGTTCCTTGGATTGGCTTGCTTTTTGGCGGGAGCCAAGATTGGTGCCACGGGTAATGCTCCGTATTTGCCCGTTGTCGGAAACTTTTTTATCGAAGGTGATGCCAAACTGGTCAAGGTCGAACCTGTATCACCACCGCCCACACCCGAAGAGGTAGCAAACGACGGTGGAGAGCTTTAAGAGACGAGGAGTTTGGCATGTTATGTTATGAATCTTAGCCAACAAACTCGTTTTTTTCGAGCTTATTAAGAAATTAAATAAATAATACAAAATGTAAAATGTGGATAATGCAGCAGGCGCTCTAAAATTAATGTGGCTACTCATCTAACATTATTGCATCCAAAAATCTTCTGACAAAAGCAACATTATTCACATGCAGACTTGTCCTAACTTCATGGTGACGGCGACTTTCGACGGGTTTGTTGAGAATTTTGCAAATGCCGCTGACGTTCCATCTGCTCGATTGTTTCATCGTACTGCGCCTGGCGCCGTTCCATCAAGGATATGGCTCCACAAAGACTTCGATTGACCAGATGATTGTGTGAAGAAAAGGCATTGGTGGCTTTGCAAATGGGACATGTGATCCATTCTTGATAGGTATGGATACGTTCCATCAGTGCCAAGTGGCATTTCTCGACGCATTGTTTGCAAATGGTGTGGGTGCACTCTCTACTGGAAACAGGAGCTCGTTCCAGACATCTTGGATTCGACGAAAACGTTACGATTTGACAACAAGGACATGTCAGTTCGTCGTCCAAGTGTTTTGAACCGTAGGCACTGTAATCGACGTCGTCAGAGTCTTTCCTTGAATAGTAATCCTTGCATCCTTTTCCACCCAACAGAATGCTAATCTGTTTCAGAAGCCCTCTCACAAATCCCGAAAAATCCCAATGCGGCATGTCGGGCTCCGGTGTCAACTCGGCAATGCCATCTCCAATGCCCATTCCAATCAACGTCCCCGCTCCCGGCCAGATGATGGATCCAATCCCACTTCCTAGCGCGGAGGAGTAGTGCCGCCGAACCATGGTAGTAATCAGCCTCCAACTGGACACCTTCAACATTCGATCCGCTTCGTGTTGTGCTGTTCCGCGTATCAGACTTCGATGATAGTTGTAAAGAATCATGGATTGTCCAAAGATAACTTGCCGAAAAGAACATCGCATTCGACCACAAACATGTGATGAAAGAATCGGTCCCCGCCTCGATACGATCCTTGGAGGATTTGGATACAGCAATCGCTCGATGGTACGGGTGCTGCATTATACGAAGCATGGTCTCTTTGGAAACCAACCGGCCCGTTACAGCCTGTAAAAAGTACATGATACTTAAGGTGAAATGATATTCATAGACGGCCGGCCAAACGCGTGCTTTGAAGCGTTGCCAGTACAATTTCCACTCCATCGTGTTGAAGAGGGAATCGGCATCCAAGCGTGGCAAAATCAGTGCTCGATTCCTTCGGTAGTTACCCACATTGAGCCGTATCCACCAGACAGACTCGTAGTGAATGGCAAACAAGATGCTCTGACACAATTCACCATCATAGGCGTAAAACAAAAAGTATCCCAAGAACATGTCGAATGGAATTTGGAAGAGTGAGCGAACTGAAAAATAATCAAATTTTTGTGTCGTGTCGTTTACAGTTTACTTTCTTTTTTTGGGAATCAAATTCAATCAGCGATGATAGTAGTATCATTACAAATGCAACAACAATTGATTCCGACGATCTTTCCACTCACATTGAACAAAATATCATGCGATTTGATACAGGTCTTGTTGAGATCTTTCTCCTTGCTCGTCTTTTGGATGGTGGATGATGATGGAAACAATCGATACACCTGGCGCTTCAAACGTTCGGTTCCACTGGAGGAGGAAGCATCCACATTCGTCGAAGATGTCGAACGATCCAAGCCTGAAGATAGGTATCGATAAATGACTCCCATGGTGGCTTCCTCTATGTTGAAACAATTCTTGTCAAGAGAGCGTTGTACTGTAGTACTTGCTTGTGTATAGTCCGAGTGCTTTTTTAGAAGTGCTGTTCTTTCGTTGTTGCAATCACAACATGGTGTCATTGAAAGTGGGGAAGGATACTGATGCAATAATATTATTACATAATATATATTATTTTAACTACGGCACTTCAGTGCCAGTAGTCCACCGGCCGTTTTACAGATTTCGTAATTCCTACTGGTCCACGGTGTGTACGTCGTACCTACTCGGAGTCTGACAATAAACTCATTATTAACTCACTTATTACACTTAACACCGCAAATTATCAAACAACGGTAGTACTACGCATGATCAATCCACCCCACACCCCACACTGTTTACAATCATCTCACAGTCAATCATAAAAGTGAGAACGTCGTTTCCTTCGGCTACGTTAGTATTCCTCCTAAATCGTTTCTCTCGAAATGAATATTGAATTGGGAAAGAGACGGATAAGAGACCGTTGCCATCCTAATCATCACAAATTGCCACAAGGATGAACACAGCATCAATTAACGACAGCAAGGCGACCAAGGAAGAAATCCTCTCAAGATTTATTCCAGAAACGTTGTCTAATAGCAGCGATGCAGATCTGGAGGAAGGAGGGGACGTTGTTTCCTCATCTCTCGCGACAACGGCTGAATCGTCAAACGTTGTGACTGGGAGTACAGAAGAACAGGCAATGCGACTCCATGGCCCAGTGTCCCTCGAGCCACCGCTGTCCCGCTCGGAAGAGCTTCGGGATGAGCTGTTGCGGTTCTTGGACCATCCTTTCTTTCAAGTGATGGGAATCATAGTCTTGGTCTTGATCATTCTATCGGGCGCGTTTTTCTTTTTTCTCCTGTTAGGATGGCAGACACTATGCGACACACCGTCGCGCACAGACTGTGAACCACGCAACACCTGCTTCAACATTTCCATTCAACTATTGAATGGTCTTTTTACCTACATGGCCATGGAAAGCATGCCCTGGCGGTGTACGCAATTTCTGCACGTAGCCGGAGGCTCTTGTCCATATCGGCGCAATGACGTTGGTTATGATATTTTTGGATTGCCGTCACGAGAAATTTGGTATCACATTCCCAAACAACGTCGCATTGGAATATGCGTGTGCCTGTTGTTGAATTGTATCACCCAATTCTCAAATCAGGCCACTCGGATTGTGTATCCAACCTTTGACGAAGCCAACGCATTCCCGGGGAATTTTTGGACCAACGTGTTCTTTGTCAGCAGCATGTGGTTTGCTGCGATTGGAGGAGTATGGATGCTCTACGAAGAACATGTAATACACAAAGAACATCCGAATGTCTTCGCCCCTAGCGTCATAATGCTGATCAATAATTACGTACGGCGACGCAATTACATCATCAAAAGGTTTCTGTGTCCTTGTTGTGGTTGCTCTGCAGAAATCAAGGGCGAACTTCAAGGGAATTCAAGCGAAAATGACCAGCGTCGTCGTCCCGAAATGGTGGAACCTCCCGATCATGTGTCCACGCCTCATCACGAACATGCATTGCCTCTAGAAAGAACAAATGCCCGATTGTGGGCACTGTAGAACTAATTCATACGTTTCGCCCTATCTTGATCATCCTGAAGGATCAGTCACCGGAGGGATCTAAGAATGTTCAATCTCCTAACCACAGCTTTGCACCACTTTTACTACTTCTCAAGCTGTTGGCGAACTACTTACTTACACTGTTAGTGCTACCGAACCTCGTATGTCGTACCGTCCTACCGTAGTACGTCCATTTACAGTTAGGTAACTGGAATACGTACGGGTATTACTTATGTAGGTACGAAGTACCTCTAGTAGGACGATGTATCACAGTCAGTAAAAAGAAAAAAGTACAACACGTACTAACTGTAAGTCGTATTATTATAGACTACCGTATTGCAGTACAATAACCATAAAATATTTGGAACGAGAAGAGGGAGTAGTATCGTTCCGATCTTGTGACGTATTCGAGAATACCGAGATGATGATGATCATGTTACAGTTTTACCACAATGGAAACTGGTGCATCATTTACCTTTCACGCCCGACGTAAGATCAAACAAAATCCTGCAGAAGAGGAAGAATTGAGCCTGACGCATTTTTTAAGTCTGAAAAAGAAGAACAACCGAGATCATGGCGCATTCTAGCAACAACAATCCCGATGACGAAACGCGTCGTCGCGGTGGAGGTGGCTTCCGAGCCTTGCTGCAAAAGATTTCGTTTAGTGAAAACAGCTTGGAAGGGGATGATGCCGATAAGAATGAAGATGGCGCCCTTCAACACCTAGAGGAGACAGCACAGCAACACAAAAACGCTACAAATTCGCCATCATCCAAAAACCGCAAGCTTCGTCGCCCTTTATCATTTGGACATCGGAAGGACGCAGGATTGCACGGAGGAGCAGGTGTGAGATGGTACCACAATCTGTTTCCGCTAAATCAAAAATTCGAGCCTCGCGTCGAGTATCCCTTGTGGGACGAGGACTGGTAAGTGGTTCTTTCTTGAAGTAGTGTAAATTGTTCTACTCGTTGCAAATTACCCCAAACAAATAGTGAAGATCTCGTATAGGGACTCAAATCAACATCATCGACAACGCTTGATGGCTGAATGGGCGGCTGGGAACCCCCCGTCCATTGTGACGAGGCACATTTTTCTCCTTCGACACGGCCAGTACCACGAAAATCAGAAGGAAGATCTCGAAAAGACACTCACTCCACTTGGGCGAAGGCAAGCAAAGTTAACCGGACAGCGCATTGCCGAGATGATTTACCACCGCAAAAGCCAAAACAATCAGCACAGTCCGATCAAAAAGTTTGCCGTTAGTGACTTGATGAGAGCAAAACAGACAGCCGATATCATTTACGAGGAGTTGGAAACGCTTTACAGTGAACACAATTCGGATCACCCCAGCGATCTAGAGCTAGAATTGAGAAAGAGTAAGAGTGACCCAGATCCACTACTGAATGAAGGATTTCCAGGTTTGTTGTTTAGATGGCGAGGTTTTCGATCCCAAGACTTCCGATCTGATATTTACTCACGCTTGGGCCTTGCCATTCATGTTCAGTTCACCACATTCCGGGTCCTACTGGTTTTCGAGATTTACACTGTAGTGACATTGACCGTGATTTTCCACGAGCCGAGGAGGCGTTCTTGAAGTACATCGGTACAAGCAATTGGCTGGAAGAAAGGCAGGATCCTCAAGCGGACGAATCGTTCAAGGGTACCCCACCATCAAACCGTACTCCAAAAGATTTAGAAAAGCAGCTTCTGGACCATAGACACGACTACGAGATCATTGTTGGTGAGGAAAATATGTATTATGATTTGAAATCCACGCACTCAGTTGAAGAAGAATTCTCATAATTATCTTCTTCGATTTAGGTCATGCCAACATCATGCGATACTTTATCTGCCGAGCGTTACAAATCCCCCCAGAAGCTTGGCTGAGATTAAATTTGTATCACTGTTCCATATCCTACCTTGTCGTCGCTTCAAATGGCAATGTCACAGCTCGGATGATTGGAGATATCGGACATATTCCGTACGAAGAAACTTCAGTTGATAGTACCAACCAGGGATTCGACTGGGAATGAGGTTTGGTTTTAAGAAAATGCATTAGGCATGCGTTAACCTTCTCGTACAGTAGATGGTCTTTGCCTGTGTTCTCATTGTTGAATAGCATTGCAAGCGTTAGCTTCACACTAGGTAGCAACATGTACGTCTCAGACGAAGAGAAAACGACAATTTTGTTATTCATGCAGCTCATGTAAGTTCCTTATGAGCAAGACTCGCTCCCAATGACTTCCATGCTAGATGCGGCTTGAAAAAGTTCTGGCTTTCGTGTCAAAAAGTAGTACACGCCGTTTGGATAGCTAGACACTCTACCAAGAATTTTTGGCCACACTGCCATCGAATCCCCCCCATTCTGTTTTTCTCCAGCAATGCTCAAGAGCTGGCGCCCGCCTGAATTGTTCAGTAGAGTCCACAATTCAACCTCATGCGCCTCCTGCAAAGGAATGGGATTGCGAGATAGGGACAATTTTCGCATCGTTGTATTTTCACTTCTCAATATTCTGCAGATAATTCGTCCGTCGCAGATTTGGTTTCGCGACAAGTCTAGCTTTGTCATGCTTTCGCAAGCATGCTTCATTATGGCGTTGGCACCAGTGTTACGAATCTTATTTCCCGACATCAGCAATTCTCGTACACGAATGTTGGGATTTGTTCTCATGGCCGCAGCGATCTTCACTGCGCTGACATCACACAAGTCATTTCCATTGAGTGACAACTTTTCCAACGATACATTGGATGCCAATCCAAGGGCGATACTTTCCACGGAGCAGTTAATCATTTCGTTGGCGTCGAGGTACAACTCCTTTAACTGGCATGCCGGATCTGCGAGCGCTTTCCCCAGTGACAGAGCAACACCTCGTCGAATGTTGTTGCAAGATAAATCACACACTTGCAGAGCACGGAACCCACCACAACTAAGAAACTGTTCTAATCCTTTGTTGGTAAATGCGTTATTGCTAAGGTCAAGTTTCTTTAGATGAGGATTTTGTTGCAACAGTTGCAAGAGTGCTGTGCCGTCCGACAGGTTGTTTCCGCAAAGATCCAGTTCTTCAAGCCGAATTCCAAGTGGTGCTGCCGCCAATCGACGCAATCCTTCATCTTGCAGCAGACACCGCCCCAATCGTAATTGTTGCAGTTGCGGGTGATGTAGCAACCCTTGGGATACAAAGGCGGCTCCCGACGCCCGAATAGTTGTTTCTGTCAAGTCCAACTTTTCGATGGCCGTGTTATGTTGCAGTCCATCCAAACACAAGTGTAAAAGGTCGTGTGTAGGAGCACTTCGTGGGCGAGAATCTCTTGTTTCGCGATCCCTAATAGACTGAATCAAGTTGAACTCCACAATATGGTGGTTGTTGGCAAGTGCGCGGGCCAGACGTCTGACATTGAGAAATTCGTCCCGAAACTCGACCAGAGTCAGGTTGGGGTCGTCGCGTTCAATCCGGTCGCACAAGTGAGAAAAGGATTGAAAAGGGTGGAGTGGGGCGCTCATACAACGTTGTTTGTCACATTTACGGGTGCTTTTTTGGTTCTTGTTGTTGCGCCGTGGAATAGCATCGTTGTTATGATTTCGAGTAATGTAAAACGGTCCAGATAACGTATTATCGCCACCGTCATGATCTTCCTCGTCGACATCATCGGTATTTCCATGACGACAATGATGGAAAATGTCCTTCCAGAAAGCTGAGAAAAACTCCTCAAGCATTCTGCGGAATGGTCGTGAAAGAAATGCAGAGGGGGTAGCAACAATGACGAAGTTGAATCAAGAAACCGTATGAAGAATTAAATTCATCAAAGACGCTTGTTAACTCGTAAACTACTGCTACAGTAGATGGTGCAAGGTAGCTGTGATTCTGGAAGGATGGAGGTTCTCACTGTCAATCAAGACATTGTACAGAACTACAACTACTACTTCGTACTACCGGTACGTTAATAAAAGGGCAGGTGTTCGTTGTTCAATCGACAGGGGATTCGTTTTGATTAACCCTACTACTACTTCTTGCGATGAAGACAGCGAGAAACCAACAGCTGGTTCGGGTAGTATTTCAAGTATTTCTCTCTACACTCTCTCTCAAGGTAGATAGCTACCGGTGGAGTAGAGTAATGTCGTATCATACGGTAGCTGGTCAATACGGTAGCTATTTCCGTAGGAGGACGACAGTGCTAGCGTCACTCGTCTATTTGATGATGGAGGTTGCGTTCACTGTTAGTGAGGCTATTTCATAATTATCAATACACTACGAAGTTCGACGCATTAATTATTATCGATCTTGTGCGCTTTTCTGTACCTCTTTCCTACTACTACGTATTACGGAGTAAAACTTTCTCGATTACTCGCCTACCCCCATTTAACCGATACATTTGAGTTGTACGAAGTAGCGGATTCGATCTTCGCGTTGGCTACGACGTATTCACGAAGAATTGAAGAACATAATCTTTCTTCATTTAACTACTTGCGTACTGCAGAATCGCCCTTTTCCGGTGCTCCCATCACGACGACCCCCGAGTGTATGGATTTCGATACGTCGTGCTGCACGTGGTAAAATAAAGCCCGGGAAAAATGAAGCACAACTACAGTTGTACTTATTAATTATCGAGTGCGCTAAGTTGTGGTTTGTCTTGAAGTTCCTGTCGAAGGGTGCAATTTAGCTTGTACACTGTTTTTAATCGAAATGTGCGGAAATGATTGACAGTGAGATTCCGCTATCGATGGAACACACAATTCATTGGTCGTTTTTACGGTACGGTAGTTGGACTACCGGTAGACTATGGTAGCGTGATGGTATTGCCCATTGTTTTGCACTTCGATGTTTTGGGTGGGAACGTGGGAACTGGGAACTGGAGGGTATCATTGTCTACAGGTACTATTTAGGTATGTCGCACTGCAGCACGATACAATAAATTCTAGATAGTAGTACTCCGTAGGACTGTACAAGCAGTATCGTCCCATCAGGGACGTTCAACTTTGAAACGTTTTACAGTTGACGGCTCTATCCAATGTGATCTTACTTTTTGGTCCCTTTGAGATTAGAGACTTACAACGGTTCATTGCGAAACCGGGGCACAAAATTTTGGTCGCGATTTGGAAATCTCAACGATCGCTCTTTTTTCTCACCTCTCCTCGCTGAAAACGTAGTTCTAGTTTATCTTGATGCTTTACACTTGATTCTTCTTCGTAACTACTTGCGTTGTCTTCCTCCCTTGTCGCTATTGACTATAAGCCTTAGTTGCATTCAAAAGACTGAGGATGGCTTCCCTGTTCTCCGCTATAAAATACATGGATGAAAGAGATAGGAAGAATCCCGAATCTTGTGTCGATGAATCAACATCTTGCAGAAAGAGCGTTTTGTGTCAATAGTCACAATGGTAAACCTATCAGATGCCGTTGCCTTGAAGTTCTGTCCCAAGAAGATTATTTTTGTACCACCGTCGCAAACTACCGAATGACAGTGATGAGCTTGGAAAAATACAAGCAACAGAGAATTGTGGTTGAATGGCTCCGTCATCATCGTCGTCACCCTTCCGATAAAAGCAAGTACACTTTCAGAATGCCATTTTATGTTGCAAAGGACGATCCGCGTGATTATAAGGATCTGAGAGAGGCGTTCATTTGCCAAAGTGCCATGTTGGATATCTTTGCGAGAGGGTATCGGTTCTGGACGACAACGGTTCAACATCATGAAATGGGATTATTTTCGGACTCACGGAAACTGCGGTGAAACCCCAAACAACAACAAAAGGTTCATGAAAGATCACGAACCAAGTCTCGAAAAGCATTTTGCCGAGTTGGTACGTGAGGCAGAGCCGATTGCAACGCGGTATGTGGGGGAGTTGCATGGATCAACGCCTTTTGGTCGTCAATATGACGTTTGTAAGGCAGCCGAAAATACCCTTTCTGCCTCTGTCAGGCGACATACCCACCATGTATTGTCGAATGGATGACGCAGTATTCTTTTACTACCGCCACCCGAACATAATTCCGTATTAAGAAACAACCATATCCGAAAACCGCATGGATCAACGCCTTTTGGTCGTCAATATGACATTTGTAAGGCAGCCAAAAACACCCTTTCTGCCTCTGTCAGGCGACATACCCACCATGTATTGTCGAATGGATGACGCAGTATTCTTTTACTACCGCCACCCGAACATAATTCCGTATTACGAAACAACCATATCAGAAAACCGCATGGATCAACGCCTTTTGGTCGTCAATATGACGTTTGTAAGGCAGTCAAAACACCCTTTCTGCCTCTTTCAGGCGACATACCTACGATATATCAATGTACTTTCAAAGCACCCGGTCAGCACGGGCTGGGCAGAATGGCTGAAGAATACCATGGGGTGGAAGATGTTACTTCAAAAAAGGTGACTTCCGCGGAGGTTGTATCATCGCTTGCACGCAAATCCTACTGAGTTGACGGTTTCAATACTTTTATGGCAGTAAATACTGTAGGGTTCTGACCTAACTTGATAGTAACATAACCATAAGTTGGAATAAGATAAAATTGTTGTAACCGAAAAGTAGGAGGTCAACATGTACCCAGGCAACAACCTGCTAGCTAGAAAGTAGTAGGTAAAAAAATAATAGGTTAGATTTTATTATATATACTTAGTACTCGAAGTAAGTTTATCGTTTTTCTTCATTTTCTCGAAATGGTTTTTCGGTGCGAACCAGCCGGACACGGTTGACGGACAACACGTGTGGAGATCCTGCTTGTACAGTCAAGGATTCCAGGGTTGTAATGTACTTCAGAGCATGCGACTTGAGTCCAATCAGCACTGCTAAGCAAGAGATCTGCTTGAGGAAATTGTTGATGAAGAAAGTCCAAACCTAATGGTTCTGCAGGTGATTGAAAGGGCATCTTTCCCTCAGGAAATCAGGCTATCTGGAGCAACTGTATCTTTCCTAATAGAGGGCGGGAGTCTCATCCAGTTATAGATAGGTTTTTGCTTTACTCTTCTTCTGACGTCTGAAGTGGTGGTAAGTGGATATTGACTGCATGTGACTCCTTGATCAGATAACCAGATGTTACCTGCTCTGCTGCCACACCTAGGAAGTTCATTATCTTCAGCCTAATCTTCTCAAATTTCACTCCATACTTGCTCATCATCTGGAAGATGTCTGGGTAGGTCTTGGCGGCAGAATCCAGGAAACCCCCTCAGGCAGTCAATACCTTCTCTTGATTCCAAGTTAGAGTGTACACTTGGGCAGTGGCAACACAGTCTACACTTTGCCTCATGCTACCTTCCAAGCAATTTGAGCAGAAGGAAGCCAGGTAGATACTTAAACACTAAGATCCTGGGGAATGTTGTCTTTGATTCTTCGTCACAGGATGCTGCCCAGGTTGTCCTTAACTTGGACTTTTTGGTCCCGAGGCCTGACCAACATATCAAACCAGGTTTCAGTCGGTTCCCTGTACACCAAATTTTGCATAGGCAATCCAGACCCCTGCCCAAGCTTCCAACTGATACTAGTGCAAAAATTCCCCCTTTTGCAGCTATGACTGGTGCCCTTTAAGTGTCACAGACAAAGATAAAGTTTAACACAGTTGCAATGCCAGCATTAAGGCTCCTATCTGATCCTCTGGTCATTGCTGTGTACCTGGGGGGCGGGTGGGTGAGCCAACTCCTTAGATTCAGAGCTAGTCAGCAGCTATTACTGGTAGTTGGGTAGCTACATTGCCATTTAGCTGTGGGGAGTTTTGCAATAAAGGGCCTCCTCCCCATTGTAGCTCCATCATCTCCTATACAAGAGATGATGTCACTCCCATAGGAGATGCATCTCATCTCTTGAGTTGGACACTGCACTGACCAGCTTAACAAGCGACTTAAGTACTGGTGCCACCTTCTTTGTAGAGAGCTGGTAAATGGTCCAGCTGGTCTGGACGTAGTAGGCCTTGGACTGGCAAAGAATTGCCCCCTCCTGCAGCTTTTATTGCAGCAAGTTATGAGAGATAACTCTTTCTACTATCTAATGTCACTGTTGGTGGGTAAGACTTTGCTACACTCTTAGCTAAGGGGAAGCAACATAGTGATTGTGATAAGTTGTGATCCAATTTGTGGACCTTGTGATTTGTTTGTGACTGTGAAAGGAATACATGTAGAAACATGCACCCACCTGGCTCATCCAAAATGACTTTCGCGCCCTCCTCACTTTTTCCACCTCACTTTTGCACGGCGTAGTCTTCGTATGATCTACGACTAGTACGACGTAAATCGGATAAAGCGATTACGGGTACATACGTTCTACCGGTATCATAGCTATTCGATTGACTGTGAGTTCAACGAGGAGGTCGGGTACAGCGTACTACGGTAGTCGTAGGTCGTAGCTACCGTACTACTACGTACGACTTAGTAGTACCTACTGTAGTAGCTGTTGTGGGTTATTACTGTACCTACCTAGCACTAATACATACGGTATGACGGAGTACGTACAGCGTACAGGTATGATACCGTAGTATGGCAGTAGTGCTACTGTAGTACTGTGGTATTTGCTCGAACAAGATACTGTAGTAGCAGAAGTCGTACAACCGGTACGTACAGGTACGTACCGGTACTGTGTTGTATGATACACTACGGTTAGGTACCGGTAGGTAGTACCGCTAGGTACCTACCGGTAGTAATAATGCTGTAGCACCGATAGTACTGATACGTCGTACCTAATCGTTTTACCGGTACTGCTTTGCGCTGCTGTTTCATCTTTCTACTCTTGCCATATTCTTGTCGGCATCGCAACTTCTTTTAGCCACCACACAAAGGCTGTCAGTTCTGTCCCATCAATTATGGCTCATGCTACTGCTGTAATTCCTGCGGCAAACGATGCGCCCGAAGGGCTGGTTTTGATCGACACGCAACATGAAGATCTTGTTCATGACGCTCAACTCGATTATTATGGCTGCAAATTGGCAACTTGTTCCTCCGGTGCGTACAACTACGATTTTATCGTCTTAGATGGAATGTGCAACATAATGGTATTCAACATGTTCTTGCTTGTGTTATCATTTTGTTCACATTTGATTTGATTCAGACCGTACAATCAAAATTTACGATGTATCGGAATCTTCGTCGGAACTGTCTGCCACTTTACAAGGTCATGAAGGACCGGTATGGCAAGTCTCTTGGGCCCATCCACAATTTGGAGGTACGATTATAGATGTTGGAAACAAAAGAAGTTTTGCTCCATATGGTTTCTTTCCGATCTCACCTTCTGAGGAACGCTTGTTTATAAAACTTTAATCAGTAATTTTGGCTTCCTGCAGTTTCGATGGAGGCGTTTTGATTCATCGAGAAAGTCGACCAAGAAGTTGGGAAATTCTCTATGCCGGTCGCCAATTGCACGAGTCATCCGTAAACTCCGTGGCCTTTAGTCCACCGGAATTCGGATTGATGGTTGCCGCAGCCAGTTCGGATGGGCGAGTCAGCGTTCTGGCCCATCAGCCTGACAATAGCTGGTCCATCAGTTACATCCAAGACAATGCCTTGGGCGTCAATTCAGTGAGTTGGGTACCAGCCGGTGCCTATCACAATCCTGAAGCAGTAGCCGCCGGAACGAGCCCAGATGGTGCCTCTGATCAACCACGATTGGTGACGGGAGGATGCGACAATGCCATTCGATTTTGGGTGCAAGAAGCTTCGTCGGGACAGTGGGTGGAAGATACGTCTTGTCCTGTCTCCAAAGACCTGGGACACACCGATTGGGTACGTGACGTAGCTTGGGCTCCTGCCATTATGCCCAATGTCAACATGGTGGCATCCTGTTCGGAAGACCGTACAGTCTTGATTTGGACACAACGCGGCCATGGCGAACCATGGAAGGCAATGCTACTACACACTTTTGATGCACCCGTTTGGAGAGTCAGTTGGTCCCTGACGGGCCATATTTTGGCCGTCAGTAGTGGTGATTCTGATGTGGCGTTGTGGAAGAAAGGAATGGACGGTGTTTGGCATCAAATGGAAAGCATCCAGGATGGAGGCGCTTCTGGCCAAGAAGGATAGATCGAATGGGACTGCGACGTATTAGAAACATAGACAAGGCGATACCATAAGAAGAACTTATTCTGACATTTTAGCAAAGCATCTACCATGATTAGTACCGCAATAGCAAGAGATACTACCTAGACGTAGTGACGAAGCAGGTATTACTCTACCAGGTGAAGTCCTAAATTAAAAGGAACTTCGTACCTGCATCGGTACTACAGTAGGCGTGCGATACATCGTGTTGGAGTGAAAGGGACTATTTCATCGCGCCAAACGATTTGAAGTGCAAAGAATGAGCCGGCGACAAGGCGACCAACTGGCCAGCCATGTATGCGAAGGACCGCCATTATTTCGACTTGTGGATGCCTCACAATTTTCATTCAAAATAGACAGATCGGACCGACGATTCTTGGCATACATCACACAACAACAAAATTCGTTTCACCATGCCTGTCGCTGACCTGCCGCAGCTCCCGTTGGTCTGTCTCAAGACAGCCGATTTCAAAGACACAAAAGAGGTTACAAGGGGAAAGAACACTGTAATCGGTACGTTGACATTAAAGAATCACGCATAAGCATTGCAGCAAGCACCACGTCCTTGCTTGGAAGTGTTTTTTTTGATGCCGACCACGAATATACTCCCTAACGGTTCTGCTTTTTCTTTCAATATTTGTGCGAAGACTTTTGGACAACAAAATGTACTCGGTGTCCTGATGCCTTGGACAAGCTGAACCATATGGCACAAGACCCAAAATACCAGGATGTTCAGTTCATTAGCATTTGCTGCGACAAGCTGGACGGCGCTCGGGACATTATTGAAAAAGAGGACGATTTGAGATGGCAGAACATTGATCACTATTTCATGAGCCAAGACGACAAAGAAACGGCCAAGAAGGCGCTGGGATTCAAACAAGTGCCCTACTACGTCGTCCTTGATGAGGAAGGCAACATTCAACAATCAGGCGGTGGAAAGCAAGTCGACTTTGACGAAATTCCTGGGATCATCCGTCCTCAAACGCCTCCCCCTTCTCCCATGAAGGGTGAGGAGCCTACTGAATCAAGCTTTGATGACATTGGTTTGGGTAGCGACGATGAGTTTTGTCTCGACTTTGTCAATAAACTAGGAATGACTGATGGACCGAATAATGGACACAGTACCAGCCAAGTGATTGACGAGACCTTCTTTGACGATGATGACTTTTGATTTGATCGAACTTCCATGGACATTGACAGTGTACTAAGCAATTTGGTAGAAATTAGGTCGAGCATGAATCAATATCGTGTTGTTAACATCAAACAGGGACGACACGTCAGAGAGTCGAATCGAGGTGTTTTCGCTCGCACACGGAAGAAAAGGAAGCAATTTTAGATTTACAGATTACTTCCAGGGGAGCTGTATTCTAAAAGTGAAAGACAACTCTTTCACTACTTGGGCAGATCCCAGTATTTTGGGTGACAATAGAAATAAGACAATGCTTTTGTTTGACATGCCTTCATTTTATTTCCGCTATAGTGCCTACTTCACCTTTCTGTTCATCCGCTTTCATTGACGTAAACTTTCGATCCCGATGATTGGCAGTCCAACCCTTATAGAAACGAACAATGTGCAAAAATGTAATTTGCGAAGTACAGTCTTGCATGTGTTTCAGCAGAGATTTCTCTCCCGGCCATTTTGGAGCAGTCCTCTGCAAGTTAGTGAAATATTTCCACTTTGTAGCAGAGTCGCCTTACAGTGAATTCCATCACTTCATTTTTTCTGAAGTTCATTGACAAGAACTTCAACGCATCGACGTCTGGAGTCACAACATCGATATCTGGAGGAATGGTATTGATTTCCCCGCACACTGGAAGATGTTCCGCCACTTTATTGCACTCAGAAAGGAAAATTGTGTCGTTTATCGCCAATTCTTGGGAAATTGCACAGGATACAATTGGCCAGTACTTGGCCAAACCTTTTTTGCGTTCGTTGGGATGTTATGGTGTGTCATGTAGTACGGTACTTGGAGCGACTGGTCATGTTGCTCCGCGTCCACATCATTGGCAAGTTGATTGTGTTGACTTCGTTGGAAGCCAACAGTAGCTCATGTATGCTTTGCTGTATGCTGTTGTCTTCTTTTGGATCCTGGTATATTCTTCGAGGCGAAGCTCTGGCTTTTTCATAGGACAGCACGCAAAGGATGTTGGCTGCAAATAACGGCAGCTCCTCACCTTGTTCTTACAGGCTACACCATCGTTGTTTTCTTCCGGAAGGAACATTAGAGCATCAGTATGTGGTGCTATATTTTGGTCGAACAAAACCAAGGCTGATTGACAAATTTGCTGACGGGTACTAGCAACAAGCAAGAAGAAGGAATATTTCAGGAAGATGGTAATACTAGTACGACTACGTAAATGTTTTGATTGATTTTTCGTCCAGTTCGAACAATGTTTTTATTCAACAATTAATAATTCAGTTCATGTTTGTTATCTATCTACTTCTTTATCATTTACACACTGTTTTTCCAGACGACGTACTTCGAACTTCCCAAGCTGTGACATGACAGGACAAACAAAGCAATTTCATTGGGTCAGTTTCGCTTTTACAAGAATAGACGACGGACGTAGTACTACAGTATTTTGGAACAGTAAGCATGATATGCTATTATCATGTTGTCATAGGGTTCTTAAATGGCATTACAGTTAACAGTAAATCAGTCTATGGTCTGATCGTCTCCTCGCAACTATTCTCTCCACCATGCAATTCTGAATTCTACTCTAGCTAGAGTGCAGCAGGCAGGAGGAAGCAGCAGCTGTTGCAGTAATTCACTGTCAATGCGACTCTACACACGAACTACGGTAACGGTGTACCGTCGTAAAACAAGAAATCGGATCTGTTCTGCATTGCACTACCTTACTAATAGTGCAAAATTCCTATCACACGTAAAACACCAAGCCTGTCAGGAACAATAATATCAAAAGTATCAAAAACAATGTCTGAACGTGAACGCTCTCGCTCCCCTGATCGAGGTGGACCTCCTGCGGATGACGAAGATTACGCAAACGGCGGCTCTCAAGGTGGAGGCGGCGGTGCTTCGGACCAAAATGGGGCTGCGGATGGAGAAGCCGAAGGGATCAAGCTTTACGTCGGTAATCTCGATTACCAGACGGACGAGCAACGTCTTCGTGACGAGTTTAGTCAATTCGGTACCGTAACTGAAGTATTTTTGCCCACCGAACGCAACACTAATCGCCCTCGCGGATTTGGCTTTGTGACTCTTGCCACTCGCGAGGCTGCGGAGAAGGCCATTTCCAAGATGGATCAAGCGCAATTGGACGGACGGACCATTCGTGTCAATGAGTCTCGCCCCAAGGGAGAGCGTGGTCCGGGACTTGGACCAGGAGGGGCTGGTCGATTCAATTCTGCTGGCAATGAAGAAGTCAAGCTTTATGTCGGAAATCTGTCCTTGTATGTGAATGCTGTACTAGTTTTATCGATCTTCTATTGAAAGCTGGTTCGCATCCTTCCGTGATTTTATTTGTATACTCGATTTCCTTACATTTTTTTTTATGTTTTCATAAACAGTGATACTCCCGAAACCGAAATTCGTCGAATCTTCGAAGAATATGGCACTGTCAACGATTGCTTCATGCCAACGGATCGTGACAGCGGCAAAGTGCGTGGTTTCTGCTTCGTCACCATGCCATCAGCGGATGCGGAGAAAGCTTGCAATGGCGTGAACGGACGGGAAATCGATGGACGTGCTTTGCGCGTCAACGAAGCTCAACCTCGTGGCGGCGGCGGAGGGGGAGGCGGCGGTGGTGGCCGCGGAGGTGGCGGAGGAGGCTACGGTGATGGATATGGAGGAGGAGGCTACGGTGGTGGCAGTGGGTGAGTGTTCCTTTTTGATTTCTTTTTCCTCAATGGAGTTTTAGCGAAGCATGTGGCCATATCTCATCTCAAATCTGTCCTTCTTTTCCTTCAAACAGCTATGGTGGCTACAATGACAGCGGCTACGGAGGTGGTGGTGGCGGTAGTGGATACCGCGGCGGCGGTGGATATGAAGACCGAAGTGGGTATGGAGGCGGTGGCAGCGGTGGAGGATACCGCGGCGGCGGTGGAGGATATGACGACCGCAGTGGCGGTTACGGCGACCGTGGTGGTGGTGGCGGCGGCGGATACCGTGGGTACGTCGGGTTTTACTGTTGCTTTTTTTCTCATGGATAGATCAAACGGTTTGCTCACTCTATGTATGGTTTCAACGTTTTTGTTCAATGTTGTTTACACAGAGGATACGAAGATCGTGGAGGCGGCGGGTGAGAAGAATTTCAAACTCTTTTCTAGATTGTGAGTCGTTGGTTCGTGTCTTCTTACCCAAATGATTTTTCGATTATCCACTCTGTTGTATCACAGTGGCTATCGCGGTGGTGGCTACAGTGGAGGTGAGCATTGATGTCTTTAATGGTGCTCGGATAGTTCTTGATTGGAGGAGACAAGGGTGTGGTGTTGCCAATGGTACGCAGTGTGCCGGCAAGCTCTCTGAACGACACTTCATTTTCGAGGAGGTCGTTGATTAGCAGAGAGCTTGATCGATTGGTTGCTGAAGCTCGCCTCCGCGACTTTATCCGTCGATCTGTGAACTTGTCCTCCAATCCGTTTGCAAGATCAAACCTCCTTACTCATATCCATCTTGTTACGTTTCCAGGCCATGACGACTATGGTGGGCGTGGTGGGGGTTATGATCGATATTAACTTCCCAGACATCTCTCTTTCTCCTTCCTTCGCCACAGCAATAACTCGCGGTTTGTTTAGAGTGGTAGTTTATCCTGGTGACAGAAGTGATGCAAAAGGATTTGCTTTGTGTTGGTGACCAAGCAATAACGGTAGTGTTTTCAGGGATTCATTTTCCGATTGAAAGTTTATGATTGGGTTTCCAGTTTATGATGTTTTCGGGTTTTTTTCGCGCGCGGTCCCGTTCCGTCCCACTAGCTTCGTTCCTTTGAATTCGTTTCCGTCTCTCTTGGGTTCATCCTTACCTGAAATGGATGACAGGTCATCTGTTTCTCCGTTCAGCAGAAATCTGATCAGTGACAGATGAACATATTATTTTGAGCTCCGGATGTAGGTTTGCAGGTAGAGAGAACGTCCTTGGGAGCATCTCAAGAATGAAATTTCCGAAACCGTCGAGAAATCAGAAATTGTGTTTGTACCGGTCTGTCATATTGTTGCTTTGAGTTCAATTTTGCTATGACAGAAATTATGGGATGCGGGACCCTGGGTTTCTGGGGCGGTTAGCTGCTGCTGCTGGTTCTCCGTAAGAGCCTTTTCGATCTCAAATTGTCTCTTTATTGATTATGCAACAATCAACCAGTACATCCGAGTTTCGTACCATCTTGCTATTTGACCTTCACTGAATTTCGATGTGGTATCATTATGCACATTTTTTACATCCTCTTGTACGTTAGTTTCTTCTCTCCACACGAGTTTTGTCTATCTGGAGATCTAGCATTGGTACTAGCTAAAAGGATCGCATATTAGAGAAGTTGCTTTTCAGAAGTCCTTAATCTAGCACTTTCGTAACAATCCCCCCACGACAGTAGCTACTCGAGGGTAGTTTCGAATCGGGTTAACTGTAAGTGTAAGTTGGATCTCTGCGGTATCCTAAAAGCTACGACGTAAAGTGTATGGTAGTGGTGGTGGTACTCATAGTACGTACTCGGGGTACGAGGTAAAGAAGTGGCATGACGAAAAGAATTGCGTGGTCTCCCCTTCGGCACGAATCGAGTCATCGTTCTCTCTCTCTTTCTCTAACCACCCATTCTTCTCTATTTATACTGGAATTCTACCTGCGGTAGCTAGCGCATTAGAGGTCGTTTTTGGTTTTGCATTGGATGACGTGCTCAGTGTGACGTTGTCTCGGTTGTATGTACTACGTAGCAGGCCCAGCTCCCCTGCAAATCATCATCATCCGTACATATTTACGGTGATGAACAGTTCACTACTTTCGTCTCGAACGTCAATCAATGGCGAACGGAGGTAAATTGTCCATAAGTAAGTTGACGTCATTCAAATCTTTTCACGAGGTCCAGGCCCAGATGTCCATTTTTCGTCGCACACGAATGGTTATGATGCATTGGAAACCGTTCTAACAGTAAAACAGTCGTAAAAATGAAGCCTCTTGAACATGACCGAAAATCTCTCGTACATCAATGAATCTTCCTCTTCTCCCCGCGTTAACGCCAAATTTCTTTCACCCAGTTCATCATTCTTCCTCTTCCATCTGTCACACAACAGCAATCGCCTCGAGATTCGAAAGGACGAACAAAGATAAACTAACAAAACATATCCACTTTTTTTGCTGATTACGTTCCTCTGTTGTTGAGGGACGATAAAGAAAGAAAAACGTTACCTTTCACTGGATTCAGACGGTCTTGCGTCAAAGGTACGTCGTCATTCTTGTCGAAATTTATGAAGCGCAACATGAATATCCGTGGCGTTGTTGTTTGACTTGCGAATCTCAACTCTGCTGCTGTGCTGCTACCTCTCTGTTCATGATTAGGCGGTACCTCCGTATTAACAAGAGCAACGCATTTCCGAAAAAGGTAGTTTCAACATCCTACGAAAACCGCCGCCTTCACCCACCAATTTTCAAGATGAAATCTACTCTTAACCACGCTACCAGCATGCCAGTGCTCGTACAAAGTGACGATGATGACAGTACCTCCAACCATTCCGGTTCTCAGACGACCGTCGAAAGTCCCGTACCTTCTATGCATCGCGCCGAAAGCTCCATTATGTTCTCAGAGATTGGAACCGACGATGACATCGAAACTGCAGTGGCCCCTCATGTAGGATACAAGAAGGTTCTCGTGACTGGAGGTGCTGGCTTTATTGGAAGCCACGTTGCTCAATTCCTCCTTGCACGTGGAGATGATGTGGTGATTGTGGATGAGATGAATGACTACTACGATGTCCGCATTAAAGAATCCAATCTACGTCTGATCAAGGAATCGTACCCGGAAGAAGGGAGAGTTTCCATCTACCGAGGTGATATCTGTGACGAAGAACTCATGGAGACCATCTTTGAGAAGGAGCAGCCCAAGTGGGTTTGCCACATGGCTGCCAGGGCTGGAGTGAGACCTTCCATCCAAGATCCTTTTGTTTACATTCACAGCAACATCAAGGGAACTACCCATCTGATGGAACTCTCTCATAAGTATGGAGTAGAGAATTTTGTGTTTGCATCTTCCTCATCTGTTTATGGAGGATCCAAGTCCACTTTTTTTTCTGAGGAAGAGAATGTGGACAATCCTGTCAGTCCATATGCTGCAAGCAAGAAGGCCTGTGAACTTTTGGCCTACACATACCACCACTTGTACCAGTTGAACATTACCGGCCTCCGCTTCTTCACTGTGTACGGTCCCAGAGGACGTCCTGACATGGCACCCTTCAAGTTCATCGACCGCGTCTCTCGTGGAGTGGAGATTCAACAGTTTGGTGATGGTAGCTCCAGCCGTGATTACACTTTCATTTCTGACATTGTTGATGGTGTTGTCCGCTCCATTGATCGCCCTCACAACTATGAGGTATTCAATTTGGGGAAGGGTGCTGGCACCTCCTTGAAAGAGTTCATTGGGTTGGTGCAAAAGCACGTGGGGAAGAAAGCCACCATCAGGATCATGCCTGATCAACCTGGTGATGTGCCATACACCTGTGCTGATGTCACCAAGGCTTACCAGATGTTGGGTTACAAGTCCAAAATTTCTTTTGAGGAAGGAATTAGACGAACAGTGGAATGGTACAAGGATGCCTATGTCAAGAAAGAGATTGAAGTCTGTCCTGAAACCCAAGCCAATGGTCTTGGACGTGCGCCCAGTATGGTCTGCTTGGAAATGCCTGGAAATTAGGATGACAAAACCATACCTACTTGCATGAACACTTTCATGACCAGTCACTTCCTGCCAGGTCATCTTGTGATTATCCACAGAAAATAAAAAATAAAATTTTAGTATTTACTTCTCAGAAATTCCAAGGTATCTCACGAAAAGGAGATGCATCAAGTACCACAGGAGCATTGCATACCCACTTACCCACGCATGTTGCAAGTAGTATTCACAAGGAGGTATTGTGGGCACCTTGTTTTGGTGTACCCTACTCCGGTACAAGTATTGGCGTTTAGTTCTCTGCGACTTAGTACCAAACCCCTCTTTGCTGCATGATTGCTTTTGTTTACAAAGGTCAAGCCAATGGCACAGCGCCAGATCAAACAGAACATTTTGAACCTTGAAGGCTGCATAAGGGTAGCTAGCATCAAGAGCACAGAAATTCTGTTTCTTTGACCTTGGATCATTGGACCTCTGTTGCCACCCAAAACTGCACTGGTATGACTCCTCACTTCATTGATGATGACTGGAAGCTTCTTAGCACATGCCATGGCATCCTTTTGCATGAGGGTGGAACTACTGGTGCTAATCTTGGTAAGTCTTTTCTGGACTTGCACTTCAGGAAGCTCAAGAACTGCGCTGCCAAGATCTTTGCGGTCACCATAGACACCGCATCCAACGTGAAAAACTTTGGAATCAATACGGAAGATCTGGGTTTAGTGAACTGCTACTGTACCAATCACCTCTTACAGTTGACCAGCAATTTTTGCTATGAGAAAGGGGAAAAGGCTGCCTATTTTCCCATCCTGTCCATCTTGGCCAAGCTTATCTTGGCCTTCAAGCCACCTGTGCTCCCTCTGAGAGAGTTTTCAGTGAGGCTTCAAGGCTGGTCAAGAAGAGAAGAAACCTCCTGGATCCTGAGTTGGCTGGAAAGATGCTGTTTGTTGCCAAGAGCTGGGACTGGCATAAGAAGCATTTGCTGGACATGTTGTTGGAGGCTGCTGAGCAGGAGGAGGAGGAGGAGCTGCAAGGGAGTGAACCTCCTACAACTGAATTCACAGTCAAAAGAAACAGGAGGCAAACATTGAACTTCTAGCTAGTTGCTAGCTATGCTGCATCCAGGTTATCCCCGGACTGTAAGAACCTGATACCAGCTATGAGCTATGATCAGCACCAAGGTGTTGTTTTGGGCATCCATAAGATCATACGAACAGTAAAATGTTACTCCGAGTATGTACTACTAGTATGGTAGGTGATAGCTAATAATCACACCCTTCCCTACTACTTCTGTTTTTCGTGACTGTGAGTACGTCATCCGCGACGAATTAATTCGTCAGTCGTTGATGATGACGAATTGGGTTGTGTACGTATCATACTAACTATGTACTCATGGATGCGGTAGCCCTACGGTAGCAGCTATAAGACAGTAGCAGTGGATCAGAAACATGAGTTATTACCCCGTTCTGTTCCTCCTGCGGGCGTACCATACCTTCCAAACTCCTTCCAACCAGGGAGCGATAGGGAGAGATAGCAACATAGCAACGCATACTACGAGTATCGCGACTTTCGTTCAGAGTCGCAAGAACACTGCGTCGTCCCACACCTTCAAGTCGATGTTCCCAGGGGAAAACTCTCTTTGTGTACGTTAGTATTGATTTGCGCTAAAGACAGCGGGCGATGTCGACCCGTCAATCTCTATCAATCGAATCCGTCACAACTGCCAAACGAAGAGCAACATTTGTTCTTGCCGTTGCATATCTTTTCGGTTCTTCATCATCGCTATCATCTTCGTCTCAGCGACGAGGATTGAAGGCATTGACCACCAAGAGGGGTGGACCCCTGCAACTGGAAGGATCGTTTGGGTCAAGTCCTTTGCAACTCTTTGATACCGACGCATCAGTCAATCAAACACTGGCCGTTCGAAATCGACGAGCCAATGAGAATTGTGCCCCCGTGTCCTTGGTGGATTCTTTCCGGCAAGTTCGGAAAGCTGTCTTACAGGAACTCAGACAGGACAACAATTTCGATGGCGCAAAGCTGATTATTTGCGGAATGATTGATCATCTCAAAGATTATTCTTGTGACCATGATGACGACGTGAAATCTGTGAATGCCAAAATATTCGATTCGTCTGTTACAAACTACACTTTGTCTCCAGAAAGTCGTTGGAAAATTTCTGAAATCATCGATGAAGCTTTACAAGCATTCTACGCCCGTGCCTTTGCGACACCCTTTCGCCCCAACGACCATCACCGAGTGGAACTTGGTGTCGAGCTTTTAAACCTACAGTTTCAGTCTACGACTGCACTATCCAAGCCCTTTTTTATGGTGCCCAAACGCGCCATCGTCCAGGCGCTTGCCGCTGTCACAATGTTTCAAGAACAACAGTATCCGTCTCGATCAAACACAAAACAAAGATGCAAGCAACACAGCAACAGCGCCAACTCGCTTTCCCCAGAGGTTGCTTTTCGACTGTTACAACGCCTCGTCACTGGAGTGGGTGTCCGACATCATTCGAGTGGAACCAGTCGCAAGGTCCTTGATCTTTACGAGGTAGACTTCAACCGCGTCCTTAACGTTTATTCGAACCTTGGAAATATGGACATGGCTCATCGTGTGATAGCTCTGCAAGAGCGGACACCGCACGCTCCGTCCTTGTCCCCTGTCACTTACTCCATACTTGTCAAAGGATACGGAAGGCTCGGTGACTGGAACAATATTGATATGTTATTGCAACACGCAGCAGCAAGCGACATTGTCCCCGATACCATCCTTTTCAACTCGTTCATGGATGCATATATCAATTGCAAGCAACTGCGAAAGGCTAGAAGGGTCTTTGACGCCATGACAGGAGATACCGGCATGGGCAACGCAGAATTCCCGTTCGCCGTAGATGATTGTCCATCTCCAAACTTACGAACTTTTAATATTCTTCTGAAAGGGTTGGCGCAGGCTGGACAATGGGCGGAGGCCCAGTCGTTGGCGAAACGAATGAAACATGAACCAAATCTTTGGGATGACATCACAACCAACACATTGGTGCAGGCCGCTACGGAGGCAAAGGAGTTCCAGGCTGCCGAAGCCATTTTGAGAGAACATACTGTTCTAATCGAGAAACGCAAGAACCGTTACCATCCCAACGCAGACGCATACACGTCCCTGATTGATGGATACTGTAAAAGTGGAAAAGTTGACCGTGCCATGGCGCTGATCAAGACCATGACCGATCGCGGTGTGGAGCCCAACGAATTTCACTTTTCTTCTTTGATTGGAGGTCTCGCACGACAAAAGAGAATAGAACAAGCGCAAAAGATTCTTTTGATCGTTGGGGGACTCGATCTCCCACCAAAAAGTCAGCGCGCTATATACAACGCCTTTATTGCTGGATTGGTTCATTGTGAAGATCGATCAGTTGAATACAAGTATGATAAATACGTAGATGAAGCGCTGAAGATGCTTCGAGAGATGATGCAAGCTAAGATCACGCCGGATGTCCACACTGTAGCTGTCATTTTGGACGGTTTCGGTCATTGTCAAGTTCCGAGAATGAAAGAAGCAGCGATGTTGGTAAGAACACTAGAGGAAAGAGGAATCATTCCACAAGATAATATCATCGTTTCTACAGCCCTGGTTCGAGTCTTCGCGGCCGGTGGTGACTTGGAAGGAGCACGAGACGCCTTTCAACGAATTCGTCGCCCAGACGTCGCAGCAGTCAATGCCTTTATCGATGCGGCCGTACGGTGCGGCCAGATTGCAGTTGCAATGGAGACGTTTGAAAGGTTTTTCCCCAACAAAGAATCCCGACTTAAACCAGATGTCGTTTCCTTTTCCACTTTGATAAATGCACATCTGAAGAAAGGTACATTCGACGGATCACGAGCCGCAAGAGATCTCTACGACGAGATGAAGTTTCGACGACGTCTTCTTCCCGACAAAACTCTTGTGGACATGTAAGTCTAAGTGTATCTTTTCTAATCGAATGATCGTTCTTTCTTAACAGGATTTCACTTATCGCATCACTAATTTCATTTTTTTTCGAAGAATCATCCGAGGTATGGTGGAAAACAGCCGAACGTGTGGTGTGCAAGCAGCCGACGCTCGATTTCTTGCGGGAACTTTGCGCGATGCAGAGGAACTGATATGGAACGATGGACAATTGGAGCAACGAAAACGAGTTGTACAGCTTGCCATGAGCAAACAAATGGCCAACGCCTGGGAAGAAGAGTCAAATCTCTATGGTCTCCGAAAGCAACATGTAAGAAACTACTCACAGCAAAGCTCCATTTTTCAGCGGCATGGATGGAACCAAGTTGACTCAGGCTTTCGTTTGTGGGGCGCTGGTAGAAGCAGTAATACTCATGAAAGCAAGACGGATGAGTTTTTGAAGTCCAAAGGATGGAATGATATGGACTCAGGATTTCGCATCATTTGATTACAACATCATCGGCTGTCGCATGACCTTATCACTTGTATTACCTAATTATTACGTATAAACCATTTTGACGACATTCTTCCACTCTTGGTTCCGTGAAGTAGCTGCTGGAGCGCACAGGATTTTTCCAAACGCATGATTTTGGAAACGGGGATTTTTTTCCAGCAAGTGTACTTTTTAACCCCCCAGGTTTTTTTGAAAATTGCTCTAATAAATGTGCTTTTGTAGTACAAAAAGCAATTTTGGATTCATGCAAAGTACATCTATCATCACCGGAACTGTGGATTAACTGTAAAAATTGATCTACGAGTCTTTCCTACTTTCTACCACTCTAGAAGTAGCTAGAATACAATCATTTTGCAGATTGAATAAAGTTTTTACACAAGAGAAAGAAAACTTGAAATCCAACTTTCTCCAGCTTCAATGCAATGATTTGCATATAATCGTCTTTGTTGGTGCGTTCTTTGGTATGGTGACAAATTTTATTGTTGCGAGATTGTTGTGACTGTGAATTCAAATGAGGTTTTTGAATTCGAATTGCTTCTACTAGCTTTTGAAGTGCTTTTACACGACAACCTTCGTCTCTTCAGTCTTCGTCGGAACCTTATTTATGGAAATCTTTTTCTTGATTGGAGTAGATAAAGATGTTGTTGTTGTGATGATAGATCGTTACGAGTGACTTTGTTTGCGATGGGACTAAAGTTGCGAGAGGAAAATGGTTGGAATATGACCCACTGTTGGCACGTTGGCATTACCATCATCACGATAGTTTTGTAACGAGGACATCACGGTGGTTTGGATACACATTCCATGGTTTGTCCTCTGATGAGGAAGTGGTGATATGATGAGCGAAGCATGTGTTTTTGCCAATAGGAGCAGTCTTGTACCGTAGAGCAGCTTCGCGAGGATACATTTTTTGTGATTTGTCGGCCATGTTTGGTGTACATACATAGACAAGGAGTAGTGATTGTCGTTTTGATTCTATGGACGTGCTGAAAGATACCTACGACTGTATTTGACCAGGTGTCGACGAGAGATAGGGGATCTTTTCACAGAGTGGTCGCGAAGCAAGTACGCGCCAAAGTGCAGCCAACAACGGTGCGCTTCGAAGTTATTCCAAGAGCGGAAACCAAGGTGCCACCAACGACAATGTAAAATGTAAACCGTGGATGCACCAAAATGCCGCCCAACGACATTTGAAGGAAAGCCCAAGGCAACCAACAGTTCTATCATCTCTGCTCTCTAGTCAGCAGCAGGCAACTAATATGTGTGTGAAGTTCTTCTCCAATCGGCATTTAGTCGTTACCCCCAAACAAACAACTGTATTTTTGTTGAAAAATTTTCAAAGCACTTTGAATTCAGAAGCACTTCGTCATGCTTTTATCCTGGAAAAGCACTTCGAAAGTAGAAGTGCTTAGAAAGTAGAAGCACTTTGAAATTATTTCAACAAAAAAAAAACTACCGGCGATACCGGAGAAGGCGCTGCAGTCAAGCTCACAAATCATATTTGAAAGCACAACAACCACGCATCAATAACATTCGTCACCATGTCGAAGAATGCAGCAACAAAGTCGTCTTTCGAAGTGCCTGCAAGACGCTTTGACAAAAATGGTAAGTTCACCAACTGGTCCATGCATTGGCCCGAGGCAAAAGAACTGGAAGTATTGGTTTTGGAGGTGTACTTGATGGCATGAAACCAGCTGAAGTAATGAAGCAGTACTCTGAACGATTAGGTAACAAGTTTGGCTACAAACCATTTTCATTTGGTCTCATGAACATCAGAAAGAAACACAAAAAAGAAATTTCCGAGCGCAACCAGCATGCCGACAATGACAGGGAGTGTGAGTAATATGTTTTGTTCATTCTCTATGAACTTACATTTTCTTTTCATTCAATGTCATTTTGCCGTCATCGTCTTTTTGTCTCGGTAATTCCAGCTATTCACTTCAATGAATGGTCCACCACGTGAACACCGGGTATCAATGCTTGCATATACTGAACCGAAGACAAATGTAACTTTCCGTCGATCTTCCACAAGAAAAGAAAGATAATGCGAAAAAAATAATTGTTATCAAGACGTTAGTTGGGATGTCAATCAAGTCAAAAATGTTATGAAAACTGTCTATGATCCTGAGATTCCTGATGTTCATTGCAACTTCAATGTGTCGGATTGGGGGGCTGAAAAACCTTTGTACGTGCTGGCACACCTATATAGTATTCACCTCGTTGTCCTTTTCACACCAAAAGGTTTCAGGGTCGCAATCCTGTTATACATCGATCGTTGATGACGTGGGGGATAATTTGTCACCTGAAGGTCATGTTTTTCCTGGACGAAGGGTTTAACAATATTGGCATTTGTGAGAGGCTTGTTCATTTGATTCATCCTCACATTCTTTCGTACAGTTGAAACCAATTGTATCTTGACTCCACTGGCAACCACTACCATTGTCGTAAGCGAAAGGACGTACTTTGCATGAATAAAAAAATAATTCCTTTTCTACCACAAAAGCAACTTGAAGCAATTTCAAGAAAAAAAGGGGGACTGAAAAAGTACTTCTACAATGATGTCTAAATGCTTCATGCTTCTGAATGCCTTTGGGAAAGTCCCGTGTGCTCCTGAACCATGAATGGCGTCGACAGTAACCAAGAAGGCTACACGTAGCAACTTCTCCAATGATCCTAACACGACTCGGAGATCTCCATTCGGGAATGATTCCAGACCCGAAGATGGGTCGTTGAGAATCTTTCTGGGCTTCAAATCACATGAAAAGGACTTTCACACGCTCCCAACTCAAACTCCGGTATCTCTCTTCCTGTCAATCGTGTTTACACAGACCCGTGATCCGAACGCAATCGAACAAGCGATATATCTGTGCTTCACCAAGGAGACTTCTCGGAGCAAAAGGGTTCTTTGAACGGCTTAAAAGGACGTCGACTCTCCAAGACTAAATCACTTGTCTGTCTGACTTCAACACCAATTGTCATCAAAATCAACAACAAGCAGCGCCATACTGCACCAATCATGATATCATCTTCCAGTGACAAGATGAAAATTACCCATAGAAGCATGAGCGCTATCGCCAAGAAAAACATCGACCATGTATCAAGCAGCTGCTCGGGGAGTAGTGCAAACACTCAAACTGACGCTATCAACGGCTATGACGTTCTTTTAGGCCGAGGAGGGCTCACAAACTCGCACATTGGCAATAAACACTTCCGATGTGTTGTCGCTGAACATCAACCAGAATATTTGATTGCCAGAAAAAATGAAAAAAAAGAAATTGCCAAGCGCATCGTCGATTGTATCCATGCACGTGGCGGTCGATTCCTAAAACGAACAGCAGACTCGGAAGTTTGGTCTGAAGTGACAACGAAGAAAGCCTTGGAAAAGACCTCCCAGAGTTTGCGCGAGAGCTTAGATGTCCGCCACAAAAAGTTTCGTCCCGACAAGGTCTTTCAACGACAGGATGAGGACAACACCAACCCACGAAAACGTGCGCGTCTTGTCAAGGGTTTGGTGATGGGGTCTCCCAACCTCACGGGCATGAATGCCTCTTGCAATACTAGAAGAGCTGTGGATGACATTCCAGAATTGAGCTCCGAAGACGGCATGGGGTCCGGGCATAGCAAGTTCGAGCCATTTTTTCATTTCTATCAATCGGCAGCAGATCCTGCCGACTCGTTGGCAGAGGATTGCGGTAATATTTTGGAAATTTGAACGGTGATGCAACGACAATTATGATATTTTGGGAACGACAGGTTTGGGCACACCTTGTGAATGTTATGTGGATTGTTTGTCATCATTTGTGCAGACAGAAAGTCTTCTGAAAACGATTGTAGACTGTAGCAAAGAGTCATAAAAGAATAATAGACGGGAAGAGTCAAGCTAACATTGGTAGTTGGTACTAGATTATGTATTTCTGAATCCACAACAAACAGCCAGATTACAGAAATCACTAGTTGGCCACCAACCCTCAAAACAGATATTGTTTATTTCAACTAAGTTCACACTTTTGCTCGATTTCTTCTCGATTCATTCTTGGCATCATATCCGGTATCCGGGCCTGAAGTAAAAACCTTTGATGGTCTAAATTATCAATATAATGAATACTGAGAAATGTAATAAAGCTATACCATGTACCAACTGATACCGATTCCGCATCAGAGAAGCTGGCTCACCAACCTGCCCCCCTGGGGCAACAACAACGCGACAGCTTTCCATCCACTCAATATTCTGCTGCCCACCACTCTGAAGATGAAAGGTGGAAAAGATCACAATGGAGGAAAACAACACACCAGTACAATAACAGATATGGCATGGTTTTCCAAAACAATGCTGGGGAGGAAGCAGTTGGATCTGTTGACAGCTTCTACCTTTTGCAATCCAATAGGGCGAAAGAGACCTTTAATATCAAGCTCAGGTAGCTCTTTCCAATAAATAGTACAGTCCCAGTGGGCTTAACACGTGGCTGATACATGATGCCATTTCTGCCACAGAAATTGTCAGTTCCTATGCCTTGGCTGTATGGAGAAGCTCCAGATGACATCAACGCTCACACCAAAGAAGTATGAGTGCTACACTCAGATTTTTTTACGATCTGGATGTGTGCAAAGACGCGAGGGCAGTGAAGAGAATATGTTCTGGGTCAGATGCAAAGAGATCAGGTGAAGTTCTGGAAAATTGTGACAAACGCATGTCAGTTGTATCCCTGGGAAAATTCATGGGTGCCTTGGTGACCCAATACATGCAATCTGGCATGAACGCAATCATTCGTTGTTTAAGAAGTGTTATCGGAGACATGACGTGGGACAAGGGATCAACAATGGATGTGATGTTCCAGGATGAAGAGAAACTTCTATGTGCAGCTCATGCAAAAATTTGGTATCTGGAATCAAGAATTCCACTCTGTATCACCCGAGTGGGTAGGCAAGCAATATTCAAAGTAGCAAAAGAAAGTCCACAATGAAGAAACCGATTCCACTTTTGAGAAGTTGGATCACCGGCAGATCATGCAACAACTTTTGTTCCACTCAATACCCTTTTGCCCACCACTCACAATTGGAAAGGCAAAAACCTCCTCAGGAAAGGTCCAAACCAGAAAAGGGTTAGTGATATATTGGGCGTGTTGATGATGTGTTGTACCTGTTGCAATCCAATAGGGCAGATTGTACATGTAAACCTTTCACATCAAGCAGTAGAATTTCCAGTGAAGTAATTCTGTCGACGTGATCATGACACTTGACTGCGTTATGATGCAATTCCTACCACAACGCCCGCCACAAACCTTTCAGGAATCATGCAAATGCACTCTTCCTCCTCCCCCCCAAGTCCCCTTTTGACCAAATAAGAGAAACACAACCTTTCTGGCTGGCTGGTTGGGGACTTGGTATGCACGAGGCCATGCATAACACAGCAACAGCTTTTGCCACAGCCGGCATAATCTTTTTCGTTGCAATGTTAGATCTTCTATGGATTCTTGTTTTTTAGTTCCCCAGACTCTCACAACCCTGTACCGCCGATAATAATATTGCTTATAATTAACTGTAAGTTGATCCGTGCCATAGCAGATATCATAGCAGTACGGAGTACGGAGAAAGGCTGGACAACGGATGGCGTGCAGACGCCATTTCAAAAAGATTAGGAATAAAGTTTTCTTGTCGTTCGCGTTGATCGCCTATCGCCTGTTTCGTATTGCAGCGCGCGTACATTTCTCGCACAGTTCTGTTCCACAACACAAGCTTTTGTCGTTGGCAGTTGTCTCTTCAACAACAACTACCAGTACGTGTTTTCCATACCTCTAAGATGTCTCTTGTTGCTGCCTCCCGAACATCTCAACTTGCCACTCGTGTGGCTGCTCGTCGCATGTCGACGACACCCAAGTTGCACAAAGCCAAGGATCAATGGAGCGAATTCGTGAAAACACGCCCTCCTCCCGATGTGAGTTGGCTGTTCGCCGTTTGAGGATCGTCTGTCTGTCTGTCTTCTTGTTATCACCTTTTTGTCTAACCGATGTATTTCTTTTCCTTTTCGACCAACTTTTGCATGCAGCATTTGGACGAGCACAAGTGTTTTCACCCACCATTCAATGCCGCAGTGATTGGAGGAGGCATCATCGTGGCATGGGTGATTGGATACGGTAGCATGGCGTTTGGAATGGCGCATCAACAGAAGAAGCAGGGTTTCTGGAAATAAAGGAACGAGTCGCTCTGATCGCTTGGACGTTTGTACAGCAGACAACAATTGTCAATGTCCCTTTGGTCCATCCTCACGAAATCGAATAGTTGGATGCTGCTGGACAATTTGGAAAGCTTCCTAAGCCGTAATCATCATCCTCAAGCCATGGATGTTCTGCGAAAATTTACATTGTTTAGACCTCTGGGATTATCATATTCTATGTCTATTCTTCTCAGCCTAGTTTTACTTGGAATTGGATTTTTCTACTTCCTTTGTTGGTGATGTCTTCCAACGTCCATACCTAAATCGTTTGTCATACAACTTCCCATCAGCTCGTCCTATCATCATTCACCTCATTCCGTCCCTTGCCGGAAATTGAACATGAAAGGATTAGCGGCCTCTCTTGCTACTGTAGTTAGTGTTGCTTTGACTTGCAAGTCTTGTAGAATGTTAAAAGTGGACATGCTGTAATACAACAAACGTAGGAATGTACGGTAGTACTACAGTGCGACGTATTGCTGCAGTACGTTTTGTTAATGTAGAGTGTATTATGCTACCTACCGATAGTAGGTATGATACTTACGACGTAGTAGTCTATCACTTTGACGGTCATACCCGCACTCCCTCTGCTTATTACAGTTAGTACCTGTATCACAGTACCGGTACACGTTTTTTGCGACTCTCTACTACTCCGAGTAGTAGTAGAGTATTTGATAGACTTTTATGTGCGTTGTGTACCGACACAGTGACGGCATTCCTTTTAGGTAAGATTGTTTCTAACAATAAGGTAAAACATCACCATTTGGACAATCACAATGCCGCCAGCACCTCCAAATAAAAAGGCGAAGACGGCCGCGGGCACATCCGAGGAAAAGACGTCAACGGAAGAGAAAGGCGCCGATGTAGGGAAGCGAAAGAGAAGAGAATCGACGGGCTATCAGCCTGAAGACTTCACAATGGCATCAGAACGTTCTGCTATGGCCGCCAAAGAGACAAAAGTTCCGCCGGGGAGAGGTTTCAAGTTGAGGGACATTCCCGTCATCAAAGCGGGGATTGAAAAAATCCCAGCCAATCACGAGGATTTGGTGTCTGCGTACACATTTGTTTTCGGGCCCCGGCCAAAGGTCACAAAAAAGGAAATGAAAGAGAGGCTTCTCGAGTTCAATGGATATCTTCCTGCCCTCCCCAAGGGAAAGTACGATGATGATGAAATGGATAGGGAGGAAGACAAATATGAGGTACGCTGTTCCTTGTCGCCTAGCAACCCGGTATTGATCTCTCTCTGTCTCATCAGGCAAATACAATTTCTTCGTTGCAGGCTAGATATGCTACAAGAGCGTACAAGCTTAACATTGCACAATTAAGAAAACTTTGCGATTTCTTTCATGTTGACGTCAAAGGGGAAGGGAAAAAGCCGTTGAACAAGGACGAAACTGTCGAAAAGTTACTTGATTTTCTAGGGGAGCCAGATGTGGGGTTGACTGTGGGAGAATCATCTTCCACAGAGGTTGTGAAAGTCAACAAGAAAAAGCCTAACGGAAAAAAGACTTCTACCGATCTCAAACCAAAGCCAGCAAAGAAAAAAAAAGTGGCTGACCCTTTTGAAGCTATCAAGAATCATCCTAAGGGTGAGAAACCATCGGATAAAGCCTTGCGTCAATGGGCCAAAGCCTATGTGGTTTGTTTCGATATGGATCAGGCGACAACCAAGCATGCAATTTTGACTGCATCTGACAAGTTCGGCGTAGACTTGGCACCTCAGAAGGCAAAAATCAAGGATATGCTGGCGGAGGAAATGTAGTCGGGGAGGAAGAGTGACAGGAAATTAAGTAGAACATTGGTTAAAAGTCTACCTTACTTCGAAACAACTCCACTATTTATAGCTTCAACTTCTTGGCATCTCTTACAGAGGGCTCAAAAAAAGTGATTCAGACTCGATCTCCTGGACAATGCCAGTATTAACATCGCTGTCTTTGTACGACACAACTGTAGGTATAGAAAACTCTCGTAGGGCGTCTTTGACACTCATCACCCCCATAGCAGATGATCGACGGCCGGAAAAAGGGAGGGTATCGGGAGACCGACCGCACTGACTGTTGATGTTAATCTTGCCAAAAACGGTCGAAAATCGATCTAACAAGCTTGCAGCGGACTTTGTCTCCTTTTCAGATACAAAAATTGACACCTGCTGTCCGTACAGCCCGTTTTGACCGTAATCTATGACAGTATCAAGACTGTCGTACTCTGTGATGGGGACAATTGGGCCGAATTGCTCTTCAAGGTAAAGGTCCATATCAGGAGTCACGGGATACTAAAGAAAGGAGTTGTACGAGGGGATTGTGAGTACGAACATGACATGTAGACAATTCGTAGAACAGTTTCAAGATATCAAAACATACCAACACTGCAGGAACCATCAACGTCGATTCGGGCCCACCAATGATTTCTCCACCTTTCTTATTGACAATTTTGGCTCCCTTGGAAACAGCATCGTTGATCAAACGCCTCATTAGATCTAAACGATTCTTGTTTGGAAGAGGAGTGACGTGAGAGTAGATAGCTTTGCTGGAGATGTCCTTTTCCACTGTCTCCCAAGGAAGGCCCACCTTCATGGCCTCAATTCGTTGTGCCATCTTTTGACTGAAAAATTCTCCATATCCCTTGGGGATGAAGAAGAGCTTCAGGGCTGTGCACCGTTGGCCATTGAAGCTCAGCGCTCCCAAAAGAGCTTGGTCCAAAGCCTGGTTGAGCTCTTCTTCGGAAGCGGATTGAAACATGTCAGACAGAAAAATACCCATATTCTTTGCTTCAAGTTGCAGAAAAACTTTCAGACGGTGTGGATGAGGATGTTGTCGAATGAGGTCATCTGCCGCGGATGATCCTCCAATAAAAGCCAAGGCATCGATCTTTCCAGTTCCCATCAGGGTTGGCATGGTATCACGTCCTCGACCAGACACAAAGTTCATGGCTCCTGGAGGTAATGCCTTTTGAAAGGCTTCCATTGTCAGCAAATGAACCAATCCACCCACAGTAGGAATTTTCATCAAGACGACGTTCCCCATCAGCAACGCTGGAATCAAAGTGGCGTACGTCTCGTTCAGAGGATAGTTCATAGGTCCCAGACACAACACAATTCCGACGGCTGCTCGACGCACAAAAGCCATCGTGGATCCGATGTGCTGCCACGATCCTCCAAATTCATTACCTGCTACTGACGAAGAATCACTGTCGACTCCCCGCACTACGTCCATCACTTCTCGCCCAAAGGCAATTGTCCGATCGAATTCGCTCTCAGCATCCTTTCGATTCTTGCCAATCTCCCACATTAACACTTGGACCATCTGTTCTCGATGGTTGGTTTCCAAATTCCTTAAGAGATTTTCAATTGCTTCCAGTCGTTTTCGCAAACTCATTTGGGGCCAAACGCCACTGCCACCGTTCCAAGCGGCCTCGGCATCCCTCAATACGGCAAGTGTTTGTGACGATGACATTTGCGGCATTTGTCCAATGAGCGGACGGGTGAACTTGGTGGGATCTTGCGCATCGACACCACAACACCCATGAACGTCTGATAATGTGACACTGATATCGTCATCTCCGGTCGTGGCGTCGTCAGTAGCATCAGCGATGTTAACGATCAATTTCCCATGGATCAATAACTTTGGTCCGACGTACGGGGGGACGCTGCAAGTAGCGGCGGTGGCTTCTTTCGCCGATATTTGGTACAGATTACAGGAAATCGCTAAAAGACTGAGAGTGGAGAAACGCATGGTGACGATGAGAATGTACTAGAGTAGTTGCAGTGAGCCCAGAATTGAACGAAGGAATCGGCATTCTTCGGGGTGTTTGTTTTACGACTGTGGAATGGAGAGTGGTTGATACACGTACTACGTACCTAGTAGATGTTGTGCTTGTGGTGTCGAAACACTTGGAAGATTTCTCTAGTAGTAGAATTCTCTCTACTAGCAGACGAAAGGGGGGAGGATTCCCACAAATTGAAAATGTGTTACCTCAATCGTGCACCTGAAAGGAATGAATCTTCAGGTCCAAGAAATGCTGCTGAAGACACAACTTCTACTACCTAATAGTAATAGAGAGTACTAGCTAGAGAGAGGTATTATAGCAACTGTCGCATAATATCACGATGTAGTATATAATTGCTATCAAACAGCAGGAGACAGTACAATAGTCGTAGAAATAAAACATCGTACAATGCTGTTCGTCCTTGAAAACACTCCTCCGTATTCTTTCACAATGTAAGTTCCTTTCCATCAGCACCACCATGCCGAAATGCGATTCTTACACCTTCCTCATTCAAGCAGCATCTCGTCCGGAACTGTTTCATAGATATGATTGCCCCAAGCAGGTTGGCTTAGTGTTCTAATACTTTTCTTGAAGAAAAGAATGAAGAAGTTTTTCTGCTTGATGGGGAGTCGTTCCTACCCTGAGCGCAATCATCGTCAAAGAGGAAGCAACAAGTGGAAAGGGATCCTCCTCGACTCAAAAACGTGCGAAAACCGGTCTTCTTAGTCTTTAGCACCATCTCCACAAGGCCCAAAAAAGTTAAAAGATAAAACCAGGACACGCTCATTAGAGCAAAAGATGAACTATAAGTTTCTCGATGAAACACCGAGAGCGTGTGACGAAGGAAGTTTTCACGCTCGGTGGTGGAAAAATCATTATTTTTTCGAGCAATGTGAAGGTCACCTTTGCTCATAAATTTTCATCCTTATCGACATATTACTCAAACGCTCTTTAAACACCCAAAAAAGTCAAACAAATGAACAAGGAAACTTCGATGTTGCTTCTCCGTTTGACGACAGCTCTTTCACTTGTAGCCATGGGACTTGCAGCCGGCGGTGAGACAGAGAACGATCGAATCCTGGGAATAATGGCGGAAGGTGCTGATCCGAACAATTTGAAAGTTCTTGCCATCCTTTGCTTCGCTGTTTCTTGCATCGTTCCCATTATCAAGAATCATTGTCACGATGACGAAGAGGATGACGACGAAAACAATGACATCGACGAGGAGATCGGGAAATGGGAACGAAAGATGCGAATCAGCGACCCCGTCTCTGATGATCCACCAAATGTGGAAGCGCTCGCAACGTCTTCGGTAACAAAGATTTCAGCGCCATGTTCCTAGAAGGAGACTTCCAATCGTCGGGAAAGGAAACACGATGGGTAGTCCTCTTTCAAATGTGTGCAAGGAATAGCAAGGTTTGTTCAAGATGACAACATCATGATGATGCAAGAGACGGGTAATGATTACTTCGTCATAAATATCCATGTTCACACAAACTCCGTCACACCAAAATAACAGCAATTTTCTGAATTGCGTCATGTAAGAGAGTTAGACGGTGGCAAAAGTATTTGTCAGCTTTTCGGCACGACATCGGAAGACAGTGGCATCGACCATCCCGCTGTCGTCCTTTCGCTCGTGCACCGACCGCTTTTCGTCCTTAAAATCTTTTCGTAGTTACAAGTATACGATGATATACGTAGCAATTTAGAACTTCACTTCGCATTCTGTGATAGAAAAGAATAGGCTTTTGAACCATGAAAACAACCATGTACCTCCGCCCAATCAAGCTTTCATCAGCAGACACTTTATTGTGTCATCAAAAGGCAAACGCTTTCGAATACACAATAATTAAACTCGCAAGAAAAAATGATGATTTTACAACTCTACTCAATACGAGAACAATGATAGCTTTTGTGGTGTCAGCGCACGGATTGATTCAGATGGTCGACACTGTGGGTAAACGGGTACAGGAAACCCTAACAGCGGAGGATAAGCCCTATGACAACAGACTGGCTTTCCTATGTTTTGTGGACCATGGTAGCTCTTAGTCTCTTGGCCATAGTTGCATTTGCTGTGGAGGTAAAATTCCTTCTTGATGAAAAGAAGTTGACGAAGTGGCGAATGGAGAAGGAGGCTGCCGCTCGTGAACGGCGTGAATTGCATGAATATGAAGAGCAATATAAGCGACGAAGGTAGAACTTCCTGTTGGCTGGGAACGCGATTCTGCTGTTTGACGTCCTACCAGTAGTCACAAGAATACCCAAGAGACAATGGTGAAAACGAGGACGAATTTTTCGATCCAGAGAAGTCAGAACAAACATCGGAGCCGGGGGACCACGAGATTTGGAGTATTTCTGGTTTCTGGAATCATCTTGGGGTTGTTGGATTGGACCTGGTGCTATCAGGCGCCCATAACAGACAGCAAGAAGAAAATGCTGACACATCGCACCAACAGTGAAAGAATGTAAGTACTTGCATAGGGAAGTAACAATCTGCATGTAGAGAGAAGAAATATTGTAGGGACGATATCATTAGGAGATTGGGAAGGCATTGAAAAAGCTACTTCGTACTACTGTACGACTTGTAATTACTGTATTCAATCTTGACTGTGAGAAACTTTCAAACGTAATACCCGGAGTACCGTAGCTAGATAGGATACTGAGGTACGTACGATAGTATCGGCATGACCGAAAGAAAACCATCAACTTCACGCGCAAACTGAAAAACTGCAGCAAGCAAGCCATACGCTACTGTCGTCTACACCGGTAGTCGTATGTAACCATCAACAATCATCAACATCTGTCTGACAAGATCATGGCCACTATTCGACGTCAGCGACGTTGTCTTGCATCACTATACGAATCACACAGCCAGCACATCCTAATCGATAAAGTAATTACAAATACGACATGTCAGACGACGAAGATGATGATCTTTTTGCCGATAGCGACAGCGGTGGAGATACGGATGACTTGATTGCTTCCTCCAAAAAGACGGCTCCTATTGCCAAGCCTAAAAGGATCGTCAAAAAGTCGACAGCGGCGGCGACTGGCGCAAAGCGCAAACGAATTCCAGGTAGGTCATCGAATGCTAGAGAGATGCACATGATAGCAACGCTTCTGTCGTTTGGTATTTTGTTTGCTGTGAATTTCTCTGCTTGAATTGCAACGTAGTTTCTTATTCTCTTTCCTTGCGTTTGGGTCATCCTGTTGCCATTTGTTTATTTTCCTGTTCGCCGCCTATTGAAGATGCCGATAATGACGACGACGATGATGATGACGGTCCAGGCCTTTTCGACTCGGAATCGGACGACGATGCCAAGCCTGCAGCGAACAAGTTTCCCACCAAGAATCCCATGTCCAAACGCCAACGTATGGAAGCCTTGCAAGCGAAGAAACGTAATGAAATGAGAGCTGTCAATGCTGTTCCAAGGAGTAGTGATGGCGAAAGAAAGCAGGCCGCGGCAGACGACGACGAAGACAGTTACGACTCGGCCGAGTATGTCCGAACCAAAGAGGATTTGGACTTTATCGACACAGAAGGAGACGATGCCGACGCGGTTGCTGAATTATATGCCGAACAAAATTTTGACGATGAGCGTGGAGAGGCGATGGAAGAGCCAGCCAGAAAGAAGAAAATCAAAGGAGCTGGATCTTCGACGTATCGTGGAAGATCCGAACGAGCTCAGCTCGAAGCAGAGGCCGATGAAGATGATCCCATTTTGCAGGCTATGAACAAGTTGAAAAAAAAGAAAAAGCTGCAAAAGAAATACACAGAGTTGGAAGAAGACGCAAAGCCCTTCCTGGCACGAATGGAAGAGGCGGCTGAGGAGGATGAGGAAGCTGTCCGGCAGCGGCGTCCTGCTTTGCGAAAACTAAAAATGATTGACGAAGTTACCGACACTTTAGCGAAACGTGATATGCACCGCCCTCTGTTGGACCACGACTTGCTGACTATTAGCAAACGATGGATTCAGCCTCTCCCCAACGGAACTTTGGGCAACGTCACCGTCCGCCAGCGTCTCTTGAGCTCAATAGCTTCAATGACTGGCGAAAACGGCATCACGGCATCTGATTTGAAAAGATCTGAATTCGGAAAGGTTGTCATGGCCCTCTATATGCACAAAAGCGAGACTCCAGCCATGAAGCGTCAGCTAAAAAGCTTAATTGATCAGTGGAGTCGACCTATCTTTAAAAAGTCGGGAAACATGAGAGATTTGGGACGAGTCGACCGTACTGGTACAGGAATCTCACAGATTAATCGTGTCCACATGATGGAGGAACAAGACCGAGAGCGAGCTGCCAAACCCGCCATTATCCGTGGCCATCGTGGGGGTAAGGATCAAGATCTCGACTCCTTGATCAGGCAAGGCGTGAAAGGCAAGACAGAGTCCGGAATCAACCGTGTTAGAGTTCCATTCAGCAAAGGTTTTCAGTATAGTGTTCGCCCTGAAAACAAAGTTACTGGGGACGTTGATAAGCGCCGTCTCGTTGGTGGTCCGACACAAGATACCCGAGGTAAACTGAGCCGACGCATGGTTGAGAAGGGAAGAACGAAGTCAAAAAACCAACGGAGCGCGAACATTAGTATTGAAGGACGAGCAACAAAAGGATAGGAGAACCGACGATCGTGGACATTAGGAAGACAGACAACTAAATCTTGCTGCAGGGTCTCTAACATTCCTTGTTGTGTCGTTGTGCATTCCAATTTAATACTAGTACGACTTTGCGCATCCCTCCCGCCATTGGTCGTGTTTGTCTAAACCTACAAATAAAGCTTTACTGTTAGTGTATGCTTTATGCTTACAACTGGAGTCTTGTAGAGGTTCCGTGAAAAAATATTTGGAAGTAGATATACTTCCCTCTGTTTGATGCGATTGTATCCCCAGTCACTTGTCTTGGCTACTAGGAGTGACCGTGTGCAGCTCATACTGCCGGGTTGCTAATCAGGTTTTCCACAGATCCGACTCTCACTGTCCTCCTCAACTCGAGAACATGCCGTGACTTTTTCGGGTCTCCTCACAATTCAAGTAGTACGGTAATACGTTTTCAGCACATCATATATCAGCGCCGCATTGGTAGACTACTGAGCAGGCATAGGCTTAAAACTCTGTGCTTCATTTTCTTTCATTAAAGAGTCAGCAGAATCCAAGATACGTAGTAATGATATTGAACTAATTACACGCTATACTCCATACTCATGTCGGTCTCAACGTATATGTAGGCTTTCTCTCCTCGACGTTTGTGTTGATGCTTTGCTTCCTGTATTCACCGATCTATTGCAATGCAAATGTAGGGAAAGTGCAAGCATTCGACTGAATGATTCCAACGATGATTCCGAAAATGCCAAGCGCACTAGCAAAAATCTCCACAATCAAAATCTTGACGAATAGACTTGCATCTTGAGCGTCGGCAATGGCACAGGATGATCCGGCAATTCCGACACTAACTCCACTGGCAATGTTTGTCAATCCAACACTCAGTCCAGCTGAGAACATTCCGTATCCGGCGTAGTAGTATCCATTGTAGTCCCATCCTTCTTCCAGGAAGTATCCGGCCGACTCCGGTTCCTTGATTTTGTTGGTCAAAATGATGGCCATGATAACACCGTAGATTGCTGTCGCCTCACAGAAAATGACGGAAATCAAGTTTTTGGATCGAATTCGAGGTGCCTTGACTGCGGCACCGACCACTGTAGGATAAAGTGATTGGGAATGAGTTTCGATCATGACAGTGAGAAAGAGAACAACAAGAATGACACAGAAGAAAAAGAGAACAGAAACATTGGGTCAGACAATCCATAGACGTTGTTGGCCATGTAGCTGGTGACTGTCTGTCGGATATCCAAAAGAAATGAATAACCCGACTACAGTGCCACTTTGGTTTTTTAGTATACTCACAACTGGATCCAGTCAGCCAGATACCCCAAGCCGCACCAACGATGGAAAGTCCCAAACCAAAGGCAACGCCGAAGTTCGCGTACCCATACGGGGACATGTGGGTCAACACTTCCGCCCATCCTTGATTACAGTACTCCGATGAACATGTTGCGTCTGAACTCATGTTGAAAGATGTGTCGTTTGTATTTCGTTGGAGCTATGGAGGGGGTGAACAAGGCTAGTTGTAGCTAGAATCAGCAGAACTACTTCACTAGCTAGCTAGCTAGTATACGCAACGATCATCAGTTGCTACAACAACAACTACATCTCGTAAAAGCACGAGAGAGCACAGGCGAGAGCGAAGGCCGAGCCGGCCCGGCTTGTCGTCTTCAGCGATTTTATCATTTCTAACTTCAACGCTAATCCGAAAATGCGATGTCGGACAGTGAACTCCACCCAGTACGACGTACCTACGAATACCGTACTACGGAACACGGTAACAATAGGAGTCGACGATTCTCTCACGGTGAAGTAGTCTTCGAATATGAATATGATGAATATGACAATTCGATAAATACAAAATAAAATGGACGCATGACCAAACCAAAGTTGTCGTCATTTGATGAAAGAAGAATAAAACAAAAAAAATCAACAACAAAAAAACAGAGAGTGCGATGTATTTATTTACTGTTACTACGGCTACTTCATACGTACAGGTATTTACCGTAGTAGTGCAGTTTGCAGTAGTACAAACGGTAGTTTCTGCTTCCGTCCCACGTTGTATGTCTGTTTCGACTGTCGACTATCATTCATAGTCGGAGCAAACCTTGATGGTGAAATCTAACCTCTTTCGTACATCGAAAGAGAACAGCTATTTTCATAGTAGTCAACCTCTCAAAACCAAGTCGTAGTGCTCCAAGCCGTCATACTACAGTCGTACTCTGGCCGAAACTTTGACGTCGTTTTGTCCCAAGTGACCGTTTCTATTTCTTCCTCTCTTTTCAACTGTTTACACATTATTGGTTTGCAGCAAAAACATGGGAGACGAGAATGCCACTCGTCGCCTTGCAATGGTGGAATTCATTGGAACATTTCCAACTCTATCGGGGGCTCCCCCCACTGAATTTTCGGATTTGAGTGATGGTGTAGCACTCTTTGAAGTGTTGTCCGAAATGTATGTAAATTGAAAACAAATGTGACATTTTCTCTCCGTCATCCGTCGTCGTTGTGTGTTTGCTCACCAAAATGCTACTTTTTACCTGTTTGCTTTTGAACTGTACAGCGCCCCCGATCATTTTGATCCTACCACCATTGCTCGTCACTTGGGAGACAACTGGGCCTTGAAATCGTCCAACCTCCGCAAGTTGGTCCGTAATTTGGAGTATTATTACCACGAAGACCTCCAGAAGGATGCCCCCGCTTCGTTTCAACAGATTAGCTCGAATTTGGGAAAAATTGCTCGCACGGGAGACGGTGATGCTTTGGAACCCCTGGTAGAACTGGTCGCAGCCGCTGCCGTTACATGTCCCCAAAAATCAGAATTTGTCGTACGCATCATGGGCATGTCGGCCGAAGGGCAAGTTCAAATGAAGGGTATCATCGAATCCAGTCTGCAACGTCTCGAGGAGTACGATGCCCCCGACTTGAACGATGATGCTCTGGAGGATGATCCGGAAATGATCTTTTCCAACGATTCGGGAGCTGGAGTCGCGGCGAGTGCAGCGGATAGAGGAGCAGGTGGTGCTCTTTTTGATGCAGATCATCTCAAACAGACGATGCCTACCGATGCCGATAAGGAAGAGTTGGAACAAGCATTGTTGGAAGCAAAGCGAGAGCTTGCCACTCAAAAGTCGCTCATGAACGAAGTGAGAGAGGATGCTGACAAGGCTCAAGCGAAGCTCCGTGCCCTAGTGGAAGACTTACAGGATCGTTTAGCACAACGTCAAGATGAACTTATTTCGTCAGAGGAAGAGCTCCGAGATGCTACCACGGAACTGGATGGTCTAAAGGCCAGAGTAGGAGAGTTGGAAGAGGAAAAGGCGCAATTAGCGGACGAACTGGATGTGGCATCTTCCAAGGCCGCGCAACTGCACAAAGCCGAAGCGACCGTTTTGGCGTACAAGAAAAAGCTGGATGGGGTTGGCGTGATTAATCAGCAAATGACGGATCTCGAGGACCAGGCAGCTGGTTATCTTCGTCAGATTATGGATTTGGAAGCCGAAGTAAAGAAGACCGCCACCCTTCAACGACAGGTGGATTCGTTGCAAAAGAAGTTGGAAGCATTGGAGTTTGAAAAGAATGCCAGCGTCGACTCTCTCAAAAATACATCGACAGAAATATCCGACTTGAAGACCCAGCTTGCTGCGGCTGAAAAGGCCAGGAAAATGTTTGAAAGTGAGTTGGAGGAACTTCGGGCGCAACAAGCCGTCGAGCACGAAGATGTGGTGGTGGAAGGATTTGATAGCCACGCCCCGATGTCGGCCGAGCAAAGAGAAAAGGTAATGCGCATGGAGATTGAAAATAAGAAGCTGAAGGAAGAAGTAGAAGCACTCAAAAGCGGCGGAGCCGTCGCTTCGACAGGTGCCGACACTGCAGCATTGGAAGCCGAAATCAAGACCCTCAAGGACCAGCTCGAGAAGAAGACTGCCGAGAACAAAAAGATTGGAAGTGACAAAGACAAGCTTGAAGCGTATACGAAGAGAACCTTGGCCAAGTTCCAAGACAAGTACTTGGTGGCCCTCCAAGAATGCAAGGCCAAGCTGAAAGAAAAACAAGACAAGATTGAAATTTTGGAAAGCAGGAGTGCTACGGAGAAGACGGCACAAAAGAGAGAGGAACGTCTACTTTCCTCCACTATCTACGAGTTGGGCCTTGCAATTATGCAAAATAGATTGAAGGAACGATAAAGGCAACAAAACGTTAATGCTTCCACTAGTAGTAGGTACAAAAGTGATCCTCTAGCCATCCATATTAGATTAACGTTTCAAGATTTTGTAACGCCAGCAGAAAGTTAGGATAGAAGGAGTTGGGTAGTCCTTCGGCCTTCGGAGAAGAAAGAAGCACCAAAACGTAGTACTACTCGGACAGTATACTACCGATACGAACGTACTTTTCGTATGTTTTGTTCCTGTTGATTCATTCCAAAATCTCTCCAAACTGTAGCAACCTAGCTCGCGCCGGAAGCTTAGTCCTTGAGTCATGACTTTAACAATGGATGTCTAAAATCAAAAATGATAGTAGCACAGTTCAACGCTTGCATTTCCAGGGTCACGGGGGGCAAGTCATGGCTTGGCTGGATGCAGCCCGACCTCCATTTTTGTCGGTTGATATCAGTCGTTTAGGTCGCGCGCTGTTGAACGGAAAGGCAAATTTGCGCGGTAAACGCACGGGATGGTTGTTTCTGAGACCAACGCCCCATTTTCGTAAGTGGATGGAGATGCTACATTACTTTTCTTGAAAGATTACTCTCTTCATTCCTCTCCTCTCAGAAAGTCTGCTGTTCATAATTCACCACAAAGAGACGAAGACATCTCAAATTGGATTCAGTTGTTTTCATCTTCTAGGAGAAACCAGCCTATCGTAGACGTTTTTCTTTCTTCATTGACAGTCGTGTTTGGATTCGGTTTCAGTGAGCGCTTGATACGATTGCGTGCTTGTGTGACATCCATTATAGTCGTATCACATTCGCTTTACAATACTCAAAAAGGGATTAACAACGCTCATTCGAGAGTTTGAAAAACGACGTAATTTGTGACCATGTCAACGGAAATCCAACAACCTCCTGTTCCTTTTCAAGATGATGCTGCTACTAGCAGGGTAGAAGACGTACCCGTCTTCACTAGTAACATTTCTCATCCGGAAGCTGCTGCCAACACCAACTCCAGCGTAAAATCCACTTCTGCTTCTTCCGTTAAGGTGGAAGATGAACATCGAATTCGTCAAATACAGTTGGATCACGACGAAGGGGTAGAAGTCGTCCTGGATGGAACCGGTAGTAAGACCACGGTGGTAGATTCAGTTCTATCACGTCCAAGCCAAGATCAGAATGTTTTCAGAGCACCTCATCCAGTCCGACCACGAGCCGTTCGAGGTGGACGCCCTCCTCATCCCCATGCCTCAGGATCCTATGGTTATGGCCATCCTCCTCAATATGGAGGACATCATGCTCACGGACGACCACCGTCTCATGGAGATTATCGTCAAGGGCCTTATCCGGTGTCATATGCTCAATCGGGGTCCTTCGATCATCAAGATGGAGTTTCGGTTTACCCAGGTGCTCCGCCCACGTCTCATTACAGTCCTCATGTGCAATATCCTCCACCAGGGGCCAGACGCCCAGAAGATGTCAACGTGATTTCCCCTAACCACAAGGATCACCATCCTCACCAACATCATCCTCATGGTGCTCGTAGCGGCGCGAGTGGAAGCCGCTATCCTCCATCTGGTCCTGGGTACCATTACCCTCCACAATCTCCGGTTAGCCGTCCTGGAGGGCATGCGGTTTCCTCGCCTCCTCGCATGCGAGGATACGGACGACATACGGGATACCCTACACCCGATCGATCTCGACCACCGTTGGTCACAGAATCGTCCTTTGATTCAGATTACTATTCATCGCATGCATCACATTCGTCGCCCCACCCAACGACACCGAATGCGCCGCACTACGGACCTCCACCTCATTCCAGTAACGGACACCATGATCCTCATTATGGATATGGTGGATCGTTCGAGGGAAGCTTCGACAGTCACCATCCGCCACACGGTGGACATCATCAAGGATACTACGATGAAAGAAGTCACTACCATTCTCCGTCGCATCCATACTCAGAGCATTCGCCGTATTCTTCTCATTCATATGGATACTCGCCTAGTGGTGGAAGTTATTACGATCCTTATTCTCCGTATGCGGGTCATTATGGCCGCCATCCTCGTTCCTACGATGAACAAGAGAGATACCATCACTACTACGGCCATCCCAATTATGAACATGGCCTCAAGAAGGACGAAAAGTCAGGCATGATTCTCCCCAAGGCTGCCTCGGAAGTTGACTTTGAGGTTACCGATCCTCCCATGGAACCAATCACTCCTGCATCCACTGAGCCGGTCTGCGAGACACCTGCCGACGTCAACTCGTACGATGTTCTTTGCGGTCGAGGAGGCGGAACTAACTCCCAAATTGGCAACCGCCGTTTCCGAAAGTTGGTACAAGATTTTCAGCCTATCTACCTCCTGGCGCGACGAAAGGAAAAGCCTCTCCTGGCTCGTACCATTGTTCTTATTATCCGAAAGCGAGGTGGACGCTTTTTGAAGAAAGATGAAGAGACAGGAGAGCTGTACGAGGTTGGGGATGCCAAGGCAGAAGCCAAGACTTCCCAAGCACTCCGTGAAGGCCTGGACGTGCGGGCTACGAAGAGTGCTGCTAGCTCCTTGATGGACAAGAAAAAGAAAAAATCTTCCAAGCCAGGCGATGAATCGGATTCTGTTCCCGACAGCCATACTGCTGGAGAGGAAGATGCTGTCTCCCCATCATCGGCTGCGAAGAAGTCACCGACCAAAGAAGGCGACGATGCAGCCCGTTCTGACGATGTCTCGAAGACTTCTAAGGACCGTTCCGAGTCTCCGCCGACGTTGCCCAAACTCCATGGAGAGGTCGTAAGTTCGTCCAAGGTTACAGAAGCACCGCCATCTCCCGAGCAAATGCAATTCCGCAAACGTCGCCGCATGCGCTCAGCTGACGGAGATGTCACGACCTCGGGTTGCGGTGTGAACCCGTTTTCAGAAGATAAGCTCTTTCCCGACTTCTGTCCTCCGAGAGCTGATTTGGCTCGAACGGCCAGTCCTCCACCACGTGGCAGTGAGGATCACCACATGGATGTTGGCATTACCCCGATTGGTGCTCGAGGGGGGCGATACGATGATGATGATATTCGTTACGAACAAGACACTCCCGGAGCAACTAGTGCTGGATGCGCCGGCATTGCCTTGGACATGATGACTGGGGCTGCCGCTGGAAGCTTTTGTTTGGGTCCACGGGAGTGGCGATAAAACAACAAATAATGGAGATGACTCCTCATTCGGTGTAGGAGAGCAAGCAACGGTGTATGTGATGGGTGTTGCACGCACTGCTTTTAAGTGATGATTCGAAACGTTTTATGTTATTATGATGTTAACTGTAATCCGAATGTTCCTGGGTGGAGGATGACGGGGCGTAAAATATTGAGAAAGAAATCTAAAAAGAAATAATATTAATAATTACTTCATATTAGTTCAGAAAAACAAACGTAACAGCAGTTGCAAGAGGCTTACTACATACATGTACGTCGTAACGTCCAATTATTTCAGCTCTTCTAAATGATAAATAACTGTAAATTCTTTTCGTTTCCAGAGGATCGTCAAGGCGACTTTGTTCTCACTGTCAATCGATTTAATTGCTGCAGAATTAGGAATGAGTCTGCCATCAAGGTCATTCTCGGAGTGGCCTACGACTGCGGTAGACTACGGTACCTCCCGGTAGCTAGCTAGTGTTACGACTTGCGATCTCTATCTTACTGTTAGTGCTACAAAAAGCATTACGGCATTACCTAACGGTAACTACGTAGCACGTATCATACAACAAAACACTACAAAATTGACTGTGATGAAGGGATAGTGGCTGGCGTTTGCAAGACATTGTTGGTATCTCTCATTTTACCGTCTGTCATTGGATCAGTGTTCGTGGTTCCTTTGTCCGAGTTTCAAGCAAGGCTTTCAAGTTTCAAGGATGGCGCCCGACTACCGACTACCTGAAATACCGGTACCGTAGGTAGCACTCAGTGCACTCAGTACTTTAAGTACAATCGTACTTGCGACAGCATCTGTGCGACGGACACCATTGTTTCATTTGTGTTGTCATAGCAAGATTTCATTCGAAATCGACCTAGTCTATGCAACGGGTGGGTGATTGAGATCATCTTTACTGTTATCACCATTCCAGCAGCATCGGACCGCCCAGGTTTCTAACGGTATCATGGACGCAGCACACACTTCGGTTGGTTGTCAGGTGATCCCCAGCTCGGGTGCTATTTATTCGACGTCTGATGAAGGGGGGCGCGTCTTTTTTTATTCCAGTTTGAACATTGAATGGTCATCCAAATGGAAGTGGAAAGTTTACCTGGGAGATTTGGTGGCGGTTTCTACATTGGCAGCAGACAACAAAAATACCTCTGTCAGTGCCAAACGCCAGCAGCAACAACACGTTCAAGAAATCGAGAAATGGGAAGCGAATCACTACAAAAAAGCGTCTCCTCACTGGAAGGTGGGCCTTGTAGTAGCTTTGTCTAAACGCCTGTCCAAGACTGTTCAGGGAGGTCGGTTTGATTGTCATGTTCAGTGGTTGGATAAGACCATGGACCTGTCAACGGCCGAATCCAACTCTTTCAAATCTTTGTTTCGGCCGTTTACCGCTCGCAAGGGGAATAAGGGATCTCAACTACCGAATATCCTAATCAACCGGCCAGGGGATTTTGGAGTGATTTGTCCTCTCAGCATTTTGCCGGTCGAAATTGCAGTCATGGGCAAACAAGATTTCTCCACGAAGGGCGTCCTGGAAACGGACGAATCCCAATATTCGCTGAAGTTTTGCTGTCTCAAGACACGACGCGACGGATTCTTGTTAAAAAGTGACGACAAAGGAATCTTTAACGAACGGGACCCGGACTCTTGGACGTTTGTCAACCCACCTCAGATACACAATACCACCAACAGTACAAGTGTAGTGCCGATATCGGAACTTCCGAGACCTCTGGAAAGCGCTTGGGAGCTTTGGTTATCAAGCAATGGCATGGTCAACCATTCTGCTGTATCATTGAAACAGGTCTTTCGGAAAGGATGGAGCACCGCTCGACGGGAACGTTATGCTAGAACCGTGCTGGATTATCAAGCCAAGGAAAAGGAGCTTGCAAAAATGCGCAGCCAAAAAACACTTGGAAGGATTCAACGATCGGCTGAATCTTCTTCCAAATCCGGCTGTGGAACGAAAGACGCTACCAACCGTCAAACCACAACGAACCAACCGCGAAAGAGACCAATATCATCGAAAAATGATGAGAAAAATGAACAACTGGGGCAAAACGAGGGAAGCACACTAAAAAAGAAGAAGGAGATTCGATTCAATTCAGATACGAAGCAGGACACAGGAAAAGTAGCAGCCGCCACCTTAGCCGTGCCCAAAACCAGTGCAAGAAAACGTATCAGATCTGAGGCGAATCAGAACGAGAGAAATAGAGCAAAGAAAGGAAAATCTACAACTATAGTAGACGACGACAGCAACTCCACCTCCACAATAGAAGGAGGCAGTTCCACTATCACTCAAGAAACACACTCGACTGATACAACGCTTCCCACCAGAGGCGCTGGACGGAAAGTTCTTTCCAAGTCTAAATCTTTGGACCAAGACGAGGAGAGCTCCACCGTTTTCACCGCCTCATCTATTGCCACAGAATTATCTGAACTTTTGCCACAGTGGAAAATTGTTCCATTCCATCCGGATCCCATTTACGAGGCAGGAAACAAGAAATTTTATGGCTGTTTGAAAATGTCTGTCAGCAATGACACGTTGAGACGATTCCTTCCAGAGTATGAACCAGACCATTTAGAAAGTGTAACTTTTCAGTACGAGATTGGAAGTGTGGTTGCGCTGTACTGCGATAGAGCGGTTACGAATGATGGTTCGTGGTCTCCGTTTCGTCTACCGTGGGGCGTAGCCCAAATAACCAACATTTTTCAAAATACAAACGAAAGCGACAACTTTTGGAAATGGCAGCTTGGCATCAAGTGGTTCTACCGATATCCAGAACTGACCAAAACCAGGCAAAAGCTCGTGCAGGGCTCGATGGATAAATCCGTCGGCCTACTCGAAACAAACGAGTCAATGAAGTGCAGCGCAATGTCAATTCTTCCTGTTCACGTGGCACTCACGGTAGATAGGAGCTTTGTTGTGGCACACGGGCACTTTGAGAAACTCCAAACGGGACACCCCATCATTCACATGCTTTGTGAACATATTTCTCCGTCCAAATTCAAAATCAAGTCTAACAGTGATTGGAATATCAACATTTTGAACTGGCAAATATCGGCGAAGTCTTCCGCCATTCCCGATCCGGTGAAAAGAGCGATAGCAAAAGCACCTAAGGCGTTAAAAGAAAAGTACTCTGAGTGGCTGCAAAGACATGGTAGGATTGACGGTGGGGATGCTGTTCGGTTAGCGTTGAGAAATTCTACCGCTTCTTCAAATACAAAGCATGGCTCTCAAGCAGTTATTTCAGCGACAGCGCCAATACACGAGCAGTGGGCTTGTTCATTTTATGATTCCGTAAAGCTGCAAGTCGACTGGGACGCGCTGCATCCAAAGTTCACTCCAAAGAACAGTGACTGGGAAGTGTCTGTTGGGATGGTGATCCCCGTGCGCTGCAAAAATATTCATAAGAAGAAGGCGATATACAATGAACATTTCCCTTTTGTGGTACAATGGAGTCCAGCTCAAGTTGTTTCGCTGTACAAATCAGCATCGGGGGCTTGGATGATGGAAATCCGCTGGTTCCAACGATTTTCTGAAATCCTCGACATACACAAGTGTTCATTTGGATATCTCGACAACGATCACGTTGTTTTTGAGACTGAAATATACAACCATGTACCGATCGACAATTGTTTGCCCGGTAGAATCGTTTTGACTTCGAACGATAATTTGAATCCACGGGTTGCACAAAGAAGTTATGTGACCGGCCTGCCACTGATCCCTTTACTTTGCACTCACATGTGCCTGGATGAAGAAATTGACACATCAAACGATTGGGAAAACTATGATATCACTCTTTCAAGTATCCCACCACCTCTTTCACGGGGTCTCAGCTTGACACCGGCGAATCGAGCAAACAAAGAATGGATTCAAATCTTGTTCCGTCACTACACGACAGCGATTCGTAGCAGACAGATAGATCCTGAACATGGCGACTTGCTAAAGATGAGGTGTGAATTCCAGCCGAGTCGAGGGTGCGTGTCTCATGATTACCAGCCAAACAAGGCAAATATTACGCCCTTTTCTCCAATTTGCCCAGAGATGTCTACGTCTGTCCATTTCTTTCGATCTTTGAACATTCAATCTCCGAACAACTCTGTCGCAGAGCCTACCTTACAAATGAGGCGAAATAAGAGCCATTCATTTGAGTGTGCCGCGGGAGACGTTATCTGCTTTTTTGACGAGAATGCAACCGCAGCTGATGTCTGCCTTACTTCGCCCACGCTACGCCATCCTTTTCATCCATTTAGAGTTCCGTGGTCGTTTGGACAAATTTTGTCGATTTGGAAGGACTCTACCCGTGGGTTGGAAGCCCCTACGAGGGTTGAACTTCGTCGTTTTTTTCGCCGCCGCGATCTCCCCCCCGAGACCATCTCTTTTCTTCCCTTTGGTCATAGTAAATCTGATTATGAGGAGGTTTTTGAGTCAGACGTGGTCATCAATGTAGATGCTACTCACATTGTCGGTCTGGCAGAAATATTTCTTGGTCATCATACTGCCTCAGCAGCATCGAAGAACTCTTTCCACGTGGCTCAGTGCAGATGCAAGTTTTTTTACATGTCGCGCTTTCAACGATTTCAACCGTTGTTCTGTTCATCTGTAATGCCGGGAGATTGGCGAAGCGCTTTGCTGCGTCGAGGTTTCAATCTTTCACATGTGCTTGAACCGCACGCCAGCATAAAGGAGAAAATGCTGCCAAATAAAAGTGATGGTAATTTCCAATCAAATATACTAGATTCTGTCAGTCCGTCCAAAGAGGAAACCAAAGATGGTTGTGTGGCAAGCGTCAAACGCCCTTTCCTGTGTCCCAATACACCAGGTCAATGTTACGAAGGTGTTATTTTGCGTCCCCAGTGGTCCCTGTTTCTCACAACTGAGATCCTATTTAAGTTGGAGGAGGTGGAGCAGTGCTCATGGAGTCTTTCTATTGGTGATTTTCTTGCTGTGAGGAGCAGAAAGGAGCCCAGCCTCGCTGCACGTTTTCCTTACAAGGTAAATTGGAGTCCATGCCAACTTCTCTCGATTTTTGGAGAACCCGGCAGTATGAGGTTTGAGGTGAGGGTCCTGGAATTTCTGCCAGAGGGCGAGAGAGATGAAGTCACTGAGACTGGCACTGTAAAAACAATGGAAGTTGCGGCACTAGACCTGCTGGGTCCTTTATGTTTGAAAGGCCGCAGCACGAATGATCACGCAACGTGGACGGCGACTTATCTTCCGCTGGCCATTTTATGGCTTTCGAAATCATTGAACGCAAGTGCCACCCACGCTTTGACATTTTCGAAGCATTACAATTCTCTTGATATCCCTCACGTTCAAAAGCTTCTCTTATCATCACGAACTTGTTCTGCAGCCTTGGCAGTCAACGGTAGTGAACAGCAGAAGGAGCGCTTGGCGGGAGAATCTTGGTGTGTCGAGGAACCGTTTTTTGTTGAATCCTCGACAGGGAGGGTCTTTTTCAAGAAGATTTTGTTGAAACCAATGTTCATGGAGCTCGGCTCAGCGGCACTTGGAAAAAAGTACACTGATACATTAGTTCTCCGACAAGGAGATATAGTTTTGGCTCAATTCGAAGGTCCTAAGCGGCATCCTTTTGAATGCAACTGGGCAGTGGCAGATGTTGTTGCGATTTTCACAGAAGTTAGCGTGTCAGTGGCACATTCTCTTTTACAGGGGGGAAAGTCGGTAGACCAGTTGGAAGGATATGAATTAAAAGCTGAAATTCGATGGTTCTACGAACGGCATGATTTCGCAGGCGCCGCACCCACTGATGGAAAAGGTGACGAAATTTTTGAGACCGATCACACTCAAATTGTAGACGTTGGAAAGGTTATTTTATCCCATGCATCACTGTTGGATTCTAAATGCAAGTTTGAGAAGTGTGACGACAAATTTAAGTTTCTATGCCAGAGATTCTGGTCTACACAGCGGAAATCACTGATACCTTGTGGGGGGCTCGACGGAAGGCAGAACCGAGGTCTTCTCTACTCGAAATGCCTGCCTTCTCAATTTACTGAACCCCAAACGTCTCACTACGAAAAAACATGTCAGAAAGGGAGGTCAGTGGGTTGGAAAGATAGTATGTTGACGTTACAACAGAAGCTGTCTTTAAAGGATGCTTCGAGGCAAACTAAGGATGACAAAAATATTCTTGTTGGAAGGGAAAAAGAAATCAAGGAGCTGTTGAAGTTTTTCCGTTCTGCAATCCGAGCTGAATCTAATGTTGGTGATATAAAGGCTGCGATGATCGTTGCCGGGCCTCCAGGTGTGGGGAAGACTGCCAGCGTTCATGCAGCTATTTCCAAGCTTTTGAAGGAGCAAGATGACGGGATCGTCCCCAAGTTTCGCTTCATCGCCTTAAATGGGATGGAACAACGACACCCATTTGATACGTACATCAGGTTTTGGGAAGCTCTAACAGGGAAAAAGCACAACGGGTCGCACGATAGAGCATGTGAGTTGTTAGAGGAATACTTTACAACGAGCTCTCCCTTTCCCAACGACATCACTACAGTCTTATTGTTAGACGAAATCGACTATCTGGTAACGGAAAAGCAATCTGTTATTTACAATTTTTTCAACTGGCCAAAATGTGCAGCCAATGTGCCGCAAGGAAGACACCTTGTTGTCGTGGGGCTTTCTAACACCCTCAACTTGGTTGAACAATTGATACCGAGCGTGCAGTCACGAGTTGGAACAGAAAAATGTATCTTCAAGGCATACAGTCTGCAAGACACTGTGAACATCTTAAAAGCCAAAATGGCAGAAGCATCACAGGTAAATGCCAGAAAGAGTGATGAATGCTATGCATGCTTTGTATTCAAAGTCTCATTTATCGCTTTTACAGGACTACAACTTTTTTGACGACGATGCGATTTTATTTGCTGCAAAAAAAACAGCTGCATTGAGCGGAGATATCAGAAAGGCATTTCAGATTTGTCGGGTCGCAGCAGAAACCGTCACCCAGGAGTTCGAGAAACAACAAGAACAACATGGCCACTCCCCAGCTCTTCATCCCAGGATCAGAATCGGGGACGTGCAAAAGGCAAGCCAGGAGTCGTTCAACAAGGCGATTGTAACAGCAATCTCGTTCTGCACGCCGTTTCAGGCTCTATTGCTGGTCTCGGTGGCATCGCTTTGTCGATCGACTGGTCGAGAGGCGGGAGAATTCACTGTGCAAGACATTGTCACCAAGATGGAGGCCGTTGCCAATGGCAGCGGGGAGCTTCAGTATTTACGACCTCCTAACGTCAATGAAACACTTCGACTTGTCAATGTTCTAGGAGAGGTTGGTCAACTATTTGTTGATGTGTACCAGTCGCAATTTCTCTCTTCTAATACGTTGACTCTCTTGCTTTGTTGCAGATGAATTTGGTCAAACTCAAAACTGACAAAAGCTTGTCTGGTCGAAGTCCTTGGCCAGCAATCTCGTTGGTCGTTGACGACTTGGCGCTGCTTAAAGGCTTCAAGAACACGCCCCATAAACAGCTGGCTGAAAAGTATCTTCCTTACCTTTACTAAAAACTAATACTTCAGAGGGGACTACGTTCGAAAATTTTGATACTACGAGAAAAGCTTGTTGGGAGTGGTCTCACATGAGACGCAACTTCTACATGTTATGCGTTATCGATTCACCTTCCACCGTTGAAATATATTTATGATCTATCTGTGATTTCGAAGTCATTACTAACTGTAATTCTCTGTAACTCGTTGGAATGCCCACACTTTCTCGCTCGCAACCCCTGTATCTATCTCAAGATCCAATGAAACTACCTACACGGACCTGTTGGTCGAAGCTGTACTATTACTACGGAGCAGTTATAGTAGTTTATGTGTTGTTGTTAAAAGAATGTTGAATTATGAAAAAAAAGTAACAATCCGTTACATTGCCTTTCCTTTCTGCAACAACAGCTGCGGACGAGGCTACTGCTGATGCCTAAGAAGGTGAGTCCTCTAGAGGATAAGTTGCCACCGTAGCGGTGAAACTTTGAGTATGCAAGATGATTTAGATTGTGAGTTAAAATGGAAAGCTAAGGCTGTAGAGAAAGGTTTGGTCATGGTAAATATGTGTATGAATATACATTTGCTCGATAGAAGAAACAAATACAATCGTGACGAACGAATCGTGGGCATTCTTTTATGGTTTCTGGTGTGAATCTTGTTGATTTTTTCTTCTTGAGATGATTGTTTGCTACAGAGTCAATTATTTACACCGTTCTCTGGCTTTTCCTTTTTTTTGAAGTTTTAGAGCCCGGTTAACCATAGTGCTCCATTTTCATTTGTTCCCCTCGCCTTTTTCTGCCTTTCTCGGAAACCTCTGAAATGCCTAAATCTTCTTTTCCTACCTCGAACATTTCATTCGCCTGTTCAAATGAAGGGTGCACTATCCACTTTCCTTTTTCTTCAAACCTCCTCTCGACAACGTGCGTCAAGTATCGGAAATCTGATAAAACCGCTTTTCTGCATATTTGTATATAGCATCCTTCGTCATGCTTCGCGTCGTTTTTCCATTCAAGAAGTGACCATGCTGGTCATGTTTCTCGCACGACACAGGAGATTCCAGCAATGCGCCATGAATCAGTCAGTAAATGCGTAGTCCAGTTTTAAACTTTTCATCAATAGTAAGCACAAGGATTTATTAGGGGAAAACTCCAGGGCGTCTTTACCAATTTTTCACCTTTCCTTCGCCATTGGCCAATGCTTGCGTTGTTGTTTGCTGGAGTCCTCGAAAAAGTAAGTCTTCAGCTCTGATTGCAATGGGCCAATGTCTTGTTTGTAATCTCGAAACAGACTAAAAATCCCTGCACAATGACTGTTATAGGAGTACGTCGAATAAGTTGGTTTACTGCCATATTCTTTTCTTATGGAGACAATCCACTCAATGAAGCCTTGAATGTTCCAGTCGTTAAATTTGACGGGGAATAGCTGCGTGGATCTGATGGGAATCGGCGAATGGTGGCCTTGGAGAAACCATCAGTTATTCCATTTCCATATGGAACAAATTGCTCTGTAACAAGGAGATGCACTTTTTTTCGTTCGAAAAACCATTATTTTAGCATTTGACCGCTACAACCGTCGTATACATACCGTGACTTCTTTTGAGATTGTGTTTGTCCGACGTACACTGACGGCCTCTTCAGCATCAAAGTTCGAGTCTTGGTCTTCGTGATCAGGCATGGTAGAGGGCGGAGGGCATAAAATCGACCGACAGGAGAGTATGATACATAGAGGGAGAGAGAGTGTGTGTGAATGAAGGGAGAGAGGGTTTTGTTGTTTTGTTATGGTCAGAGGTTAATATTAGGGTTAAAAGTGTTCCATCTCTAACACTTTCAAACTTCAACACTGACTGTGAACAAAGTAACTGTAATATTTTTTTTTCATTATTATTTCCCTCACCCCATAAATATAACAACCGTGACGCCTCCGTCCAACAAACAGATACACACACAGCCCTCCCTGCATGACAAGTTGTTGCGTTTTTGTTTTCATTATCACATCCTCCTACCTGATTAATTCTCTAGGATCCAAAAGAAAGTCAATAAGAAAATTCGTCACAGCACGAAAAGATGCTTGGCCCTCCGCCCGAAACAACCAACGCAAGTGGAGGAATGTTAGGGGTCTCAAGCGAGCACCCAACAACAAAACGATCTCGTAGTGCTGGTAATCAAGGGAGCACAATTAAGAGAGTAAAACTATTCAATGAAATACCCCCTATTCAGAATGGTGTCATCTCCGCGAGCAAAACCCCGGTAATTGACGAAGGGCGGATAGTAGACATTCCGACAGAAAAAGTACTCGACGTGGGCTATTTCTTCGACGACGACGTGAAAGATATCCCAGAGTACGATGTTTCCCAGTCCGTGCAGAATGCGTTGAAGAGCACTTGGCAAAAGGAGAAGGCTTTGCGAAACGCCGTGTACACTGATCTAATGTTCAACCACAACATAAAGTTTCCTGAGTCAAGCTTTAAGCCGGAAAGCACTTCTCGGATGTCGAAGTTACTGCGCAGAGTCCCCCTGGCGAGAAACAAGGAGTACGTAGAGGCTGATCTGGCCAAGCTTTTGGCAGAATATGCGAAAGTTTATGATCCCATTACAAGTACTAGCCATACTACGAGTGTGCAAAGAATCGTGCGAGGGCTGCCTGTTACAACAACGTCGGAGCCAGAGCTGGCGCCAATAGATACCAGAGGTCCTGCGCAGATTCGGTTGGGGGGGGTTCAAGAACGCAAGCAACTACAATGTTGCGAAAGCCAAAATTGAGTGCACAATGTATCTGCTTGGTCTCTTGTAGTGGCTACGTGTGGAATTGGGAAGACCGGTCGAGTCAGTGTTCGGATTCTATTTTTGCGGCTGCCGGTGTGAGGACCAAAAAAAGAAGACCTACACGGTTGGCATTCTCAAGCTTTCTGCGTCCCAGTTCCTAGGCGATGAGATGAAAGCGGTGTGCTATGAAATCAAAGACAATGTCAACAGTCTACTGCCAATGCGACTTTTGATTCACTTTTTTAAAAAAGGCAAGCGATGGGACATGTCGAACCAAACTACCACTGTGCCTGTCGAAAGAAGGATTCCATCTCTCTTTACGCTACCCGCAAGTCTGTGGAATGATGAACATGACGCACGCCGTCTCGTTCTCCATGGAACACTGTCTATTGTCTTCGACATATCACCCCTGGGCCTAGAGAATTTGCTCATGTGTGAGAATCCAGTACATTTCAAAAATTCTTTGACCGACAAGCAATGGACTGACTTTTGCAGTCAGGTTTCGTCCGTCTCCAAATCAAACGGAAGTACAGCCGATACAAGGTTTTTTCTCAAAATACGATCGAAGGACACTTCTTCGCTACGCAGACCAATGGGGGCCATGTGGGACGTTTGGGATCTTCTTGTAACTAAGGATCGAGCCAACGACGACCACCAGGTTGCTGTTGATTCCATATCGAGGACTTATCCCCTCCGGCCTTACACAACAGAAAATATTGGTGTTATTTTGATGCGTGATCGTGGTTGTCCTCTCAAACTCGTTTCTAGCTTTCCCGATCCAAAGAGCATTGTTACTGAACTTAGGAAGGTCATGAAGACGGCTTCCTTTCTCTCTACCTGCCTTCCTCACGGCGACGTCTTACCCCACAACCTGTTATATGATCAAGCAAGCGGCGAGATGACTCTCATTGATGTGGATGAAGGGGTGAGAAAACCGCAAATCTCAAGCGCGGCTGACCATATTCTCCGAAGAAAGAATGCCTATAGAAATGATAGCAATGATTGGTACATTGCTCTGCTGTATCCAAATGTCTTCCGAGAATACGCAGAAAGCTACACTAAGTTGCAGTTGATTGCTTCCTTTCTCTATTTGATAACAAGAATCGACAAACTCACCAGCACATCCCTTAAACATTATGAACTCATTCATGACAAAGCAGAAAGTTTAGGGGTCGATCTCTGCCTTCTTGATAAGGAGGATTCAACGCTTGACAGAACCAACACAACTAGATATATTGAGTCGGTGGATGATCTATACAAAGACATGGAAAAGCTGGTCGATGCCATAATAGCTGCTTAGCCCTAAGACCTATTTGTGAATTGAATGGCTAGCGGCTCGGCGGTCAGCCTCCGAAATTCGTGATACCCTGATAAATATGTGTACCTTGACGAGGGTGGAGAATTGTACCGTAATCCTTCTGTTCGTCGCCTGTTTGACCGCTACAACTACACTGTTAGGCCTACTTTTTGAGCAGATTTCTCCAACCAGAATGTCGTGCTCACCTCACGGTTGTCAACGGCATACGACCCCTTCTACATGGTGCTGGCCTGTCACCCCAATTTTGGCCCTACGCCCTGGCCCACTTTCTACGCATAAAGAATGCCATACCATCACGAGACCAAACCATCCTCCCATTGAAGCGATTACTGGGAAACCCAAAGACTTTTGCGGCCATCTGCACCTTTGGATGTCGTGTCTGGGTTTGCCCAGCCACTAAACGGCCAGGTAAATACGTTGTCCATTCACGCAAAGGTATCTTCCTCGGATACCTGCCTGGTACTAAAATACCAAGAATATTGCGTGGTATGGTGTCGAAACCCACCTGTTAAAAATAGCCAAACAAGCACAATTCAATAAAAGCATGAATGATCTCCCGCTAGACTCCATCCCACCAAATATTCAAGACCTCCTCCGCTCCCTTGATGGCCAACGCTTCCCTCGGAGCCCCCCCCCCCAACACACACACTCCTCGATGACTTAACGTTTGCAGACCAACCATTTACACTGACTCTGACTAAATGCTCTAGAATCAAATGCTCCAATCCCACATTTGGTATTGCCCTCCACACAGATTGATTCTTCAACCGTGCTTATGTCCAAGCCATAAGCCATTCACTGCAACAGTACCATTGCAAAAGGTTTCTCGATAATGAAGGCGGCCAACAACAAAGTCCGCGGCGCTACATCACTCCGATTAAGCATCACCCAGTCTTTACTGTTGAAGATGCCCACTCCTTGCTTGCCTGTGACAGTTCAGATCGTGATCTCCACATTATTTCGCACCTGAATGTGCCCCAACGGCTGTACAGCTCCGTAAATCTCTCGTTGAACATGACCTCTACCATCCTGAACACCCCGATGATGACCATACCCCTGTCTTCCGCCTCGAAGACATCCGCCAAATTGCGGCCATTCGCTACCCCGGCCTTCACTTCTCCCTCGAAGTACTATAAAAATTTACTGCGGTACCGTCGTCTAGCTGAAGGTAGGGACTACGGTACCATCGTACCTCTATTTTATACTACCTCTGGGTACTGGGTACGATCGTACATACCGATACTGCACACTGCGTGACTTGACATCAAGACATCAAGCAGTGAAATTGCGGGTTCGCACTTTCAACTGTTGGTTAAGAGGTGATTCGCCTCTTTCTGGAGGCCTATTTTCCCGTGTTGGAGTAGATTCCTCCCGCTGTGCCTTCTCTCTTTCTTTGCTTCGTTTTCTACTCTTACAGTTAGTACAGGTACCGGTGAGTGTGCCGGTAGATTGTCTACGTCGTATGCATGATGACTTGTCCTGTACTTTCGTTGGCTGGCAGACTTGATCGACCTGATTGAGAAATGAGTCTTTGAGTAACGCTATTATAAATCCTCTCGTCTAAAAACTGTTCCTCGAAATTTCTTTGTGCAGATAATAGCACTGAAGGAGAATCCGTTGAGTCAGTATAACCTGGAAAGGCCGGTAAAATATGATGTATTCCTTAGCAGTTTAAGGTTCGGGTTGCGTTCCAAACGTTTGACACGTACGTCAACTCCGACCACAAAGGAAAGTGGCGACATCACGAACAGATCGAAGAAAATCATCTTAAAACCCAAACGACAAGCGACTAACCGAAAAGCAACGCAAACGTGTGATGTTACATCAAAAATTGTTGTTTCTTCTTTTCTCGGTGTGAAACGTCAAACGAAAAAGTACAGTGATATTTTCTTTCACAAAAGTTGCTTAGCACTTAGAATCGCCCACCGCAACAGTAAACATTTGTAACCTGTAGAAACAGGTACGCCGCCACATCACGACTATCATGACATCAAAAGCGCCGACAACTGCTTCGACCATGCAAGCCACAACCTTTGGTCTTGACCAGGTCAATGTTAGCTTTCTCGAAGGCAAACATACGTCTCCATTGGTCATTTCTCCTCGATGGGATGATTCTGTAGATTTTGTCGCTACATGGCTCCACCTGAACCGCTCCTGGGTGGAAGAGCAAATGCTTGCCTATGGTGCTGTCTACATCCGAGGATTTCTGATCAGCAACCCTCCTGAATTTGAACGAGCTGTCAATGCCCTGCAACCCAAACTCTGCGATTCGTATCGTGGCACCTCTCCTCGAACTCTCAAGGAAGGGTGCAAATATGCCTTTTCTGCCGCCGACGCTCCAGTCAATTTTCCTATTGCCCAACACTTGGAAATGTCATTTTTGAAAGCTCCGCCTCGCAATCTATACTTTGGTTGCATGAAGGCAAGCAGCAAGCCAGGAGGCGAGACATCCCTCTGTGACTTTCGGAAAGTCTATCGAGATTTGTCCCCGCAACTTCGAGACAAGTTAGCCACCAAAAAGATCAAGTATTCGCGAAGGCATCACAAGATCGGTGAACGTTTCACCTACGATGTCGGTGCCATGTTGGGATGGCCCACACTCTTTGGAACTTCAGATCCCAAAGAGGTCGAACGCATAACACAAGAGGAAGATGGCCCTGAAGTTCAATGGGTAGGAAAGAATCAAGATTGCTTCCTACAAGAATGGATAGACGAGCCGTTCCAACAACATCCCATTACTGGAGAACAAGTTTGGTTCAACCATTCTCAGGTATGTCAATACAACGACCACTGCTGTCAGTTTGTCGTTTGGTTGTCGCATCATTTCAAATCTCATGGTAACAATTGCATCTGTTTCTTTTCTTCAGGTTTTTCACTGGACGACGTTCTCCATGGAGCTTTGGTACAGCTTCAAGCGCATCAGGGATTTTAACCTCATTGTGCACTTTATCATGGTTACACTGTTCACCTTTATCAAGTATGGCCTCCTTGGCTACAAGATGGCATTGACCACCACATTTGGCGATGGTACGCCCATAACCTTTTCGGAAATGAGCGAGATTCGTCGCGCCATCCACAAAAATATGGTCTACAGTCGTTGGCAGAAGGGGGACATCCTGTGCATTGACAATTTCAGTACTAGCCATGGCCGCCAGCCAACTTACGACCGTTCCCGTCAAGTCATTGTAGCATGGAGTCATCCATGCAACAAGAAACCGGCGGCGGTAGTACCGCGTGAAGAAGCTGATGTGGACATGAATGTCGTCCTGAAATCGGGGATTGTGCGTGTCCCAGACTTAGTTGAAAGTCCCGATAGCACCCCTTCGACCACACTGACCAACAAGAAAGCGCAAGAATTGAAAGAACTCTTTTTGAACGATAGTTTCAAAAATCAAATGGCTTTGGCTGGAAGAGAAACGATCCAAAAAATTGGAAACTCAGGAGCTGTCTTGTCTTGTTCATGACTCTGTCCTCGGTTGACTTTGTTGCTGAAGCGACTGCTCCGGAAATATCACAGACTGTGCGTTGACGCAGTTCGACCACTATATCCTGTTTTGGTTGAGCTTCACAAGACACACTCCCATTGTTACGTCTATGCTGCGTAGAGTAAAACACATAAATAGATGTAGATGTTGTGAAAAAGGTGTCGTTTTCTTGACTTGTTGTAGCATCTCGTTCACAGGGATGGTCCATCCTTTGGACATGGTCGCAATGCCCCTATCAGAATCAGATTTCCCTCGATGGGTAAGCTAATTCGTAAGCAAACATCGACAGTCCCTTCAGTATTCAGTATCCTCTCGTGTGACGTGGAATCAAGCTCACCACAAGGGTGGCGAGTAGGTGATGACATGTGCACGGATGAAATTGTCCGAACGACTCAAAGAGACATTCCATCGAGTACCAAAAGCGATTGGGATCCTGCTGGGAACTTTGCATCATCATAGTTTACGGGATTGTATGGACAACCTCACTCACTGTGATACGATTGCATATTGTATATGGTATAGGATCAGAGGCTCAAATCTAAACACGGTTGCTGGGATGTCATGTTTTTGCAGTTTGCAAGGATGCGATTGCACACCGAGACACCTTATCTCTGATGTAAACTCACAGTCAGTGGACAAGAATAATTACTGAATAAAGATCTTAATAACCAGTAAAACCTTGAGCGAGAGGAAGGTGAGCACGCACTGTGACCTCTTGTTGAGATGACGCTACTATCCCCTAACCTGCTATACATCTCGGCGTGCTAAGCCTGCGACTACGGTAGAGTAACTACGGTAGCTATCATATAATTTGACATCGCAGGTTCTTCTGTGTCACAATCCCTTCTTTGTTGCCACTCAACCGCACAGAGTGTGGATGGTCGCCACTTTCTCCTCTTCCCAAAGGTAGACCTCTTGCGTTCACAGTCAACACAACTTCAAACTGTCCTCACAACTTCTGATTCGATACTTCGAGAATATTATGGTTGGGAGAGGGAAATGAAAGATCAACTCGACTGACGCGCGTGCACAGCTTCTGTTTTCTCGTTTCAGATTCGAAGATTTAGGCCTTATTTACTCCCTCTCTATTTACAGCTACGTAGTAACTGCAAGATCGACTCCGAGCATTAACTATCGTCTAACGTACTACCGTATCTACATATGGTACCACAGTAGTAGTATTACGTCTCCGTAAGATACATAATAATATAATATCATACAAGTTGAGCAAGAAGTAGTCTACCGTTAATACGTACGTACGGTAGGACATTCCTACTGTTGGCTTCGGTAGCTGCTGCGCTCGAGCAAGTGTCGTGCTAGGTAGTACTTAGCAGAGAAAAGTGAAACGTTACCCTCCTATCTTTTTATTGACTGTGAGTATTAGTTTATGTCTTAGTCGAAGTCCGCCAGAAGTTATCGTGACGTATCTGTTGTATCCTCGTCACTGTCATTGGTTGAAGCAAGCAGAAGATCAGCATGAACGTCTTCTTCTTCTCCTCTTCGGTGAAGGTCAGTACCATTGGCGCTCAAGCTCGTGGCACAATCGGTGAGGCCCAACTCCTCGTTGTTCGCAGACGAAGACGTCGAAGAAGAGAGGGACAGGACGGAAAATTCCAAGAAGCACCTTGTGTCATCTGGGGTAGACCACGAAGCATGAAATTTATTGTTAATAGAAGTATCATACCATGTGTCCGTGGCTAAAGGTTCTAAAGAGCACAGAACAGTATTGGCCAATCTTTGGGCGTATCGTTTTGGAATAATGAAAGAGTTTCTCCTGTGGAAGTTTCGACGACGTTTGATGGGGATTTCTCGAGAATGGCGGGTCCTGTCGTTCATGGAACCGCCTTTCACATCCGTCATACACCTTATTTCCACCTTGTGAGATGTTCCCTCAGAGTTTTCCTCATTGGTGCAACTCTCCATTTCCATTGTCTCAAAACGGTCCTTCTCAAATATTTCTGGTGTACCGCAGTAGGAAAGAGTTTTTTTATGTGATCCTCTGAAAATGCATGCCTCGTGAGCTAGTACAAAGGGAGAAGAGAGAGCTAATGGCAAACTCTATGTTTTTGTTGCTTTACACTATAGAGATATTTCAAGATGAATTCAGTTGCACATCGGTTCGTTCTTATGTCCATGCAAATGTAGTGAAGATGATTCGTCATTTTCCCTGCGGAATGTTGCGTCATTTTCTTTACCAACGCGGAAAAGGTACTTGAATTGGAGAATCACAATAGAAGCGTAAATGTCCCAACTTTTAGGCAACAATGCCCCCCGCAATCTGAGCAAATAGAAGACGTTGTTCTTTCATCGAGGTTTTTGTTCGGACGACCCACAATTTTTGGAGTGCAGAGGGGAGATCCATTCATTCATTCATGAAAAGAACGAACACTAGTAGCTAGCAGTACGTATGACTTTAAGGAGTGTTACCGTTGTGATACACAGTAAAACTGGCTTCGAAAAAGCCTTTCGCCTGGTGACATTTAGGCTTTTCAATTCGCCGAACCGAAGGTCGCAAGCGAAACCCAAGCCCTGGAACGCCCAAAAAGCTACTCACTGTCAGAATAGAATGCAAAATTCACAAAAAAATCTGAGACCCAAACCGCAAGTCGAACCATCTTGGGCCCAATAATAAAGTCCAGCCAAAACAATTTTGCAAAACGTAGGACAGAATTTTGGGTTTCGACTTGCATCTTTTGGTTCCGTTGTTGTTGCTGTGCTGAACATCCATGATCAAACTTCAGTATAAATATTATGGAGTAACAGCACTACGTAGTATCGAAAGTAGTTATTTGCAGTTAGTGTACTCAACAGTCAGATAGCCAATCGACCGGTGCCTGTCCCATCGGTCGAACCACCGATAAACTTCAAGAATTAAATGTCTCTAGCTACACCAAGTGCTGCTTTGTTGTTGGCAGTTCGGTCGAGATAAACCCAGAATGAAATAATAATATCGATCGAGCGCATTGCCTCGCCCCTCCGGGCAGATACGGAACTACCGTAGGTAGGCGGTCGCTAATACCGGTAGTTGGCCTAGCCATAACTAGAATTCATTTATGTTGCACTGGAACTTCGTAGATTGGCTAAACACAACTAGAGGTAGTACTACTCGTAATTAATACAGAGTACTTTATTTTGAACGCTGCTTAGTCATGATTTTCCTCTTCCCCTTCGTGGGGAATATAGTGGAATGATATCACACCACATCACTTGCGACTTATGATGTCAATAGAAGAGATAATCAGCATGATTTCCTGCGTTTCTTAGAGGGCGCCTTTCCCTTCACTTTGAACTTCTTCCCTTTCGGTTGATTCAATGCTTCCAGAGGCGGAAATTCGGCTCGGGCTTTCCCTGCCCCGAACAGCACGTCAAATACACTTGCTTCGCATGCTTGGCCCCTTTTCCTCTTGTCTTGCCCTCGCTCGGGAAAGAATTCACCAACTTTCCGACCGTACGATCGGATTAACTTCTCCGCATCGCGATCTGACACCATAAAGTTCTTCTTTCTCTCAATCGATTGAGGCGCACGGACATTTACGAATGGAATGGGGTCAATCAAGCTGAGACAAGAACGGCCTTCTCGTTCAGCATTTAAACGAATGCTCGCTTGCTGTCTTGCCTGACTTCTTCCAATCTCCAATTTGAATGGATTTAAAATATATTGGAGAATCGATTCTCCTTGACGCAACTCCCCGCTCAGTTTTTTGATGAGAGCTCGATGGCACAGCTCAAACAGCTTCACAATGCTGTCGATTTGGTAGGATGAAGACAAATCCGTCGACCCACCGTCAGAGGTACTCACAATTACTTCCTGAGACAAAAGTGTACACGACGACGACTCCTTTCTTGCAAAAATTTGCCTCCTTGCACCATAACGAAAGAAAAAAGTGATTAGGGCTTCAGCTGCATCGTCGTTACCACCCTCGAGTATGTGTTCTTCCAACTGTCGATTCGTTGTCATCGAAAAGAGAAAAACAAAGGAACATCCCGGTTGAGTAAATGCAGTTACGTCAGACGCAAAAAGGGTTCCAGGCCATCAAATGAACTCACATGATGAGCCACCAGCACATAGAGAGAGAAGGATCCAATTCCGCCGGTGAAGGGTTTGTCCAGATTGTGTTCAGACAGCAGCATCTTCAATAAGACAACGATGGCAGGAAAACACTTAAATCTAGATACTTGAATAGATGCATAGCTGCTGGTGTCTGTACCGTTGTGACCTCCCATCGCAATATCGACTTCAAACCCAAAGTGCGATTGAAAATTTATGATGGGTACTTCTAAGTACATTCGAGGACGTACCAAGCAGTTAGTGCAAATATCCATTTAGACAACCAAGTGCTCCCAGATGAGTACTTACTTGCTTTTTTTCGGACATGCAGAGTAGTAGCATATGGTTTCATTCTCTTGGCAATCTTGTAGAGTGCATTCACGACCGCGGTTCTATTTCGTCCAGTGGGACCTGAATTGAAATTGGATGTTGTCATCTTGGACACCGTGTACGAAACCTCCATTCCTGAATCATCGAATCCATCCGCACCGCTGCATGTTGTGGCAGATGACAAACTGACCATACTCTGTCCCCGCGGTCGTCTGGCCTTGATGGCGTTGTACGGTTCATCATCCTCGACTTCGTCATCGTTTTCACTGTTGTTGTCAAGTAAAAGATGTCCACCCATCTTTGAACGACAACCAAATTCCCCTTCTTCTTGTTTTGCTCTCGACCAAAGCGCTTCGAGTTTGTCAGCATCGTCGCAGTCGTCCTCGTCCGTACCATCTCTCTTGCTGCTGTCATCGTATCGGTGATCAACATAGGATTTTTCCCAATCGACTTCCTGGTCAGACTGAAAGTTGGCAGTATCCTTTTCGACTTCAACCTCGTCGATTCCCCTTCTATCAAGAACAAAAAGCTCCTGGATTTCTTCGTCCCCATGATTCGATTTTTGACCTTTTTGCGAATCGTTGCCCGTATCACAGCTTTCCTTCGCTTTAAAAGTTTCTGATAATGAAGTTTCAAGGGCATGGTTAATAGCGTTTTTCCATTGCAAAATCCGTTCCTGCTTTTTTCGATTGGGATGGACCTGTTGCTGAACTGAAGGATGCAGTTTTTCTTCAACCTCTGAGAGAGAACCCTCGGATTCTGCCAAGGAAATACTCCGCTTTCTGTTTAAATCAATTTTCGTGGTCGATGTGTCTCTTTCGTCGTCACTCTCATCCTTTGCAACCACACCCCAAATGGCCATATCGATATCGCTGCTGAATGTACAAACACCAGGAACAGCAAATGAGCCAAACGTCTGGCACAACTGTTCATCGATACCAAACAGATCTTTGCAGACACTCTTGATGTTTCGAATCAAATATTCCCGAGATTCACGCTCTGCGGGTGTCAACCTAACATATTCCACAAAGTGAGCCATCTCTTTATTTAAATGATGTAACGAAGACTCGCTAACAGAGAATCCGTTCAATGTTCTCGATAATTTGTTGTGGCGTTTCCTGTTGCCACAGTTGTCAACGTTTTTACACCACGGAACGGGCTTGTTTGTGTAATTCGAGTGAAGTTTAACTTTGATGGGAATGTTCCTGTTTGTGGCCACACCAGCCCTTGATACAAGCGAATATGATTTTCGTTTTAGGGGACGTTTTTTAGAGCCTTGGCTTGATTTTCCGTACAGGTAATTAGAGGGAACACCTCTTCCAGGGGCATTCTTGGGATGGACCAATGCAAAATCGCGTTTCTTCGTCGCTTTCGCTGATTTCTTCTTGGAACCTTTGGTGCGGGCCATGATGATGCTGGTGCGATCTGGATGTGCTCCTCTATTCTCAGACGACAGATACTAAGAAGCAATAGCGGACGAAGGATTTCGCAGTGATAAAATTTGACTCTGCTGACGAGTTGTTCTGTCGGCAGCGTTATGCAACGATGAAACACTGAAAACCTTTTCATTTGGTGCGTGTTCAAATACTACCGGTAGACTACCGGTACTCCATAGCTATGTACATCATATTTTTGTTTCTTGCATCATTCCATGGCGGAGACTGGATGGGTGGAATGAAAGCCAGACGAAAATTCTCGTAGCCCTGTCATTTTCATTTTTGTGACTCCATGGACCGATGGACCGTATGATACTATGATACTCGGAGGGTACCGTAGTACGTTGTACGCAGCACTGTGCCGGTAGTATGATACGACTCGGTAATCAAAGAAAAATCTTCGTTTCTACTGCTTGAAAGATTTCTTCCCGGCCATTGCTGAATAAACCCTCATGGTGCATCGAATCGCCGAAAAAGACAATCACTCAACTGAGAATATCTGGAGAGCAATTAGAACTACGACTGGATACAGGATCACCGTTACTAGTCGCACACTACAAAACAGGACGAAAGCCTTTTGCCTCTGACAGTGCGCTTGCGAAGCTCATTGATATGTCAGACATCCATCTCCATTTTTGTGATGATGGTACCCAACCAAGAGGCCACCCAACATGTCCTCCTCCTTTGGTTAGAAGTAGAATCAAATTTCCAGAGCCGGTATTCGCCAAATTTTCTGGATGCATGAACCCTTCATTCTGACACGTTGATCTCCATGTAATAAGCGGGTCGTCGTACGCATGTACAATCAGCATTGGGATGCTCACATTGTGTATCTTTCCGTCGTTTTCCATGGGAATCAATCCTCCCTCATGCTCAATATCGCCTAGTGCAGACATCTCCCTGTAATAATGTTCCAAGGAGTCAAAACCATTGTACGGCACCACGGCACTGCCATCAATTTCGGTCACGTGCGTTGCTCTCGTCATCTTCAAAAACTCGTCATTACTGAGCCTTGCCATGACCCTCCTTCCCCACTTTCCTAGAAGAAAATCTTCTCGTAGGGTCTCGGACAGCATTGGTTGCCATAGCCGTTGAGCACGAGAAAAATGCTCTTGGTAACGCATGTCTAAGCCTCCAGAAATGGCGACAGCTCCATCCAATGGACAAGTCGGTCCGTAGCTTGCAACGAAATTGGCCAAGACGATGGCACCCATTGAATATCCAACTCCAATCAACGCTTGTTCATCTCCGATCGCTTTTCGAATTGCCGTTGCAGCTGATTGTGCATCCGATGTCCGGGCACCATTAAAGAGACTCCAGCCTCGCAACGGGAGATCCATCAATCCTCTTGCAACCATGACAATGACAGTTGAGTTTTCTGCGTTTCTCCGGTACGTCAAGTCTCGGATATATTCTTCATCGCTGCCTCCGTTCAATCCATGAAGGACCATATATACTGGTTTGTTGAAATCATACCCATTCGATGGGAACGATATGTCTAAAGCGATGTATTCCCGTTGTTCCGTTTCTTTATCAACTTCGAGGAAGAACCGGTGCCAATTTGGTTTCGGAAGGTGATTCAAGAGAAAGGGCACACCAGTTCGCGAATCTCCAGTTTTCAGCCATTGCGTGGCACCGTTATCGAAATCATATCTGCGGTAGCTTTCTGGCCAGTGCGAAACCAGGCGTGATACCAACTCGTTGCTACTGGAAAAGTACAGCCCTTCGGAAACGTTCACTTGATCGACCTTATTCCCAAACACCAACTTGTTCTCGATGCCATCCCATGTCATTTGAATGGAGAGCAAGACCAGTCCAAGAGTAAACACCGCCGCCATCTCCAAATTGGCATCAAGACAAGTCTGTATCGCTACAATCACAGAAATAACAAAGAGGACCGAGCCAAAGGTTGGGCCATTCTCCAGAACATAAAGTGTGTCCGTCATCAAAACCAGAGACGAAGCCACCGTCAAGATCACGCCGATAGATAGATTCGTCTTGTTGTTTCTTTTCTTGGCAATCCCCACTTGGTATTGTCGTACCAAAAGAAGTCGGATCTTCCGAGCCGTCAAAGAAATGACGCCAATCGGTCCAAAAGCGCCAGCAAAGAGGCGCAACCAAAGCTCTGCCATGGCCAAGAGTGGTGGCGCAATCATGAACCACATCGAGATGATGCATTGAAAAAGGTTCTGACCACGAAAGCGCTCCAGTCCAATCGGACCCATGGGAGGAACAGTTTCGTCAAAATGAAAATCATTGTCGTCACAAAAAGGATGAACCGAAGGGAGGTTGAGTTGAAACAGAAATTCTTGGGTTGACTGTGGAAATGCCGATAAATCCACGGGCTGTTGCCTCTGGCAATAATCTTCCATGGACCAGCTCATGCCTATTGGTGGAACACACTTGGTTTTTACGGGGTTTCGACGGAACGAGGGAGAGCTTGGCCGATCATGAATTGGGATTCTGTTGCACAACACCATGGAATAATCGTCATGGGAGCTGTTGAACCGTACGATAGTACCGTAGCAACGACTCTATCGTAAAGATTCCTTTCTACTTTCTACTACAGTACGAATTGCTATGGCTGTAGAACAGTACCGGTAGCAAACCGTATGATACCGTGTACCGGGGGTACGGTAGTTTTACTGTTAACAAATCAACGTAAATCATCGCGTTTATTTGGGTTCAGGATTATTGTAACTTCACCACCGATTTCGAAGTTGTTGTTTGTTGGTACACTTTTGATTACCGTCGACTACCGGTACTCTACCGGTAGTAGGTACTCACAGTCAGCACTTGACACGGTATGACATGTACCGGTGGACTACCGTACCCGTATTTTGTAAGACGTGATGATGCATGATGTCAATTTGAAATAAAACAATCGCTGCGATAGAGAAACACAGGGAGACATCCAAGAACAAGTGTCGGGATTTGCCACATTATTTTTACATTAATCTCCGCTATAGACTCTACTTTAACATGGTATCGACACCACCGCCATTTATTCCACCCGGAATCCCTCCACCGTCGCTTCCTGAGGACCAAAATCTTTCGGGCATCCCATCTCTGCAACCTACGTCAACATCATCTCTACCACAACAGCCACAACCTGTGTCGGTAATCAACCCTCGACTATCACCTCCCGGAACCCCCAAATCAGTTTTCGAAATAATCATGACGGGACAGCCACTGACTTCTAACCACTATACTCCCGAAAACGCACTGCATCGTCCCGTTCCTTCCACCGGTGACCGTAACAAAAACAGCGAATATGCTCTCGATACTATCACTCGGAAATCGCTTCCTTTTTTTCAACCATGGGTACCAACCGCAGGACCTTCACAGCTGCCTCCCGATTTTTCTTGGTTGTCCAACAGTTGCGGCGGCAAAGCAGCCATTGGAGTGTTTGGTGGCGGAATCATGGGCCTGTTAATGGGCGTCTTTTTGGGCGCACTGTCAGATGCCACGCCTCCCATCCAAGTGATTGCCGGCAAGGATGTACCCCAAGCGCCGCTCAAAGAACAGATGCGAGTGACCATGAGAGCGACATGGGAAAAATCGTTATATTGGTGCCGCAATTTCGCGTTCATCACGGGCGTCTTTGGCGGATCCGAGTGTTTGGTAGAAAAGTATCGTGGCAAGCACGACATGTGGAATCCAGTAGCCAGTGGATGCATAACCGGTGCCGCACTCCAAGCCAAATCGGGTCCCCAAGCTGCAGCAGTTGGCTGTGCTGGATTTGCAGCTTTCTCTATTGTTATTGATTCGTTTATGGGCCATTATTAATCTGTGAGTCAAAATAATATTACGATTGCTGCAATGCAACAAGTTGAAAACACTCGAAGATGTTGTTCCGACATACTTCCGTAGCAGTATGACTTGCGACTACTGTCGTAGCAGTACCACAGGGAGAGAAGAAGAAACATAGTACGAGTACTCGAACGCTTGCAGTACGTTGTTCGACCAGTAATGTCGTATCTGTCATAGGATGAGAGTGCAAGCCTCATAAATTCTTTTTATCTAGCTGGTGCAGCCATACAATTTAAGATGTGCGGGTTGGTAAAATTGTGCCCAAATCGTCCCTAATCTCCTTCCTGTGCTGTGTCGACAGCAATGCCAGCTGCATCGATTGTGATCTTCTTTGGTGGCAGCATACAGTTCCTCTGGCAAAACATTGATTTGACCAATCGAGAGCGCTCGCAATACTTACGACGCATCACATTGGTGTCTTTTCTTCGTCGTAATCGCTCGAATCACTAAAAGACGAAGACATAACAACCAACTCGCAAAATTGGTTTGTTCGTTCACAGAAACTACAATCCAGGACAATCAACTCACTCTATATAACAATCCATCCACCAGGATTTTATGCGTAGACTCGAGCTTCCCTAGTCTCGACGATAAGACATCGGGAGGACAAAATAAACGGAAGACAAAGTTAAATCCTTTTTTAGAATGCAAATAAGAATTCAAAATGGCAGAGCGACAAAAGACGACAATGGAACTGAACGTTCAACCACTCTATTGAATCAAAATTAGTATATAGCTTGAGCAAAGACATGTAATGAGGCGAATGCATCCCAACCCTTCACGTTGAGAACATGTTCTTGGGAACAATTACGTTCATAAAGGGACTACAGGTAGGCATGTTTGAATCCCCTGCCATCAACAATCACTGGAAGTCCTCTCACATCAAGACAACATAGTTCGTTATCTCCTCTCACGTAAATTATGGCGACCTGCGAGTTGGACTTTATCCATAATCATATGTCACAGGTGGCATTTGTAAATTTCCGATCATCTAACTGTAAATTCGTTCTTCAAGGATCATGATCTTCTCATCTTCACGAAAGGGTCATTGATCTTCGGGGGCATGTTCAGCCGCCTGTAATTGTTGCTCTGAGCTCAATGGCATAAGGCGACAACTTCACTTGCGTAAATTATTATTCTCTTCGGCTGCAGTTGTTTAGGCGAAATGGAGGTTATATGACTCTAGAGCTAGGTACTCTAGTAGAGTACCGTAGCTACTAATTGCTAGCTAACGGTAGAGAAGGAATGATAACTCACTGCACAAAAGAACAATAAAGAAGTTAATTTTAACTTGTAACATGTCTTCGACGTACGGTACCGGTAGACCGGTAGTGGCTCGCGGTTGTACATACTGACTGTGAATGACCTTTGAAACCGCGCCATGACCGAGGCCGAGTACGGATGTACACTTTGACTGTGACTGTGAATTATGATACCAACCAATCGGTACGATAACCCTGACCCCTGACGCCTTCGACATATCCGTATCATACCGTACCGGTACCGTAGTCTATTCTACCGTAGAACGAGTACATAAGACAGTCGATAGTACTCTTTAGAGGGTACATACCGGTAGTACGATTTCGAGTCCGGTTCCAACTTGGCACTCTGGCACCAACAACCTAATAAAAAATAACAGTAAATAAATTTCTCCGTATGCATACTTGCTGGCACGAACAATATTCACAATCACAGCCAATACTGAGACTGAATTGATATAGCTTAACGACGCCTGGACGACATTCTTAATTCTTTGTAGAAAAGAAGGATTGAAAAATTGGCAAAAGAATGGTGGACCAATACACTGAAGAAGAAATCGCCGAGTTCAAGGAGGCGTTCTCGCTGTTCGATCGTGATGGAGATGGTGGGTGATGGTGATCGATAATTTTTGAAATCTGTGTAGCGATCGATTTTTTGAGGATATGGAAGACACTTAGTTGGATCGTAATATCCTGCCAATTCCAAAAGAAAGGTGTAGGCTTGACTCGATGGGACCGTACTTGGAAGTTTGCAAGGGGGGACTTTCAGTCGATTCCATTTTTCATTCGATTTTTTTTTTTTCTGATTCCATTCTCTCCCTATGTTCATAGGAACTATCGACAGCGATGAACTTGGAACCGTGATGAGATCGCTTGGTCACCAACCGACGGAAGAAGAGATTGAAGACATGATTCGAGAGGTAAGTCGTTCTCCGATTGACACTCCCAATAAGGTGTGCCGTTATTACAGAATATCTCACTGTAAGGAGCACAATTTTCGAACTACAAAGGCTGATAAAGATGGTAATGGGACTATTGATTTTTCTGAATTCATCGAGATGATGCCTCGACAAGAAAAGGACGACAACGCAGAAGAAGAAATGATGGAGGCGTTTCAAGTCTTTGATACCGATGGCAATGGCTCTATTACCGCCGACGAATTGCGACAAATATTCATCAATCTGGGAGAAAAACTGACAGACGAAGAGATCAACGACATGATCAAAGAGGCAGATATTGATGGGGACGGAGAGATCAACTATGAAGAGTTTGTTCGAATGATGTTCAAATAGATGCTTTTGAATGATGGCAAATGAAACAGACTCGACGGTAATTGATACAGCAGCTTCTGCTGAGCAGCAACTGTTATGCTCACACACTACGCTACTAGTAGAGACCAAAAGATTTTTTTCTCTTGCTGTCATCATCGCGTGCAAATTGAATTAAAAATTATTTATAGGATGATATCCATTGTCATTGACTGTGAATGAGACTTTGATCACTTTAAATCATAGAATGATTGCGTCGTGGCTTGCACGATACGTCGACTGTATAGTGCTATGTGGCCACCATGCTTCGTGGCATGAAATACTTACTTGGATGCTTAGCTCACAACAGTCCCAGCTTTTCAAGCTCCAGCTTTCCAACTCGTGCAATCTCTGCCAACCAGATGATTTGAAGTAGACTGAGCAATGCCAAAGACACAAATGTGAATCGCAGCCATGCAATTCTTCCCTTCAATCGAGGGTCAGATCCACTGAGGGCATTCCACGCATCTCGACAATAGTAGTAGCTGACAGTGCTCCACATGAATACGCGGCAAATGACAAAAAGAACAGCAAAGATACCTCCCAATACTGCTTTCGCAACAGGGAACGCATCTGCCATACCGGGGACCCCATGTACGTCGTCGAAATTGGCCAACAGACACAGGACGGCAGTAGACACTTCCGAAAATCCAAAATAAAAGGGAACATAAAAATGTGCACTTCCTTGGACTAGCGCACCCCATGCTGTGAACAATGTCAGAATGTGATGCAAAATGAATTCAATTCCGTCGTTCCATACAATAGTATCGTACGTGTTTTTGACTTGATAGGCAAAGAAGAATAGCGTTATCCGGGCAGCCTCTGGATGATAGGTGAACATGCGCTGTTCGTAAGCCACTGGCATGGCATTTTTTTTTCGTCCCAACGCAGCATCAATCATATCTTGCACAATGTGCCTCGCTTGGTATCCCAAAATGGCCACGAAAAAGCAACTGAACGCGTCTACGCCAACATGTCGAGCCAAAATATTACGATGGGTTTCATCCTCAAAGATTGGGTATGCGTCCTGTGGAAAAGAAATGATCAAAGAGAAAATTATGAGATGAATTAATTTCATATCACTCGTGCCGTGGTTCTCGTTCGTCTCCCTTTTTCCCATGTTGAAAGAAGAGTCGCCAAAACGACATGCGTACCTTTATGGAAGCAAAGACTTGCCGCAAGGTCAACTCCACCATGATCAAAAAAGCGATCACTAATCCGCCTGTGATCATCATGGACGAAGGACTGGGAATATCGTCAGAAAAGGATTCCGTCGAAGCCAAGAAAAGGCGCCGTTTGGAAGAAGAAGCGGCATTGGTTGATTTTGCGTTTGCGACAGTCGGTTCGCGGCACATGGTTCGAAAAAGTAACTGTTTGACTGCAATGGAAAGATAACTGCTGTGAAATATACTCGAGTAGGATTTTTATTTGGCAAGAAAATGGTAATTATTAAACTTGGAGTTTTGGCTGTACGAAGGACTGTCTCGGAACCGAAGCCATCGATCGTCGTCAAATCTGTCGTCGTCGACAATCTTGATTTCCCCATGCATCGTCATCATGCATGAATGGATGAAGGGAAAAGAGGATCACAGACAGGAAGAATGAAGAATTAACAGTACTTCGAAGTAGTGTCGAAGTCCCGTACACTCCATACGTGCTCAACCGTTGGACGAAACCATGGGAACATCCATGAATAGCACGAAGTACGTAGCGGTAGTACGGTACCTACGGGCAGACTACGTAGTACGAAGTTACAGTTAGAAAATGAAAAACTGGCTACTTTGTAGTCTCTATCATACGTCGTAGGAGCAGTACGGTAGACTGTTAGGTAGGTACCTACGTACGGTAATTCGTACTTACGGTACTGTTAGGCTACCAGATCTAGAACGTAATTTGACGAGATTGAATTCACCTCGGCCAAATTAAATTTAAATTGGACGAAATAAAAGGTCAATTGGCTGTGCACGGGCAAAAATAGTTGAAATTTGGTCTAAAAAAATTCAATTATTAGAGATAACCTACTACTCCGAGTAGTAGAGGTAGAGGGAATAGCTATAACAACTGTTACTTGGAGTAGTACGCACGACCGGTACCAGTACCTATTACGTTCAACTGTGAGTGGTTAAAAATTTACCGCGTAGTACAACTTACGGTTTGGTAGTACCGTTGTCCACCCGTGATACAGACATGCTCAAAATAATATTTATATTTATATTCCCTCATCTATGGCCCTTGGAATGAAGTATTCCACTACTCATATCTGCTTGAATAAATAAGCCATAAAGTTATTGATGTAGGTGTGTGTGTAAACGGGGAGCTACATTAATTTATGAGGATGTCTATGGGTATTGGATTGTTGGCAGATGGGAACTTGAGTAAAGCGGTACGCGTTATCCAAGTTACGGTTGGGGATCAACACACCCTCACCCATGGACATAGGCGAAGGAATGATGTGGCGGAGGGAGGCACAGACGCCCTCATCAGGTGATGAAGCGGAAGGGGCAGTGGTAGCTTTGGAGGTTGGGAACTCGTCGTTGGTAAGGCATTGGAAGTAGTTGGTGGACAAGGTGTTTGGGTCGTATAGGTAGGAAGAGCGAATAGCTTTGTGGTGGGCGGCAGGATGGTGCTTGGTAAAGTAATCGGCCCGGTTAAGGGCGCCCTTCCGCCAAATGATGTGGAATTGGCCCTGGCGGACCCGGTCACGGATCCAGTAGAACCGCATGTCCATAGCCTTTGAGCGTTTTTGTTTCACAGTATCATTGGCGATGCCCACAGCGGTACTATTGTCAGTGATGATAGGTGTAGGTCCTTGGGGGTGGCCGAGTTCCTCGAGGCAGACGCGGATGGGGCGTGCTTCTTTACCATTGTGGAACGTTCCAGCTAATTCGGCTTCAGCGGCGGATGACACGACCTCCTTAAGGATTTGGCAGGGGATGTGAATGGCACCGTTGGGTGCTGCTGGGGTGGCAGGATTGTCGCTGATCTCACTGAGGTAGTGGTAGCCAGCATAGCGGGAACGTGCTTTGGGTTCGGAGAGGTAAGAGGCGTCGCTCTCGATGTGGAGGTGCATGCCACTGGCGCGGTAGCGGACACACGCGTCGGGGTTTGAGGCGGCATAGTTGAGGAATTTGGTGATGGCTGTTAGGGTGTTAGTGGTGGGTTTGGCCTGTTGGGTGGAGATGGTGCCAAGAGCAGGGAGCATGGTCGAATCAACAGCGCGGGCATAAAAAAGGAATACTCCCACGATCTCCTGGATTCGTTTAATGCCGGCGGCATCGAGTGGGGGCGAACTGTCGTCAGCCGGGGCAAAGTGGACCTTGGCCCCGTACTCCGGCTTGAGCCAGGTGTGGGGGAATGTTCGGGCCGTGTGTGGGATGAGTGAAGCGAGTAAGGGCGCGGTCGACATATCCTGGCATGGAAATGTCGCAAGTACGGGCCTCATAGTCCCAAGCGAGAGTCAATCCGCAATAGCGAGTGCCCTCCCAGTCGGCTTTGCATTCGTATCGTTGTCGGAGAGTAGCCAGTAGGTGGTCGACGTCATCTTGGTTGACATATTTCACTCCGAAGTCGTCGACCACAAGGGAGAATGCCAGGGGACGAGTGCGGTGGCGCCAGAGGCCTGGCGTATGTTCAGTGGGGTGGTATCCGGCTGGTTCAAGGAAGGTGCGAAGGTAGTCGTTGGCGATTCGGCCGGCCTGTGGGAGGCCGTACATTCCGCGTCGGATTTCAACGTAGACAAAATCGCCGTCCAGGAGGGCGGAAAGGTTGTATTGTTCGAAGATATCGTCGGGGATGTAGCGCCGGTGGATTCGCATGTATTCATATTCGGCCATCGGCGTGCCAAGGTAGAAATCCTTAAGATCTCCGGACATAAATTTTGCTCCAGGGGTGGATAGCATGCTGTTAATTAGAGTTTTGACGGTGATGATGTCAGCAGTCTTGGTACTGGCGTCGTGGGGGTAATCTATAAGGTTACCACCGGCCGTCCATCGGACACGGTAAGCGTTTTCCTTTTCGGGACGATGGGCACAGACAATGCGAAGGTATGTTGCGGTTTTGTGCCTAGGGACTTGGTCTTTGCAGATAAAGTAGATGGTGTTGGTACCTTTGATGTGTTTGTAGCCTTGGGCAAGGCGCCCAATTTCCTCAGCATTGGAAGCTTTCCAGTAGGCACCGTCGCTGCACTGACTGAGTTCGGCATACTCGGCAATTTTTCTGGTGTCAGGGTTGAAGGCATTGCCGTGAAGCGCCATGTGGTAAGTGACAGGGACGGCAGCATCGAGCAGGAGCTTTTCAAAGGAGGTGGTTGAAGCGTGGGAGGCATGGCGGGACGGTTGCGGGAGTGCGCCGGTTCTTTGGCGGGTGACATGGGGGTTGGGATGGGGAGAAATTTTTTTCTGAGGGGCTGTCGGCGGTTTGCGGCTCGTCATGGCGGATTTCTTGGGTGTGCGGCGTTGGCGGTTGCGTGCGGCCGGGCCAGTTAGGTTAGGAAAGGTGGCATCGGAGGGTGCTGTGGTGACGTCAGTGGGGCCGGCCGCCCTCGGAGAAGCGGGAACAGGGTCAGGGAGGTTGGGGAGGGGGGGAAGATCCTCGGTTGGCACCCTCAGAGGTGAGGCGGGTACCGGTTGCAGGTTGGATTGGCAGGGGGTGCCTGGAGGGGATGGCCCAGGGGAGGGCGGGGCCTTGGTTGCCACCCTCAGAGGTGTGGGGGAGTTGGGGCTAAAGATTTCCGCAAGTTGTTCAAGGGCGTGGCGGTTGGAGGTGGAGAGATACGGAGTGGAAAGGGAGGTGGGTTTCTTGAGGATATTGATGATGTCCTGGAGGCTGGCGTGGATGAGGTCATCGGGTGTGGCAAGGGGGAGAGCGACGGACTTGGGGAAAAAACTGATGGTGTCGGTGATGCGTTCGCGGCGGGTTTCGGCAATCCAGACGGTGTGGCAGCGGTACGATTCAAGGGCTGGTCCGATGTACCAGCCGTCAGCGGCGTGAGGGGCCCAGCTTTCGCGTTGTGCAGGTTTTTTGTGGACGAGAACTTTGCACCCGGGGGGGGCTAAGGGTGTGCGATTGTAGTCATACGTGCCGTGGAGTTGGGCCCAGGCTGAGAGTTTTGGGTTGAGGCGGGAACCGCGGTTTAGGTTGAGGGTGAGTTCAGCCTGGGGCAGGAGCCGGTCCAAAAGGTGGATGGGGAATGCCGGGTCAGTGGAACAAAGCCCCGCAATGAAGTGGTTTTTGAAGGTGCGGATCGCCCGTTCGGCTGCATTGCACCGATGCAGGTAGGGTGGGACAAGTTGGAAATCAAGGTCCTGGTCATGCATGAAGGTTTTGAGCATGGTGGAGCATTCGTTGTCAAGGTCCTGGTCATGCATGAAGGTTTTGAGCATGGTGGAGCATTCGTTGTCCAAAAGTTGGAGGCGGGGGCGGAGGCCGGCACGGACGAGGCGCTGATGGGCCAGGCGAAAGCATCGGTGTGGGATTGTTGGGAGCGGTTTTTCATTGGGACGGTGAGGATGGCATTGGAGTCGAAGTCGTACACGACAAGGATATAGTTATTGCCAGTAGACGAGGGGGCAATGAATTTTCCGGTGAGGTCACTGTAAATTTTGCCTGGTGGTTCAAAGGCGGCGGCGAAGCAGTGATGGGTTTGGTCGTGAGGAGGATCGGCGGTGGGGAGGTAGTCATCCGTATCGTCGGTGGTTTGGGGGGGGGGGGGGGGGGGGGGCATTTGGTTTGGTGGATCGCAGGTTTTTTCGAATTTGGTCGAGGTGGCCTTTGGTTGTGGCGATGGAGGAGGGAGGATGGCGTCTCAGTGTTTCCGCGGTGAGGCCCGGGACACCCGTGATGTAGCCAAGGCAAAGGGCGTCGTGTAGGGTGGAGAGGGCAGGTGAGAATAAAGATGCGTGAGCAAATGCAACCAGGTTGGCTGGGCTGGTGCGATGATCGATGGTGGCCGCCGCTGATTCGGTTTGTTCATGGAGGGGGGAGGGGTTGGCATGGTTTGGATCTGGCATATCAAGGTGCCAGAGGCCATTGTTTGGATCGCGGGAGCCGGTGAGGAGAAGCTTGGGGCCGAGGTGGACGGTGGCGGTGGTTTTGGTAAAGGTGACAATACAGCCCGCGTCGCACAGGGGTGCAACGGCGATCAGGGGAGCAGTGGAGAGGTCGGGGATGATGTAGACACGGCGTGCTGCTGCGGGTAGCAGTGGAATGTCCAGTTCGGCCTCATGGGTTGCGTACATGAGGGCACCGTTGGGATTGGAGATGGCAACTGGGTGGGCGAGTGGTCGCATGTTGTGGTATGGGCCATTGGTGGAGGCAAAGTGGGCCGTGGCTCCAGAGTCGAAGATATTAGGGACGGACGGGGGACCAGTGTTTGAAGAATTAGGGTGCTTACTGAAATTACTAGTGTGCACTATGATTTTATCAACATCTGGCTCCCGTCTGGCTCAGGATGGGCTGCGACGGAAGGCTGCAGTATTGATGAGTCTGCAGCCCCCTTTTGGATTTCGGATGGTGGCGGTGTGGTCATGTTTCTCCGAAGGGTGCTGGCAGGTGGCACTGGTATGGTTGGGGTTGAAGCCAAGGCCGTGGGACCAACAGTAGTACATGGTGGTTGAGTCGACGGTGATTGAGTTGCTACTGGTGGTGGGTGCAGCTGAAGCTGTGGCCGGTGCGTTCGGAGGAGTGGCAAAGTTGGCCGAGTGGAAACCGGCCTGTTTGGTGGTTAGCTCTTCAAGACAGAGCAGGTTGGCCGAGTCGAAGTGTTCTTGGAAGTTGTCATATGTTTTGTCGGCAGCCGGCTTGCGTTTCCACTCGTTGATGTACTGGTCTAAGGATGGAGGAAATGGCGGTGGCTTCAGGGATGGGTTGGGAAGTGTCTTTGGCGAAGGCCATGCAGTCGGTGACTCGGCCCCAGATAATGTCGAGATCGTCGTCTGGGTTCCATGGGGAACTCAGTTTCTTTCGGTTGTCCTCGAGGTCCGTGTGGGTGATGGTGCCATATTTGGTGGTGAGGTGGGTGAGAAGTTCCTGGGGTGTAACATCGGCATATCCGTGGATTTTATCATCTAGTTTCTTGGTGAAGATAGGTTCCACGGCATTCAGGATCTGTTGTTTCAGGTTTTGCTGGACGGAGATGTGTTTGTCATAGGCACTGACAGCATCGGCGTAGTCCTGGTTGGCGTCGTTGATTTGTGCCGTGGTTGCGCTGGCAACGCGTGTAGGTCGGATCGGGAAGGTGGGCGCAGTGTAGGCCTGGCCGGCACGTGCAGTGTAGTCTGCAGTTGTCATGACAAGGGCCAGGTGGCCGTGACTGCCGTATTTGGAGGGGACACTTTTGGCGTTGGCGAAGATTTCCTTTGTCATGAGGATGATGGCTGGGGCGGTGGGGCGGCCGATTATGGGGGTCAGGGGGTCATGTGGGTAAACGAAGGTTGGGACTGACATGTTGTTGGTGGTTGCAGATTGAATCTGTCTACGACGTAGTTGAGGTGGGCGGTTGCAGACGGGAACACGGTGGGTGCGTTGTCTGTTTAGCCGGTTGGTTGGTGGCGGTGGGAGACGCGAACGCGGTGGGTGTGTTGTCTGAACAGCCGGTGAGGGGACTTCTCAATGTGTTTGTTTGGGCAAAGACAATGAGGATGTGCAAAGGTTAATGCAGCTCTATTGATGTAGGTGTGTGTGTAAACGGGGAGCTACATTAATTTATGAGGATGTCTATGGGTATTGGATCGTCGGCAGATGGGAACTTGAGTAAAGCGGTACGCGTTATCCAAGTTACGGTTGGGGATCAACAAAAGTAAGGTCCCTGGAATAAAATTATGCATGATGTTCATTTTAAAATTGAATTATTCTTAACTGTAAACTTCAAAATATTAAATAATTCTCTACAAGCAAATTATTCCTTACCTCCACAAATTTTTTATTACTCTACAAGGTAGCTAGCTAGCTAGCTAGCTAGAGGTATCGTTACTCTACTAGCTAGCTAGAGGTATCGTTATTCTCGTCGTCTTTTTCCTGTGTCACGATATATATGATTAATATCTGCCAAACCCCAGAAAGTTTTGTTTGTTCGCAAAAACAACTGCGTTTCGAAGTTAGATGGGAGGGTGCGCATGCGTCTGCTGTAAGCCCGTATCCAGCCTCAGAAAACAAACGCTCACACATGTTCGATGTGGGCACAATGAAATGTAAACCCATGAATGCAGATTTTGAAGTCGTTGTGGACACAAGACGTCGTCGCTTTAGAGCTTTTTCTGCTAGCGAGAGTCCAGCATCCGCGTCTCGTTCTTCTTATGTCCTCGTTTCTTCCTCCATTTGTTGACGATCCATGTCTAAGTCCGGTCACCTTCACAGATTCATCAGGAGTGAGCTCCTCCTCGGAACCCTTAAAAATCTTCTGAACGGCACTCTCGAAAACATTATCATGAATAATGCTGGCATTCTCGCCAAGCCGATTTTTCGTTTGCGGGCAAGTCTTGATGACTTCATCGAATAAGTCGCGGACCTCCAACACGGTTCTGTTTTCAGCTTGGAGCGCCTTTGTGACAGATTGCAAGTCAGTCAGGATACTCATCAACAAGTCGATGGTAAACTTTTGACTATGGTTAGGCATCATGTCCTCAACTTCCACTAGGCCAAGTTTTGGAAGAAACTCTTCAAGTTGCTTGTAGCGAACTAGCATCTCGTATGTGCTGCTCCATCGTGTTGCATTGGAACATTTGGCACGCAATGGAGTCAATTTGCGCAACTTGGCAGCCGGGATGATGTTTTTCAATTTCTTCATAAGACGATAAACACATGTAATGAGTGCAGCATAATCCTTCAGAATGTCCGTCACGGCAAGGTTGAATCGATGACTGCCACACCCCACTCCTCCACCATTGTTTTCAGCCTTTCTTGGTAAATCATCTTCAAATTCCATGGAATTTGTACAAACATGACATCTGTCTCCCACCAATTGACAAAGGCTCCTTTGTTGTCCCACTCTTCTCGAACGACACTCTTGGCGTTGTTGTAGTAGAAAGCTCCGATGAACGCAAAGACATCTGGAGGCAAACGCCCCTTTTTGAACCCCAAGGGACTAAAAGTGCGTGAAATGCGCTTGTGTCTGCTCCATTCATATTTCAGTGTGTCCTCCATTTCCTTGACAAAATCATGGTTCTCCTGTCGAGTGGAAGACGGGGGCGCCTCACACACCAGCGGCAGAGACGCCGCTGTTGCAGTTGCTTTGTTAGTGCTGCTGTTGTCTCCAATCAGACAAACAACATTTGCCCAAGTCTTGCGATATACGCCAAGAATGTCAGTGATCCGTCTCCCATGGGTAACATTGAGAGGAGCACCTTCGAATATCTGTGTTCCTTCGTCGGATCGGGAAATGTGGCAAAAAAAGCCACGTAATGTGTGTTATCATCACTCGATCGCACCACGAAGATTATCTGGAATCGCATGCAAAGCTGGTTTCAATTCATATGCTTTGCATGCAATTCAAGATAATCTTCGTGGTGCGATCGAGTGAGGTGTAACCACTGCCTTTTTGTTGGCATTTCTAACACTCCCATTGGGTGTCTCCCGATGGAAGAAGGCAGCAGTTAGTTCCTTCCCACTGATTTTGATTGACGACATGGTACAAAAACGATGAATTGGTGCGAGATTGCCAAGGTGCCAAGTGCCAAGTTGCCAAGGTTGATAAAAATGACAAGAAGACCAGACTCTGTGAGGAGGTTCAGACTGTTCAGACTGTTCAGACTCGGGTGCAACGGAAATCATATTTATTATTTTATTAGAAAAAAATAACCCGGGAAAATGAGAATAGATTATGCAATGACGGCGAAGCGAAAAATGAATTTTATGTAAATGGGCCAGCGAAGAATAAATAATTATTCGAGGGGGATGGGTCAGAAATTAAATTATTTTATTGCAAATATTTAAATATATTTTAAATTAAATATATTTTCGAGCATGTCTGCCCGTGATTTGATTCGACTCACAGTCACTACCGGTATGACGTACCAAGTCGTTGACAGTACCAGAACGCGACAACGTACCGGTATTTTCATACCTACGACTTACCGTATTACCTACTACCGGCACGTAGGTATGATACCGGTAGGTCTATGACTACGACGTACCGGTTTGTGGTAGTTAACAAAAAACATACTCGTATTTTTTTATTATTTACAGTTAAGGCCTTTTTTACCTAGTATCTTCTGTGGCTGTATTTTCACTGGCTTGGAATGTGCGTGTGATCGACGGGCAGATGGACGAATCTACCGGTACATCTTTTATTATTACCGTACTCTACTACCGTAGTACCGGTAGTACTGGTACCGTAGACTACTGGTTCCGGTACGTTATACGACGTCTTCATTTTAGCACAGTAGCAAAGTTCTGATTTATTCTGTTATCATAAGTATCAATCAATAATAAATGAGTTGTCAGGGAGGATTGACAAAACGTTAGTATCACAGTGACTTTTTCCAATACTGAAAATCATAGTGCCTTTTCCTCAAAAATGAGTGGAATGCCAGTCTGGTCGTAAAATCAACAGTTCGAACATGTTCTTGTTGTCTACCAAGAAGGCATACTACCGTAGAGGTATTCATACCGTAGTCGTAGTGTCGTTATTCAGGAAAGTCAACTGGACATCTCTTTGGTCTTGCCTCTTTTGGAAAGAGGGAACCGCAAAAGCACTACCTACTACAGTACTAGGTAGAGTACCGGTAGTCGGAACCTCGGAACCGTATACTTCGTATGACAGAAAAGCAACGATTGTACCGCCATAAAGTCTCTCGAAGGTTCATGGCCACTGCCATTAAGAGCCCTTCTGTCATATTCGAAAAATTCTTTGGAGCCATCGCCATACGTTGAACACATAGTGCGGAAGAGTTTGCTGTAGCATCGCGTGTGATTGTTCCTCGCATCCGGGCAACGTAACCATAGCTTGTAGCGATGAATTCAGAACTTTCCAGAGATAATACCGCATGTGAGCACTTGATAGACGAACAAGAGAAGCTGGGATCATGTTACGAAATAGAGCTCAATGATTCCCTCTCATCAATCGAGTCTTCAGGCTCCTGGATGACGCAACCGCAGGATGCCTTCATAGGAAAGGCAGCACCACAGAGCCCATCACAAAGTCCATCCCCATCTTCGTCCGGAACAACCAAAATGGATGCAAGCCATTTTCCATCCCTCTCTCCGTTGCACACACCACGAAAGCAAAGAACAGGTGTATTCGCAATGGAAGACGCTTCCAAACTAGTAGTATGTACATCTCCGGGCGTTCCGGTATCACTGGGAATGTCACCGGGAAAACCATCTCGACCTCCGCTATTCAAAAAGAGGAGCAGGCGAGGAATCCTGCGAAGTACTCGCACAAGCAGTCGGAGATCCTTTCTTTCATCGTCGCATTCCACTGGTAGCCTAACGCCAGGCAGCAGAACACCCTCGAGTAGCGGCAGGCGATGCAATCGATCCTCACGGCACCGCAAAAAGAATAGCCCCTTCAAAATGGAAAAGCGAGTCACATTTTTCTTGCCCGATGACTCGTCCGCAAGTACATCTGTCAGCGGTTCCCTCTTATTATGCGATGTTGATAACATGGAAACAAGCTTACGCATGGATCCTTGGGGCAACGTAGCGAACGACGATTTCGGGAATCAAAGCTGCCGCATCGTACTGCCTTTCATAAATGGACTGGATGATTCGGATGATGAGTTTGCATACGACGACTACGATATCAACGAACGACTCCCGAATAACATGGAGGACTGGTTCAACAGTGCTAACGATCTTGGCCGCAATTTCAATACTTTAGATTACGAGGGATCTTTGGATGATGGCTGTCCAACTCCTTTGCGGAGTGAAACGAGCGGTGGCGAAGAGAACCTGAATGCAATTGATGCCTGCAAAACGCCTCTGCCAAGCGACATGCCTCCATTACCGACATTGGATATTATGCACGAGACTCCCGTGATATCCAATGTCAAGACAAGCTCTCAACACCAAAAGGAAAAAACTGGCATCGCTTTGTCGACACTGACACCGATTCCCCAGAAGGAAGAGCATAGCGAGAAGAAGGAAGTTGGGACGAAAGAGTCTCCAACTTCCGTGATGGGATTTGAGGAAGCTCTTTATGCGTCCAAAAAGGATACTGATAAAGTACTGATCAGTGACGATGATGATCATTCCATCGAGTTAGACCAGTTTACCGAGCGGTTGGCGTCCGTTCAGCTTCGAACCGACGACATTGCGGTACGTGACTTGTGCCAGCGGGCAGTCACAACGTCTTCTGGAAACATCAAAGATTTGAACTCATTGGCTGATGCTTCTCCCTTTGCTTTGGATCTTGTTGTAGTATCTACACCTGAGTGTCGATCTTTAAAGAGAGAAAATCACGGTGGTGGTCTTGGTGGTATCTGCAAGGGCAGAACGATGGATGATTTGAAAATGAAGCCCGAGTCAACAGTTGAGCCATCTTCTCCTTTGCAGAGAGTATCGTTACACAAAATGGTTGTATGTTCCTCTCCGATGAAGTCTGGATCTCTGTCCATGTCACCCATTGGCCGCATGGGGCTACGGCGACCTGGTAGAGGATTATAATCATCACACATAACTAGCCGCGTCATTTCGTATCTAGCAAAGAGCACATAGAGAACAAGAGAAAACGAGTTTTCCTAGACTACTACGAAGCTATTTGATGAGCGAGTCATCGAACTGTATGACGCTAGGATCATGACCGGTGGCCTTGTATTCAACTACCGGTATGTCCATAACACTAATACAATCGCAGGTACATTGATTGAGCGCTAATCTATGCCTTACCTTCTGTTCCTTCGATCTCCTCATCGAGAGGTGGGTACCAAACCGAAAGAAGAGCAGTCCAAGCAACACTAGTCACCAACACCACGTTCAATTGGTGTCGAACCGGCACGAACTGAAAGTTGAGAAGTTGCACAGGAATCCAAAAGCTACACAAAATACGAAGCAAGAAAAGTCTAGGACGTGAGCAAGACTCTTCAATCCGCTCTACAATCCCTTTAAGACATGTCAAAACTTACGCCCATTGCGCTTTTTGCGTGTCCCACATGACATCTTCTAGCCTCTTCCAGATTTCTGTGGGTGTCATTCCTTGGACAAATCCCATGAAACCGTGGTACATAGCGTTGGAGACCCAGCTCCAGTACACAAACTAAAAATTTAAAGGAAAAGAATATCAGCAAAATCGTGTGCAAAGGTGGCGTGGGCCACAACACTGTTGCAACTCTCTTCCGACCTACCTGTTCCATGACGGTCTTGAAGACTGGAACTCCCAGTCCAGTGACACCCACTCGATTGGTCAAGTACTCCAAAAAGTTGAAGTGAACATGCGAGGCAGGTGCATGAATGAAAAATCCGTAAAAGGAGCACCGTCCGGTCCTCGCCCAGTCATAAACAAACGGTTTGTCAGATCCAAACGCCAAGGGAGGTACGGCTTGTGCAACTGCATCGCCGACACTCCACAAGAAGCTCCCGGTAATCATCTTGGTGGGCAATGGATTCTTTTCTAGATGCTCTTCATAAAACTCAGCAAACGACCGTTTGGTCGAGGCTTTGGTGGCTGGAGCGGCTGCCTCTTCGATTTTCTTGACGGCCTCTTGCTCGACCTTGGCGTTGGAAGTGGTAGAAAAGAGTTTGGAAGTATCATTCTTGATACATAATCTATCCACTTGTTGTCGTAATGCCGAAAATTGGTGATGAAAACGCTGTTGTGTTTGGACAACCGTTCGTCGGCCAAGTTCAAGACTGGTCCGATCAGCAAGATAGGTCGAAAAGCAAGTGATGGAAGCAACAGCGATCGCTGCACTACCTCCACCAGCTTTCATAGACACGCCTCTGTGCAATGATTGAAATGCCATTGCAAAAATACGGCCGAGTGGTAAAATTGCAAGAGACTGAAAATGAATCGAAGCGAAGCGATGAAAGTATGGGAAGAGGTGAGTTCGACTAATAAGTTGCTAGTGAGTGAAAAGTGGCCGTAATAAGAAATTATTCTCACAGTCAGTCAGAGTCGACGAAAAAATTGATGAATGATGTGCCGACCATGGAATCAATCGTCGAGGCGAAGGTTGAAGACTGTTCGAAAGTGCTTGCAGTCCGAAAGGAAGTTTATGATAAGTATTGTTATACGTTATGAAGATATACTACGAGTCTATTCACCATACTTCCCGGACGGTAAGGCGATCATAATTTTATTCATTCATGAAGATAATTTCCAATGACATCTCCTCAAATCGATCATCGGGCGGACGCGCGAACAAACTGGCCGTGCCCCCGTCTGGCTCGATCGGCTCGGTGGCTGGGCAGTTCCCTCTCTTTTGTCAACCGCTGTCTGCCGAAACAAACAGAGCACAAAGCGTAGAGAATTGAATTCAAAGCTGAAAGTATTTACACACTCTTCCCCTTACACTTCTGCATCACCACCAAGGTAAGTTTCGCTATGGTAGACGATGTTTCCGCTTCATCCCTTGTTGCGTCCACGACCTCTTAGAACTGATTAGATGGTTGCCAGCGTAGAAGAGATATCGCTGAGATGGGTATTTTCTTTCGGCACAACCACGGCCTTCGCCAATCGTTTCGGTAGTTCGTTTACGCGCAGTTTACAGCAACAAACGAAGGAAAATGGCGGATACAACAAATTGCTGACGATGGCAAATGTTCCTTTCCATTATTAGGCTTGACTCACCTCCAACATCGTTGTTTCCTCTTTGTCTTGCCCCCACAGTATAAACTTGTTGTAACATTTTGTACCGTACACCTCCCTACAATAATACATCATGAGCGTTGAAATGGAAACTTGTCCGGCCTCTGCGCCGTTCTTTGGATTCATGGGTGTCACATCTGCCCTTGTCTTTGCCAACATCGGTGCTGCTTATGGCACTGCTAAATCCGGTGTGGGTATCTCCTCCATGGGTGTCATGAACCCTGGTTTGGTTATGAGAAACATTATTCCAGTGGTCATGGCTGGTGTTTTGGGTATCTACGGTCTTATTGTGGCCGTCATTATCCAGGGTTCCATTGTGTCACCTCAGAATGGACTTTCTCAATACTCACTATACACTGGATTTGCGCACTTGGCTGCTGGACTTTGCTGTGGTCTTTCGGGACTTGCCGCAGGTATGGCTATTGGTATTGTTGGAGATGCCGGTGTCCGAGCTGTTGGACAACAAGAAAAACTCTTTGTGGGTATGATTTTGATTCTTATTTTCGCTGAAGCCCTCGGTCTTTACGGTACGTAGCCCTTCGATGAATTGTTTCAAGGCCCTTCGTCGCTATTGTTGGCAGCAATGAATTCGCCTCACGCTCTTCTCGATTTGGTACAAATCTACTCTCTTTTAGGATTGATTGTTGCTCTGATCTTGTCCCAAAACTCCTTTGTCTGCGAGGGAAACAACTAACTGGATTAGTAGTAGGTGGCTCATCAAAGAATCAATTATCGATACAATCATTGTCACTCGAAAATGAGTTCACTACGATAACCTTACAGGCGACGATTATTATTCCTAGACTACGTTACGAGATCAAATTTCTGTATCGATGCAACATGCTCCTCCACCTCTTGCAAATATACTGTTTTCGTTGGACTCTTTGAAATGTCACTCGTAGTTTTTTCGGTGAAGAAGTTCGACGTATTGTAAGGGCCTGTCAAGCAAACGCACACCCCATCCGGCAATTTCGATCATGTCGTCCTCCGGGTATGCACGTCGTAAGAGTATGTCTTACTGTTAGCAAATCGTCAGGTTAATCCAGTTTATAACTATACTGGAAGGTCCTGCCTCTCACTAGTAGCAGAAGCGTACACGCCATCCGGCAGTTTCGATCATGTTGTCATCCTCCGGGTACGTCCTCGTTCGAGTATGTCTCAGCACCAAATCGTCAGGTTTATCCAGTTTATCTCGCTACTCTCTAGCTAGAGTAGCAGTTCCAACAGGTTAATAATTGTACTCCGTAGTAAACGACGAAGTACCGGTACTCTGATTTTAGTACCGTAGTCTATATGACCTAGACTACTTCCCGAGAGGCAACTACTGGCTGGAATTCAAACAAAGAGGAGTTGCTCCGGTACAATACTACCGTACTATCGGTACATACCGTAGTCTACGAATATCATACGTATTGAGAGTACGGTAGACTATCACCGGTAGGTACGGTATCATAGTCTGTAGATGGTAGTACCGGTACTACCGGTATTACTGTAGGTACCACTAACAGTAAATGTCACGTCGCCATGACGACAGTCTGTATGTAGTACGTCCTACGTTCTTCTTACTGTTTAGTAGCAGTTCTTACTTACCGTACGTGCTTGTACGGTACCGGTACCACCTTGTCCACAACAGTACCGTAGGTAAAACGACAGTAATTACCGTTATTACGCAGTCGAGCCGATCACGCCACAGCGTGTGCGCAATTCACAAAAACTAACACCATGTCGAACGCTCCTGAATCTGCTCCCCCGGTGGATCCTCTTCAAGGGGATGCCGAAGGCAACGTTGAGGGAACGACCGAGGCCTGGCCTGGAGATAATGGCAGCGCTATCTCTGGAAGCACGGCACTTCGTCCGGTCTTTCTCGGCAATCTCAAACCGACGTACAACGCTGACGATATCATGGCAATTTTTCACCAACCAATCGTCCCTCCTGGCACAGACCCCGGAAAGTTCAAGCCCATTCCTGTGGACCGCCTCGACCAGAAACGTGGTTATTGCTTTGTGTTCTTGAAAGATGCCGTCGTTCAAGAAGATAAGGACAACGCCGAACAATTTGTGGAAGCCATCAGTGGAATGTAAGCACCTTCCTTTCTTACTTACGTGAAACCTACGTGTTTTCAGTACCAGAGATCATTGGATGCCATCGCACCACTTTTAGCACACCGCGGCAACAGTGGCAAATATCATAACTTCCTCCCCCTTCCATGCTGCTGTTCCTCCTTTGATCTATTTCCTTCCTTCAGCTCCAACTCTTTGCCTGAAACCTCGTCGCGTGCGCACTCTCTCTCTTCTCTCCTTCACCGCTTTTTTCTTCGCACAAACCTTTATCATCATCGGTCATCGTCAAAGCATGAAAGAAAACATATTATCATCATCTATCATCAACCTCAACTTTATCAACGATCAACATCTTCCGACATCTGACCATCTTCTTCCTTCTTCCTTCTCCTCTTCTTCCAAATATCCTACCAATCTTTTTTCTACTCATTCTTTCCCTCCTACTACAACTTTTGCCGAATTACTTTTTATCTACACTACTACTACCAGGGAAGTTGATAACGTCTCCTCTGCACTCCGAGCCGAGTTTGCTCGTGGAGACGGACGAGTCAAACGCAAGGAAGACGATCGTCGCAAAAATATTCAGCCATCTGAAACTCTCTTTGTTGTCAACTTTCACGAAGACACGACTAAGAGAGAAGATTTGAAGATGCTCTTTGAACCCTACGGTGAACTAGTTCGTATCGACATGAAACGAAACTATGCCTTTGTTCAATTCAGGACCGTTGAAGAGGCCACTCGAGCCAAGGATGTCACCAATGGAGGACAGTTGGAAGGAGCTGTCTTGACGGTAGAATATGTGGCTCGTCAGCGCTCCGATGACGATCGACGTGGCGGTGGAGGCGGACGATTTCGCCGAGATGATCGTGGCGGTGGAGGAGGACGATTCCGCCGAGATGATCGAAGCGGTGGACGGTATGATCGAGCGCCTCCTGGAGACCGCAATGATCGCGACAGAGACTACGGCGGTCGAGACCGATACGATGACCGCCGAGGAGGACGTGGCGGCGATGGCTATCGACGTGACAGATCTCCCGAGTACCGCGGCAACGGTGGATACCGCGGAGAACGCGGTCGATCTCCCATCGGTGGGGCTGGCTACGGTCGTGCCCGTAGTCGCTCCCGATCTCGTTCCCCGCCTCGATACCGTGATGATCGTGGAGGTGGCTACGATCGAGACCGTAGTAGTACTCGTTATGACGAACGCGATCGATACGACGAGTACTCCACTGGTCGACGCGATAGTTACGACTACGGGGGAGGAAGAGATGTTGGGCGCGGCCGCTCTCCTGAAGTGTACCGTGGAGGACGTGACGACCGCGGTTACCGTGGTTAAAGGAAACGAGAGGAGTCTGCCAAGAGAGAAAAACAAACGAAACAAAAATAGGATGCGGAATTGGATTCAAATATAATATTACTATTTGATACCTTTAATGTTGCTTCAACAAAAAGAAAAAAACTTGTTCGGTAGTATATGAACATCCCATTATTTGATAGCCCAACAAATGCTCAAGTTTCCAATCATGAGTTGATCTTCTCTCGTTCAACGAACAAATCCGCAACCTTTCTAGAGCGATTCATGTTGGGTTTTCTGTCGATGCAAGCGGCGGTCTTGTAGAATATTGATGCATCATTTAGTAATCTTGTCAACGAACAGACCATAAAGGTTTGTTGGTTGATGAGCTTGGGGCTTAATGGTGTCTTTTCTTTCGCGTTGGGAGGCCATTTGTAGTCGTACTTCAAAGCAAGGTCTCTGGGAGGTTCTTCGAAGAGTGGTGTTTCACACTCATAGATATCGTTGGGAATTCGACGCTTACCGAAGAACCAGTCTTGACCCACTGAATACCGTTGACACATGTGAATCACAGATGGAAGCGCATACTTGTCGTTATCGGGATCTTTGGCAAATTCACACGTCTCTTGGAGTGGAATTTTATCTATCAGCTCCCAGCCTTCTCCACCGATACTAGGATTGGAGATCATCAAACTGTCAATCAGCTGGTGCTTCAATCCAAGATGGGCAGCTGCTATACAATATGCATACATTTCGGCCAGTAGATAGGGATACTGAGCATGAACGAGGGGGACAAACTCAGACCATTTACGGGCGATCTGGTACATATCCTTCACAGTTCCAATGTAGGGAGGCCCGGCAGGAAAATAGAGCTGTCCGTCTACCTTACTGACATCTTTGGCAGGCGAGTGTTCTCCTGCAATCTTGTCCAGATCAAATTTCTGCCACTGTGTCCCGAGGCCATATGTTTGTGCAAATGGAACGCCGTGCTTCACCTCTTTCGACAAAATATGACCGTCCGATCTTCGTTTGCTTATTAGAGTTTCCCGTTCGTCGGAAAAATCCTTTGTGATGGGTCGCATCAAGGCCATGTCAGGATCGATCAGGATCACGATGTCATCAGGATGCTCAAAGGTGCCACCGTCCTCATCAAATCCAACCAAGTCGAAGTGCTCCAGCCAGTGCTTCAATCCACGCGGTTTGTTGAAAAATTTGTAATCACCAACGACTTTCCCCGTTTCGTCTCTGACTTCTGAGAATTTGGGAGTTAAATGAATATGAAAGCGTTTGCTCATGAATTGCACCTTTTCGTTGAACCATTTGTTCATCTCGACGGCTTCTTTGGCTGTGCAACCACTAACTATGCGTGTCACGTGCCCCGGTTGTCGCACTTTCATGGCGGTAAAGTATACCAGATAGCTCTGCCAATGTTGATAAGGAGAACAATCAGTAGAAAAAATAACATGATATCGTTGATTGGTCGCATCGTACTCCAGTTGTTCGTCCTCTTCAAAAGATAGCATACTCTTGCCGATTAAATGATCTGGTACTTTACGAAATCCATTCTGAAAGTCGTCCTTGGTTTTATGGGCGCTGGTAGATCCTTCATGAAAGTGATCGGCTTCTCTTGATCGCTTGTAGTGTTCCGAGGAGAATCCCAGAAATAGAAAGAAGGCTACTGTCGTACACAGTATCCAAGTAGGGACAATCAGCTGGGGTTGATGTTGTTGTCGTGGCGACGTTAATACGCGAGACGGACCTTTGTCCCCCTTCCCGTTGTCATCTTCGGCATGTCTGATTTTGTTGCGTGATCGTAGCATGGTTCTTCGTTGGGGAGTTTGCCTATTATTTCAATACAGCTATAATGGCAACAAGATGCTGGTGAATGAACATTATCTGTATGTGAGTACATCGATGGGAACTCGGACAGCGACAACACGGCAGAACAATAATTGGATTTCACTGTCAGAGGAAGCGTCGATGGATTGAGATGACCGAGGGCCAAGGGTCATGAGAGATCATTCATCCATCGTACAGTTAACGCTGTAAATATTATTTAACTCCGGTAATAATTTCGAAGGTTAACAGAAGAGTAGAGTGTGCAACTTCGACGTTTTTTCTGGAGGTACCATCGTACCAGTCGTACAACGTAGCAAGGTAGGTAACAAGTCCTACCGTTCTGATCATGTTCTCGAAGAATACTCACAGTCAGTACTGTGCTACCAGTATCCAACAATACATCTATACGAAATCTATGACAGCGAACGGCAGTTCCTTCTAGACTTCCCTCTCTGCTATCCTACTGTAGTAGTTTATGGCGTAGCTATCGGCTGTGCAATAGCTCAAACACCAAGTCAATATTCTGCCGGCCCATGTCTTCAAAACATGCAGTCTTGGAAATTTCTTCAAAATGAGAAAGGATGTATTTCTTGGCCTTGGCGCGAAGGGCACTGGCACAGTGAGCATCGGCTGCGTAAAAGATAGATGCAGCATTTTCAACGTTGATAGACTGAAGCATGCGTTTCTCACACATGGTTTTCAATCGTGGGATACAAAAAAGATCAGCAGCTTCAAAGAGCTCCATGGCAGTTTCCAATGGAATCCGAGTTTGGTCAGTGTACAAATATTCGAGAACCTGAAGGAAGATGGGATGCGATACTTGCTGGATGTCTACAGTGCTCATTTTGGATTCCTTCATCTCGCCAAGAAACAAGGCTCGAAAATAAGAGGATCTCGTCAACATGAGCTTGTGGGCATAAACAGGCACTCCATCCACAATGAAAGTAACATCTGAAAGGGTCTCGTCATCTACCATTGCTTTGAAATCCGAAATGAGGGTCGACTTTGGTACCTCGAAACTGAGGTCGTAGACGGAAAAATCAAAACGAATGAAATCATTTAAGCGCAATGCGCCATCGTAACCTCCAAAGGTAAAAAGAGCTGATGATCCATCGAAAAGATTAGCTTTAAAAGAACGCAGGGTGGGCTCATCATTTGCAAAACCCTTTCGATTAACTCACTGTCGTTATGCACTACAGCTGTGTGGCAAAATCTTGGGCGAGGCTCAGCTGTGCCACAACTGACGGATCGCCTACAAAATCATAGAGTCAGAAAAGATGAGGAATACCAGCAGAATTTCTTGTTGGAGACAACTTGGAAGAAGGATTTTCATTTGGACTCACCACTTGGCAGGGAGCGCTGGGCTAAGGGGGAGTTGTAGCTCATGCAGGTCCGACATAGCTGTTCCACTGCTTCCTGTAAATATAAAACGAAGTTTGAGCATGTGAGTTGCTTTTGCCTTGATTTTCTGAAGGCTTGCTTTCCTTCTTACCTCCAAAGATGTACATGCTGTTCGAATGCACAACAGCAATATGAGAGTCCCTAGGCACAGGACACGGACCTTCAGTGATCAACGACGACCACGCTCGATTTTCCAAATCGAAAATATGTGTGTCTGATAAGTGACGGGTTCCGTCATGGCCTCCATAGAGAATCATTGAATTTTTGAACACTACCGCTGTCGCCCGGTATCTGGCTTTGGGGCGCCGTCCTGTGGTTGTTACAAGATTCCATTGACTAAAACAGGCACCAAAAAGATATTATTGATTGTAAAAATAGGTACCCAAAACATAGCATTGCATCAACCAGATTCTGGGAATACCTTGTGGTGAAATCGTACTGGTGCAAGTCCGATTCTTCACGATACGGAAACGACAACATTTACATCTGAGCAAACTAGATATGCAGGGAGAAAATGGGTGATAGGCTTACTCTGGGGTACTTACTGTAACTTCCGTCGTATCCTCCCCAACAGAAAAAGGAGTCTCTCCAGACGATTGCAGAATGCGAATGACGAGGAGACGGTGGTCGTCCTCCAAGAACTGACACCTCTCTCCATGTCATGGAACTCAAATCAAAGCCCCAAAAGTCAGCAACTCGACTTGTACCATCGAACCCACCGTGAATGTAAACGCTGTTTCCGAAGGCAAAGGCAACGTGTCGATCTCTAGGGCTTGGAGGGCCTGGATTATTCGTTGAAGGCAGGACAGGACTCCACCGTTTCTCGGCAAAACTAAACGCGTGGAAGGAATTGACCCGGGTGTTACCATCGTATCCACCAAAGACGTACATGACTCCGTTGAGGATTGCTGCCGTATGTAACGAACGAGGCGCTGGCGCTGTCCCGCCGTTCACTTCTACCTCCGACCAACCGCCAGTACTTGCGAAATTCTCATTGAATGACATGTCATCCACATCGTCTCCTCGAGTTATATGCTCTGGATCGCCATGAAGTTGCAGTCCTCTGCCACCACTTGGCAACCGTCGAACTGCATCTTCCGGCCGCGGATTGATGTGATTGTTGTCCATGAGAATTAGGCGATGCAGAGCCGCAGCCGCAGCGCCATCATGGGCTTGCTGACGTAATGTTGCTTGGTGTTGGGCGGCGTTGTCGACGTCGCCCTCTCGGTCGACCAAGTTAACGGGTGCATTGCCCAAGTCTATTTGTGTGTCAACGTTAAAATTATCCATCGAATTGGTGTGGAAGTTGTGACAGGAGGATTGATGAATGATGTCTCGATGATAACGCAAATAATACTAACTGTAAGTCGTATTCGACGTCGAAACTTGACACCTGTCTCAATGGATTTGAATGCTGCATATTTTTTACTTCACAGTCAGAAGTATTTTTTTCGTGATGGTCGCCAAGTTCAACGACAGACTACTACATCATTCGTTAACGCGGTATCTTCATGCGGCGTAACGACGTGACGACACGACTAGGTACCTAATGTCGTATTCTAGCTAGAGAGCTACCGGTACCTAGCAGTAGAATGCTCCAGTACTTTCTCTAGTAGTAGAGTACCAGATGTTATCATCATCATGTTTGCTTCAAAAGTCAGCGATGCGTGGAACAATCTAACGAAAGATATAAATGCAGATTGATATATTATTACGACGATGTCTACTGCTTATCGATGCCATTTCACCCGGATTCGCTTTTCCCAACCTAGATGGAAAGAATGTGTGGATCTACTCGGGGTGGCGCAATTTCACTCACGATTGTGAAATGCAATAGCTGGACGCGTTCTTTCTGCACACTGTCATGTACTACTGAACTGCTCATCCAATAGAATATTTTACTTCGTCAAGACCTTGATCAGAAGAGTAGCGGCAGATCCAAGAACGGCACCTGCCGCCATGAGGACGACGGGGCTAGGGCCCTTGGGTGTTCCGGTTTGTGGGAACCCTGCCTCACCCTCAGTGGGTTCGTATTTGCCAGTAGTAGAGAGCTTGTCCATGCTGACCATGACACGCTTCACCATGCTCTCTTCGGCCTTTCGGATCCAAACACGAGGATCGTAGAATTTCTTGTTGGGCTTGTCGGCTCCGTCAGGATTTCCAATTTGGCCTTGCAGGTATGCGTGCTTTTCCTTTTCGTAAACACGAAGTCCGTCCCAGTATGCCCATTGCGTGTCGGTGTCAATATTCATCTTCACCACACCATTGACGACAGCGGTGCGGATTTCGGCGTCCGTCGAACCGGATCCACCGTGCATGACAAGGTAGATAGGCTTGCTCAATGAGGAGCTCAACATCTTCTTGGCATATTCTTGGTGCTTTCCAAGACGTTCTGGAGAAAGCTTTACGTTGCCTGGCTTGTACACACCGTGGACATTTCCAAAGGCAGCAGCGATAGAGAACATAGGCCCAATCTTGGAAAGGGCGTCGTAGACGGCGTATACTTGTTCGGGGCTGGTGTACAACTTTTCAGGGTCGACATTTTCATTGTTGACACCATCTTCCTCTCCACCAGTGATACCAATCTCCATTTCGAGCCAAATTTTCATGGGTGCCATGCGCTTGAAGTATTCGACGCAGATGGCAATGTTTTCCTCGTCGGGTTCTTCCGAAAGATCCAACATGTGGGACGAAAAGAGGGGTTCTCCGAATTTGCTGAAATATTCTTCATCTGCCTTGAGCATGCCATCGAACCAAGGAAGAAGCTTCTTGGCGCAGTGATCAGAGTGAAGAACGACGGGAATTCCGTAATATTTGGCGACGGAACGAACGTGCATGGCCAAAGCGACCGAACCAGCGGTGGCGCCATCGGGGTCCTTGCATCCTTTTCCAAGCATGAAGGATCCTCCACCATTGGACACCTGAATAATGACAGGAGCTTTGGCCTTTCGGGCAGCTTCCAAGCATGCGTTGGCTGTGGAAGAACTGGAGTGACAGAAAAAGAAACAACGAAAACAATTTATGGGTATAATAAGGAGGGCTTATTCGACGAGGATCCAAAAAGAGTTCGACATCAACAGTAAAACAACAATATTTGTCTCATCGAGAAATACCGGACGATTACAACATTTATCCAAATCATAGAATATTTCCAGCGTGATGTTGCATGTCCCACTTGAATCTTCTCCTTTCGACAACATGTTTCAACGCCACGACGCACCTGGTACAGTTTACTGCAGGGATGGCGTAAGAGTTCGCACGCGCATGTTCAAAGAGGGTGAGAACGTCATCTCCGGTGATGACACCCGACGGGACAATATCGGAAAGAGATGCCATTTTAAAGATTGCTTGTTGCTGCTATTGCTTTGCTGCAAATAGATGTTTTTCTTTGGAAACAAACGATGATCCTGATTGAGTTGAAGCACACAAGAGTGACGAAGGTGGAGGAATGCTTTTCCGACGACCGAGAACGCAGTGCGCTTGATTTTAGAAAAAAGAAGAGATGCGAAGCATCAGGCCCCAAGGAGGCGAAGGATTTTCGAACCACATGGCGAAGCACCAACCAAAATCAATCGAAAAGATTCGGGTTTTCAGTCAAGGATGGATTTGAGAGATTAGTTGAACATGTTTATTATAAGTAAACTCACAAAGTACATCTTCTGAAAATTGCTTGTACTGACGTACTAACATACGTCTGTAGTAGTAACTGTAAAGTTCCAGCTGAAACACGCTATTTTTATGAGGTCAGTTCGCAACACGACTACCGATATTATGGTACTCACAGGCACGCGCGCCAAAATCGTTCAATACCACGTACCAACGTACTGGTAGTATTAAATACGTAGTACGTACTCCGAGTACAATCTTACATGAAGTGGTGACTCTTCCGACTGAGACAACGGCGACGTTTTGCCATGGCGTGTCTTGGAGTGCTACCTAAGGCCTAACGGTCCTAACAGAAAATCTATTCACTGTTAAGGCTATACCAACAACCAGCTGCCGCTTCTGAGAAGTTAGCTTACCCGCCTGGCCCCCAAGGGCTTTATCTCAGTGATTGTTGTAATCGTAAATAAAAATAAAAATTATAAGACGTTTATCATAGACGGTAAAGTAGACTTGTTTGTAGTCTTCTCGATTCATGACATCCTAATGTTTGCCTTCGCTTCTCATCTTGTGACATGGACTCTTCAGTTCCGATAATAAGTTCGGCACGTTCGGCACATTCCCTAACGGTTGACTGAAGGACCGAAGGTCCCAGATAGTACATTCTGCCTCTCAAGGATACACTGAGACAGTCAGGGGAACCTTGCAAAGAAGTCCAGCATGAACGGAAACCTCTCTCAGTCATGGTATGGTTTGACGCGACGAACATTGATACGTTCGATAACACCTGTGGAAAGTTGAATCGACAGGGTTCCAAGGGGGCGGGGCAAATCATACCACAGCTTTTCATCCACTCAGTAGTAGTACTACTTCGTTGCCCAGCAGCCACCACGCACTCAGCAGAACGCACTGTTGCTGGAAAGGCAACAAGAACCTCACGAATGAGGAAAAGTCCAAACCAGTGAGTGCTGTCAGATATGGCGTGCTTTTTCAAAACAATGCTGGGAAGGCAGCAATACTCACATAAATGTGTTGGGTGTGTTGACTTGTTTTACCTGTTGCAACCAAATAGGGCGGATGGTACTACGTGTAAAAGAAGCTTTCCATGTCAAGCACCAGTAGAATTTCCAATGAAATAGTACCGCCCCTCTGCACTTGACACTTCACACTTGACACTCGGCTGAGTTTACGATGCCATTTCTTCCAAAGAAATGTCAGTGCCCATCACAAATCTATCAGGAATCACGCATAAGCATTCTTCCTCGCTCCTCTCCTTAGCCCCCTTCCGACTACGTAAGAAAAACACAATCTTTCCGGTCGGACACATCAGAAATCATACATAAAGCATTCTTCCTCCTCTCCTTTAGCCCCCTTCCAACTACTATATAAGCAAAACACAATCATTGTTCCGGTCGGACAGCGGTGCGTTCGCTCTATCTACGTTATGCCATGTACAAGACTGCAGTAGTTTGTACCACCGCTGGGACGATCTCTTCTGTTGCACTAATAGATCATCTGTGGATTCTTAGTTCCCCAGGCTCTGACAAACTTGGGTTATGCCCTCCTACCATGACAAGGTGATCCACTCATTGGGGATAGCTACCCTACCGGTAGGTACGGTAGAGCGGTAGTGAGGTAGTATGGAGTAGTACTACGGAGTAATAGGTAGTATAGGTACGATACTAGAGGGTTGTACAGGTATTACACTACCATATTCGAATATGAACATTACTAGCTAGCTAGTATTTCATAGAGGTACTCTCGACAACCGTAGTAGAGTTGGATACCTAATACCGGGGTACCGCTATCGTCGTATACGTACCCTAACATTTTTGGATCCACAACAACTTCGACAACGGAGTACTGGTACGAAATAACGGCAGCTACCGGAGTAGGTAATAGACATGTTGCCATACTCTTGCTTGGATTCAATATTAATGTTCTACGATTCCTGCTGCTACTACGTAGGACAACTTTCTGGGAGAAAGAAAAGAAAGGGTAAGACGTTATGAGAGCCAGTGACACAACTACTGTCAGAAAGATCGCCGTATTAAGGTTGAGGCGCCGCAAGAACTGATTAGGCGTCAGGCCGACGACAATGACCGACACTATCAACACAAACAGCAAAGTTATTGTTATGTGGTTGGTACGATGGCAGTTGCTGTCGTTGGACATCTCAAAAAAGCGTGCGGCAACAAAAAAAAAACAATTGATGATTGGAAGCATCCTACTTTGGGATGGCTATCGATCAATCATACTGAGAGTTTTTGTCTCACCCGAGACAAGACTCCCCTCGGCGCGGTTGGAAAAACTACTGTTAGTTTTTCCTTTTCTTCTGGTATTTCGGGGCGTTTGCTCCTTTCTATTGGTTGGAAAGATATTCGCGGTCTTTTTACCGAAGCAACCATGTAGTATCTATTCAGTCGCATGACTGCATAGATATTGTGCCGAGGGACATTGATGATTCCTTCCGTTCCTATTTTGATACACGTGTACTTCACCAATCTCTGTCACTTCTCACACGCACTCGTTTTCCCCTTCTCCAAATAAAAATTCAGTCTCCTGATTTCTTGAATACGCAACAATTATCGACAATATTCACAACAATTCACTGCAGCATCATGTCGGATCTCCCCAAGCCAGTTGTCTTTTGTGGGCCCAGTGGAGTCGGAAAGGGAACGCTCATCGAGATGCTCATGAAACGATTTCCCAACGATCAGTTTGGATTCAGTGTGTCTCACACTACCCGCAAGCCAAGGGAAGGAGAAATCGATGGCAAACACTACAACTTTACAACAGTCGAAACCATTAAGCAAGAAATTGACGAAGGAAAATTTGTGGAATATGCTGAAGTTCATGGGAACTACTATGGAACCAGCATTGCAGCAGTCGAAGCGGTCCGAAAAGAAAGTCGTATTTGTATCTTGGACATTGACATTCAGGGGGTCATGAAGGTCAAGGAATCGTCCTTGAAACCCATTTACTTGTTCATTGCTCCACCCTCGATGGACGAGCTGGAAAAGCGGTTGCGGGGACGAGGAACTGAGACGGAAGATGCTATCAAGAAGCGTCTTGGCAATGCCAAAAAGGAATTGGACTATGGACAACAAAGTGGCAATTTTGATCGTATCTTTGTCAATGCCGATTTAGAAGCAACCTTTGAAGAATTGGTAGCTTCCTTCAAGGAGTGGTACCCAGAACTTGACGAAGTTGCTCCTGATGATGAACCAAAAAATTGTACGTCAAATGGCTGCTGGATATCGTAACTCGCAGAATCGTGGTAACACTTGGGTCATGGACGATGCCAACTATTGCTTTCTCGATTGCCAAGGCTTCGTAAGATGGTATGGCTCACTTTGACTTTTGTACATCACCCCAGGATACCGTAAACGGTGAACATAATATTGCGGATACCATACTGTGTGAAAAGTACACCAAAATGAGTTGACGTATCATAATCTACTAGTAGTAGTTTGACTACAGTAGTGCACTGTTTCTATAAAGAAACTCGGCTCGTTCCACTCGTTGGACGAGTCCAGGGGTTGTCATTTCATTAGTCATTACTTGGATTTCGGATAACGGCCACCACTTTGCCTCTTTGGCGTCATCCTTTGATTTCACAATTGGCAACGCATCTGCTTGTAATTGGGCAAAGGCAATGGCAATCAGAAAGTGAAATGAAGTTTCATGGTTGTCAGCAGCAGCAATGATGCTGTCGGCTGTGGCATAGGGTTCAGGGTGCCATTCGAGACTATCTTGACCGTGAAAGCTTGTTTCTTCCGTCAGCTCTCGTTGAGCACCTACGATGGTAGACTCTCCCCATTCCAGTTTGCCTCCTGGAAAGGACCATTTACCAGCATTCGGCGGATTACCCCGTTTTATTAGTAGGTAGCATGGTTCACTGCCACTGCTATCGTTTACATGACATCGAACGGCCGTAGAAACGGCTGCTCTCGGATATCTATCACCTGTATTTCCAGTGGATTCTGAAGAGGTTTCTGTATTTTCAGCTGCCAAATAGAACCGCATTTGCGATTGGGTTTGGACGGATGCCCGGAGTTTGAAACTGCCTGACAACATCGTTGCTCGAAATGCGACTGACAAGTCGATCAGATGCAAAATGAAAATGATTCTTTGGGAGGATCTCATTGTCGTCAGATCGTTGTCTACGTCGGATTTATCTTTTTTGGAAATGTGGGATTGACTTGCTATTGCTCAGAAGTTGTCGAAGAATCTCGCAGTAGAGAAGACCAAATTCACCAGACAATGTAGCTTCCACTGGCGTCAGGATTTCAGAAACATGAGATGAAAATTGAAAATGGTGAAGAAACGAAGGAACGGCAACCGAAAGATTGAAGATACGAGTCTACTACTTCACTGTACTGAATGTCGTAACTGATCGTCGTCCTACCCCGTAGTTCGTCGTAGTCAATCGCGGAGCGCTAACAGTGTACTAGAGTACATCGAACAAAAAATGCACCAGAGACCGGCAGGGATCTACGACGAAACAGAAACAAGTACCGATTCCGCATCCGATAATCGTAATTGACTGTGAATAAGCCTATTTATGGCTGTACCAACTACTACTAGCTACCGCCTAGTTCCGTATCTAAGAAGTTGACTCACCCGCCGGGCCCCTAGGGCGAGGGAGGAAGGCGCTGATGGTAAAAAAGCTCGTACATATGGAGAAAAGTAAAGTTCATCTGGTCGAGAAAGGAGATCAGATGCGGTGGTATGTTTCTTGTTCGTTTGATTCTTGTCTGTGGTGGCTGTGTGTTGTGATGATATTGTTGTTGTTCGTGGTAGTGTGGTTATTGCTGTTTTAACTGTAAGTTGATTATGGTCGTCGATGGGGCGGAGGCGGCGAATTTGGCTCTATTGTCTTTTTCTGGCTTCCAAGGAAGCGGGCGTTTCATGCAACAGCTTTCCATCCACTCAGTAATCTATTGACCACCTCTTTTAGAACTGGAGAGGCGAAAACTTCGCAATGGAGCTCAGTGCTAGACAGTGAAATGTAAGATATGGCGTGGTCTCCCAAAAAAAAATGACGGGAAGGCAGCAATCACTACATTACCAGTTGAAATACGTTGAGATGTGTTATGCCTCCACTCTATCCATGCATATTCACTTACAGATGCAATACAGCTGGTGGCAAACAGAATTTGGATTACGTCGTATCTCAAAGATCAACATTATTTCACTGCTTAGCTAGCCTGTGGTTTCCCTGCGATACTAACTAAGTTGATGCAATATCTGTTACCTTTTCTATCAGGAAGGTTGTGCTGTCATGGTGTAAGGGAAAGATTGTTTTGGAGGACATCCGATGTAAGTGGAACAAATTTATTCAAGACAGCTGTGTGTTGCTCTGCTAACCTTTGGATACTCACTCCTAGATGGGTTCCATCTACAGACACAGTTTCACCACTGTTCTTCAATACTCGAACATTGTCCCACACAACCTGTTTGTCAAAGCACAAGACTTCAGTGTGAGTATCAGGGCATGAATTCATATTACGTTCTCAATTGAATAGATGTCAATCCAAACGCATCCCAGCTCTCGCAATCCAGCGCACCTCATCGTCTCGGAAGGATGGCCACCCGTGAATCTTGGATTCCTGCAAAAGTCAAGTGAAAGAGATGCAACAATATGAAAATGTGATAGAACAAACACGGTTGTGTCAGAGTTTCGTAGGAGATCTGGATGAACGTATGTTCCATGTCTGCACTCGTACCTGCAGAAATTCTTCAGGTGATCGGTTGATGGGCGCTACAAAGAGTGGTTTTCCAGTGACAGAATCGTAGAAGGTAATTGGTGTCTTGGCTTGCAATACCTGTTCTTCAAAGGGTGTCGATTGGAAGTATCCCCCCATTTCCGCGAAGTGACGGTTGTAATTGCAAATCTGTAGCAAAACGAAATTAGACGGCGTGAGGGGCGTTCAGTTTTCACAAATTTCTTTGGAGGAATTTTCCCACTATCACTGTCACTTCATCCCTTCGAACGAACCTTATCGGCAAGTTTGTTGCTGACACCGTACATCAAGTCGGGTTGCACAGGCTTGCTTGAGGTCCCGTGTTCTTTCGGACTCATGATGCTTTCATCACCAAACCGGATCTTTCCACCAACATTTACATCCGCTTGACTGATTTCAGGGAACAAGAGTCCTCCCATGGCAGCGGCACCAGCGTATTGCAAGAAATTTTTCCGCGACAACGAGGATACTGCAACTTTGGCGTCAGTTGTTGGTCCGAGCAGGCCAAACGCAGCAACAGAATCCGCAATCGAGGCAATAGAGGCCAGCAGCAGTAATCTTGTCGTCGTCATATCGTTGTTATTGCCGTTGAGGATTGAGAATGGTCCGGTTGATCGGTGTTTCGTCGTGTTGTCGGGTCTGGTTACTCCTACGGCATGTTCAAAGAGTTGTCACACTGGCACACACACACTACCGTACTCAACTACCGGTAGTAGATGGTAGCTAACGGTAATACCGTACTTAACAGTAGCAGGTAGACTGGTACTACCTACTCTAGCTAGCTACTCTAGTAGAGGACTTCAATCTCTTCAATAATGCTTCACAGTCAATGACACAGAGCGAGAATGGGACTGACTCACAGTACGACGTACGACGTTAATACAGTGACACATTACCGTACGTGAAATGGTAATACTGTAGTAGACTGGGGTACGTAAGACTGAAAGTATGTAGGTAGGTAGATACTTGTACACAGATACGAAGTTAGACAACCATCATCGAAAGGTTTCGTGTTTTTTTAACTGTATAAAAATAAAAAAATTGAAAATATCGGCGGTGACACAATCAGACAATTGCGGCTTCCATCCCTGACGCGAGCCGCAAAGTACGGGAATATGATAATAATGTTGTTCTTGGGATCCGCATCTTATGCTGTCACTTCAAGAAAGCGTGTTCTGCCGTTGTCATTCTCCTACCGTATTAGCCTGCTTCTCACTCATTCGCTCGTTGTAGCATCTGCTTTTGCAACTCAAACCAACGACGCTGTATCGCGGTCAAGGATAACCATGACATCTGCTGCCGTCACGTCCACTATCGACGAAGATGTCCAAGAATTTCATCAATATGCAGCTTCCGCTGTTGATTTGTCCATGGTTCACGCCTCGCAGACCGGCGTTTTGTCGGTGATTCGATCCTGTCGAAACTGGGATGCAGATCAACGGCAATCATACTTGTATCGGTTCAACATCCACGGTCCTATGAGCAGCCCTGCAACAAGTATGCCACCAATTCCCTTGGATAAATCTATCAAGATCTACTTACCGTCTCCTTCTGGAAACAAGACTATCGTGATCAAAGAAGAGTCTATGACAGGTGGCGATGAAGCTGCTGCTGCGAAGAAAACTGTTGTCGAAGTATGGCACGGGCCATCTTTGGTTAGACGTATTTCCATCAATGAAAAGCAGCATGGAAAAGTTATCAACGATGCCACGGGATTTGGGTCACCAGTTTGGTCTCCTGATGAAACATGTCTTCTGTACAGTGCGGAACGCGTTCCACCGAAAACAGAGCCATTTTGGACGTCTACTACTGAGTCGATTCCAGGTAACCAAACTCCCGTACGAGGAGGGAACAATGTCTTTGGACTGGGTCAGCGAGAACATTGGGGAGAGCGCTACTATATGCAGGAACCCATCTTGGATTTGTACATTATGAATCTACTCTCTGGGAAAATTGGACAAATCCAAAACGTTCCGAATTGTTTTTCACCATCATATGACAATGGTGGCGAAAGTGTCACACTAGGACAAGCTGTGTGGCATCCGTCCGGTTATAAGGTGGCATTTACAGCATGGAATGCGGGATTACCCAGACGTTTGGGTATGATATATTGCCGCAATCGAGCGAGCAAAATTTATGAGACGTCTGTTCGAAAACTCTTACAATCGCTCCTTGATCTTGCACCGACAGAAGATGATGCAAGGGACAATGACTTTGTTAGCAAATCTAATAATCTGCCCTATGCAAGATCCCCGAGATACGTTCAGACGGGAGAAAGCGATCGACTTGTATTCTTGGGCAGTGAATGCGCCTTTGTTTCTCATGATTTCTGCATGGGAATCTACAGGGCTTCATCTAGTGACACTGTGGATTGCATTGTTCCCGTTGTCTCACGACCGATAGATACTGGACCAAAATTATTCGGGATGGGTTTTCCAGGACTCTTCTTGGCTCAGCTGCCTTTGCACCGTAGTTTGAACGGGTATCTTGTCGTAACATCTATATATGGATCAGTCCAACGAGTCCTTCGAGTAGACTGCTCCACTGGAAAGGTCGACTTGATATCATTACCACAATTGGACGAAACGACAAGTCAGTCCGTGTGTGCTTTTGCACCAAATGGTGACATGATTATGGCAGCGACAAGCTCTACGAAACCAGCCAGCTTGTGGTTTGTTGCAAGTGAATCTTTAACCCAAGAGAGCGCTGGCGGAATAGTGGCTGTGGATGGACGGGAAATCGCTGTGTTTGATCCTGTCGCGGCATCTGTCTACTCGACCATCGCTACGACTTTTGATGTACCGTTCAAAATGAAAGTGCTATCTGTTGGACCTTCAAAGATCGATGGTGCAACAAGTGACCCGATTCAATCAATTTTGCTTCTTCCCAAAGAGGCCTCTACCACGAAAAAAGTGCCTCTGATAGTTGTTCCACACGGTGGCCCCCATAGTTGTACAGTTTCCAATTTTGTTCCGGGATTTGCTTATCTTGCTTCCAAGTACGCCGTTCTCTTTCCCAATTACAGGGGATCCATTGGCTTTGGTCAAGCTCCGGCAGATTCACTTCTGACGCGCATTGGTAACGTGGATGTGCAAGATGTCATGACGAGTACGAAGTTCGCCATCGAGGTAGTTCCCGAGATTGACGGCCAAAATATCGGGATTTGTGGTGGCTCCCATGGTGGATTTCTGGCGACCCATTGTACCGCACAGTACCCGGATTTCTTCAAAGCAGGTGAGTACAAGCGATTTTGCGACGCATATCACCTTTCCATTTGTCTTTTTCCCTGAAAAATTGCCTTGTCGCAGCTGCATGTCGGAATCCAGTCACCAATATTGCGAGTATGCTCACGTCAACTGACATTCCAGATTGGTGCTTTGCTGAAGTTATTGGGCACTTTGATCCCGATCGATATCAAGGACCAACCAAAGATGAAATTACGGCCATGTATGAAAAGTCACCTATTTCAACAGTCGAGCAGGTTAAGACACCGACGTTAGTGGCTTTGGGCAAAATCGACCTTCGAGTACCACACTCCCAAGGATTGGAGTGGTACCACATTCTTCAATCCAAGGGGATTCCAACAAAGCTGCTACTGTATCCAAACGATTGTCATGCTCTTGACCGCGATACGACAGAAGCAGACCATTGGATACATATCCGTAAATGGTTCGATGAATACCTCCACTAGAGTAACAATTTAGAATTTCGATTTCTACACATCGATTCCACTATTTTTTATTCTTGAGCTCTGCCACGGTTCTTTCGATATCAGCTTTTGACATTCCCTTCATTTGCTCCTGTGCTTGCTGAGACGCTTTCAACATATCTTCTGGGGACATGTTTTCCATCATCTTTTTTGCCTGTTCCCGCAACTGCGGATTCTCCTTTAACAATTTCGCAGTCTCTTGCATTATCAATGGGTCGACTCCCATAGCTTTTAGTCTAGCCTCTTGTGCTGGATCCATTTTCTCCATCATATCCAGCACGGAACCGACTTCATCGTTGGAAAGATTTTTCATTTTTTCATTCACAGCAGTAAGTTCGTCCGGCTTCAAGTTTTCTCCAATCGTTGTTGTCGTCTTGGCAGATCCTCGTCGTTTTTTTGAAGATGAACGCTTCTTTGCTTCTTTTCTTGCCTCAGTCATGATATCTTCTTCAAAGTACTCTTGAACTTCCTTCCATACGCGCTCAAATCCATTTCGATCCAACCGTGTGGCACCCAACGATCCAGTTGCCCAACACTCTTTAAGTTCTGCTGGCGACAAGTCGAATTCGCGGTCTCCCGAAAGGAGTTGAACGATGGGAAGTGACGAAAACCCAGCAAACGTGACTCCTCTATCCGTCGGAGGGTCACTCATGAATTCGGCAACTTGAAACATGACATCGATGACTTTGCTGTCTGAACTGCTTCCAGGGCCTGTGTACATCACCTTTTCCTCCTCCTCCTCGTCATCAACTTCGGCATCAATCACACCGCTGGCGGCCGACTTTTGCTGTTTGAGCAAATCGGCTGCAGCACTCAGCTGTTCGGCGGGAATATCTTTCATGGCGACATTCATGGCGTCCAGTTGGTCGGGCGACATTTTCTTGAGTTGTTCTTGCGCCTTGCGCGATTGTTCGAGCATTTCATCCGGTGTCATGCTTTCCATGACCTTCTGAGCGTTGGCAATCATAGCTGGGTTATCCTTCATCATCTGCAAAGACTTTTTCATCATTTCTGGCTGCAACACAAAAGAAAAATAGAGCGACAATTTATTGAAAATATGTCGTCAATGATACTCTGCGGGAATCTTGAATTCTAGATGAAAATTGGATAACTTACGTCCATATTCATGGCCTTTAAGGCAGCCTTCTGCATTCCTCCCATGTTGTCGAGTTCTGCAATCATTTTTTCCAGATCTTCTGGTTTGAGATTTTTCATTTGATCGATCGCTGCCGCACTCATGCTTCTAGCGTACGCATCGGCGTCAAAATTGTTCTTCATCGACAATCCAGTCTGCTGTCGACGATTTATTGCGGGCCTACCGGTAGCGACGAAGGCGTCGGCACCGCCGAGAAAGAAGGATGCACAAACTGAGAGAACTAAGAAGAACTTCATGTTGTTGCTTTTGAGTGAGATCGAACGAAAATTCTGTGTCGAAATTTGAAGATCCAAAAACATTCAAAATAATGTGAAAAGGTAACATAATAATTCTTGATTACGGAGTACCGTAGTAGTTTATCACGTCGTCGGTGTTTTTTCTTTTTCAACTTTAACCTCCGGTGCATCGTAAAAAACGTCTCTGTCGTACTCGAGTGCAAACATGAATGAGTCATCCCGTAGACTACCTACGACGCTACCTACCTACGAGTGCCGTACTTCATTCGGTCCGTCTGTCGTGGCCGCACGCGTGGTATTTCTTGAAAGTACGCGACGGTCAGACGAACTTTTTTTGTTGTTTCATTCATACACAGTTATACTAACAGTAAAATACCTACGGTAGCTACTGTAGCTACCTGAAGGCTGTAGGTATGATACTACAGTACATATTACTACGTATTATTTTGCCATGGATTGCGAATCCAACAAATTGGATCACCGCCCGCCTGGCCTCCAAGGGGCGGGGGAAATCATGCAACAGCTTTCCACCATCCACTCTCAGTACTCTGTTGGCCACCACAGCATTTGAACGTAGAACTTGAAAGGAGAAAAACCTCACGAATGAGGAAAAGTCCAAACCAGTGAGTGTCAGATATGGCGTGCAATTCCAAAAAAATGCTTTGGAGGCAAGGGAATGCAGGAACTACAGATAGTGCGTAATTCATTATACCGGTAGTTAAGCGTCATGACAAATATACTAAGTCGTAGTTGTAATGTGAAGCATTTTTCCTACACTATAAAAAATCAGAACGTAAAAGGACCAGGGAAAGCAGCAAATATACATAAAGTGTGGAATTTATTAGTGTCATGTGTTAATATAGCTTTAATGTGAAGCACTTTTCCTATATAAAAAAACGACCTACTGGTAATTAAAAGGATCAGTGAAGTTGTAGATCTGAATGGTGGATTTCCATTTTCAATCAAGAAATGATGATCAAGTATGATATTTTGTCTGTAGTGGTTACCAAAGCATGCCATGATGGTCTCATTCCAACCTCTAATGACAGACATAGCATTGGCATGCTAAGCTTGTCAGATACTATGAAGTAATATAATTAGCTATTTCATCCATAGTGGTGAAGTATACGTTATTAGTAAATCGACATAGTTATCATTATTTCCTACTTTCCCCAGAGCAAAAACTTTGATCCTCTTAAAAGTAGTCCAAGAAACGCTTCGTGGTAGTTGGAACAGCAAGATTAGTTAGATTCGATTTCTACAAAACATCTACTAAAATCTCAATCCATACTAGGAAAAAGTTATTCTTGATGCTATACCAACTATCTGCTGCTGTCCATTCAGCATCAGAGAAGGTGGCTCACCTGCCTGGCCCCTAAGGTGGTGAAGTAAATCGTGCAACACTTGACACAGTTTTGCCTACTGATCTGAGCTGGAATGGCAAAAACATCATGAATGAGGAACAGTCCAAACCAGCCAATGTCATATATGGCAATGTCTTCTAAAAGCAGTGATGGGTAGGCGGAGAGTGGATGTGTTGGTATCTTGTGCCAGCTGAAATCCAATAGGGCAGATTGTACATTTGAAAGAACCCTTTCGTGTCAAGCACCAGAAAATAAGACTGTTCCAACACACTTGACACTCGGTGAATTATGATGCCCTTTACTTCCACAGAAGTGCCAGTGCCCACTACAACTCTATCAAGAATCATGCAAAGGCTTTTTCCCTCCTCTCACTCAACCACCTTCTGACTATATAAGAGAAACAAGATCTTCCATGTCAGACACTGGTGATCGGTGATGAACGATGGCATACAAAGACATCTGTAGTTGTACCACTGCATTGATGATCTCCTCTGTTGCGATGATAGATCGTCTATGTATTCTTAGTTCCCCATGCTGTGAGTACCTGGGTTAAGCCCCCCTTAAACGACAAAGGGGATCCGCTCAGCCAGCGGAATGTTTTAATTGATTGAAGTAATGTCGTCTGCCAATGCCCAAAAAGAAGCTGCGCAAAAGTGTGCTCCACCACAGCCCAATGTGTAGCCAACGCAAACCCAGTGAATGAATTATAACACAGCTGTGCCTATTGGTGCTCTCATTTTTCAGCCAACATCGGAGGTCTCCCCCCATTCGCTTGTATCATGTCCTTCCATATCTTGTGCATGGCCAGTTGACGTGAAGTATGGGGATCAACTGTTCTCAAAAAGGCAATACGGTCTGATCCTGGCCGTAGTGTCATGACCTCTTTCACAAAGTCTTGACTGGTGCGTTCAGCTTCTTCCAAGCGATTGTTACGTTCATGTTCGGGCAGGCGCAATAATTCACCAAGTATCTCTTGTTGCAAGACTGCTGCCTCATGGGCCAGTCTAATCTGCCTTTTTTGTTGCTCTTCTGACAATTCCTGAGCTGGTTCCATAGTCAAAGTTTCGGGAGCTGCTGTTGGGTCAGAAACTCCTTCATCCAGCCTGTGTCCATCTGGAGTAATATCATACTCTGAATACTTGACAGATACAACCCGTGTGCTGCCACCACTTTCCAAATCACTCAAAAGTTGAACCTGATGCTCGTGTTGCATCAGGAGGAAGCTTGTACGAATTGCAATTTGCATATCTTGCAACAATTCTTGAAAGACTTTGGAGACTTCGTCATCGTGTACCAATGCCAACGAGTCATCCCGCTCTACGAAGATTTTTTGCAATTCTTTGGTAAGAAAGACTGGATCCCATCCCATTGCTTTGGCGAGAAGTTGTTGGACGTACTCAAACCGAGATTTTGGAAGTAGAATTTTCTCGTTTTCCACAGACAACTTTTCAGCAGCGACAGCAGTACATTCTGATGGCAAATAGTCGAACAATTTGTCCCCATGTATCATGAAATTCTTGACGCTGTGTAGCTTTAGTGCTGCTTGACACAGTCCAAAATATTCCAGCAGACGTGTCCGATCCAACTCTGGTTCGATGGGAGATTCTTGCAGGTTTCTTTTCTCGAGACTTTGCTTCTCGGTGCATGGGGTTGTTAATGCCTGTTGCCAATACAATACGAGCTTGCACAAAGCCAGTCGTGCCGCTTCATTCATCCCTTCCATAGCGGCTTTCACATCTGACGAAATGTTGGGATCATTGCCTAGCTGTCTCAGATGCACTTGAAATTGGGCTACTGTAACATCGTGATATTCGTCAACGTGTAGAGACTCTTCTTGCCTTTGATACTCCTGCACTACTTCCCTAACAACATTCTGTTGCAAGGTAAGGATATAACGACGAGATGACGACAGAGGATCCGAAATGGATGGATTGTTGTTGCCATCGTCAGCTTCCATGGCTTCGCTTCCTTTGAGATACAGAAGCGCAGACGTTGCATTCTTGAAAAATGATAAGAAGAGTTCTTCTGGAATCATGACGGCAGCAACAGCAGTAGGTGTCATTTTGCAATTCAAGTGTAGCTAGCGTTACTTTGCTTCTGAATGATTGAAAAATGGTTTAAGAGGTTAGTACCATCCGCTGACGAAAACCCACTTCTCACAGGGTGAAGCTGGAATTGAAGCGGAGAAGTTGGGAAACACCGCAACAAAACACGTACTTCGTATAATATCATAAATAGCAGTACCGACTCCGGAAATTCTAGAGCCTGCGCGCGCCAGTTGGCACGAATATTCCGAGTACGATGTGCTGTCGTACTACGGACTACGTGACCTCTCTACCGGTAGGTATTGATTAGGGCCTCTGCCGAGGAGGGCGTCGTGAGAAGTTTAGACGTAACTCTAATATGTATTATAAATACGTAGTAATAATAATACAGTAGTAGTAGGTGTAGCCAGTAGTAGTGTAGTAGTGTAGTTAATACAAAGTAATTAAAAACATACGAAGTACTTCTTACTTCAGTATTTGTTTTACAGTTAACTGGAAGTAAGTTGAAAGCGAAGAGATATGGCATGGCCTGCCATCTTCAGGAGTAACATTGATGTTAAAGGGTGAAAAAGGTACATTTAGAGATTAGGTTTTGCTAAAAGATGTTAACTGATACAGTACCAACCACAGCAACGACAGAAAAGCAGATAACAGGTAGTAGGGAACGAAAGTGAAGAAGTGTCAAGATAGGGATGAAGATGGCAGAGTGAGAATCCTTGCTCTCTTATTTGGGGAAGGAAGTATAACTGCAGGACGTTTAGACTGGATCCCCTCTTTGTCGGTGTTTGTGGTGATACGAGAAGGGTCATTAGAGGTAAGTTTCTGATGGGATGCACTGGGAGGGAGTTTCGTATCGTTTGGGAAACCGAACTCAGCAACAGCCATGTCAGAGTGAGTCCCACTATCGTGACGAGAGAAGAAAAATTTTGCCTCATCTTCCCCAACATCAGTGTAGAAATTGATGTAATCAGAACCTTGCCACATGGCACTTATGATGGTTTTGATTTTTGATGCTGTGATCAGTCATGACATGGTCTGCAGGTGTAGAAGGTTCTGTGACAAGGCCTTTCTGATAGGGCAGATAATTCTCCGTCATACCATTCAAAGCCCTTTGGCGTGAAGGGCTTCTGTCTGCTTCCATGCAGATTGAGAAACATTTAGAATGAAGCTGTTGAATGAGGGTGTCATTCACACTGTTGATAAGACCAGTCTGGGCAGCGATAAAGGATGAGCAGTCCATGGCCATGTGCAAAGTGCTCCTTCCCTGTCACGAGAGAGGAATCCTCTTTAGCAAGGGGTATCATTCTCATGGTCCTCTCTGAAGTGTACGCCGTCAACGACCGGCACTTGCCAATCCACTCCAAAGAAGCTTTCGTAGGTGCCTTTGTTTTCACTGCTTTCCTTGTTGGATTGGATTTTCTTGTTGATGTCCTCCAAAAATCCAGCTTTTCCGATTGGTTCTTTCTGATGACATTGTTCCATCTTGAGGACAGCAACTATGTTAGCTGGACCACAAAGAATGAATTGGCAGGCATGATCATAGTTATTGTGGCGTCTATTCTTAATGATAGGAGAAGAAAGATGTAAGGGAAGTTGGAGGTTATAGGTCGTATGTGACAGTATAAGTGAATAATTTACAAATCGAGACATGGTAGCAACAGATAAGACAAGGGAAGGGAGTCTTGGAGCTTGAGAAGTTGGTTGTTGGTAGTTTGTGTGCTCTGTTGTGGCTGAAAACATACAATCGACTGTATGCAGATGTTGATGCAGAAACATATATAAATGTAACACCTCACATTGTAGATGAAAGCGAAAGTGTAGCATCAGGAAACAACAATGTTGAAGATGTTTACGAAGTATTTGCAGTTTTTCCAGACAACAATGTGCCCCACCGCAAACTGGGGGATGCAAAAACTCAGGGGAGTTGAAGGAGTTGACAATAAAACATCTCTTATCCAAGGAAAACTGCAAAGAGGTATCAGTAATTTCCAGACCCACAAGAAATATTTTGCGAGATTACCAGGGTGATAATCTTTTGCTGGCTTTCCCTGTACTCTTTCCATATGGAGTAGGGTCAAGATATGCCAATGATGAACCCAGGCTTGGTACTGGATATTCAAGGCATTTATGTAGCCTATCAGAACAAAATTTTCACCAAGCTACTTGGGAGTGCATATTGTACAATATGTTAGAACGACAGCGTTTGATCAGGGCATCTTATTTGAAAACAAGAGAAGAAGAAAGGGAAATGTTTTTGTCAAATTTCATGTAGTGACATTGCTGGTGCAATGGCAAGGTACACTGATAAAGTACTTGGCAATCATCCTGCAGATTTCCTCAGAAGAATGCGAGCTGTGACAGGTTCTATGTCGCACTGTGCTGGAGCAGCAAGAAAAGCTCAACAAAGAATGTTTGCAGTGACTGCAACGTTAGGGTTACCATGTGTAATGTTCACTGTTACTCCTGAAGATGGCATCAATTTCAGGATAAGAGTGATGTTTAAGGGTGAAAAAGGTAGTGAAACCCCACCCAACTTTGTGTTAGATGAGGAAACACTTCGTAAGTTTATAAGTGAAAGCAAACACATACGTTTTGATCATCCAGGGTTGATTGCCATTGATTTCGAGAATGTAATCAGAATAACAGTTGAACATATACTTAGCTGGGATCTTAACAAAAATATCAATAAACCAGGGTATGGTTTCTTTGGGGATTTAGATGGATGGACATATGCAGTTGAGGAGCAAGGAAGAAAGACTCTGCATGCACATTTTTTACTTTGGATTAAAGGGTGGAGCAAATTGAGGAGTGGACTAGGAACAGCAAAAGGGCATGAAGAATATGTGAAGCAGGTGTCAAAGTATGCAGATAGAGTGATGTGCACTCGATTGCATGGTTTTAGTCCTAGATTGGTCTCAAAAGTATGTCACAATGACTGTAGCAATACTGGGGAAGGAACAGAAGGGTAAACCGGTAACAGCAAGTTTAGAATGGGCAGTACCTCACCCCAACCATAATCACTTGAAAGTAAGGCAGTTGAGTATGGAGCGCATATCTGTGATCAGTTACCTTGACTTTGTGAATACGAAAGAATTTGATGGTAATGATGTATTTTGTTGCAAAACAGAAGAGATTCCTCCTGAGAAACTCTCTTCGATGGAACAGCATGCAAAAGATTGCTGCGTATTATTTGTTCCTTTCTGGAATGTTGCTGATCTAAAGTTGAACGGGTGCTATCTGGAAAGGTGGAGAAAGGTGTATCAAGATGGGAAATTGTCCAAAAAACATGAACAATTTCTGATGAATATCCAAGACTGCCGGAACAGTATGAATGGGGGGCGTCCAGTAGACATGATAGAGAGGTTGACAGTGAAACCAGTTACAAGTAGATACAACGACGGATATGATGTGGAAGAAGAGGATGGGGATGATATCCTGAATGAGGCCATGGATCAATTTTTCCTTTCCGAATCATTGGAATTGGGTTATGATAATGAGTTTAGGGACAGTAGGGGAAGGTTTCACTGTCAATCAATTTTAACAAGATGCCATGGAAGCCACAAATGTGGTAATCGATAAAAATCTGGTTGTAAGCGCATGGGATTATACTGGTAACTGGATTTATGTTTGTCTGTCCCGCTGCACAGGCTATTTTTGCGTGAACCATTAAACCCAAACAAAACCAAGCAAAGGCATGTCAGAGGAGGTTATGGCATTTATGAAGCGTAGGAGAGAAATAAAGCAATACGACCGTGTGCATCTTCACAGAGAAGATCTTTAGGAAATCTTTTTGTAAAGTGACAAATTTTGATTCATCTCAAGACTTCCTCTGAAGTAGATATGCTACTACTAGTGAAGTCGTTAGTATCATTCTGGTCGCAGTAGCCACAACTACTACTGGTAATAGTCGTACCGGTATGTCGTACTTGCTGTTAATTTTATTTCTTGCAATCTACTGCACAATCGCGCACCCTACGTTCGTCGTATGGAAGTACTGTAAGTGATGTGATAGCGCGCAGTTCATATGGTAGTTGTAGTCTACCTAGTCAAATTTGACAAAGGGTTGATCCATTCGTTTTGAAAGTTTATTCCATACTTGTTTTCTCCGTCCAAATGACAAATGAATTTGATCGGATTGAATTTTTAGTCCGTCCGGGTAAAGTTAAGAGGCATGGCTGGCTCTGTTAACGCTTGGCAGGAAATGTTATTATTTCTCCTAAGTATTTTCTTGGGAGGGTAAATGACGTTAAAAAGGCATATGTAATTTTTGCTTTTATTGCTATCAATACATGCATATGAGGGATGTAGGAACTTGGCAGAAAACGTCTGTGTTTTGTCGCGTGATCAAAAAAGTGAGGAAGGGAAGGCTCGCATCATTCGGGACCGAAAAATTGCCACCATACTAAAGGGGTGAAAATTTCCGTGGGTCGTGCGCGAACACATGTAAATTATCCTAACTTGTAAATAATTTGTTTCACTCATACCCATACATGTAGAAAACGTGAATGCTCATGTCGCAGCGTGTTGCCGGCAATGCCAGGCTTTTCCTAAGTGTCGTCTAAGTAAACCGAACCTGCTCTAAAGTCCAGTTTTGTACGGATCCCTCCATACCTCCCCTCAGCTAAAGCTTTACCCGAACCGTACAGATTTTAAAACTGATTAAAAATCGTGGAACTCGATCGAATACTCTCAACTCTCAAAATGTATCATACTACGTATTAGGGTAGTGTATACCGGTACCGTAGCCACCCCCCTGAGTGGATAACCTTGTCGTGGTAGGGGGGCTTAACCCAGGTTTGTCAGAGCCTGGGGAACTAAGAATCTACAGACAATCTATCAGCAGTGCAAGGGAAGAGATCATCCCAGCGGTAGTACAAACTACTGCTGTCTTGTGCATGGCATCATGAAGAACTGGTGGCCGACCGGAAAGATTGTGTTTCTCTTATTTAGTCGGAAAGAAGGAGCTGAGGGGGAAGAGGAGGAAGAATGCTTAATGCATGATTCCTGATAGAGATGTGATGGGCAGCCAGCCACTGGCATTTCTATGGAAGAAATGGCATCAAAACTCCTCAGCCGAGTGTCAAGTGCAGACGGACGGTGTTGCATGATTTGCCCCGCCCCCTTGGGGGCCAGGCGGGTGAGCTAACTTCTCAGATGCGGAATCGATCGTAGCTGGTAGTTGGTATAGCCTTAAAATAGATTTTCTACTAGGTAGTATTAGGTATCAGTACCGGTACTGCAGTTGTCATCTACTACCGTACTCGTATGATAGCACGTGATAAGGAGTACCGTATTTACAGTTACAGTTAATACCACTAACTGTAACCAGAACAATCTTCGCACGACCGACAGACAATTCGGTAGACACGAGATTCGATCTTTCATCTTGAATCTTTCGTCGGTTTTTTTTTTGGCCTTTTTTCGTATCCGTCTTCGTGTGCGGACGCATCATCTCATGCAGAGGTCGATCCTCTTCACAGTCAGTTTACTGTACTTACCGGTACTACGTACTACGGTACCGGTACCCTCATTGTCAGTATTACACTTGCGTATTAATAGTTATTACAGTTAGCTATTCATAAAAAAGAGTGACGTTTCATTTCAAAGTACTTTCTCCGCTTTTTTCACTTACTGTTATCCTAATTTTTTTGGTACCAGTAGGAAGAGGAGCATTGCTACTGTCTGCTTGAGGATTGAAGTGGACCCTATTGAGGTTTCCAACAACATTGCCTTGTTGTGCTGGCGGTGTAATGTCATCATGCTGTAGCTCTCTGCCCAATCCAATACCAGGTTCCCCGTCAACAAGCTCAACTTCCTCATCTGTTTCTGCATATGCACCTTCAACAGTGTTGGAGCCATCCTTGAATTCCATTGGCACCTTTTTTGCCAAGTACGAGTTCATGAGCTCAATTTCACTTTTAGCTCGCTCCATTGCATCCTGGATCCTCCTGTTTCTCTCCCAGTGTTGATGATACTTTTTTAATTGTACTGGAAGTTTTGGAAATATACCTTGCCCATTGACATGCGCGATCCACAAGTGTGACATCCTGTTTTCATCAAATTTTTGCAAGTCATTGAGCATTAGCTGGCTGAAGAGCCGGTACTCAACACGTCTCATGACTGGCAAAAATGGCAAGGGAACCCCCACGAGTTGCAGCTAAACTTGACATCCCTACTAAGTTTTGGATTGTAATCATCGGCTTCTTGGAGCTGCTGAACCTTATTCAGAAGTTTATCATGTAGATCGCTGGTATGCAATAGAACTGTAACGAAGCTCTCATCAGTTTCCAAACAATCACTTACACACGTCCATCCCGGGTAAAGCAATTTCCCAGTGTTCTGTCCCACCAGCTTCTGGAGTACGTCAATCTTCCAAGTGTCATAATGTCCAACCTTGGGAAAATCTCAGTATACCTGCTGAGCCATGTCAAGGTTATGTCGGTGCCTGCGCTCACTTATTTGGGCATCTCCCATTTCAATACCAGCCTTGTGCCTGAAAGTTGTACTGTACTGTCGGTGTACACACTCAACAAGGTTGGTACCCTGGCAGCACCTAAGCAATGGTATCCCATGAGAGGGATCCCACTCCAGAAAGGCTCCCATGAGTGCACAACCGTCATCGACTGACTTTTTAAAAAGTCACTTATGATCTTCGATTCGGCAGACATCCGTCTCTACTTGAGCAAACAAAACCGAATAACGACTACGACAGACCTTTTAAAGCCACAATTAAAGGTTTCTTGGTTCGTCAGTTCCTATTTCAGCGATACTGATGACCTTTTAAACGGCATAGGATTTCCTGATTCGCCAGACGGCCGTCCTTAACTGACTTTTTAAAAAGTCACATAATGTCTTCGATTCGGCAGACATCCGTCTTTACTGGAACAAACAAAACCAAATAACGACTGCGACAGACCTTTTAAAGCCACAATTATTTCCTATTTCATCGATACTGACCTTCTAAACGGCAATTAGGGTTTCCCGATTCGCCAGATGGCCGTCATTAACTGGCTTTTTAAAAAGTCACAACACGTCTTCGATTCGGCAGACATCCGTCTCTACTTGAGCAAACAAAACCAAATAACGACTGCGACAGACCTTTTACAAACCTCAATTAGGGCCTCCGCTTTAAAAGGTCTCACGACAATGATTTGAGAGCCCTTTTTTTAATTAAAAAACATCAGTAAAATTAATTTCAATAATAATTCTGCAGCTTGGTCGACTGCACACCCTGTGCCACAATCCGTCTTCGTGTGCGGACGCATCATCTCATGCAGAGGTCGATCCTCTTCATAGTCAGTTTACTGTACTTACCGGTACTACGTACTACGGTACCGGTACCCTCATTGTCAGTATTACACTTGCGTAGGAATACGGTAACTGTGTCGTACGTTATAATATCATAGAGAGTGCAGTCCTTCCACTTCATCACCCTCCACCCTCACCACACACCACACACAGGCCAACCATAAACCTGAAGCAACCGAAAACTCAAACAAACTCATAGATTAGACATCATTGCACTGTTCTTTCAATGTCGTTATGGACAGCGAAAGTGACAAAATACGCGCTCAATGATTTCGCGCTCAATGATTCTTTTGCCCTATTAGTCTTCCAAAGAACCGATCGCCGCGGCTCCCCCCTCTGGTCTACCGATTCCATCAGCACACAGGCGTTTCTACGGTCCAAAATGATGCCTTCCAACGAGTCAAAGATGGGCGATGCCCGCACCTGGAAGCTACTGGAAACACGATCGACATCATTTCCTCACACGCTGTCAACAAATAGTACTATCTCCACCAAAAACCTCGTTTCATCAATGGCTACGGTTAGACGGACTCAAGGCCACAAAGGACCGGGAGGAATGCGAACAGGTGTCGCCAACAGACCGAATAGAACATCATTTGGAATACCATCGTTTGTTGCGCCGTCATCCTCACATTCGCCGTCTGCCTCACGACCAGGAAAACGATCGATGGAAAAGCGGACTCCCGTCCTCACATTGGCGCTATTGAAATTGGATAAAAATTTGAGTGGATTCTGCGAATTCCTGCAGGATCCAACGTACGAAAACGTGCGAAAGGCTTGTGAAATTCTGCACACATATGTGTCAGCAGCTATTGCGACGAGTGTTCCTACAGACAGACACACTGAGCGACATCCGTCACCGATGGCAGCAATGTCTCCAACTCTTTCTCCCCTGACATCATGGTTCACTGGTGGATCCAACCCATTAGCCGCATCACCAAGCTCATCAGCTGCCGCTCTGGAAGGAGAATGGGAGAAGTTTAGCAACCCGCTGATCGTATTTGCCGGTTTGGAAGGAATATACGCGTCTTTACTGCACGCAGAGTCATCAGAGTTGGCAAGGAATCTTTCCAAGTTGTACGAGAGGACAATTGAAGACCTCATTGTTGTTCGTGAAACTCTATGTGACCCATTTTTGCCATCGGAAAGCGAGAGTGAGACTTTGTCATCTTCCATGGCAATCTTTGAGGATGAGTCAAGTCCTGCACCATTGTCGTCGTACAGAGAAATAGCTACAAGAGTGGCGTCATCCTTGGACACTATCATGAACGTTTGCCACTGTCGTCGCAAACTAATTTGGCAACACAAGGAACTCTGGTCTTCCAAAGACTCTATCATCCTGTCAGAAGCTGCCGCTACATTTCAATCGCTTCTACCTTTGGTAAAAGCTACAGATCCAGCTGGTCACGCCAATCCAATCTTGACAAATCTTTGCAAAGAAGTAGAAATTTGGTATTATTTGATGGAAATGTTTATTTCTGTTGAACAAATCAGGTGCGTCATTCATTCCCAACAGTCGCGATTGCATTGCAACCATGTACTATGTGCCAGCTTTCGTTTCCCTACAGGCTGGTCTCTAATCGAGGTTGCAAAGATTATCCCATGCGGACAAAAAGCACTTGCTGTGATTGCATCCCCACAATCCATCGAGCCGTCGTACTTGCTGACACTGTGTACTGTTTCTGCTTTTTAATCGTCGAAAGGTTTTTGCCGTCTATTGTCAATGCACAGAAGGTTAAATCAAGGCTTAGGAGCACTTCGACAATGTGCATCCAGATGTGGCTGATGAGACTCTTTCAATCCGTCCTTTCTGTACTTCCATTAGTTTTCAGTCGAGTCAAAAACTCTACAAACGCTTTGTATGGCTTTGACAAACTGTCGTTCGATACCCTAAGTGTGAGTCGACTTGGCTCACTCCAAGATTTGGAAGCGAAAATTGGGTCTTTTCTGCGTATGGAAGAGAAAAACGGGCTCACGGCAGCGGTTGCGATAGTCTTCAACGGAAGCCGAAGCACAAGTCGCAGTAAATCCATTGCCACTCTGCAACGCGGGTATTACCTTCAAAATGAAGGAATAGCAATGACAGCTCCTGTCTCGCCGTTGGATTTTGAGTCGTCCAACTTTCCTTCCATTTACTTTCATTGTACGACACAGACACCATCCTCTCCACGGCTCTTGCGTATTCAGAGAAAAAACAGCTCGAACAAAAATGAACTAAGGGTCGTTGAAAAGGAATCAGAAAATCTCAACGTACAAGTAAAGGAAAAGCTCTCTGAAGGTAACCTTGATTGGCCTTACACTTCTTGGCCGCGCCTCGTTACGATGTTAACAGGAGAATTCCCCCCGGTAGAACGATGCGAGCGTGGAAACTGGCACTGGTCGCAAGCAGATAACGAGACGTTCTTTCATTCTACTCCCATCAACAACAATATGTGGTTCGTTGTCCTATTCAAACCAACGAAGGAAAGCCAGCGATCACGTTATCGACCTACCACTAATCTTGATGATGAGGTTCAGGATGAGTTGATTGAGATTGTGAGCTCGCTTCGATTCTGTGACATTTTGAAGCGAGCGCACGTCTTGGAAATTCGTCGCGCCAGGGTGGAGCATGACTCTTCTTTCTCAACCGAGGCTGGAAAGGCGATGCTTTTGGGAGCGAGCGGTGGCGGCCATTCGGATTTTGTGGAGTTGCTTCAGTCCTTTAAAGGAGAACTTGGCTTGCATACTCCTCGAAGCAAAGAAGCTTCTGAACGGACGCATGGATTCGGAATGATGTCAGGAAGATTTTGGAGAAGTCCTAGGAATGCCCGTCAAAAGGTTCAGGCAGATTCAGATATAGGCCATCACGCTTTCTTTCTGGGAGAAATTTTGATGACTGCCATCTGAGCTTGGAAGTGAGGAAGCACGTGGCCAAGGAAGTTTCAGAAGCGTTCCTTTTAATGTGAAGCGGCGAGATTCCAGCAATTTACGAAGCACGAACGTAAAACGATGCAATCGCCTGTGAACCCTTACACGGAGTAGAAAACGAATGTATGTACTTCGTAGACTAACAGTATTGCTTTGCTACCAGTACTTTTGCAATAGTACTACGCTGAAATACCACAAAACCTATGTATCATACATATTAACACTACGTACATAATCGAAGTATAATACTACCGGTACTTCGTACCGGTAGTCGTCTACTGTAGTTAACAGTTAAGAAGTATATTACTACTACGACCTATACGTCGTACCCAGAGTGCTACGTAGTACGTTGCCTGTGAACATATTATTTATACTTACAGTTAGTAAGTACATTAGTAAGTACCATACATCATCTATCTCATCATGTGAATTGTTGACAGGTGAGTGCCGTCATGATGCCAACATCTTGCTATGATAAAGCCGCCGCTCCACCCCCACTCCCCATCTCAAATTTCCATGAGCTCCAACCTGTAACAGACGTGAGAAGCTGTCGTAGTTCTTCCGGACCTCTTTTTCTCCAACGGCTGTGTGTAGCCTCCTCTTCCGCGGCTATTCGATAAAAATTCATTTCTACTACTGCTACTACCATAATCAAGGAAGTGACACGTCAACACATGGGACTGGTTACAACAAGGTACCATCGGATACCGTTGATTGCTACAGCCACTTTTGCATCAACGATCTCCGGAAAGGTTCCTTTTGGTACTCGTCGGCCTTTATGTTTCCACACCGATACCAATCACTCGAGCCTGTTGCACTCCAGGACAAAAATACCCAAATTCGGCAAAAAGGAGAAAGAGACTTACGATACGCTGCAGACTCTGATTCGTCGCCTCAAGCAACCCCCACCCCTCCGAGCTCCTACCGAAACGGGAGATGTAAGTCTAAAGACGTCAGTGTCTCCTCCATTTGTAGAAAAGAAACGACTTGCAGAGCTGGCGAACAGCTTTGTCCGTGGATACGGTGATCTTCCACCTTTACGCTTGCCCCCTCGGCTCGAAAATGATTTGTCTATAAGTAGTCATCCGTGTGGTCGTTTTCAGACCTTGATGTTTTTGGCATCTCAGTGCGGTCCGTCCATGGATTCTGTCGAAAGTTCTTTCCTAAAGAACGAAAGGATTCATGAACATATCGAGCAGCTGAAGAACGATGACAAGATGCGGAAAAACTCGGTTGAAGCTCTCTCCCAACTTCGAAAAGCTCTGACTCCGTCGTACGAAGAGCTTTTCTCGTTTATATTACGACAAAATGCTATTGACGGTATGGAATTCCTCGTGGCGCTAAGAGAAGACTTAATTCAAATCAAAAGGTACTTGAAGGACAGTTGTTTTAGCATTAATGGCATCTCGGGGCGTTTCTCGCAATTGCAAGACCTTGACGGATATTTGCAGTCAGTTTTTGCTACATGGTTTGCCCCTGGGATGTTGGAGCTGAGAAGAATTACATACGAAAAAACGTCTGCCTCTATCATTGAGTTCATTTCTGTCAAAGAGGCCGTTCACCCAATGAAGAGTCTGGAGGACCTTCGTAGTCGCTTGGGGCCAAAACGACGAGTGTTTGCACTTTTCCATCCCTTGTTACCGGAGAGACCACTAGTGTTTGTTCATATTGCGTTGATTGGCTCTGGAGAAGGAGAAGAGCATGATATTTCTACATTGATCCCATCATCTATAAAAGATGTCATGGACTTGGAGACACTCAATGAGAATAGTCAAATGTCTGCTTGCAATCTCACACCTAAGGTGGCAACATTCTACTCTATTAGCAACGGCGTGAAGGGTCTAGCAGGGGTCGGTCTTGGCGAATTCTTGTTGAAACAGGCAATTCAATCACTTAAGAAGGAGCTTCCGTCGCTTGAGATATTTGTGACTCTTTCGCCCATCCCAGGTTTTCGAAAATGGCTTCAGGTCAAGCTCGAGCAGCACAAGGATGTAACATTACTCTCCCCACGCGAACGCCAACGTTTGATGGAATGTGGGCTCGTATCAACAGTGGAGAAGGAGACCTTTCCATGGGTAGAGCTGTGGGAGAACCTCGAAAAGGAAAATTTTTCAGTGCTTTCGAAAGACAGCAAGGATAAAAAGTGGAATGAAGATGAAAAGGCGGCTGTCCTACGTGATGTAATTTCCAAGCTGGCATGCCGTTATCTTGCTCAGGAGAAGCATCGAGGCAAGCCACTGGACGGCGTATGCAAATTTCACGTCGGTAATGGAGCGCAGCTGCATGACGTCCACTTTGCCGCAGACTTGTCTCGCGTCGGAATGAACAATAGTTTTGGCATGATGTGCAACTATTTGTATGATTTAGATCAGTTGGAAGGCAATTGTGCCAACTTTGAAACCAACTACACAGTCCCTATTAGCGCTTCCATCCAACAGCGGCTGGTATAGTGTCATTAATGAATGTAACATCGAATTGGCAGCTTATTATTGTTTCGTCGCCACTATATTACGCGAGTCGATCAACTCTCATGAAACGACTATGGTTAACTCTAGTGTTTACGACATGCTAATCTACTACCTACCTGTAGCTAGCAGCAGTCTATTTCGGAGAAGCAGTAAGGCAACAAAATGTTTGACTCGACCGACTTGTAAAGTTGTCACACTTAACAGTAACTAACAGTAATGACTGTACGATTGTACTACCGTAGTCGTAAACCCCAACGAAGTCTCGACGCGTCATCGACCACCCATCAAAACTCCAAAACATATATATCATTAAAACATCATCATCACAAAAATCAAATCTGATGAGTACCGGTATCTGAGTACGGTACCGGTACCGGTACTGTTGTACTACACTGAAGGAGCAACAATAGTACCGTAATTGCTGTCACATTGTATTAGGTCTTACACCATACACCATCTTGGATCTCTGATGCATACGCCGTTACTACTTTGTAAGTCCACATTCAATCTGCTTCTACGTCGATAGTCATCGAGACCAGCGACGAGCTTATTCTTCCAACTGTAATAGCCAGGTCTAGTAGAAAGACATTCTGTGAATTCTTCGATCCCGTTAATATTGGCTGTCGTTTCTTTTCCTCTTTCCTCGCCAAGCAATCCATACCTTTCATCAGCATGTTTCTTCTACCACTGTTCCAAAATGGATTTGTGATTGTCATGGCCCTTGCGGCGAGCGTTCGGACAATCACTGACAAGAAGAAACGACCGATCACCTGGTTGATTGACGGCAACAATTTTTTGGGACAAAAAGGGACTCTGCGAGACGCAGAATTGTTGGCGGAACGACTCAAGCCCATCACAACGGAAGCCGCCGAACAAGTCACTTTGATTTTTGATGGCAGAAAAGGAGAGACAACACGACACGATACTTTGGATGGGCCCATGTTTCGTCGCGTGCAGTTAGAAGAGGGAAAAATAGCCGACGACTTTATTCTGGAGCTAATTTCGGAATTGTCAAAAGCTAGCAAGTCGAATCGAGTGAAATTGGTTACCGCAGATAAACGGTTGAGAGCAGTAGCCTTGTCAACTAAACCCACCGTAAAGTCGGTCGTCAACCCCAAAGTGTTCTGGAAGAAGTATCTTCCGCGAATGTCTGGTCAGAAGAAGCGAGCGGCAGAAAACGAAGTCGCAGCCAAGGACAGTGGTAACGAAGATTGAAAAGAGTTTCAATTGAAATGAAAAAATGCAGTAGACTAGCTGGTACGGAATACGTAATACTTGGAGTACGGTAGTAGTAATGTGAAAGGAAGCTACCGGTACTCTTAACTGTAAATAAATGTTCGATCGAGTTCCACAATAGTCCAGATCAAAAATCATTAACAAGTAAGTAAAATGAATCAACCTGTATTACAGAAATAAAATTCACATCGTATCCATCACATAGTTTCAAAAGTCCTTTTTTGACACGGCTGGCTTCAGTTTTACACCTCTAAATTCACATATGCGCCATTTGCACCACAACCAGCAACATCTTCATTGTGATTAATGTATAATGTATAAAGGACGCCCATAAAACAATTTCAAAAGAGGGTCACGACGCTTGTTACATTGGTCTTCCACACAAGCTTCCCCAACAGCAGCATATATGATATCTTGTGCTTCCTCTTCATGTTGCGATATTCACGACGAGTGACTCTTACATGAAATCTCAAATTGCCTGCTTCAATACACAAAGTGTGCATCGATGGCTGTATACCTGGATCACTACTAGAGTGTGTGTTTTCAAAATGTTTTCCAAAAATAGCATCATTGATTGCCATTCTATCAACATTTGTTTTAGTTCATATACTGCTTTGGAAGGAATTCTTCTTTCCCTGGGGCCACTTTGAGTACCAACCACTCGTGTATTGATTATGGCCACTCCTTTAGTACTCAATCCAACATCACGGAATCTCCCTAACATCGCATCCATTACATCTTTATCATAGCTGTGATTTGTTCTCAACTCCATGAAAGCATTCAAGTATGCTTTCCATACAATGCTATGTTCACTTTTTTCCAGAGGTCTCCCACCCACAGGTGAAAGCTGAGCAGAATCCCCTGAGAAAATAATAGGGACTCCTCCAAATGGGTGGGAGGGTGACGTAAGACGCACAGACCAAGTACTACCATAGTCTGAATTATAGATTCCTTAAGTCCTCTCTGTTTGGATCGCTGATCTTAAATACAGATCGCTCATCTATCGCGCATAGATTGCTAATGCGAGGAGGTGATCGGACAGATCACCTCCAGAGGCAGGTTAAAATAAACTTATAATTTCCCTTGTTAGGTCACTGTGATTTTGAAAATGACAAAGTTACGTGGGATGACGTAAATGTACCCATGCGCCCTTTCCCAAACAGCGAGGACTTAAGGAATCTATAATTCAGACTATGGTAGTACCTGGTCTGTGCGTCTTACGTCACCCTCCCACACAGTGCGTTTTATAATGGAGCACGATAAGGCTTGATACGGTGGATATTGATTCTTTCATAGATATGAGGCTTGAGTTCGATGGTAACCGTTCCATTGGTGTGGACGGTAGTGATATGGTAAGGTTCCCATGGATTATCGAAAATTTGCTTCATTTTCTTGTTCAACAGTTCCATATCCTCAACAGAAGCAAAGGATGCTTCATCAAAAATCACCAAATATGTATTTTTGAACTCTTCTAGTTCATCATCTACATTTCTTTTGAAAGCAAAAGCTGCCGCTGTTGTCTCCCCATTGATGGAGACAGCAGATGCACCCATGAGTGCAGTGACCACAATCGTTCTTTTGTTGAATTTCACACCAAGCGCTGTGCATATTTTTGGGCGTATTGACATGCGGTTTTAATGACATGACTTTTCCCAGTCCCACCTGCACCGGAAAGAAACCCAATCAGTTGTTTATGGCCATTCACTTTTCCAATTTTCTCTCTCTCATCATTGAACTTTCTTCTTTTTGAAACTGAAGGCTCCCATATACGCCATTGCTCTTAGGGAAGTCTTTGACAGAAAGAACGCAGTGAAGCACCTTAATTTTTTTGTATCAAAAACCACGCCCATACACCTTCATTGCTGTCGAGCGCAATCAGTATCTTGACAAGAATGTGCTATTCTCCCCAAAGCACCAACACAACGGCATGCTCCGCAGTCAAACAGGCTCTGTTGCAGTCTACACAGCCCCCAACAGTTGGGCAGCGGTGCGCAGACTGGTTCCTGATGAAATTAATGGCACTGTCAGGGTGTCAGAGACAGTGTCAGGAAAAATTGGTACGTACGCAGCAAAACCGTCTGGAGCGGATCTCTCATCTGAAAAAATGCCATAATGAGCGCGAAGCGCAATACTGAGCTCAGGATAGGCCCGGAAGGGGCCTTTATTACTGAGTGAGCTGCTGGCGTGCCAGCAGATGGTGTTCTGAGCCCTATCTTGGACATTTTAAGGTTAGCGTCAACGTCACTGCACCTGCTACTTTACAGGAAGTATACCTAGCATTATTACCGAATGACAGCCAGCAATTTTTATGATGACATGTACCTAATCTATGTAAAACATAATCGTAAAATCAACGGGACTATTGTCTAACCGCCGAGCTTGGGACGGATCAATACGTTCGAACAGTAGTAGCAATGGTAGGATCCAGTATCCACATTGTTTGGGCAACACAGGGCTCCATGAGTGAAATAGCCACACGTTCCACATTGATGTTTCACTACCACACCATTGGCATTGCTTGCCCTCACAAGCCCTCCCATCTGGCAGTGACTGGGGAATGAAGAATGAACCACAAAGTCCAACCGCCAATCCTGGTTTCACAACGTTGTTGCGGGGTAAGACTATATGACCATCTTTCAAGGCACCAAGCTTTTTGTGTTTGGCGTTGAGATTTTTCATCACAGCTAGATCTCTTGTTGTAAGAGAGTCAGCTGCAGGAGCCAGAGCAGCATCGGTACCATTCAACCTTCTTTGTTTTGTCCGTTTTTGACTGTGACT